>CM065811.1:169406571-170054428 GCA_033398695.1 Orobanche coerulescens
ATTGGGTCTAGTTGTGTTTTGTTTTGCACATTGTCACCCCGCTGCCATCATCTCGGTACTTCCAGTGCTCGTAAGTTTTCCTTACTCGATTCCTTGTTTCCTTGTATCGTACTTTTGATTCTTGAATTGTGACTCTTTTTCCTCTCGTACTTATCATCGAATTGCAATTGCTACCTCTTATCTTCAGTATGGATGCTGGGAGAGGCCGAGGTAGGGGTTGCGGCCGTGGTCGTGGACGCGGTCGGGGACGTGGGGCAGCCAGTGAGGCGGCCACGTTACACAATTCTGGGGCTGGTAGTACTGATGGTCATCAGAGCCATAATGCTACTCAGGAGGGCGCAACCGGTGGTGGCGCTGAACTTGGTGTTGCAGTTGTGATGCAACAAATGGTGAATCAAATGGCTGCGATAGCTTAGGCGGTTCAGAACCCGACTCCAGACCATGCTATTCGTGGTGGAGCAGACCGTTGGCTTCAGGATGTCATCAAGATGCATCCTCCTCAGTTCTTGGGGGCTTCAGACCCGATTGGTTGGGAGGGATGGATCAACGAGATATCTAAGGTCTTTGTTGCCACCAACTGTCCCGAGGATCGCAAGGTCCCTATTGTCCAGTATTTTCTCACTGGGGACGCTACTGACTGGTGGGAGGCCATTGAGCCTAAGGACCTTGTTGCTTCATGGGTCGAGTTCAAAGACCTGATGGAGACCGAATATTACCCGTGGCCAGTTAAGCAGACTCGAGTCCATGCTTTCTATGATGCTCAGCCTCGGGATATTTCTATTTCCCAGGCTATTGCTAATTACAACCGGGAGTTGGGCTTCGTGAAGACCCAAGTTAGAGAGGAGAGCGATAAGATTTTCCACTTTTTCAGACGGATGAAACTGAAGATTCGTGACTACATGCCTGGGCTCACCTCCACCACCTTGAAGGATTATCAGAGTAGAGCTCTTGCATACGATATGTCTTTGACGGCCAGTGGCGGCTCGTGAGAGCAAGAAAAAGAAGTTTGTTGGAAATTTTTCGGGCCACAAGAGTGGAGGTCAGCAGAAATCTCAGTCTGCTAATTTCCCGCCGGTGGTGGTCCATCTCATTCTACTGGGGGTTTCCGCAGGGCTGCCAGTACTCCTTCTTGTGACGTGAAGTGTTTTGACTGTGGCCGATCGGGCCACGTCAGTCGAACTTGTCTGAGTCCTTTGCTGACGTGTAATCGGTGTGGCCAGCCGGTCCACAAGGCTGCTTTCTATGCTGAGAGAGAGAGAGAGAGAGAGAGAGAGAGAGAGAGAGAGAACTCTTGGTACCCAGGCTTCCTTCCCAGCGCCTAGGGAACCGAGTGTGAACCAGGGGTCGTTTGCTTCTCAGCCCCCGCCGAGTGCCAGTCGAGGGAGAGGTTGGGGTCAGCCCGCTAGAGGGGGATCTTACAGTGGCGGCTCTGCTCATCCGCGAGTTTATTAGATGAGGAGGGCCGATGATCCAGCCGCCACCGTCGCCACAGGTACCGTTCATATCCAGTCTCATCCTGTCAGTGTGCTTTTTGATTCGGGTGCTACGCATTCATTCATCTCTCTGAAGTGTGTGCGCCGTTTGAGTCTCAACTGTTTGACACCTTGTGAGCCTTTCATTGTTAAGCTTCCTAGCGGTGATAGGATCGTTGGTGATCAGGAGGTCCGAGACTGTTCTGTGTTTATTTGTGAGAGGGCTTGGCTTTCTAATCTTATTGTTGTGAGTATTGAGGGTGAGGATTTGATTCTCGGGGATGATTGGCTCGTGCGGCATGGTGCAATCATGAACTACCACACGAGAATCATCACCATGTTAGACGAGGACGACACCGAGCACTCTTTTGCGGGGCGAAAGAGGGGAAACCAGAAGTTCGTGATTAACGTCTTAAAGGCGATGAGACTCCTGCGGAAAGGGTGTACTGGTTACTGGTGCTACGCCTTGAAGGCGAAGGATGGTGGGGTTGAGTTTTCATCGATCCCAGTCATCAGTGAGTTCCCTGATGTATTTCCTGATGAGTTACCAGGGTTACCACCGGATCGTGAGGTTGAGTTCGCTATTGAGATAGAGCCGGGTGTAGCTCCGATTTCGAAGGCGCCGTATCGCATGGCACCTTCATAGATGGCTGAATTGAAGAAGCAGTTGAGTGAGCTTCTTGAGTCAGGGTATATTCGACCGAGCGCTTCACCTTGGCGTGCACCGGTTCTATTTGTGCGGAAGAAGGATGGTTCACTGCATTTATGTATCGACTACCGCGAGCTAAACAAGGTGACCATCAAGAACAAGTATCACTTACCGAGGATTGATGACTTGTTTGATCAGTTGCATGGAGCTGCGGTATTTTTGAAGATCGACTTGAGATCGGGGTACTATCAGCTTCGGGTGAAGGAGTCCGATATTCCGAAAACAACTTTTCAGACGAGATACGAACATTATGAGTTTGTGGTCATGCCCTTTAGGCTAACCAACACGCCGGCAGTGTTCATGCACTTGATGAACAAAGTTTTCATAGAGTATTTGGATAAGTGTGTCGTCGTCTTCATTGACTATATCCTTATCTATTCGAAGAGCAAGGAGGAGCATGCGCATCATTTGCGTGTGGTGTTAGACATTTTGAGGACCGAGCGACTCTATGCGAAGTTCTCGAAATGTGAATTCTGGCTAAAAGAGGTGATGTTTCTCGGTCACATGATTTCAGCGGAGGGGGTCCGTGTGGATCCACAGAAGATTGAGGCAGTGTTGGATTGGGCACCGCCTAAGAATGTGAAGGAGGTCCGTAATTTCTTGAGTTTGGCTGGCTACTATTGTAGGTTCGTCGAGGTGTTCTCGAAACTGGCTCGACCACTTACAAAGTTGCTTCAGAAATCTGAGAAGTTCGTCTGGAATGACGAAAGACAGTCGAGTTTTGAGGAGCTGAATAGGCATTTGACTTCAGCCCCGATTCTAGCATTGTCATGTGGCAATGAGGGTTTTGCTGTTTATAGCGATGCTTCGGGTCAGGGTCTTGGGTGCGTGTTAATGCAACACGACAAGACTATTGCGTTCGCGTCGAGACAGTTGAGGCCGTATGAGCTCAACTACCCTACCCACGATTTGGAGTTAGCGGTAGTTGTTTTTGCACTCAAGATTTGGCGTCACTATCTTTTTGGCTCTTCATGTCAGATTTTTACCGATCATAAAAGTCTGAAGTACATATTCACTCAGCGGGAGTTGAATATGAGGTAGAGGAGGTGGTTGGAGTTGATTAAGGATTATGACCTCGAGACCCTTTATCATCCAGGCAAAGCGAACGTCGTGGCGGATGCCTTGAGTCAGAAACCGGTTGCGTTGCGGACGCTCGAGATACTTACATCTTGATCTGAGCTTCAGCGGGATTTGATCGAGTTGAGTGTGGAGATTTTGTTGCCAGGAGCTGTTGGGCAGCTCTGCGCTTTGGAGATTTCGTCATTGCTGATCGGTGAAATTAAACTAAAGCGGTTGGAAGATCCGATGATTGCTCAAATTCGAGAGAATGTTCTTAAGGGAAAGTCTCCTGGGTTTGTGATTCATGAGGATGGTGTGTTGAGATTCCAGAGTTGGATTTTTATACCGAATGACGTGGACTTGAGGCAGAGTATTTTGCGTGAGGCCCATGCTACGTCTTACTCAGTTCATCCTGGTTCGAGTAAGATGTACTAGGACCTAAGGAGGAACTTTTGGTGGAATGACATGAAGGGGGAGGTCACACAGGTTGTAGCGGGATATTTGACTTGTCAGCAGGTCAAAATCGAGCATCAGCGACCGACCCGGTTATTGCAGTTGCTTCCCATTCCGGAATAGAAATGGGAAGATATTTCGATGGACTTCGTCACGAGCTTGCCGAGATCGAAGTCTGGTATGAATCTGGTTTGGGTGATTGTGGACCGTCTGACCAAGTCGGCACACTTTCTAGGCATCAAGGATACTTGGGGTCCGAAGAAGTTGGCTCGTGTGTATTGTGCAGATTGTGAGGCTTCACGGTACTCCGAAGTCTATTGTTTCAAATCGTGATGGCCATTTTGTATCGCACTTTTGGCAGGCGGTACATAAGGTGTTGGGTACTCGTTTGCATCTGAACAGTTATTTTCATCCTCAGACGGATGGGCAATCGGAGCGCACTATCCAGAAATTTGAGGATATGTTGCGTGCTTGTGCTCTCGATTGGAGCAGTTATTGGGAGGAGCATTTGCCATTGATCGAATTCACATACAACAATAGTTGGCATGCGTCGATTCGAATGGCACCGTATGAGGCGCTTTATGGGCGGCTATGTAGATCGCTGATTTGCTGGAATGAGGCGTGCGATTTGGTTGGGACCGAACCAGATATCGCTATGGATACGAGGCGGAAGGTGGAATTGATTCGGGAGAGGATGTTGACTGCTCAGAGTCGACTGAAATCATATGCTGACGTCCGTCGTCGACCTTTAGAATTCGAGGTGGGAGACCATGTTTTACTAAAGGTGCCGCCGAGGGAGTTTTACGCTTCGGGAATAAGGGAAAGTTGAGTCCAAGATTTATTGGGCCCTTTGAGATTCTCGAGAGAGTCGATGAGTTTGCATAACGTTTGGCATTGCCTCCGGCCTTGAGTCACGTTCATAGCATTTTCCATGTTTCCCAGTTGAGGAAATATGTTACGTATCCTAGTCACATCATAGACTATGGTGAGATTAATGTCGTCGAGGATATTACCTTCGAGGAGCGCCCCTTCAAGATTTTGGAGCACCGTGAGAAGCGACTGAGGCATAAGACCATTTCTTTTGTCAAGGTGCAGTGGTCGAGGCATGGTGTCGAGGAGGCAACTTGGAAAACCGAGTATAGCATGCGTGTTAGGTACCCCGAGTTGTTTGTTTCTTAAGTTTCGGGACGAAACTTATTTTTAGAGGGGTAAAATGTAATATCCGCATTTTTCTTTTCCCAGTATTTTCATTTTTGGTGTATTTTTCGTTTTTAGCCACTCGCTTGTAACCGTATTGTTATTTCGAGAATATTTAATACTGGACTTTTTATCATCCGAGCTTGTTTCGGACTTATTTTACTCAATTCCATGTTTAATGTCATTTCCGTCGCTATTTCGTTCGATTCTCATAACCGTTGTTCGAAACTGCCGTTTCGGGGTTGCTGCAGATCCGTCTCATGTTGTTATGCATATTGTGAGCTTTCGCTTGTTGTTTCGATCATGTATCGTGTGTTTCGGATGTCTTGAGCCGTTTTGTAATTTCCCAAAGTTTTGGGGTGATTACTAACATTGTATTTTTCCGTACCCTCAGGTAGTTAGAATCGTGTTTTCTTTTAGCGCTTTTGTTCTGACTCAATCTTGTTGTTCGTGTGTCTCCTTCGGTCCGTTGGTTGGTGTCAGATTCGCATTGTTTTCATCCGAGATGGAATTCGCTGTTTTCCATCCTTGAGTGTTGTCTGCACCCGTTAGCACATGCTACTGTTGTTGTGTAACGCACGCTATCGTTGTTTTGTAGCGCATGCTACTACTGTTTAGTAGCGCGTGCTAACGACACGAACACAACAGTGACAGTGGGTTGTTCCTGCTCTCTGCTCTCTGGATGAGCAGCTTAGCCCACGCTACATTTGTGTATTAGTGCACGCTACGGTTTGGACTTAGCACACGCTGGGTGACCGGTAGCGCGCGCTAACTCGACAGTCCAAACTGGGCAGATTATTTCTGGACTCGGTCTGGTGCCCAGGTACCGACGCTATGACCCGATAGCGCGCGCTATCGAGGGGCCATTAGCGCACGCTATTCTCTAGTAGCGCACACTAACGAACCAGAACCGTAGGTTCTGGACTGGCTTTTGGCTGGGTAGCGCACGCTACAGCTCCCTGGTTATAAAAACCAGAGAGTTGACCCAGATTCTTCATTTCTTCATTTCTCATTCTCTTTCCGATCCGGGGTGATTCTTGGGCGATTTTCGAGCGATTCAAAGTCTTGTAACTTCAAGCTATCATATTTCTTGAGATCTTGGTGTAGATTAACAACACCAACACTTGTTCTTCATCCTCAATCCAAGGTAATCTCCTAGAACCCTATTTTGGGAAATTTGGGATTTTTTGAGTTTTCGTCCGATTTGTTCCGTATTATTGATTAGTCCATGATTTATATGATTAATCTTGGTAGTATTCTTGTTTTCCCTACGAGTTCATGGTAAGTTTCGTGATATTTGTGGGATCGAGAGGGTTCGGTTGCGATCCGTCCTCGTCGTTGTTTTGTACGAACTTACATGAATCGTAGGTGGGGTTTAGAGTGTCTTCCGTTATCGTTATTCTTGTCGAATTAGTTGTAATGGTGTTTGACGAATCGTCTAGGTTTGGTGTGTCCAATTTCTCGCAACCGCGATTGTTTCCTTCCGTATTTTCGTCGTGATATTGAGACAAGTACTCTTATGAACTTACACTCTTAACATGGTAGTATTGCATGAGTAACGTGTGTGTGTATGCTCACTATGGGTTAGATCCGATGGGATCTTGGTAGGGTCCACAGAGGCGAGGATCGATGAGCTTTGCTTTTAACCACTACGGGTTAGATCCGACGGTGTCTCAGTAGGGGTCCACAGAGACATGGATCGACGGTTAATTATGGTGCATTTTTATAAATGTATTTTGGGTTATGGCGTTTCCAGAAATGTGTGTTTCAACTGATGTTTTCTGATTTGCATGCTTTGGCTATATATGTAAGGTGTAAGTTGTTCATTTGGTTACTTGTACTAGCGTAATTGCTAACCCCTTTGGGGACCCATTTTGGGGACATTCTTGTTATGAATTTCAGGTTATGTTCAGCCGGACGATCGAGCACTGGGGCAGTACGAGGATGCTGACCAGGGTTGATGACGTGTGCTATTGAGTCTCTTTATTTCCGTTGTCCTTTTTTATGCGGTTGTTTTTCTTTAAACTTGTGAACTTATAGAAAGTACTCGCGAGTACTTAGGCATTGCTACTGGGATTATGGTTTGTATTATTAATTGTTATTTATGATTGACAGTGATGTCCATTTTGCCGGTTATATCGGGTGCTTCATTTATTCTCGATCTGGTGATGTGTGTTTTCTCGCTAATTAAGATAGTTAGACGAGTGGTATTTCTTAATTAGCCTGGTGGGTCCCATGTAGGGATCCATGGCGCTGTAATATTCCCTGAATATCTTGGGGGTGTTACAGTATCACTGATCGTTCCGCCGATAAACGTATAGTGTTTGTCTGTAAGAGTGGGCGAAACAATTGTCAAGTTAGGTTGTATGCTATCGAGGGTGCTAATATTTTGAGAATTACTAAGTTGACCTTGGAGCGCAGCTGTCACCCTGATTTGAACCGCGCTGCCGCACGATCGGTCACTTCTAAAGTTGCCGCCCATTATTTTGCTAAAAGATTGACCAGTAAGAGGGTCACTTTGAGGACAAAGGAGATGATTGCAGAGATGTGTAGGGAGTACGACATTGACATGCTATACAGTTTTGCTCTCCGGACGAGGAACATAGCGATAGAGAGTACATATGGCGGCTTTGATGAGTCATATCAGAGGCTCCCATCTTATCTGTATTTGTTAAAACAGCGTAAGCCAGGGACAATTTTTGATTTGCAGACGACTCATGAGGGAGTGTTTTGCCATATATTCGTTGCACTCGGACAGAGTATTAGGGCATTTGATACGTGCCTTCGACCGGTGATTATAGTTGATGGGACCCACCTAAAGGGAAGGAATAAAGGAACTCTATTTGAGGCCATCACATTTGATGGGAACGATCAAGTATTTCCTCTTGCAGTTGGTCTCGGTCTGATAGAGAACGAAGAGTCATGGACTTATTTTCTGTATAACCTGTGTAGATGCTATAATCCGATGGAAGGTTTACTGATTGAGTGACCAACATAAGAGCATTCAGAATGATGTTCGAGCCGTCTATCCGAATGCATTCCACGGGTTGTGCTATCACCATCTTGCAAAAAATCTGACCTCCTACGGTGCTCATGCCATAGGACTGCTGCCTACACGCATCGTGAAGAAGTTTTTGAAAACTACTTTTCGAAACTACATATTGAAAGCCCTAATGGGGCTCACAGGCGCCTTTCTGAAATTTGGCCAGAGAGGTGGGCTAGGTCGAAGTGTTCAGTACGACGCTATAACTTCTTGACATCCAATGCTGTTGAATGCTTTAATAATCGTATGTTATGGGCGAGGCGTTTACCTGTTTGCTCGTTACTTGAGATATTTCGCCTAATTTTAGAGAATTGGTTTGATGAGAAGCGGGGAGAAGCTACATCAAGAGACCATGAGTTGACCATGCACATTTTTGAAAAGCTCTCTAACTCTGTGCAAGACAGTCTGACTCTTATTGTTCGAGCTACCAACCCACTTGTTTATAAAGTCGAAGAAAACAAAGTTTCTTATGAGCTCGACCTTCGAACCTGGACATATTGTTGTCGGGAGTTTGATTTGGATCGGATTCCATGTCGTCATGCTGTTGCCGCTATAAGGTAATTGTTTTGCTCTAATGTGCATATAATTCGATGTTTTGTCGTGCCTACAACATGCGGGCGCCGTCCGGCGCTATATCCTACAGCTTGCGAGTGCTATCGGGCGCTGTATCTTACAACTTGCGGGCGCTGCTGAGTGCTGTCGGGGCACACGATCGTGCCCACGATGAGACTAGCCATCGTGTGCCCACGGTCATGGCAGTATGCACACGACAGCAGCAACCCATGACCATGGGCAAGATGCACACGATCGTAACCCATGATAGGCACGATCGTGTGCTGCCATCGTGTGCAACACAGAGCTGGTCTGGATTTACCAACTGAACCATAAACCAGTTTTCTAGATTTAACAACACAACACATCAATCTTACCAGAATATATCTGGATAAAAAAGTAAAATACATACTCATCAGTATCAAAAATACATTATCCTACACCACATCCTTGACATAATTGCTTATTGTAACAGGCGCGCCGGCAATGGTTTGTCTGTGTATGATTTTATTAGTCATTATTTCAGGCAACAAGGCCTTATAAAGACTTATAAGGAGATATTAATCCTATCCCATATCCTGATGAGTGAAATGTCCCACCGGAGATCTCATCCATCGTTTGATTACCTCCAGAGAGGGTACGACAAGCCGAACGACCAAGGATGAGTCGTGCACGGTCCGCTATTGAAAATTTGCCTGCAGGTAGACGGCCTCAGGTGTGCGGTAGGTGTAATGGAACTGGCCACAATAAAAAATCTTGCAAAGCATTCATTCCCATAGGTGATGTGGATTTTAATATCCTGTAGGTCACAAGTCGTCTAGGAATAAGTCTAGGGGGGGTGAATAGGCTTATTGAAACTCTTTTCCACAAAGGATGAGTTTCTCAGCTGATGGTACAGATAACTTAGAGTCATCTGTAGTCAATGTAAGTGCGAAAGTCAGCTGATGACGAATACAGAAATAATCAATGGAACACTTAAGTATGAATGCAGCAGTTACGTATGATGCTAAAAACAGTAAAGTATGCAGGCAATTTATAGTGATCTCAGAGGTGGGGTAATCCTCTACTAATCCACTTTCTCCAAACCAATTGGAGATGAATCCGCTATAATTTTCAACCAGTGATAAATATTACAGTGATTCTACAACTTATCTACAACAACTTCCAACCAGTGGAAATCTCGTCGTTGCAACTCCTTTCCGACTGCCTAGCACCACTTGATCTTCAAATCCTTGGATGCCTATCAGTCGCGAAACTTCAACCAATGAAGTACCCCTTACTCAGGTTTTAAGACAAGAGTGTTTTGTCTTCTCCAACTAAAGAGCTTTCTTCGTGTATGAACTTAGAGTACTGCTCTTTCACGATGCTATAGTTTTCTGATTGCTTTTAATTGCTTTGATTGCTCGAGAGTGTTGTTCGCATCGTACTGCTCAACTTCAAATCTTCGGATATATATATATATATATATATATATATATATAGGTGTCGATCCTTTGCTTTTCTTCATAGCCGTTGCATATTTGTAACAAATCCGTCCGTTGCAGAAATAGACTTCTTTGTTCTTTCTGAACGTTGCAAGGCTGGATTCCTATATTTTAATCCATTTCCGACTGTTGTGAAGACTTCCATGTGATGGCGCCAAATCTTTTGAATATAATAAGATTAAAGTCTTCAGAGGTGGGTCTGGATGATTTATTTAAATCATATCTTTCCGGGAATCTCTCCAGCCTATCTCTAATCGCCCGCATGTGACTTTCCGTAAATATTGACTATTCAACGCATGCTGACTTGGACATGGTCAAACTATCTGATGTGCAGTCAACCTTCTCTGATGTCGACTTCTATGATGTGCCGACTTGTCTGAAGTCTTCTGACCTGATTGAACTTGACTGATCTGATGGTTAAACTTCAGATGACTTGACTTTTCTTCTTGACTGCAGTCTGGTCCAACTTCGCTAATTAAATTGTTGACCAGAACTTCTCTGATAAGGGTTGCCTGATATAGCTCGTCTATGGTCAACCTTATCCGAACAGTTGAGTTGACCAAGACTCAGCTGATAGATACTTATCTGATTTGTACTTAGCCGATTTTTAAAGCCTAACTTATATGGCCTATTGAAGATAATCATTTGGTTCTTCTTTACATTTTGCCAAGTATCTAACTTATCACAATTTGGCCTATGGAAGATACTCATTTGGTTCTTCCTTTCATTTTGCCAAGTAATTTAGAACATACATTTGAATAAACAAATACAATGATGACATCATCAAAATCTAACAAGTATTCCTAACAAATTCTCCCTATTTTGATGATGGCAAAACTTAAGCAACTTATTCAAATGAAGAATAGGTCTGCACATACTCAAGTGCAAGACACAAATTAAAATCAGTCTTGTTTTGAGACAACTAGCGGTTGTCATTCTAATGACTGTTATATAATTTTTCTGAGTTTGTTTACAAGTACATCAACTTCGAATGAACAAACAAATACAGAAAAAATTACAAGTACTTCAAAAATAAAAATTACAAAGAAAATCCTATCTGCCTCTGCCTCTTCGGACAGTTTGCTTAGGAGGCCTAAATAACTTAGCTACAATAGTCCTCTTACACACAGGTGCCAGACCATATTTCCTTTTGATGATCTGTGAGGCGAACTCTTGATCGTCTGTAGTTGAGAAATTATTTTTCACACAGAGAGCTCTGATTTCTTTCTGCAGGATTAGCTCATCCAATTCTTTGTCCAAATGGGTAGGCACTTCTTCTGCTCTAAATGAAGGGATCATAGGATAAACATCCCATTTGGCTGTACATTTAAGCGTGATTTTCCAAAGAGTAGGCCATTTGGTCTCCATGTAGTTGATGAATGACTGTTGAGGAGAGCCCTCTTGACCTCTCGTGTAAAGTATATTAAACTCGTTTTACCCCACGACTTGGAATGCGACTGGGAACTTACCGCCGAGCTCAACTTCTGGGTGGGAAATAGAATGAATGGCATTTCTCCTTTATCCTGGCATTCTTTGTCCTGGAGTATTTCCCAGAGATAATACTTCTCTATGAACTCCTTCTGGGCGTCTCCCCATCTAGTCAAAAATTGTGGAGGCAGAATTTCTTCAACATACCACATTTCTTTGCCTTCCCATTCGAACCTTGGCTCTTCTCCTTTCCTTGTTCTCCTCTTCTTCTCTGCAGGCTGATCTTCAGGATAAGCTACTTCTTTCCTCTTTTGACTTGATGTCCCAGCTTCAATTAATGGGATATCTTGCCTCTTATTCGATCTGAGCTCCTAAGCCTGTACTTGTCCTGATACTTCTCTTACTTCCCCATACTTACTTCCCTCCCCCCTTTTGCCAGCATCAACCAGTATAGTCAATTGCTGCTCGACTCGGTGCATCCAGTCAGGCATGCCAAGCGGCATTCTGGAATTGTTGGGAGTAGGAGGTTAAGGGACATTCCTCTACAGTAGGGTATCAATTTTGGCGTTTATGGTCTGCAGGTCAGGTGAGATTTTTGTGGCAAGCAACTCTTCAATAGATTCTTTGACAATGTTGCGGATCAGCTCAGTCATCATACGGGAGATGGGTGATGGCTGAGGACATGGTTCTAAAAAACGCTAGGCGCTAGGCGTTCGGATTGCTAACGCCTAGCGCCCAGATGATTACTCGGGGATTAATCGGACTAGGCGGATTTAATTTTTTATTATTATTTAAATTATTTTTATATATAAAAAATTATATGTATGTAAAAAATTAAAAATATATAATATTTCAATATTTAAAAAACATATAATTGATCATATATTAAATTTTCAAATATGTATATATGTCTAAATTAGTCCATACTATCTAAATTTCAGAATTTATAGTACTGCTAAAATAAAAAAATAAAAAAAAATAAAAAAAAAATGCTTACCTGCCTAGGCGCCCACCCAGCCGTCTAGATTCCCGCCCAGCTTGCCTTTCTAGGCGGCCGCCCAGCCGCCTAGGCGCCCGCACAGCCCTCCTAGGCGGCCGATTAATCACCGAAACGCCCAGGACAAACGCCCAGCCGTAATCGGAATGCCCGGGGGCCGCCTAGCGCCTAGGCGCCACCTAGGCGGCCGCCCAGACCGATTTTTAGAACAGAGGCTGAGGAGAGTGCTCACTGAAACTTTCTGCGCCTGCAGATATGTTTGCAATTGACCTACCTGTCTGCAGACTCCTCTCTACAGGCGGCTGACCAGATGGGGTCTGCTTTGGGGTCCCTGATCTGTCATCTTCTTCTTCATCTAGGCTGGTGTAGCGGGCAGGTGCCCCAGCCTCATCTGCTCTGGCTTCATCTTTGCCTTCTTTTTCTTCTTCAGCCTCATCTTCCTTCTCTTCTTCCTTCTCTTCTTCCTTCTCTTCCTTCTTTTCATCCTCATCACCTTTCTTATCTTCATCATTATCATCATCATCATCTTTTTATTTTTCAACTTCTTCTCCTTCTTCTTCATCTTCTTCTGCCAACTCTTCTGTCTTTTCTACTTCCTCTTCTTCAGTTTGTTTTTCAACTTCTTCTGCTTTTTCCTTTTCTTCTTTTTCCTTCAACTATGATGTTTTCTTCTTTCTCTTCTTTTTCAACTCCTACTTCTTCTTCCTTCACTAACTCTTCGATTCTAATTTCTTTTTCTACTACTTCTCCATCCTCATTGAGAGAGCCATCAAAAACACTTCCCATTATAATATGGAGGAGATGGTCCATGTTGGTTTTAAAATGGGACATGAACCAGTCTTCCTGGAGTATCAAAATTAGGTCTGACTCATTGCAAAAATGTATGAGTAGATCCTCCGTGGCCTGGGGATACTCCAAACTACTCATTTCAATAAAAGCTTGCAGTTGAGTAAATAGAACAGATTTCAATGTTTTCCATTCCTCAAAAATATCGACAAAAGAATGTTTGAGAGCATGTTGTTTTACCAGTAACAGCTGCTCTATAGACAGTTTGAAGGAATTGTTTTCGAGCAGTTTGAACGAATAATTTGCTTCTGGGATGTGAATAATCAGACCTGCTTCTTCTTCAGATATGAGATGAGGGGCTAGAACAGGAACCATTTGAGTTTCTAGGCTGGTGGGAGCAGGCTGATCCTCCATGTGATCCGGTGCAGGAGTAGATAAGTATTCTGGCTGCTCCTCCTCTCCAAAATCTAGTCGCCTGGGCCTCTTGGGGGATGGTTCTGGTGAGGATTCGATTAAGGATGGTTCTCCAGGGGCTGGTCCCATTCTCTTGAAATGAATGGTGATTGGGGTATCGTCTGAATCTGAGTCAGACTGAGCTGCAGGTTGATCCCTAGCTGCAACTTGATCTCCAATTGACTCGCCTAAGCTCGATGGGTATCTGTAGGGAGTTGGCTCTACAGACATTTCCCTTAGCAATTGAGCTGCTTTCCTCTCTCCGCCTAATCTCCTTAGGGTCTCTTGGTCCAAGTGACCAAGTCTATCGTTGATGTGAAAGGGGTCAAGGTTTCCTTTCGCCACACCTAGCTGCTCCAAAATCCAACTTATTTGCGTTCCAAATGCCAGTTTGTTTTTGAATCTCTTTTCATCGTCTAGCCACTGGACTTTGTTTACCTCTCGCACCAATTGTCTGAAAATGTAGTCAGACTAATCGATCGGTTCATCTTGAATAAGAGCCCCCAAAACCATGAATTTGGCTGACGACAATTGATCATAACTCCCAGCCATGCCCATCACTATTTTGTTGGTAATATCCAACGCATAACAATATTCTTTCTTTAGCTCACTTCGCTTGGCAGTTAGCTTCAGCTTTGATGGCTGCTCGTGAGCCTTGATCTTCAGCCACATGTCAGCTGCATTTTGCTTTAGGGCTTCGACAGCCATTCCATGAGACTTCATCCCGAAAACTTTTCCGACTGATTGCAGAGTGATATCCACTTGAACTCCAAATATTGAGCTCCTAATGCCCGATTCGAGAACTTTGGCTTCTCTGTAGAAAGCGATAACAGCCTCTTTGAAGAGATATTTGGGGCTGATATCCAGAAATGGGTAGATCCCATTCGTCTTCATCGATCTGATAAGGTGACGCACATCGTTGTCCAGGTTGGTTTCGAGCAGTTCCTCGAAATCGACCACCAAAGAGAAAATGATTTGATCCTTTACCGCCTTCAGGTTAACGCCGTTGAAGTAGGATTCCATTTCTGCGCAAGAAAAATTTCTGAGTGTATTTAAAAGTTCGAAAGATATCTGCTCTCTAAAATTAGGGCTTGTAAGCTTGAATAAGGTAAAGTGAAATGAGTTTCCCATCTTTAAAAAGAAATTGAAACGATGTTTTAATATTAAATTATTTTTTGAGTCGGTTCAAATTTTAAAATCATATGACGGTTGGAATTTTTAATTTGTATTAGTGGGGTCATGTGAACGTGTAAGCGTGCAAGCGTGCCAATATGTAAATATGTGAACGTGAGATTGCCACATGTAAATAAATAATAATAAAATATTCAGGAGTCGGTCAAAATTAGAAAACTTAGCTGGTTCACCGTTTGACTGTTTGACTGTTTGACTGCTCTGCATCAGGTAACTCTTCTTATGCCTTGGTAGGATCGATGCTGTGGTCGCTTAGTCCGTCCTTCGTCTTTTAAATGCAGTCTGATCGGGTAACTTCCTTTGCTCGTCGATCGGTCTTGAGTAGCTTTCTCGTCTGTACTAGATTCCCAATCTAGTAATCCAAGTTCCCTGCTCAGCTCCAAAAACCTTTCTTCGGGTAAAGGTTTGGTGAATATGTCAGCAATCTGGTATTCTGTGCTGACCCTTTCTACTCTAACTCTCTTATTAACCACGTGGTCTCTTATGAAATCATGCTTAACATCAATATGCTTCGTCCTTGAGTGCAATACAGAGTTGTTGGTGATTGCAATTGCACTATTGTTGTCAAACCAAATTGGGACTTCACTTGCAATTGTGTTGTAATCCCTTAGCTGTTGTCTGATCCACAAGATCTGGGCACAACAGCTACCTGCAGCTAGGTATTCTGACTCTGTTGTTGAGATAGAGTTAGATATCTGCTTGTTGCTAAACCAGGATATCAGTCTGGTTCCTAGGAATTGGCACGTTCCACTGGTGCTTTTCCTGTTAATCTTACATCCTGCGAAATCTGCATCTGAATATCCTGACAGCTCAAAGTTGTTATCTTTTGGATACCATAATCCAACATTAATGGTAGACTTAAGATATTTAATGATCCTCTTAGCTGCTTCCAGGTGTGACTGCTTGGGTTTGGACTGAAATCGTGCACATACTCCTACAGCATATGAAATGTCTGGCCTGCTTGCAGTTAGATAAAGAAGTGATCCAATGAGTCCTCTGTAGTAGGTTGAGTCCACTGATATGCTTTCTTCATCTGCATCTAGGTGTGTGCTTGTGCTCATAGGAGTTTTTGCTGATTTGGATGATTCCATTCCAAATCTCTTGATTAGATCCCTGGTGTATTTGGCTTGGTTGATGAAAATCCCATTTTCCATCTGCTTAACTTGCAGTCCTAGAAAGAAATTAAGCTTTCCCATCATGCTCATCTCAAACTCCTTGCATGAGATTTGAGAACTTCTCACATAGCTCTGGATTGGTTGAGCCAAATATGATATCATCCACATATATTTGAACTAGCAATATGTGGCCTTCATGCTCCACTCTGAATAGGGTCTTATCTACCTTGCCTTTGCTGAATCCATTTTTCTCTAGAAACACAGATAATGTTTCATCATGCTCTTGGTGCCTGCTTGAGTCCATATAGAGCCTTTAGAAGCTTGTAGACTTTGTCCCCTTTGACAAATCCAGTGGGTTGCTCCACATAGACTTCTTCTTCTAGAATTCCATTAAGAAAGGCACTCTTCACATCCATTTGATAGACTTCAAAATCTTTGAATGCTGCATATGCAAGGAATAGTCTGATGGCTTCTAATCTTGAAACAAGTGCATAGGTTTCATCAAAATCTATTCCTTCACATTGTGCATAGCCTTTAGCAACAAGCCTGGCTTTATTCCTAACAACAGCTCCATCTTCATCGCATTTGTTCTTGTATACCCATTTGGTGCCAATAACCTTCTTGTGATCTGGTCTGTCTGTTAGTTCCCAAACATTGTTCCTTTCCATCTCGTTAAGCTCTTCTTGCATTGCATTGATCTACGAGTAGTCTTCCAGGGCTTGCTCTGTTGTCTTGGGTTATATTTGAGACATAAAGCATGAAAACATTGCCATTCCTACGGGTAGAGTAGACTGTCTTGTCTTAACTCCATCAGTTAGCTTCCCAATGATTTGTTGAATGGGATGATCTTTAAGCCACTTAGGAATGTCTTCTTCTTCAGGGTCTGTTCCCCTTGTAGATTTCCTTTGGTGGGTTTCTTCTCTCTCTGCATCAGCTTGGTTATGGTCTGCAACTGGATCAGCTACCGTCTTGTCATCTGCAGGTGGGGGTCCTGTCTGATCTGCAGATGGGTCTTTATCAGCTACATATTGGTCTTCATCAGCAGCAACTGGATCAGGTAGGTTTTGTGGTCCTAACTGATCTGCACTTGGGTCTTCAGGCTAGTCTGCAGGTGACTCCACCATTCCTGTGTCATGGACGACTTCTTCTAGGGTGGCAGATTTGAGCTTATTTTCTATTAGCTCCACCTTTTTCCTATACTCAGCAGTAGTTTCATCAAATACAACATGAGATGTTTCCTCCACAACTAAGGTTCTTTTATTAAAAACTCTATATGCCTTGCTTCTTTGTGAGTATCCCATAAAGAGACCATCATCAGTTTTAGCATCAAAGGCATTTAGTTGGGTTTTACCGTTGTTGTGGATGAAACACTTACAACCAAAAATATGAAAAAATGCAACAGTTGGTGTTCTGCCATTCCAAACCTCATAGGGAGTTTTGCCATGTCTCCCTACTATCGTACTCCTATTCTGAGTGTGACATCTTTGCGTTGATGACTTGACCGAACCTCTTGGCAGTGCATACGCAATCATAGACAGCGGCTTCCTTCAAGGTTACATGTTCCTTCTTTCGGCAACACCATTACCTTTGAGGGTCTGGCTGCAGAGACTTCATCTTTGGATCCCATCACGATCCGTAATCAGTGATTGCCTTGTTGAGAAATTCTCCTCCTCTATCTGATCTGATCTTGATGATTGAGAGAGATTTCTCATTCTGGCTCCTTCTTAGCAGCTCAGGTAACTTGGTTAGTGTTTCACTCTTTTTATAGAGAAAAACAACCCATGTGTATCTTGAGTAGTCATCTACTACTACTAGAGCATGCTTTCTACCACTTAAGGTCCTTGGCTTGATGGGACCAAATAGATCCATGTGAAGTAGATCTAAGATCCTTGTTGTGAGAGTGGTAGGTTGAACTGGCTTGAATGATGCTCTAGTTTGCTTCCCTTTCTGACACGCATCACAGAGAGCTTCCGTCTTGAATACTTCTTCTGGAAGTCCTCTGACCAGCTTTTGAGAACTAATCTTGTTGATGGCTTTGAAATTTAGGTGACACAGTCTCTTGTGCCACTGCCATCCATTCTCAGCTGTTGTCTTAGATAGAAAACAGGTATTAGGAGTTCTTATGTTCCAATCTATCATATAAACATCTCTTCTTCTGAATCCTTGTAGCTTCACCTCTGCAGATAGGATATCTATCACCATGCATTTCCAAATGGTGAAGACTACTAGATTCTTCTCATCACAAAATTGGGTTATGCTCAAGAGGTTGTATTTGAGCCCTTTGACATAATGAACTTTGGATATAGTGATGTTTCCTCTCTTTGAGGGGTATAAAATACATTATTTATACTGTGTACAAAATTTGGGGTTAGTAGAAGAGTTTTGATCTGTGTAGAGTTCTTGTTGGATGTTGGATAGATCAAAATATAATATATTACTATTAATTATAAATTTTTTTTAAATCTTTAATTAATAAGCTACTAATTGCGGATTAAATTAATTAAATTGCTTTAATTAATCTTTATTAATAAACTATTAATTTATGATATTAGTAATAATGGAAAATTAAATTGTTAGGTTAATAATAATAATAATAGGTTCTTGATATCATATTTAGAATGATCGAGTAAAATTGATATGGGCCTAGAAATGACGAGATGAAACGATGAATTAAAATGAGAAATGAAACGAAACGAATCACATGACTTGTCATGAACTATAGTGACATAAATGAATTTGCATGATCATGAAATAAAATGGATTAAATGATAAGATTATTTGGGCATTAATTTAATAAAATTGAACAAATTTTCTATAATTCATAATAAATGTATATGCGAAATCGGGGTGTTACAACCTACTCCCCTTTAACGAATTTTCGTCCTCGAAAATTAAGTTACGTACCTTGAAAAATGAATATTGGATACTTAGAACGGATCTCCTCTTCACGTTCCCAAGTTGCCTCATTTGGTCCATGACGACTCCATTGAACTCTCACCGATTTAACCTCTTTGTTTCGTAACTGATGTACCTTACGCTCCAAAACAGCTGTAGGTACCTCCTCATAAGTCAGGTTCTTGGCTACATGCAACTCTTTGAAATTGCATACGTGACCAGGATCATGTATGCTTCCTCAGCATGGAGACGTGAAAGACATTGTGCACTCCCGATAACTCCAACGGAAATGCAAACTATAAGCAAGATCACCAACACGACCCAAAATCTCAAAAGGTCCGATATAACGAGGCTGTAGTTTTCCCTTTTTACCAAATCATATCACTCCTTTCATCGGCGCTACCTTCAAGAACACCTTTTCTCCAATCTCAAATTGGATATCTTTTCTTCGTTTATTAGCATAAGACTTCTGCCGATCCTGGGCAGTCTTAATTTTACTTCTGATTTCAGATATCTTCTCTACAGTCTGTCCGATCAATTCTGGATCCAAAATTTTTCCTTCTCCAATCTCACTCCAATAAAGAGGCGATCGACATTTCCTTCCGTATAGAGCCTCATGCAGAGCCATTTGTATAGTTGCTTGGTAACTATTGTTATAAACAAACTCTACTAAAGGCAAAATATTCTACCAATTCTCACCAGTATCAAGAACACACGCCCTCAAAAAATCTTCAAGTGTCTTGATAGTCCGTTCAGATTGACCATCGGTTTACGGATGATATGCAGTACTGAAATTTAATTTAGTGCCCAATGCACTTTGCAGACTTTTCCAAAGTTTCGACGTAAACCGTGGATCTCTATCCAAGACGATCGACACTGGAACACCATGTAATCTCACAATCTACCGAATATAAATCTTCGCATACTGTTCCATACTATAAGTCATCCTCATAGGCAGAAAATGAGATGACTTCATCAAGCGATCTACTATCACCCAGATAGCATCGTTCTTCCTCACGATTCGTGGCAAACCAACTACGAAATCCATTGTGATATGCTCCCATTTCCATTCTGGGATTTTCAACGGTTGAAGTAAACCTCCTGGCCATTGGTTTTCTGCCTTCACCTGTTGACATATCATACACCTCTCCACAAATACACTAAGGTCCCGTTTCATTCCTCTCCACCAAAAGAACTTCTTCAGGTCGTGGTACATCTTTGTACCTCCCGGGTGAGCGGAGTATGGTGCATTGTGAGCTTCTTCAAGAATTTGCTTCCTAAGGGATGGATCCTTAGGAACACTATTAGATTGATACTGCCACTAGAAGGGAATTGAATAGTGCGGATTAGAGTTTTGAACTCTTTTTGTGCAGAAGCTATTTATCGGAGTAAAAGGAATGCAAAAAAGAAAGAACACACGAATTTGTTCGAGAGGTTCGGCTATTAACAAAGCCTACGTCCCCTACCTAGTGTTATCGACTAGGACTTCTCTAAAAACCTTGAATGCACTTTCTAGTTTAGTGCGAACTCTTACAATAGCACTTTCAAGATTAGTGCCGAACTTTACAGTTTCTTGATTTCCGGGCTCAAGAAAAACCTCACTAAAATCTCTCTTGTTTTTCAGGATACAAGACAACCTCACAATAAACTGTTGTGAGTAAGGAAACTCATCTTTACAAAAGATAGCGCTCATTGATACAAGAACGTAGATATAGAATTAATAGAGTGATTCTTCTCGTATCGGAATAATCTTTTCAGAGTATAATGATCGCTTGATAGACTCAAATATTGCTTGTATATGTTTGTAAGCTCTGGTAATTTCTTGTATTTGCCAACACCTTGAATGACATCTATTTAAGCCTCTTGGAGCAATTTTCCCGTTGGAATAGTATACAAGTGTTACGTACGTTACACCTTCTGTGTAATGGCTGTAATGAGACCCTTAAAACTGGGCAGTAGCATCTGGCTGAAATCTGTTACGTACGTTATGTATTAAACATTACGTACATTATGCTTGGTCAATTAGCCGTTGGATGAGATGACTTTAGCGTAACGATTGATGACTAATTTTTTTGACTCTGTGTAACGGGCTGATTTTTGAATATTACGTATGTTATACTATTTGTATTACGTACGTTACCTGCATTCAAAACACTCAGTGAAAATGTTAATGTTACGTACGTTAGGAAAGGTCTGTTACGTACGTAAGGTACATTATGTTACGTACGTTAAATACTGAAAATATGGAATGCTAATTTTGCTTAGTTAACATCATCAAAACATTCAAATGTGTTATGAAAAAATATTGTTCCAACAATCTTCCCCGTTTTGATGATGACAAAATTACATGGGAGGTTTTGAAGGCAATATTTTGAGGGTCTATAGAATTTTGAAAAATAATACGAAAAGCCCCCTGAAAATAATACTCCCCCTGAATGAACAAGGGATAAAAATTTCAAAAACTCAACATATTTTTCTCCCCCTTTTTGTCATTAACAAAAAGATAAGAGAACCTGCAAGATTAAAATCACCAAAACACGGAAAATACGAAAATTAGGAAACATAAAAATATCCAACCAAACAAGCATAATGACTAAATCACCAGAGCAAGAAATCTAGTATCCAAAATAAAACAAGAGATGCATGAAAATGTCGGTTTGTGGAAAAGACAGGATAATCATCATCATAAAGAACGACCCACTAGTTAAGGTCAGCATCGGGAGGCGAAGGCGAAATTCCAAAATGAGTGTAGATGTCCTTAACCATAAGCTTGATTTCTCTCATCTCCTTTTCGATCTGTCCATACGCATATCCATCTGTGATGAGGAGCTCGACCGACTGGGTCGTGAAGTGCCTAGTTGGGAAGACTGAGTGCAAAGACGAGGCCTCTCAGACTATGTACCTCGAGATGAAACTCTATCCTCCAGAAGAGGCAAATATCCACCATCAACCAAATGATCGTCATCCTTGAGGTAAGCGAAGTAAACCCATACCCGGCTATTGTAACACCCCCGATATATTCAGGAATATTACAGCGCCGTAAATCCTTTACATAAGGATTTACAAGGCTGAAGAATTGAACAGACATTAAAAGGGTACTAACGAATGGAAATAACGGAATTAAGATACAACAGTCTGTTGTTGCCAAAAATATTTATCCGAAGATTAATACTGCTGGAAGACGGACAACAAACAACAATTGCGGGAGCACTTCCGAGAGAAGATAAGCAATACAAGATTTGCCGGGTTTGTTAGGCCCGGGCTTGAATGCTCTCGCGAGATGATATTAATACAAATATTCGTGGATACAAGTATTAATGAGAGAAATCTAAATACAATGAGTGTAAAAAGACTCTGTTAATCCGGCTCTTGAGCGAAGCTCGGTGTTCTTCGTCCCTGCCGATCGTCTTCTTGATGAGAGAGGCCGAGAGAAGAAGTACCGAATGATAGCTGTTGCCAAGAGTTGGAGATAGCCAAGTGCTGGGTGTTGAATCTCGTGGGAATGCAGAGAGTGTTTTGTGAGCCAAAATCTCGGTCCCTTGGACAAGTGTAGGGAGCCTTGTATATATAGGGGCAGCCGGGTCTTGTCTTTTGGCGGGCGATCGCCTTCCGGCCATTATAATTATGGGGCGATCGTCTGTGGCCAATATTAAAATGGGGCGATCACACTGGCTGTCGGGCTAAAGTCGAGGAAGATCTTTGGCGATCTGCCTAAAGTCAAAGCTCCAGTGACCGGTGGCGGTCGATGAAGGGCCGGCCACGCGTCGAGTCGATCACATGCGGCCCTGCGGCAACTTTCGGCGGGCTTGTCAGGTGGGTGATCTTTGACAGGCTGTGGTCAATGATCCGAGATTCGCGGATCTTGTCTCGGCTCTTGTACGTGGTGTCTGTCCTGAGGCTCGTCCTTTGCCGACTGGATGGCCATCGGCGCTGATCGACATGAGGTGGTCGTCTCTAGCTGGTCATTAGAGGTCGCCATCAACCAGTTGCCGAGGGTCGGCATCGGTCGGTCACCAAGGGTCGGTCGGCAGGTGCCGAGGGATGGTCGTCCGCTTGCCGGTCGCCAGGAGTCGGTCGCCGAGTACCTAGAGACAATCGTGTTTGATGTCGATCGCTCGGCACCGGGACTTGTCCTGGGACCTTCGGTTGGCCGATTTAGCCTGTCCGCTGGGTTAAGGCTCGGCCGCCTGGTCGCTGGTCGGCAGTTCTGCCTCGGCTGCTCGGCAGTGACTCGGTCGCCCGATCTCCGAGGCGATCGCCGGTCGGAGAGTGTAATTCTTGACACAACAATTTCCCCCCAGCTTACTCCTATGTTTTAGACATGGGGTGAGGTGGTTCTTGCTGGCGATCGTGTAAGGATGAGGACGGGCGATCTTGCTGAGCTGACTTAGGATTCGGACTTGGGCTATCATGGTCGATTGGCTAGCTATCTTTCGGTCTTGTACCTGCAAAAACAACATTGGCCGATCCCCCTCGGAAACTTGGTGGTTTCGCTTGTTTGAGGAATCGTGCACAGTCGCGGAATTCGATGGACCGACTCCATGACCGTGTCTTGATGCGCGAAGACATTGAGTGTCTCGTGACTCACTTTATTATCAGGGTCCTCTGTTAGGCTGCGCCTCGCCTCGTATTTAAACGAAGGGCGTGCGGTCTCGGTCTAGAGGAGTCCTTGCGCGGGGCAGCGTCGGATGAATCAACTCCACCTCCGCGGCTTGTTTGGCTCTGCTTCCACCTCGGCCTGCCATGGAGATGGCCGACCTCGACGGTGTACGTTGAGACGGGGGTGGTGGCATGTGTCTACTGATTAATGTTGGAGAGCCCTTAGACTACGCCGGCCTCGTATTTAAACGAAGGGCGGGCGATCTCGGCCGAAAGGGACCTTGCATGGCCGAAGCAGCCGGTTCCATCGACTACCAGGACCATGGCTTTATGATGTGCGGTGGAGGCGATCGCGAGCCTTAGTCCCTCATGATGGACTTTAGGCGGTGAGCGAGTCCTCCGGCTCTGCTGGATAATAGCGATCGGGCTGGAAGTCTGGAGGTCGTCGCTCGGGCTGGAAGACTGGAGGTCGTCGCTCGGGCGCCGATCGCGGTACTCCTAGGCTAAGAAGAAGCCTCTGCCTGGCCAGAAAATCTACGGCTCTAGCCCGGAAGACCGCGTAGGTCGTGGGCTGGTCCTTCGTAAGATGCCTGAACATAGGCGAAAGACCATGGAATCCGGCTAAGACCACGTGGAGGGCGATCTCATCGCTTACGGGCTCGCCGTTGAGGATGATCTCGTCTACCCGGTCGATGTAGTCCGAGTCGGATTCTTATTTCCCTTGCTTGACTCGCAGCATGCGATGGGGACCTTCCGGTTGAGCGACCTTGGCGGCGAAGTACCTTGTGAAGACGTTCGCCAGCTCGTTAAAGGAGCCAATGGACCGAGGTGGCAATGAGGTGTACCACCGGTGGGCGAGGTCGTCCAGCGTCATAGGGAACATTCGGCACCTGGTCGCGTCAGATGCCCCACACCCTGTCATGTAGATGTTGTATTTGCTCAGGTGCATTTCGGGGTCTGATCGCCCCTCGTACAAGGGTGTTTGTGGGGGAGCGATCTTGTGCTGCACAGGGGCGAGCTCGATGTCGATCGCGAGCGGCTCGCTTGGCTCGGCGATCGTCTTCATGGCGCCTGCCCTGGATTCCAGGAGCGCTTTCATGTCGTCGAGCTGACGTTGCAATGCGGCAATCGCCGTGGCTCGGTTGCTTGCGGATCGGCTTTGGGAGCGGGAGCCGAGGCGATCGTGTACCGATCTCCGAACTCTGCTGCTGCCGACCTCGGCAATTTGGCGAGGGGGAGCCAGACGGCTAGGCTGCCTTCTGGGAGCCGGGTAGGCCGAGCTCCTGGTGACGGACTAAAACTCCGTCGTCTCGTAGCTGGGGCCGGACTGCCCCGGTCGCCAGGTCGGGTCACTGCCCAGGCGATCGAAGACAGAGGTGCCCCGGCTGCCGAGCGCCTCTTCTTGCGGACGAGATCCTCCTGGCGATCGCTCGGCCAGTAGCGCCTTGAGCTTCTGAAGATTTATCCGAAGATTAATACTGCTGGAAGACGGACAACAAACAACAATTGCGGGAGCACTTCCGAGAGAAGATAAACAATACAAGATTTGCCGGGTTTGTTAGGCCCGGGCTTGAATGCTCTCGCGAGATGATATTAATACAAATATTCGTGGATACAAGTATTAATGAGAGAAATCTAAATACAATGAGTGTAAAAAGACTCTGTTAATCCGGCTCTTGAGCGAAGCTCGGTGTTCTTCGTCCCTGCCGATCGTCTTCTTGATGAGAGAGGCCGAGAGAAGAAGTACCGAATGATAGCTATTGCCAAGAGTTGGAGATAGCCAAGTGCTGGGTGTTGAATCTCGTGGGAATGCAGAGAGTGTTTTGTGAGCCAAAATCTCGGTCCCTTGGACAAGTGTAGGGAGCCTTGTATATATAGGGGCAGCCGGGTCTTGTCTTCTGGCGGGCGATCGCCTTCCGGCCATTATAATTATGGGGCGATCGTCTGCCGGCCAATATTATAATGGGGCGATCACCCGGGCTGTCGGGCTAAAGTCCAAGGAAGATGCTGGCAGTCTGCCTAAAGTCCAAAGCTCCAGCAGTGACCACTGGCGGTCGATGAAGGGCCAAAGACGCGTCCGAGTCGGGCCACATGCGGCCCTACTGACAACTTTCGGCGGGCTTGTCGGCTGGTGGACTGATGCTGACACGCTGTGGTCAATGATCCGAGATTCGCGGATCTTGTCTCGGCTCTTGCACGTGGTGTCTGTCCTGAGGCTCGGCCTTTGCCGACTGGATGGCCATCGGCGCTGATCGACATGAGGTGGTCGTCTCTAGCTGGTCATTAGAGGTCGCCATCGACCAGTTGCCGAGGGTCGGCATCGGTCGGTCACCAAGGGTTGGTCGGCAGGTGCCGAGGGATGGTCGTCTGCTTGCCGGTCGCCAGGAGTCGATCGCCGAGTACCGAGAGACGATCGTGTTTGATGTCGATCGCTCGGCACCGGGACTTGTCCTGGGACCTTCGGTTGGCCGATTTAGCCTGTCCGCTGGGTTAAGGCTCGGCCGCCTGTCAGCCGGGTCTGCCTCGGCCTACCGCCGATGACTCGGTCGCCCGATCTCCGAGGCGATCGCCGGTCGGAGAGTGTAATTCTTGACACAACAATTGCCCCCCAGCTTACTCCTATGTTGTAGACATGGGGTGAGGTGGTTCTTGGTGGCGATCGTGTAAGGATGAGGACGGGCGATCTTGCTGAGCTGACTTAGGATTCGGACTTGGGCTATCATGGTCGATTGGCTAGCTATCTTTCGGTCTTGTACCTGCAAAAACAACATTGGCCGATCCCCCTTGGAAACTTGGTGGTTTCGCTTGTTTGAGGAATCGTGCACAGTCGCGGAATTCGGTGGACCGACTCCATGACCGTGTCTTGATGCGCGAAGACATTGAGTGTCTCGTGACTCACTTTATTATCAGGGTCCTCTATTAGGCTGCGCCTCGCCTCGTATTTAAACGAAGGGCGTGCGGTCTCGGTCTAGAGGAGTCCTTGCGCGGGGCAGCGTCGGATGAATCAACTCCACCTCCGCGGCTTGTTTGGCTCTGCTTCCACCTCGGCCTGCCATGGAGATGGCCGACCTCGACGGTGTACGTTGAGACGGGGGTGGTGGCATGTGTCTACTGATTAATGTTGGAGAGCCCTTAGACTACGCCGGACTCGTATTTAAACGAAGGGCGGGCGATCTCGGCCGAAAGGGACCTTGCATGGCCGAAGCAGCCGGTTCCATCGACTACCAGGACCATGGCTTTATGATGTGCGGTGGAGGCGATCGCGAGCCTTAGTCCCTCATGATGGACTGTAGGCGGTGAGCGAGTCCTCCGGCTATGCTGGATAATAGCGATCGGGATGGAAGTCTGGAGGTCGTCGCTCGGGCTGGAAGACTGGAGGTCGTCGCTCGGGCGCCGATCGCGGTACTCCTAGGCTAAGAAGAAGCCTCTGCCTGGCCAGAAAATCTGCGGCTCTAGCCCGGAAGACCGCGTAGGTCGTGGGCTGGTCCTTCGTAAGATGCCTGAACATAGGCGAAAGACCATGGAATCCGGCTAAGACCACGTGGAGGGCGATCTCATCGCTTACGGGCTCGCCGTTGAGGATGATCTCGTCTACCCGGTCGATGTAGTCCGAGTCGGATTCTTCTTTCCCTTGCTTGACTCGCAGCATGCGATGGGGACCTTCCGGTTGAGCGACCTTGGCGGCGAAGTACCTTGTGAAGACGTTCGCCAGCTCGTTAAAGGAGCCAATGGACTGATGTGGCAATGAGGTGTACCACCGGTGGGCGAGGTCGTCCAGCATCATAGGGAACATTCGGCACCTGGTCGCGTCAGATGCCCCACACCCTGTCATGTAGATGTTGTACTTGCTCAGGTGCATTTCGGGGTCTGATCGCCCCTCGTACAAGGGTGTTTGCGGGGGAGCGATCTTGTGCTGCACAGGGGCGAGCTCGATGTCGATCGCGAGCGGCTCGCTTGGCTCGGCGATCGTCTTCATGGCGCCTGCCCTGGATTCCAGGAGCGCTTTCATGTCGTCGAGATGACGTTGCAATGCGGCAATCGCCGTGGCTCGGTTGCTTGCGGATCGGCTTTGGGAGCGGGAGCCGAGGCGATCGTGTACCGATCTCCGGACTCCGCTGCTGCCGACCTCGGCAATTTGGCGAGGGGGAGCGACTACTGGCCGCTCTCGGGAGCCGGGTAGGCCGAGCTCCTGGTGACGGACTCAAACTCCATCATCTCGTAGATGGGGCCGGACTGCCCCGGTCGCCAGGTCGGGTCACTGCCCAGGCGATCGAAGACAGAGGTGCCCCGGCTGCCGAGCGCCTCTTCTTGCGGACGAGAGCCTCCTGGCGATCGCTCGGCCAGTAGCGCCTTCCGCTTGGACTTCCGGCGGGCGGCCGAGGGGCTGATAGTAGGAGGCGCGTCGAGAGTACTCCGTCGCTCCTGTAGGACGGCCATGACCTCGTCGATCTGTTCCTTGGTTCGGAGCTGATTGAGCGAGAGGCTCGGACCGCCGTCCAGGGACGGGATCGAGCGTCTCTGACCGCGGCGGCTGCCTTCCACCATCGGCTGCGGCTCGGACTGGGATGGAACGGGGGGTCTAGCCAGCTGGTCAGCGGCTTTCTTCGACGCGGAAGCGGAAGACATAATTTCTGAAAGATTTCTTTGAAGTGCAGTGAGTGTCACTTCAAGTATCTGCTACGAGAATAGTGAGTGTTCTTCGAGACGGTAGGAATAAAAATTTGAAGGTTAGATCCCCTTCCTCTAGCGCCAATTGTTGTTGCCCAAAATATTTATCCGAAGATTAATACTGCTGGAAGACGGACAACAAACAACAATTGCGGGAGCACTTTTGAGAGAAGATAAACAATACAAGATTTGCCGGGTTTGTTAGGCCCGGGCTTGAATGCTCTCGCGAGATGATATTAATACAAATATTCGTGGATACAAGTATTAATGAGAGAAATCTAAATACAATGAGTGTAAAAAGACTCTGTTAATCCGGCTCTTGAGCGAAGCACGGTGTTCTTCGTCCCTGCCGATCGTATTCTTGATGAGAGAGGCCGAGAGAAGAAGTACCGAATGATAGCTGTTGCCAAGAGTTGGAGATAGCCAAGTGCTGGGTGTTGAATCTCGTGGGAATGCAGAGAGTGTTTTGTGAGCCAAAATCTCGGTCCCTTGGACAAGTGTAGGGAGCCTTGTATATATAGGGGCGTAGGGTCTTGTCTTCTCAAGGCGATCGCCTTCCGGCCATTATAATTATGGGGCGATCGTCTGCCGGCCAATATTATAATGGGGCGATCACCCGGGCTGTCGGGCTAAAGTCCAAGGAAGATGTCTTTGGCGATGCCTAAAGTCCAAAGCTCCAAAGGCACCACTGGCGGTCCAATGAAGGGCCAACACGCGTCCGGAGTCAGTCACATGCGGCCCTACTGACAACTTTCGGTGGGCTTGTCGGCTGGTGGGCTGATGCTGACACGCTGTGGTCAATGATCCGAGATTCGCGGATCTTATTTCGGCTCTTGCACGTGGTGTCTGTCCTGAGGCTCGGCCTTTGCCGACTGGATGGCCATCGGCGCTGATCGACATGAGGCGGTCGTCTCTAGCTGGTCATTAGAGGTCGCCATCGACCAGTTGCCGAGGGTCGGCATCGGTCGGTCACCAAGGGTCGGTCGGCAGGTGCCGAGGATGGTCGTCCGCTTGCCGGTCGCCAGGAGTCGATCGCCGAGTACCGAGAGACGATCGTGTTTGATGTCGATCACTCGGCACGGGGACTTGTCCTGGGACCTTCGGTTGGCCGATTTAGCCTGTCCGCTGGGTTAAGGCTCGACCTCCTGGTCGCTGGTCAGCAGTTCTGCCTCGGCTGCTCGGCAGTGACTCGGTCGCCCGATCTCCGAGGCGATCGCCGGTCGGAGAGTGTAATTCTTGACACAACACAGTCCTTGTTGGCCACTTAAGTATACTGGATACAGTTTGGAAAATAGTTTAAACGACAAACTGTACGGAATCTAAATCTGAGTGCGTAGCGGAAGTCTTGGATACAGTAGGTTGCTATGGATACAGCAACTAAGTGTATGGTGTATACTTAATATATCACAGTAATTTTAAAACAGTAAAAGCTGAAGGTAAATAACACAGTAATTAAAGTGGTTCGAGGTAAACCCCTCTACGTCCACTGGTCCTCCACACAGAGTAAAGTTTATTATAATTACTGCGTACACAACTACGTAATTATAAACAAATCTATCCTTGTATCGTTCACACAGATTGATACAAAGAATGTCGCTTTCAACCGTTCACACAGATTGGTTAAAGCTTCCTTCTTGACTAGCTTCTTCACACACGCCTAAAGCTTCGTCCTTATTCGTCCCACACAGTCGAATAACTTGTTGAGTTCACACAGAGCTCGTTTTACACAGAGGTAAAAGGTAGGTAACTGTGTAAGAACAGTGACTTTGAATATGAAGTTCTTGAGCCGATGATGGTCGTTTCTTGATGTTGAGCACTGTATATCTCTTTCGTTCTTAATTGCAGTATGCTTTGGAGATATGTTTGCTCTGATGATAACTTTTGATAGCTTGAGTGTTAGGTTACTTGGGTAACTGATCTTCAATGTCTTCATAGGATATATATAGTCTCTGAAGAAAGTATCCGTTGAGATGTATCCGTTTGAATAAGATTTCGTTCCAACGGGATTAAGACATGATCCGGATTTCGCGGGATTCTGAAGATCTGAAGACTGGCAGTATTTAAATACTTTATCCTTGAGTATTTAAATACTTCTTTATTCAATGGGACTTGAGTTCTGTTCCTTCTTTGTCCTGTTGTGAACTGTATGGAAGATAACTGTATTTTGAGCATCGAGACAGTTTCCATACTTGGTCTTTTTACAAGACTACTTGCTGTACTGAAGAGCTTCACTTTATATGCTGATTCGAGACAGGTCTTCGATACAGGATAAATCCTCAAAGCTTCGATACAGTTTCCTTACTGTATTCGGATTGGCATATATGTCAAAACCTCAAATATCATTCGATACAGGGATCGGGTATCCCGGCTGTTTCGATACAGGGTCTTTGTTTTCCCAACAATTTCCCCCTTTTTGACAATTTGCCAAGACCTTCTTACTCAACTCTTCGAGTCTTCTTGATGATGCCAAAACCTTCTTCATGAAGCGATCTTCTTTGATGACTTCTGGCAGATTTCTTGGTCTTTCGTCAAAAGGTCTGACTTAGTGACTTAGTCTACAATAATGAACTGCTCGCAGGCACGTTCGATACAGTTTGAGATTTATTACAACTTAAGCCTATGATTGGCGCGCAGGCACAATCTTACAATGTATTCTAAGTTTACAACTGAAATTATGAATTGTTCGTAGACTAGTTCGTACAACTTATTTTTCAATCAAGTTTATCTAACTTGAGATTCCTATCAAACAATTTAAGTAATCATACATTAACACAGTAGATTACGAGTTGTAATCTTTCAAGACAAACAAACGTTTTTATTGATATTCAAAATGATTGAGTACAAAGTTTGTTGTTTCGAATAGAAATTACAAAAAAAAATATACATAGATTTCATCTCCTTATCTATAATCCGCATGCCTCCATGGTCTTTTTCCTTGTTCGTTCTCGGTGCCACGCCACCAGTTTTGAAGAGAATCATTGCCTCGATCCTGGTATATCGCTCTTCCTTCATATGAACGATCAAAGGTAAGTATCCAATCTTCTGGATGGGTGACCCGATCTCATCTTCTATGTTTGGATTTCATTTCGATTTGGAGAGGGATTTTACCTTCTTCTAGCATCTTTGTAAATTTATCTGCCGCCTCCGCTAACGTTTTATAATTCTTGAAGATGGCGAATTCCCTGATGAGTCTGACAAAGTATCTCATCAGTTCGTTCTTCCTCCAGTGCTTCACTTCGTCGGCAGTTGGGTTGCGGTTGGTCGGCAGACGAATTTTCGAAGGTCTCTGAATAAGAGTTTGCCAAGGGACATTGGGGTCATGGAATTCCGGTCTGGAGCCTGAAATTTTAAAACTATGGGATTGAGGTGCTAGCTTGTTCAATTCGGCAGTGATACTGTTCTGAGCAGCCTCAAATTCCCTTTCTTGTTGCAGCCTTATTCTCCTAGAAGCTTCTCGTGCCTCTTCCCCCTTTTTGGCTTCATCAAGACTTTGCAGGATTTCTAGAGCAGCGTCCTGTTTGGTCTCGATGCTGGTCATTCTTTCAACAAGGGAGGAAAGAGTCTGCGACATTTCTTGAATGCATTTGTCGTGAGCACGCAGTTGAGAGCTGTTCTCAATCATTGCACAAGCGGTCTTGGCTTCAGCAATCCTCGTCTTTGTAGCTTCCTCCTTCAGCAGTTGCTCCTGCTTATCTTCCATGATCTTCAAGGCTTGCTTGAAAACTTTTGGCAAAAGAATGAATGCGTCGACAACTCGAGATACTTCGTGTTGAAGAGTTGTCATTTCTTCGACGACAGAGGTGTGCATCCAATTCAGTGCCTTTTCAACGGAAGATAGAGCATTTACTGCATCTTGGATAAATACAGTCCGAAGGCCAAGAGCTCGCAGGCGCTCTTTTCGTGTGGCAGAGATCGGAGAATCTGGTTCGGCAAGGTCTGCAGCGCTGTTCAACCTTCTTACATTCACGGATGGGCGTGAAGTAAGTTGGACATCCTCAGGTTCGGTACCGTCCTCGGATTCCATGGTTGAAGGGGCAGGAGCAGCTTCCTGTGGTTCGGCGACAGTTGGTGGAGAAGCTTCCTGTTGCGAAGACTCTTCAGCAATCATGGATGCAGGAGGGACTGAATCCTCCTGTTGGCTTTCAGGAACAGCTTCTACGGTCGCAGCAGGCTCAGGTGCCTGTTCCAAAATTTCTTGAACTTACTCGACTGGAGGGACTGATTCCTCTTGGTCGGGAATGTTCTCGGGCTGTGGCGAAGGGGGATTGGTTTGGGTAGAAGGCCCTTCGTCATTTCTGGGTGGAGAGGCGTCTCGAGCTTTAGCCTCTTCACGACTCATTCTTAGACCTGCTTGAAGAGCATTGTCGTCGTTGTCTGAGTCATGGTCTTCGTCATCTTTTGGATTTGTGGGAGAGTCCTCTGACTTATTCTTTCCTTTCCTCCTGGCGTCAGATTTGTGCAGCAGGTGGCTTTCAATTAGATCCTTGCAAGAGGCGTTGTCCCATCGAAGCAGGGCCTCAATTTCAGTTGAGTCTGTTACTTCGGAGACGAATCTCTCTTCGTGGCTCCAATCGCTCCAGTTGTACAGTGTATCGTACGGAGCTAGCCTGTAGCTTTTCCATTGCAGAAATCTTTCGTAGGCATGTTCAATTTGAACCGAAAGAAGTGTCTGATTAATGATCGAGTCAGGGGAGGGACTTCGAATAACGTCTGGAGATGCTGTTTCGAGGGATTCCGGTACAGGTATGGGATCCTGTACGGAAGAGGGACTCCTTACAGGGGATGGTGCCCTGAAGGATGATGGATCCTGCACGGGTGTGGGATCCCGCAGAGGAGAAGTAGCTTTTGGCTCCGAATGGGCAGCCGACTCGCTAAAGTCTTGAACGTTGGCAGATGTCTCTATATCCGTCGTAGCCACCAAAGGCTCGGGATATACTGTCGATACAGTAGGATACACCTCTTCCACAGGGGTTGGGCCCTGTGGTTCTTCATCAGTGGGTTGCGCCACGGGGGAGACATCCTTGGAGTGCTTGGCAGATTTGATTTTTGAGAGCCTCCTGAGTCTCTTCTTGGGCTTCTCACCAGCAGAGTGTTTCTTGCTGTGAGATCGTTTTCGCTTCTTTGAAGATTCCATTTCTGGGACCTTCACGGATTCATCTCTTGGGTTGGCAGAAATAGGCATGTGCCTGGTTCTCGGATGGTTGCAGTGCATGGTGCTCTGGTTATGCGCAGTGGGCTTGACACCTCCTAAGTATATCCTCGAGCTATTTTTCTTCGCGTCGGCGGATTGCGTCAGTCCGCACTTCGTCAGGATGTAGTTCAGCATTAAACCAAAGGATTTCTTTTGGGTGGCAGGTTTGCACACCTCTTCTTGAAGACGTTTCAGAATTATTTGGCACCAATTGACCTTTTCACAGGTCAAAATAGCTACCATCATCCTGAATCTTAAGTTCGTGCACATCTTGAACGCACCGGTTCGGTTTTCAATGATCCTGGAGCAAAAGTCATGAAGATACACAAAATGAAGAAGAAAATTTTTCTTGTGACAAGTAGTTGTCACCATATCAACCACTTTGGACCCTGTAAATAGTCCATAAAACTTGGTAATGAGCTCTTGAGACCCGAACGTCTCAAGTTGGTCCATGGTCGTGCCATCGGGCACTGTAGATTCTCTCGGAGCGATCGCGATTGATCTGATCTCCACTACTTGGATCATTGCGGTGATGTCGCAACATGACCTCCCGGGCCAAAGGATGTAAAACGGACGGCGGCGTTGAGGTAGAATTCCTCAACCGGATGGGCGTCGTATTTGTCGGCGGTCTTGCTCCCAAGGCGATAGAGGCCTTGTTGTTGAAGACGAGTAATGATATATTCCATCGGTTCGAGTCGTTGGTTTCCGAGAGAATACGCTCCATGATGACAGGTTTGGAGAAGATCCGCCATCAATGATGTTGGAGGATTTCTTGAGCAGGGAAGAAGATTGACCACCATTGATGTTTTCTTAAGAAATAGGGTGCAAGAAAACAATCGAATTACGCAGTGAATATGCAGAAAATATGTAGGCTGTTTGCTTGAGAACTCTTGTAATTGCAGAAAGCGTAAAGAGTCTCTAATGGCAGATACAGTCCTTTTATAGTTGGGCGGCAAAATAGGGTTTTGCAGAGTACGAATGGTCATATTTTAAGGGATGGGAACCGGTTTTGAAATCAACGGTCAAGATGGATTTAGTGTAACCGGTACGCTAATCCATTAAGAGGTTTAAAAATAGAGCGGGTCCCACTTCTGACATAGGTTGATACCCTAAATGCCTAAAACGGCGGTTTAAAAATAATAAACAATTTAAAAACATCGCGGCTTTTGAGATTCAGTTGTCCAGATGTCGTGTAAGGCATTTAATGAACATGACGTTTGACATAAAAACAGGGCACGTGGACAAAAATTATTTTAAAAAGGAAATAATATTATATTATATACTGAATCGAAATCCTATAGCATGTGCTGTTCTCCGTGTCGATACAACGTTCCCCCTTAAAAAGGTACTAATAGGTTTTGAATTCCATACAGCAATATTTGGATTAATGCTGTATTCATGGGTCCTACAGTATTCCCCCTTAATTATTGCACACACCAGCTGTAGGATTTATATGCGTTCCCTCGCTACAGTACTATATTGATGATTCTAAGTGTACAAATAATTAATGTTGGATACTGTATTCACGGGTCTTACAGCATTCCCCCTCAATTGTTGAGTAAAAACAGTAAATGACTTACAGGGAGTCTGGCTGTAGTATTCCCAATTTGTGTCTGAGCATGTTGAATCTTGCTGTGTCGAGAGGCTTGGTGAAAATGTCGGCCAGCTGAACGTCTGTATGAACTTTTTCCAAGCGAACATCCTTGTTCTCGACATGATTCCTGATAAAATGATGCTTCATGTTGATATGTTTAGTGCGCGAGTGCAGAACAGGATTGTGCGTGATTGCAATTGCACTCGTGCTATCACACATGATTGGAGTCTCTCTAGCATCGATTCCATAATCTGACAGTTGTTGCTGCATCCAAAGGATCTGCATACAGCAGCTACCAGCAGCATAGTACTCTGATTCAGCCGTGGAAAGAGAGTTAGCCAATTGCTTCTTACTGAACCAAGACACGAGTCTAGGTCCGAGAAAGTGACAAGTTCCACTTGTACTCTTCCTATCTAGCTTGCAGCCTCCGAGATCCGAGTCGCTGTATCCAACTAAATCGAATCCGCCTTCCTTAGGATACCACAGTCCTGCATCGACTGTTCCTTTAATGTATTTCAGGATTCGTTTAGCTGTATTGAAGTGTGATTCCTTAGGTGCAACTTGGTATCTCGCACACACTCCAACAGCAAACTGGATATCGGGCCTGCTAGCCGTTAGGTACAGAAGCGAACCAATGAGCTTCCTGTAGAGTGATTGGTCAAACGGCTTTCCGGCTTCATCAACACTAATTTGCACGGAAGTGCTCATAGGGGTTGGTGAGGATTTGGAATTGTTCATTCCAAATTTGTTGAGAAGTTCCTTGCTGTATTTCTCCTGGTTGATGAATATACCTGTAGGCAACTGATTTACCTGCAAACCTAGGAAATAACTAAGTTCCCCCATCATACTCATTTCAAATTTACTTTGCATGAGATGTGAGAACCTTTGACATAGAGCAAGATTAGTTGAACCAAAAATAATATCATCGACATAGATTTGTACCATTAGAAGGTCATCACCTTCCTGTATCTTGAACAAGGTTTTGTCTACAGCACCCTTCTCAAATCCGTTGTTGGTTAGAATCGGGACGGGGTTTCGTACTGTGCTCTAGGGCTTGTTTAAGTCCGTACGCTTTCCTTAGCCTGTAAACTAGATCGATACCGTCTGTGTTGGCAAACCCTGGTGGTTGTTTAACATAAACTTCTTCTGCAAGTTCTCCATTTAGGAAAGCACTCTTGACGTCCATTTGGTATACGATAAAACTCTTATGGGCGGCAAAGGCTAAAAATATCCTAATGGCTTCTAGTCTCGCTACAGGGGCGAAGGTTTCATCATAGTCGATTCCTTCTTCCTGACAATAGCCTTGTGCTACTAGTCTGGATTTGTTCCTTATGATAAGTCCATTTCGATCCTTTTTGTTTCGAAATACCCATTTGGTTCCTATAACCGATTGGTGTGTCGGTCTGGGTACAAGATACCATACATTGTTTCTTTCGAAACCGTTAAGCTCTTCTTCCATAGATGTGATCCAATGAGAGTTGTTAAGAGCATCTATGGTCGAAACAGGTTCGGACTGGGCTAAGAATACGGCGATAGTGCACATATTCAGTCTCCTAAGTTCGGATTGAGATTTCCATTCAGGAAACTGTGAAACTTCAGCATTAGATTCTTCTTGTGCACAAAGTACATTTCCTTGTGTACTCTGTATTCTCCTACGAGTAGAAACACCGGCATTAATGTTTCCAATGATAAGCTCTTGCGGGTGATCTCTCAACCATATTCGGTCGGGTTCTAGTTCAGGATCCCGTACTGTATCGAAAGTTTCTGTGGATACAGCTTCAGCTTGTACAGCGTCAGCTTCATCCACATCGATTCTTACAGCTGCGGGGTTGATTTCTAAATCAACGAACGGTTCTATGGGTGTAGGTGGATCCAAGATAGATAGATGGTGAATGTCCTGAGTGATATCATCCACTCCTGTAGGGTCATGGTGTGGTTCGTCAAACACTACATAAACTGATTCCTCGATCGTCAGCTTCTTTTTATTGAAGATTCTGAAAGCTTTGCTGACGGAGGAGTATCCTACGAATATTCCTTCATCTGATTTTTCATCAAAGGTTCTAAGTTGGTCCTTCCCATTGTTCAATACATAACACCTGCATCCAAAAATGTGAAAATACGAAACTAATGGAGTTTTGTTATTCCATACCTCATAAGTTGTTTTGTTGTGGTGCTTGTTGACGATACAGCGGTTTTGAGTGTAGCACGCTGTATTGGTTGCTTCACCCTTAAACGCTTGTGGCAATTTGCTTGCGGCAATCATTGTCCTTGTTGCTTCTTTCAACGTCCTATTCTTTCGCTCGGCAACACCATTTTGTTGAGGTGTGCGGGCATTTGAATATTCGTCTTTGTATTCCATTCTCCGAACAAGATTGCTCTATAAAGCGGTTAGTAAATTCGGTACCTCTGCCGGAACGAATGCACACGATACTCGATGCTTTTTCATTCTGCAACTTTCTCAGAGCTCGGGCACTTGATGTTGTTTCCTTCTTCTTGCTAAGAAAGATCGTCCAAGCATACCGGAATAATCATCAACAACAACCATGCAATATTTCTTACCTCCCAAACTTCTGGGTCTACAGGACCGTAGAGATCCATGTGTAGCATTTCCAACACTCTTTGGGTTGAAAGGTAGGATTTGCTTTTCGTGGTTGACTTGATTTGCTTGCCTTTCGGCATGGTCCGCAGACGCCGTCCTTCTTGAATGACACATCTGGCAAACCTCTAACCAAACCCTGTCTTGAAAGCTTGTTGATCGTCTTGAAGTTGACGTGAGACATCCTCTTGTGCCATAGCCAGCTAAGATCTGCAGTGCCTTTGGCAACAAAACACGGAATTGAGGAGCTCATAGGCTTCCACAAGAATGTACATATTACTCGATCCGCTTCTGTAAGCACAACTTCCTTGGTTTGGGTGTTCTTGACTCTACAACGATCTATATAGAACTTCACCGAGAAGCTGTTTATCACGTAACAAGCTAATACTAAGTAGATTATATTGTAAGCCTTCAACATATGCAACATCGGTGACCTTGAATTTCCCGACAAGTAGGTTTCCTTTCCCTCTTGTTCTTCCTTTAGACTTATCACCGAAGCGAACTTTCGGACCGCGACCTTCTACAAAATCAGATAGCTTGCTCCTATCTCCGGTCATGTGACGAGAGCATCCACTATCAAAGTACCAGGTATCCTCCTCTAGAATGTCCTGTAACAAAGAAATTAGGTAGATTTAGGTCCCCTTTGATTTTTGGGTCCATATATGTTAGTTCCTTTAGGTACCAGATTTTCTGACGAATTGGTTTCTTGTAGGATGTACTGCATGATATTGCGGTATCTACGGGGCATATCCATAGTTGTTATAATCACGATAATTATTATGCATGTAAAATTCGTGGTTATTATTATTATTCCAAGACGAGTGCCGTCAGAGGTGGAGCCATTTTCTTAGGCCTAACGACTTGTCTTCGGGTCTCCGGTTGGATTCCCAATGCCGTTGTTGATACCGAATCGCATCTCTTGTCTTGAGGGATAACGGGGCTCGTATCCAATACCTAGGCGCACTGCATCCGAGTGTATCACAGCGGGCCTTTGGCGGTTGGATACCGTCTTCTTTCTGAATGATCGGCTTTGATGATATGCTTGTGGAGCATGCCGTAGATTACGCCTTCGAGTGGTTGATGGTTCCACTCTCGAATAGTAGAGTTGAGGGGGCGATTGCGGCCTTCGGTTTTCTCAGACAGAGTTCCTTTATGGGACTAGGAGTATCTTCCGATTCGAATGTGTTCCACACTCTTGACGAACACAAGACTAGTTTTCCCTTTGTTCGAACATGAGCTGTATCCTAAGCCACTTTTATCATGAGCATGTTGCCCAGTGCTTAGAATTTCTTCCATTCTTTTGGACGATTTTTCAAAAGACTTCAGAATGGTCTCAAGTTCAGTTTCTCGCTTTTCGAGAGTTGTAATTTTGGTTTGTAGTAGAACCAAATCATTTGTCTTGCTCTCATTGTGGGTTTTAACCTCATTTAGTTCATGAGCAAGTTGATGATTGCTCTCCATGAGTTTTTCAAAATCGACCTTGCTGGTTTCACAATCAAGAGACATATTTTCATAGTTTATTTTCAGCAAGTCATTCTCATCTTTCAGCTCTAGATTTGTTAATTGAAGCTGTATATTCTCAGTTTTTAGAGTCTCATGGGCTTTTTGAATGTTTTTAAATTCATTCATCATATTTTCGAAAGTATGAGATGCATTAGATGGAATAGCTGAGGTTGAACTTACCTTATCGTCGCTGTCTTCACCTTCTGGAACATCTTTGGCCATAAAGCACATGTATGCTTTATCATCGATCTCATCATTCGATGAATCACTTTGATGACCACTGAAGACATTCTGTGATTTAGATGGTGTGGGGAGGCTTCGATTCTCCAATCGGGGCCTTGAGCTTGTCTTTCCAAGCACGTCTTCTTTCATCTCTCTCTTGTTGCTCGGCCTCGGGCAATCTTTGGACTTTGGGATGAGGACATTTGTTTGCATAATGGCACGGTTTCCTGCAGTTATAGCACAGTTAGCATCACCGGATGATGTTTCAGTACTTACCTTGTTGACAGGTTTGGGCTCGTAGGAGTCTTTCCAGATCGTTTGATGAACTTTTTGAATTTATGCATTAGAAGCGCCATTTCATCTTGGGATAGGATGTCGTCCACATCACAAGATTCTTGTGGCCGGGTCGGCCGAGCTAGGCATCTTTGTGTCGATTGTTCGATACAGGCGAGAGCGTGACCTTTGAAGGAGATTCTTGACTTTCTCTCTCACAATGTCATACTCAAAAGCTTTAAGGTCAGAGAAGAGATCAAAAGTGGATATTTCATTAAGATTACAGGATACACGCATAGTTGTGGTCTTAATGTCCCATCGGGCTGGGAGAGATCTGAAAATTTTTAAGTTCTTCTCCTTTTGGGTGTAAATCTTGCCCAACGCTTCAAGTTCACCAACAATACCAGTAAATTTGAGGTCAAGTTCCTCAAGTGTTTCCGTTGGTTTCATTTCAAAAGATTCAAATTGCTGAGTAGGTTTTGAAATCTTGTTTTCTTTTGAGAGCTCAGTTCCCTCACAAATTAACTTGAGTTTATCCCAGATTTCTTTGGCTGTTTTGCAGCTCTTTACCTTTGAGAATGTGCCTTTGTCAAGAGTGACAAATAACGCGTTCTTAGCCACGTTGTCGAGATTAGATCGCTTCCTTTCATCTGTTGTCCATTGCTCGCGTTCCTTCTCGAGCATTTCAGCATGGGCTTGGCCCTCAATCCTTGCGGCCGGATTGACCTTCATGATCTTGATAGGACCATCCTGTATAACAAAAATCATCTCTACGTGCATTGCTGCAAGATGAGCTTCCATTCTAATTCTCCAGTCGTCAAATTCGTTAATAGAGAACATAGGGACTTTGTTAATCATAGAAGTATCCATACTGATAATATAGGAATGAAAGAGACTGTTTTGAAAATAAGTGATTTGAATCTGATTCGGTTAAAAAGAAATACGACTGATTCTTTTTAGAATCAACCGCTCCGATACCACTTGTTGGCCACTTAAGTATACTGGATACAGTTTGGAAAATAGTTTAAACGACAAACTGTACGGAATCTAAATCTGAGTGCGTAGCGAAAGTCTTGGATACAGTAGGTTGCTATGGATACAGCAACTAAGTGTATGGTGTATACTTAATATATCACAGTAATTTTAAAATAGTAAAAGCTGAAGGTAAATAACACAGTAATTAAAGTGGTTCGAGGTAAACCCCTCTACGTCCACTGGTCCTCCACACAGGAGTAAAAAGTTTATTATATTTATTGCGTACACAACTACGTAATTATAAACAAACCTATCCTTGTATCGTTCACACAGATTGATACAAAGAATGTCGCTTTCAACCGTTCACACAGATTGGTTAAAGCTTCCTTCTTGACTAGCTTCTTCACACACAGTTCCAAAGCTTCGTCCTTATTCGTCCCACACAGGTCAGAATAACTTGTTGAGTTCACACAGAGCTCAGTTTTTACACAGAGGTAAAAGGTAGGTAACCAGGTAAGAACATGAGCTTTGAATATGAAGTTCTTGAGCTGATGATGGCTGTTCTTGATGTTGAGCATTGTATATCTCTTTCGTTCTTAATTGCAGTATGCTTTGGAGATATGTTTGCTCTGATGATAACTTTTGATAGCTTGAGTGTTAGGTTACTTGGGTAACTGATCTTCAATGTCTTCATAGGATATATATAGTCTCTGAAGAAAGTATCCGTTGAGATGTATCCGTTTGAATAAGATTTCGTTCCAACGGGATTAAGACATGATCCGGATTTCGCGGGATTCTGAAGATCTGAAGACTGGCAGTATTTAAATACTTTATCCTTGAGTATTTAAATACTTCTTTATTCAACGGGACTTGACTTCTGTTCCTTCTTTGTCCTGTTGTGAACTGTATGTAAGATAACTGTATTTTGAGCATCGAGACAGTTTCCATACTTGGTCTTTTTACAAGACTACTTGCTGTACTGAAGAGCTTCACTTTATATGCTGATTCGAGACAGGTCTTCGATACAGGATAAAGCCTCAAAGCTTCGATACAGTTTCCTTACTGTATTCGGATTGGCATATATGTCAAAACCTCAAATATCATTCGATACAGGGATCGGGTATCCCGGCTGTTTCGATACAGGGTCTTTGTTTTCCCAACAGTCCTGACCAAATACTGAAAGTACAATTATTCAACAGGAACTTAATAATACATCACCAAATTCAAATTCAGCATAAATGACTTCGTACACGAGTACTTATTGAAATAACCAATAAACAACAGACAAATGAACCCGGCCGAAACATCACTCTGCACCCTCGTCGTCATGCAGCTCCAGTGGTTGTTTTCCCGCTCTCCTGGATCCTGAACATAAATTAATGTTCACCCCCGAAGGGGTTAGCACAACGAGGCTAGTACAAGTACCACAACATATTATTTCAACGTCACACGCAGAATAATAATAATAATAATAACGTAAATGATAAAATGTCCAACGAGTCTTCTCCTACGAGAAACTCAAACATAACATACACAACTGATAATCACAACATGATATCATAACATACATATGGTAATTCCGTCGATCCAGCGTTCACTGCCTAGAACCCACGATGATCCCGTCAGACCAACTCGTGGTGGAAAAACCCGTCTGATGATCCAGCGCACGCTAGCATAGATCCCCCGATGATCCCGTCGGACCAACACGAGGTGAACATACAATAACGACATACATGCACGACAATATGTATAACAACAATACATAAAACAATTAAGGTACTTGCCTCGATTTGAAGACAAGAACAATACTTCCACGAAAACGAACAATCGAAGGTCGTCCTCCTCAATCAATCACGTAACAAGATCAAACCTTAACAAAAGAAATGATATAGGATTTATCTCACGTCGTACGAATGTTTAACAATTCTATTTACGGCCAAAAGTTCATAAAATGTAATCTGAATCGCTTAGCGCACGCTAAGTACTGTGTAGCGTCGTTAAGTCTACTCGATAGCGCACGCAAACAACAAAGCCTAGCGTCGCTAACTAGGCATGGTCGATTTACCGATCGATCGACTTGCTCGATGGCCTAGCGTACGTTACGTACCAAACGTAGCGTACGCTAACTCGTGCTCGATAGCGCACATTAATCTATATAGCTTAGCGTGCGCTAACTCTGCATGGCAGTTTACTGCTGGGCAGTAAACTGTTCTCATCATGATCAAAACAATGAAGTCTTCCGTGATAATTCATGTTACCTCCATGAATATCATGTACCTACGTTTATGAATGATCTTACGGATAGCAACAACTTCGAATTCAAGGATATGCATACCATTATAAAACCATATTCCATTTCGACTACAATTCTTCATATGACGATTCGAAAGGCTTAACGGTTGATATCAACACCTTATATCCATCGAAATTATCATGCTGTAGTTGTTTAACATTCCATCTATACTAGATAAATCCTTCCATGATCAATCCCTTAGATTCATCTAACAATAATGATGTTAAAGTCAAGTCCATGATTGTTATGAAGTCATCTACTAGATTCGGATTACAAATGATAGAAGCTTCCTTTACTTGTTCAATGTAATAAGATTCGAATCATGATGATCATAATCAAGGTACCTAAGGCTTATTCATATCAATATTCCAAACATGATGTACTTTGGATAATTCACTTATGAAAATCAATATCTCGTTAATATGATCATCCAATTCTTTAGTTACCAACTCTAAGTCTGGAGATAAGTTGAACATACCTTAATATGATGAAAATCACTGAAACGTAAGGTAGAATCCGACTCCGGTTGGTTGTATGCCACTCCAAGGTGCTATTCCACTTCAATGATTACTCCCAAGTGATAACCAATATACAAAGACCAACAAGATGTGTTCTAAGTGTGTAGAAGGATTATTACAGCTCTCTGGCCTCTCAAGAATGAAGAATGGACGAATGAAATGTAAGCCAAAACGGGTTGTTGTCCCATTTATAATATTCTGCATTTTAACAAGTTAGCGCACGCTACTAAGCTTCCTTAGCGCGCGCTAATAAGAGTTGACTTCAAAACTGTCCAGGTTCATCCGCGGGAATCTTATCCGGACCCATGTCCCGGCTGGCGCATGTGCTAGCCATCCCGCTCAATAATTGAGTTCTTAGCGCACGCAACTCCTACATGCATAGCGTGCGCTAGTAGTAGCCCGATAGCGCGCGTTAAGCTACATTCTTAGCGTGCGCTATCACGAGTTTGCATGAGAAATTTTGCATGTTGTTATACTTATGTACAACGATATCAATGCAAGAAATATCATACTCCAATAATCAAAACCATAAATCCGAATAATACAGGGTTTGAATACAGATGAAATACACCGTAATAAATCTGTATATTACATACTCTCCTACTAAAAAGAAGTTTCGTCCCGAAACTCAAGACGAAAATAACTCGGGATATCTAGACTTTATATCAGCTTCCGTTTCCTAGGTGGATTCCTCCATTCCGTGACGTGACCATTGAACTTTGACCAAAACGATTGGTTTGTTCCTCAGCTGCTTAACTCGACTCTCGAGTATCTTGACCGGTCTTTCTTCAAACGTCCCATCCTGCTCGACTTCGATCTCGCCGAAATCAATGATATGGTGGGATCAGTATATACCTCATGGCGGGATACGTGGAACACGTTATGAATATGGCACAATGACGGCGGCAACGCCAATCTGTATACCAACTCCCCAACTCTCTCGAGGATCTCAAATGGTCCGATATATCTCGGACTTAGCTTTCCTTTCCTTCCGAAGCGAAAGATTCCCCGAGTAGGAGAAACCTTCAAAAGCACATGGTCTCCAGTATTGAACTCCAATGGGCGATGGCGTACGTCTGCGTAAGATTTCTGGCGACTCTGGGCGGTCAACAGCCTTTCACGAATCAAGGCTATCTTCTCTCGAGTCTGCACGATCAACTCTGGTTCTGTTCCGATCAAGTCCGATGAATCGTCCCAGCCTAGGGGCGATCTGCATCTCCTCCCGTATAACGCCTCAAATGGTGCCATCTTAATGGAAGCATGCCAACTATTGTTGTAGGTAAATTCAATCAATGGTAGATGAACTTCCCAATCGTTTGACCAATCTAAGGCACAGGCCCTTAGCATGTCTTCCACCGTTTGTATAGTCCTCTCAGATTGTCCGTCAGTTTGCGGGTGATAAGCTGTGCTGAAGTTCAATTTGGTCCCCAAGGCCTTATGAACTGCTTTCCAGAAGTGAGACACAAAACGACCGTCTCGATCGGAAACAATGGTCTTCGGCGTACCATGCAATCGAACTATCTCCGAAATAAATACTCGTGCCAACCTCTCTGGTCCCCACGTATCTTTAATGCCTAGGAAATGAGCTGATTTGGTTAAACGATCAACTATCACCCAAATCATGTTCATTCCTGTCCTGGTTCTCGACATATTTGTGATGAAGTCCATCGATATGTCCTCCCACTTACATTCAGGAATTGGGAGCGGCTTCAACATTCCGGCAGGTCGTTGATGCTCGATCTTAACCTGCTGACAAGTCAAGCATTTCGAAACATAGTCCACTACATCTTTCTTCATGCTGCCCCACCAGAAATTCTGCTTCAAGTCCTTATACATTTCTTGGTGCCGGGTGGATAGAATAGAAGCGGCTGTGAGCTTCCTTCATAATCGTCTGTTTCAGAACATCATCATCGGGAACGCAGAGTCGGTTCTGAAATCTCAAAACTCCATCATCATGAATTATGAATCCAGGGGCCTTTCCTTTGATCACTTCATCACGTAAGCGAATCATCAGAGGATCATCTGCCTGTCTAGATTTGATTCTTTCGGTTAATGATGAAGTTATCTCCATCACGCATAGTTGTCCTTGGATCCTTTGTAACCACACTTCAATTCCTTCTCGAATCATCTCTCGTTGAAGGCTAAGTTGGGAGGTCAACATCTCCAGCATCTGAATAGAAACAGGCTTGCGGCTGAGTGCATCGGCCACTACATTCGCTTTGCCTGGATGATACAATATTTCCAAGTCATAGTCCTTAATCAGCTCTAACCATCTTCTTTGCCGCATGTTCAACTCTTTCTGACTGAATATGTACTTGAGACTCTTGTGATCCGTAAAGATCTGACAGTGAGTCCCGTACAGATAATGCCTCCAGATCTTTAAAGCAAAAACTACTGCTGCAAGCTCCAAATCATGTGTTGGGTAATTCACTTCATAAGGTTTCAGCTGTCGCGACGCATAAGCGATCACCTTATCATTCTGCATCAATACGCACCCGAGTCCTTGGTTCGAAGCATCACTGTAAACTATAAATCCTCCAGTTCCCTGTGGAAGTGATAGAATCGGTGTCGTCGTCAATCTCTTCTTTAACTCATCAAAACTAGTCTGACACGACTCGTTCCACTCAAACTTTTGAGTTTTCTGCAGGAGTCGAGTAAGTGGGCAGGAGATTTTAGAAAACCCTTCAACGAATCGACGATAATATCCAGCAAGTCCTAAGAAGCTTCGGACTTCTTTCACGTTCTTTGGAGGCTTCCAATCCATAATTGCTTCAATCTTCTGAGGATCCACTCGGACTCCTTTTGCTGACACCACATGGCCGAGGAACATTACTTCTTTTAGCCAGAATTCACACTTAGAAAGTTTGGTGTACAATTGCTCGCTTCTCAAAAGTTCCAATATAATCCGCAAATGTTGCGCATGTTCTTCCGGGCTCTTAGAATACACTAGAATGTCATCAATGAACACGACCACAAATTTATCCAAAAATTCAATGAACACTCGGTTCATCAATTGCATAAATACAGCAGGTGCGTTAGTGAGACCAAACGGCATCACTACAAACTCGTAATGTCCGTAGCGAGTTCTGAACGCTGATTTCGGAACATCAGATTCCTTAATCCTCAGCTGATGGTACCCTGATCTCAGATCGATTTTAGAAAATACTGTTGCCCCTTGCAACTGGTCAAACAGATCATCAATCCGTGGCAACGGATACTTGTTCTTAATCGTCATTTTGTTCAGCTCTCGATAGTCAATACACAGTCGAAGCGATCCATCCTTCTTTCGGACAAAAAGAACTGGCGCTCCCCAGGGTGAAACGCTTGGCTGAATATAGCCCTTGTCCAGTAACTCCTCCAGCTGTTTCTTCAGTTCGTACATCTCAGTAGGTGCCATACGATACGGCGCCTTAGAAATTGGTGTAGCTCCGGGTTCCAGCTCAATGGTAAATTCTACATCCCTTCGTGGAGGTAGTCCAGGTAACTCGTCAGGAAATACATCTGGAAATTCGTTCACAACAGGAATGGATGAAAGTTCCACAATTTCGTCTTCTTTCTTCATTGCATAGCACCGATCCGTCTGACACTGTTTCAACAATTTGACAGCTTTCATCGCCTTGATCAATTTTCCTGAGCTTCCCGGTTTCCACCCCTCGAACAATATTTTGAAACCATCGTCAGCGATCAGTGAGATATTCCTCCTTCGGTAGTTTACAATTGCTCCATATCGATTAAGCCAATCGTCTCCGAGTATCAGGTCGTCTCCTTGCATTTCTATCACGATCAGATTTGAGAGCCACTCTCTGCCTCCAAATGATACAGGGAAATTTCTAGTTTCTAAGTTTCCGACAATCCCCTCTCCACTCGGTAAACCAACAACATAAGGTTCACAAGTATGAAAACCAGAAATATTCAAACGATTTACACAAGACAAAGATATAAAAGAATGCGTAGTTCCTGTATCGAATAAAACGCTAACTGGCTGGGAAAGGATCTGGACAGTACCTGATGCGATAGCAGCATCCTGATCGTCTGTCCTCCTCATCTCGCATGCACGTGGGGAGCAGATCGGCACTCGATGTCCGCTTTCGGTCCGATTGTCCTCTGCCTCATCGCGGCCAAAATTGAGGCATTTGAACACTTTGTTGCGTCATTGAATCGGCTTCCTTGCAGGTAGGCTGTGGTGTACGGGCTCTAAAAGACTTTGCAGCCTCTTCACAAAACACTGTCCGATGTCCCTCTCGTCCACAATCAAAACAAGTCACGGCAGGAAGGGGGCAATTCCGTCGATAGTGCCCCGTCTGGGCGCAGTTAAAGCATTTCCTAGTAACATCAGTAATAGTTGATGTCGCTCCGAAGTTCTTTCCGCTCCTAACTGGGTGCGGAGGTTTCTTGAAAGAGTGAAAGGATGACTGGGCCTTACGGGGCTCGCTGTTCTTGTGCTCTGTAAAAGTACCAGAGACTTTCTGTTTCTTGGATTCCAAAAATTTCTCCATAGCTGCTTCCTTGATCTCATACGCCAACGCCTTATCCTGGTATTGACGGAGTGTGGTACATTCAAATCCGGACATGTACCTCTGGATTTCTGGTTTCATCCTCATATCGAAATGGATCATCATTTCTGCATCTGTTCTGACCAGATGTCGAACAAATGCCAGCTGCTGGTTAAACATCTTAATTGCCTGGGATACTGGCACATCAGAAGGCTGAGCGGAGAAAAACTCCCGAATTTCGGCTTCCCTCACAGGACGAGGGCAATACTGAGCTTCCATCATCAATCTAAACTCTGTCCAATCGGCATCATGGTCTACAGGCCGGATGGCTTCCCACCATTCGGACGCTTCCCCTATCAGAAAATATTGAGCGATAGAGGCTCTCCGGTCGTCTGGGCAGTTAATTCCGGCAAAGATTTTCTCCAGTTCCTTCAACCAATGGTCCCAGGTGGGAGTCTCAGAAATACCGTCGAATTTGGGTGGTTGCATCTTCACCACCTCTTGCAGCTACCGGTCACCTCGATTTCCCATGTCTGGGATCCCTTGCTGTCTCTCTCCCTGCTGTAGTCCCACCGCCACTTGCATTCGGTCCACGACTTGGGCGAACTGAGTCATCTGGTTCACCACTTGACGAAGGATATACGAGTGACAGGATCTGGTTCGTTATTAATAGATTGTTGTGGCTCGCCTGAGCTATGACTGGCCTGGTTAGAAGGCGACGCTTCCCTTTCAGCATTTCTTCGTCCGCGTCCACGTCCACGTACACCTCTCAACATACTGTAAGCATAAATACTCAATATACAGGAAACAACATCGTTCTAATATTCGAGTATAAAGAGACACAACATGTAAAGAACGAGATAGAGTTTAGGAACTTACAACCACCGTTCGCATGAAGACGTAGGCAGTGCAGTGATGTCATTCACGGCCGGTTACCTCAAAAGACATAATTGACCCCTATTTTAACCCAACGGCCAAGATATCCATAATCTTAGCTCCGATACCATATTCTGTAACACCCCCGATATATTCAGGAATATTACAGCGCCGTAAATTCTTTACATAAGGATTTACAAGGCTGAAGAATTGAACAGACATTAAAAGGGTACTAACGAATGGAAATAACGGAATTAAGATACAACAGTCCTGACCAAATACTGAAAGTACAATTATTCAACAGGAACTTAATAATACATCACCAAATTCAAATTTAGCATAAATGACTTCGTACTCGAGTACTTATTGAAATAACCAATAAACAACAGACAAATGAACCCGGCCGAAACATCACTCTGCACCCTCGTCGTCATGCAGCTCCAGTGGTTGTTTTCCCGCTCTCCTGGATTCTGAACATAAACAAATGTTCACCCCCGAAGGGGTTAGCACAACGAGGCTAGTACAAGTACCACAACATATTATTTCAACATCACACGCAGAATAATAATAATAATAATAACGTAATTGATAAAATGTCCAACGAGTCTTCTCCTACGAGAAACTCAAACATAATATACACAACTGATAATCACAACATGATATCATAACATACACTTGGTAATTCCGTCGATCCAGCGTTCACTGCCTAGAACCCATGATGATCCCGTCAGACCAACCCGTGGTGGAAAAACCCGTCCGATGATCCAGCGCACGCTAGCATAGATCCCCCGATGATCCCGTCGGACCAACACGAGGTGGACATACAATAACAACATACATGCATGACAATATGTATAACAACAATACATAAAACAATTAAGGTACTTGCCTCGATTTGAAGACAAGAACAATACTTCCACAAAAACGAACACTCGAAGCTCGTCCTCCTCAATCAATCACGTAACAAGATCAAACCTTAACAAAAGAAATGATATAGGATTTATCTCACGTCGTACGAATGTTTAACAATTCGATTTACGGCCAAAAGTTCATAAAATGTAATCTGCCTGAACTGCTTAGCGCACGCTAAGTACTCTGTGTAGCGTGCGTTAAGTCTACTCGATAGCGCACGCAAACAACAAAGCCTAGCGTACACTAACTAGGCATGGTCAGTACTTCACTGATCAGTCGACTGACTCATCTGATGGCCTAGCGTACGTTACGTAGCAAATGTAGCGTACGCTAACTCGTGCTCGATAGCGCACGTTAATCTATATAGTTTAGCATGCGCTAACTCTGCATGGCAGTTTACTGCTGGGCAGTAAACTGTTCTCATCATGATCAAAACAATGAAGTCTTCCATGATAATTCATGTTACCTCCATGAATATCATGTACCTACGTTTATGAATGATCTTACGGATAGCAACAACTTCGAATTCAAGGATATGCATACCATTATAAAACCATATTCCATTTCGACTACAATTCTTCATATGACGATTCGAAAGGCTTAACGGTTGATATCAACACCTTATATCCATCGAAATTATCATGCTGTAGTTGTTTAAAATTCCATCTATACTAGATAAATCCTTCCATGATCAATCCCTTAGATTCATCTAACAATAATGATGTTAAAGTCAAGTCCATGATTGTTATGAAGTCATCTACTAGATTCGGATTACCAATGATAGAAGCTTCCTTTACTTGTTCAATGTAATAAGATTCGAATCATGATGATCATAATCAAGGTACCTAAGGCTTATTCATCTCAATATTCCAAACATGATGTACTTTGGATAATTCACTTATGAAAATCAATATCTCGTTAATATGATCATCCAATTCTTTAGAATCCAACTCTAAGTCTGGAGATAAGTTGAACATACCTTAATATGATGAAAATCACTGAAACGTAAGGTAGAATACGACTCCGGTTGGTTGTATGCCACTCCAAGGTGCTATTCCACTTCAATGATTACTCCCAAGTGATAACCAATATACAAAGACCAACAAGACGTGTTCTAAGTGTGTAGAAGGATTATTACAGCTCTCTGGCCTCTCAAGAATGAAGAATGGACGAATGAAATGTAAGCCAAAACGGGTTGTTGTCCCATTTATAATATTCTGCATTTTAACAAGTTAGCGCACGCTACTAAGCTTCCTTAGCGCGCGCTAATAAGAGTTGACTTCAAAACTGTCCAGGTTCATCCGCGAGAATCTTATCTGGACCCATGTCCCGGCTGGCGCATGTGCTAGCCGTCCCGCTCAATAATTGAGTTCTTAGCGCACGCAACTCCTACATGCATAGCGTGCGCTAGTAGTAGCCCGATAGCGCGCGTTAAGCTACATTCTTAGCGTGCGCTATCACGAGTTTGCATGAGAAATTTTGCATGTTGTTATACTTATGTACAACGATATCAATGCAAGAGATATCATACTCCAATAATCAAAACCATAAATCCGAATAATACAGGGTTTGAATACAGATGAAATACACCGTAATAAATCTGGATATTACAGCTATGGGTGTGTAAATATTTCATTGTGCGGATGGTTCCTTCATGAACCAAACTACCCCGTGGGATGGCAACTCCATGCAAACCAGACAAATCAACACCGGCTTTCTCAAAGATTCCGTCAGAATGGAACCATACGGCATTTCCGATTTTCTTTGCCGGTTTACCTTCATATAACCTTTCTTGTGGAATATCATTCTTTTTTCCACGAACCATTTCATCACAAATCGAGATAAATTGACTTGATTATCATTCAGAATGTGATAAATGATTTCCATATCAATGTTAACGAGACGTTGTTGGGCATTCACTTTTGGCATAAGACTTCTAGTAATAGCATCGTGAAGAAGTCGGATATTTAGGCAAAGTCATTATTTTCAAATTTGTCAGAATTCACTTCAATAACAGCCTTAGACTTTAGGAAGTCTCGAACGGTGAATCCATCTAAAGGTTCGTCTTCGCAATCTTGCATGTTGACAATAACATCTTTCTCACCCGGAACCAGATCTCCGATACAAATTAAACCTTCATTAGGCAGTCCAAAAATTTCTGACAATTTTGCGGCATCAAAAGAGATTGGTTTTCCTTGAACAAGAGAATTTATAACGACACAACCATCCGAATCATAAGACATAGAGAAATTTGCATAGAACTCTCGTACACAATCAATATATATAGGTCGAGCAAGACTAACAATTTTGTTTATCCCAAGCACATCGAAAAATTCCTCTATATCAATACCAATAGATTTCAAAGATTCTAAATCGAAGTGGTGACTAGGTGCTACCTCTTCATCAATCAAATTCTCATTGAACACTTTTGCTGCCTGGGAATTTCAGAAATGGGGACCGTTGGTTGGAGTGGATGATGATTGGGATGTATCTCCTCGTCTTTTCTTCCCGGATCTTGTAGCCATGATGTTTAAGGTCGATGAAATGGATGAAATCGGTGGAATCGATCGGTTTTTGTGGTGGATTATGGAGATAGGCGATCGGAATTAGATTATATGATTTGGGGGAAGTGGGAAAGAAATGATAAGTCGGGAATTAAAGTAGCAGGGTTAAAGCACGTTATGTACGTAATGACCTATTACGTCCGTAAATAAGGATTAATAACGTATGTTATAAGATAGTGTAGCGTACGTAATGACATACCCAAACAACCTGCCCAAATTTCTGTGATGTATAGCGTACGTAACCTGGACCTGCATTACATACGTAATACCTTTTACGTACGTAATCCTCTGAATATAGCGGCTGTAACACAGACCAAATGAATAGTGATATTCTTCTGATGATATCCGTTCATTTTTTCATAACCATTTTTGCTGTATATATGAATATGAAAAATTAAAATTGATCAACATGACCCATTCCTAAATTTATGCGAATGAAGTTGAAAGCATCTTCGGGTAATGGTTTTGTAAAAATGTCCGCCAATTATTCATTAGTACCAACAAATTGGAGACGCACATTCCCATTTTGGACATGGTCACGAATAAAATGGTGACGAATTTCAATATGTTTTCTCCTACTATGCAATATGGGATTTTTTCTCAAATTTATGGCACTCGTATTGTCACAAAAATAGGTGTATTTTAAGCTCAATGCCATAATCTAGTAATGGATTTTTAATCCACAAAACCTATGCACATGCACTCCCCGTAGCCACATATTCTGCTTTAGCCGTGGAAGTAGCTAAATTGGTTTGTTTCTTACTACCCCATGAAATTAAACACGAACTCATGAAATGACAAGTACCACTGGTACTCTTTCTATCAGTTTTGCATCCACCAAAATCTGCATCACTATATGCGAAAAGTTCAAAATCGATGCTCGATGGATACCACATGTAATATCTGACTGTAATTCTTCATCCTTACTGTTGTGTTGTTCAGATAATTTGAATATCGTGGAATCATGTTGCATTTAATATATGACTAATGTCGAGATGTTACAGAATTGAGTTAGTTATCGTTGTTATTCACCTTATGTTTTTTGGTTCAATGTTAATTGGAGAGTTGCATTTTTGGACCTATTCTGGTGGTGTAGCGTATGCTACATAATGTGATTAACGTAGGTTAAGCTTGTGCCTTAACATACGTAATTTTTTATTTGTTGCGTACGTTAATAGGGAATCAGACATCAGTTGACTTCTGCACGTGAATTTGTTATCCATTGCCATGCACGTGAAGGGTGATTGGGCTGTCGTGTTGGTCAGAGTCAGCCATATTTAGCGTACATAATACCTTTTCTTTAGCGTACATAAATGGCCTGTGAAGTCAAGACAGCAACACCTGTAAGTCGATTACATACGTAACACCAACTGGTTAGCGTACGTAACACTGTTAACGTACGCTAAATTTGTTCGATAGCGTACGTTAAGGCTGTACAGTCTATTTAAAGACACAGCCTGTTTTTCATTTCTTCACAACCCAACCCGATTTTCTCTCCATATATCCCCTCTCCTGTCTTCCTAGACCGATATTAACCTTCTCCAACTTGGTTTTGAGTCTTGTAACTTGGAGTGGAGCTCATTGATTCGAAGTTTAGAAGGTGTTCTTGAGTTGGAAGTGTGTTTCTTGTAGTGCTGAGGGTTGTTCTTCATTTCTGGAGGTATGTATACGATTATCCTCTGTATTTTTTCGTATGTTGATGTTAGTAATGTAGAATACTTCACCTAGAGTTAAATTAATCAAGTAAAACATGGTTAAAATTAAACTTTTAACACTTCTTGATGAATATGATAAATTAGGGTTTGGAATGGAAGTGTTCTTGATATTTTGTTGATAATGTTCATTTTTATACTAATCAGACTCTTCCTACTAAGTTGTTAACATCACTAATACAATGATAACCATCAGCTTTTTCATAGTTAAGTTTAATTGATTAAATGTTGTCTTAAAATGTATAAGAACACCTTGTTGAATGTTAGAAGGTTAGTGTGGTGATTCTTGAACCTAAGCTAGGTGAATTCATAGATGATGTTAGTGGATCCTCCAGGTTAGTAAGGGGGTTGTAAGGATGGTGTTGATAATCTTCATGAATATGGTGTAATCTTATAAGTAAAATAACCTTATTATAAGCTTACTATATTCAATCTAGATGAGATGTAGTGTTGAACATAGTTGTGCAGATTTTTACTTTCAACATTGAGATGTTCTTGGAAAGTTTAATCAACGTAATATGATATTGACAACATAAGTGATTGTTTAACATGTTCTTGATAAATTCTTAGTTATAAAGAATCATGCGAATATCCGGTAATGTCTTGTGAACCGATTGTAAGGATGAGTTGAGGTAAAAAGAATTCTTGGTATAAGACTTCGATATTTTGAGATAGTAAAACTATTCAAATGAAATGTAGGGTGTCGTCTTACTAAATTCAATATCAATAATTATATGGATGTGTTATTGAGTGAAATGTATTTCGTTCAAGGTTGATTGTTCGAGTAAACGATATTAGTCGAGGACCGTTCATTCGTTTTGACAAGGGAGGATTATTCTCGTCTCCGTATTGAGGCAAGTTATCTTGCTTGGGTATAATGATGATTAGATTCGTGTGATGTTTATACGTTTCATGTATATGAAATGTTTATGAATTTGTGACTCGTAATTTGATATTGTCCTTGACGTTGTTCCATTTTTCATCATGGGATTGCATTCCCAATTACGTCACTTTAAATCGTTTATCTCGTTGGTCTTCGTGTCACTTCGGTGAGTTTTTCTTGATCCTTAATCAGATATGTGATTTGTTGAATTCGTTGTCATGTTGTATCGTGACATATTTGGAATCATATCTGCGTGCCGATTGGTTATTGCATAGGATTTTTAGCCGGGCACTTATATAGTCGTACGTGGATGTTTCCCGTATTGGACTGTGCACACGAGACGTAGTTCATGAGGCTAATTAGTTACATTGTCACATGTATATTCTGGATTCCGTATATGGGGTGGACATGTACACGGACACATTTCCGAATCAGGCATACTGTGATGTCCATCTTGAGCCATATCATTTAATCGTTCATAGTCCATGTATGATTGGATATGTTCAACGTTTTTGGGACTTTTTGTTCATACACCCGAGGGGTATGTTCAATAGTCGGGATGTTTTCTTTGAGATCTAATATATGTGAATTGTATAAATGTCGGGAGAATCATTTATCATGTATATCTGACCCTGTATTTTGGGCGAAATACTTGTGTTGTATTTTAGATCGAGGCAAAGGCAAGGCACGGGAAGAGCATGGTGACGGCGAAGGGTTCGAAGGATACTAGTGTGGGGGACCCATGTCTTTTGTGTCCGGTTATGTTAAAACATGTTACTTTAATTCCGCTTTATTTAAATTATTGTCTGGTTGTATTGATATTTGAAGCATATTCCATCTCCATATGGTTTGTACTTGCATTTCGGATCCTGTGTATCATAAGGCCGTTGGCCATACCATTAATAAACTCCTTATTGGAGTAATGACTATTTGTTGTAGTTCGGTATCACAAAGTAATACTTATTTAATTTGTATTTTGATATCGCCTGGTGGATCCTAGTGTGGGGTCCACGGCACTGTAATAGCCGCCTTTTCGGGTGTTATAGAAGATGGTATCAGAGTGTGTTGTTTTCTCTTTAAGAGTCGTTGTAGAATGAACTAGTATCAAAAGACCTTCGTGTCACGTGTGACCTGTGCAAGCGCCTGACCCTACGAGCCAAATACGGTATCTACTTTACGAGCCATGATTTAATTACTGGCATGATATTGATATCAGAATGGATCTCTTTATTGATCTTGTTGTTTCTAGGATCCATGGCAGGATTTATCTGATTGATAATTCGAGGTAAATGCTGGATTGATTATATGATTAAAATTGTTCGACTCGACATCGAAGTAATATTCTGTGTGACACTCGTGGTGTCGATAATTCATTGTGAACTGTTCTCTCGAATATGTGATTCCTTGTTGCTATTAACTTAGCATGAATTTTCGATTAGTATCTTGAACTGTACTTATGGTTATCGTTATGATTGATTCTTTCAGTACGGAAAGAAATCAGAGAGGTCGTGGCAGAAGGGGACGAGGCCGCGGAAGGGGCCGAATCCCGATACCTCGAGCCAACAGACGCGCGAATGTGGAGCATAGTTCCGCAGACAGTTATTCGCCTTCTAGGGACCAATCGCACCACACTGGGCGTGAGGATGCGCGTGTCGATCCTTATGTTGTGATGCAGGGCATGATGGCTCATATGACCTAGATGGGTCAATTAATGGAAGCTATGTAGAGGGCCACTACTGCCAACAACAGGGGCCTTATCCTCCACCTCCTGTGCTTGGCGGACCCGTGATTCGAATCATCAGCGACATCTCTCACCAGCGACCTCCGACCTTTGAAGGCTCCTCTGAGCCTGCTGACATTGTGCATTGGATTGAACACTTTGAGAAATTGTTCGAGATGGTGGACTGTCCCGAAGAGATTCACGTATCCATAACAGCTTACTATCTTAGCAAGGGCGCTCACACCTGGTGGCTTTCAGTGAGGCCAGCTGATGGTGTATATACTTGGGAGGAATTTAAAAACCTCATGCTAGACCGTTACTATACAGGGTTACTCCATGAGGCCAAGCTGTCAGAACTGCTGAACTCGGACCCGTATGAAGACGATGATGTATTATCTGTTGCCGAGAAATTTCAGGCACTTCTTCCTTTCGCCTCGTCGATTGTCCGAACGGAGGCTGATAAGATCAAATATTTTCTCAAGAGGCTTAAACCTCGAATGAGAATGCAGCTGTTGAATCACCACTGTACGACCCTCCCGGAGTTCATCGAGAAAGCTCTGGAATACGAACTCACCGCGAAGGAGATTTCCAAGAAGCAACCACAGTCCACCAACAAAAGATCCAAGAACCAGAACCAGACTGAGAGTAACCGGGGGACATTCAGGAAGCCACAGTCATTGCCAAGCCCTTCTGATCGACCACCCATGGCGAACAAGCCAGACGGATCGCACTCTCGAGCGGTCCCCTTATCTGTTGTGTGCTATAACTGTGGAGACCAGGGGCACGTCAGCTCCAAATGCCCGAAGCCAACCGTCGCATGCCATACTTGCGGGAAGAATGGGCATCATGCTCGTTTTTGCAGGAATGGACCCAAACGTGAACCAGTAGCATCTCATGCTCCAGTTCAGTCTTCTGTCCAAGACCGTGTGCCTCCGTCCGCTTCTTATCAGACTACCGGGGCAAACATGGGAATGGGCCGTGGGAATCAAAGTGGTACACCTGGTGCCGGAGCTGCGAAACCCAGGATTTACAAGATGAAGAAAGCTGACGATCCCGAGGCCATTATGATTGCATGTATACTCGAGATCCACTCTCAGCTGCACTACTACAAAAATAAGCAAAGAGATCTAGACTAAATGACCCGTTGATAAAGATAACGGGTCTCTTTAATATAAGAGACCTAATTTTATAAACAATAGGTCTCTTATATGTCAAATGGGCCCGCCATTTTTTTGTGAGAGACTTAAGAGACCCGTTGTTTTTATTATGGGTCTCTAATATGTAAGAAATAAGAGACCCGTTGCTTTTGTTGACGGGTCTATAATGTGTAAAAACTTAAGAGACCTGTTGTTTAACCCAACCGGTCTCTTCTTTTCTTCTTCAGATTAGGGCCAACACTTTGCAAATACACGAAGTACTCTCTAATGTCTCCATCTCTCTATCTCACTCTAGAACTCCCCATCTGTAATCGATCTCTTGGCGGCGATCTTTGCCACTGCGGTCTTCTTCCTTTTAATCGATCCCTTGGCGGACATCTCTCATTTTCTTTTATCTCAATACTCATCACCGCGGTCTTCTTCCTTTAAGCGGCAGCAAGAAAACCCTTCTTCTGCAAGAGGTCGCTATTATCCTATTGGAGCGCCTCCGCAATAATATCGTCGGGTTCTCGACCCATTTGATGAAGCGTATACAAAGAGGACCCGTTCGAGGCATCTCCATCTTGCTCTTTCTTTCTACCCGATCTCCCACCTTATTTCTCCCCTTCTTTGGCTTTTTCATCTTCGCCTGAGTTTCTCCGCGACCGCCATCTTTTGGAGCTTCGCCGCCGCCATCTTCTGGAGCTTCGCCGTCCCGGTATGTTTTTTTTTGTTTCCATATTTTCATATTTGCTTCAGTTTCTTCATTATAATCTGACTGAATGAATATATGTGATTGAATGAGTTAACAAGTTAACAATTCTCATCCTATTTGTTCTCATATGTGACATAGGCTATAGTTCTCATATTTTTTAAGCAGCCTGCAGCCCCCATCTTCAATCATTCCGATTGAACGAATTTTGAATCATTAAAAGCTGAATTATCTTGAATCGTTCAACTACCATTAAAGGTTAAACGAATTCTCAACCTTTATTGTGGAGGTCTAGAATGATTTACCATGTTGATTTTAGTATTAATATACAGATAAGATCTTAAGGACGTTGTTGTCCAAAGAGAAAGTTGATGAACGATTAAAATTTATGGAGCTTGCGACAATGAAGAAAGGATACAGTGGAAGTGATTTCAAGGTTTGTTTATATTGCTTTTAGTTTTAATTAGAATTGATTGCTTTACATTGTTTTTTAACAAAAAAAAATCGACAAGTAGAACTTGTACATAACTGATGCTTATCGGCCAGGTCGAGTTAATACAATAGAAGAGGCTAAAGGATAGAGTAAACTCTATACTCATAATAACTAGCTAGTTTACGTATATTTGTTTATATTATTCTGACTTATTCCTTTCACATGTTGTTTAAACCAGGAAAAGAAGCATATTACTGAGGTCGGAGACAATACAGATAAGAAAGATAAGAAAGAAAGGGCAATCACTATCGGACCGTTGAATACGGAAGATTTTGAGGAAGCAAAAAATCTGGTAAAAAAGCTTGTTCTTTTTTCTTTTTCTGATTATGCAGCCATATACACATCTTCTCTGTCAAGACCACATTAAAATCTTATTCGTAAATTCAGTAAGTCGAGTTCTGAACCATCTTGTAGCAAGATGGGCATGTTCCGTCATGCATTTTACTGTCTTAAAGTTGGTAAAGCGTGTGCGCATTGTCTAAAGATACTTTGTCCACATGCCACAGGTTGCTGCTAGCTTCGCAGCCGAAGGGTCGGCAACGTCAGAGTTGAAACAATGGAATGATTCGTATGGAAAAGGAGGTTCAAGGAAGAAGGAACAACTATCTTGTTTCTTGTAAGATGCTGCCCAAGTGGAAGCATACATCAGACACTTGATTAATTGATTTGTTTCTTCATTTTACTTGATATGGTCCATAATGTTGGGTTTTTTTTGTTGTTGTTGGAGAAGTAGTCTAACTTTACTACCTCTCCGCCTCAGTCAAAGTGCAACATTTAAAGTAAAATTTGTGTATTTTACATCATATTTTCAAATTGACATGATAAAATAATATTAATGTTAATATATGTTGATTTACCATGTTGATTTAAACGAATCTTCGTGTATGTGGAAATTTCTGCTTATTTTGAATTTTCTTGTTGCAGTCTGAACTTGAAAATCTGGCATTTATGCACACAAATCTTCAAGATCATGCAAAAATCAAGAGAACGGTTCCAAAGATTTATAGAGAAAATGAAAAATACCTGAAAGAGGTAGTTTTGCTTGTTCGGTATACTAACTGGATCTCTGCTTACTACTAGTTGTTGACTTTTCCTTTCAGCAGCATTGCCGCTTGCTGTGCCTGCACACTTGTTAAATGATCAGACTTTTCTTTACTTGTATTTTAGTTTATCTTCAATGTCCTCACTGTAGGCCAACGAAATTTCGGTGAAGAGGATTGGTAATGATCGATTCTTGGACCTTATGAATGTGAAAACTGAAATTCAGCCCGTGTGCAAGGAACTTTACAAGTAATTTGTAGATTTTTCTTATACTTTATGTACCTTATACTGGGTATATATAGTTTTATGTTTTCATTTATTCTCCTATTACTGTAAAGTTACCTCTAAGAAGTAAAAATTATTTGCTGATGAGTCTAAGTTCTCCTTTTATCATATACAGCATCTATAAAGCTGGTCATAAATCTAAAAGCTCCATAAATGAAGTTAACCATATTGCACAGGTTTGTAATTGTAGCATTTTAGTTACGCTTTTGATAATGCACAACTATTTTCTCACACGCAAATGTTTGATATCCAGCTTCAAATCATTATAAAACCAAAGCCGTGCACTGGGGTTGGGCCTCTGTGTAGCGCACAGCAGGTGAAGGTATCCACAATCTTCTAATTCAAGCGGAATTTGTTTTCTCTGACTATAATTTCTGTTGCAGATATGTTACCATATGCTTGGACTGGTCCATGGCATTTGGAACCCCATCCCTCGAGCTGTATGTTTTATTAATCTCTCTATTTCTATAATGATATTTTCTTAATCACTCTATTTTTGTAATAAGAATTTTCTAGTGTTTCTCTCTCTCAACATGAGTGTGCTTATGTTCCTCTTTGGGCAGCAGATGAAGGATTATATTGCCACCCCAAAGCCTCTTTTTTGTTTTACTTTTTGTTGGCATATTAGAACTGAAGAGATGGATTTGATTGATGAAAGAGGGATTGCTGCTAATTATAGTGGCAAAGTTTTGTTGAATGGTTTGGTTGGACATGTTATGCCAAATGGGTCCAGAGCAAAAACAGTCTTATGGAGCTTTATTTAACATGTTTTTCGTACTATTTTTGCATCTTATTTATTATTATCTTACAGTTCTTCGTGAATGATTAGACTTTGGAGCTTTATTTGATCATTTTTACGTTTATGGAGATTATAATTGATGTAAAGTTTTTGTCTTTGGAGATATAATTAGAAGATTGTTTTGTTATTTATTTTATATTTTTGGAGACTACATAGTACAAATTATTGGTGTGCATTTTTTTAATAATATAAATTATTATAGATTATCGAGCAGGTTTATGCCGATTTTCTTAAAAACACAAAAAGTGATAAGAGACCCGTTAGGTAGGCAAATGGCTCTCTCAGGTTTACAATAAAAATATTAAAAAAAATCAAAGAGACCCGTTATGTGTGACATTAGCTCTCTCAAGCTTTACAATAAAAATATTAAAAAATTCAAAGAGACCTCACATCTCTAATAACGGGTCTTTTACCCTTTTAAATAATTTGTTGAAACAATTACATAAGAGACCTCATTTCTCTAGTAAAGGGGTTATGTCTCAAAAAGAGATCCATTCCCATGAGGCGGTCTCTTTATCAAAGAGACCCATGAGATAGAGACCCGTCCAGAGGCGGTCTCTTAGGCTTAATTGGATGGGTCTCTTTGCTTATTTTTGTAGTAGTGTCGGTGTGCGTTCTTTTTGATACCGGTGCTTCACACTCCTTTATATCTACTTCTTGTTTAAGTTGTTTGCCTCTAGACCATGTTATCAATTGTGAGCCTGATGTGATTGGTCTACCCGGTGGTAGAAGAATTATTGGAAACCGTGAAGTTCAGGACTGTCCGATTCGTATGAACGACCGTGAGTGGTTGTCAAATCTGATTTAGTCAATTTACCTAAAGATGATATAATCTTGGGTATCGATTGGATGGATCGTCATGATGCCATACTTAGTGTCCGCAAGCGGATGGTAACCGTCACTTCGGATGATGGTTTCGAGTGTATTTTTCGAGGTGATAATCCCAACCATTCCAGGAGAGTCATCAGCGCTATGAAAGCAGTGAAACTGCTTAATCAAGGGTGTATTGGTTATTGGTGCTATATGACCAAAACAGCAGATCGAACAATTGAATTGGCCGACATTCCGGTAGTCCGAGACTACCCAGACGTATTTCCAGACGAGTTGCCAGGCTTACCTCCACATCGTGAGGTGGAGTTTATTATTGAGTTAGATCCAGGTACGTCCCCGCTTTCAAAAGCACCGTATCGTATGGCTCCGACTGAGATGCAGGAGTTGAAGAACCAGCTGGAGGAGTTGACTGAAAAGGGCTATATTTGACCTAGTGCGTCCCCTTGGGGAGCACCAGTGTTATTTGTACGGAAGAAAGACGGATCTCTGCATTTATGTATTGATTACCGTGAGCTGAATAGGGTAACCATCTAGAACAAATATCCTTTGCCTCGTATTGATGACTTATTGGATCAACTTCAGGGAGCTGCTGTGTTTTCTAAGATCGACTTGAGGTCCGGTTATCATCAGTTGAGGATTCGAAAGTCTGACATTTCGAAGACAGCCTTTCGTACTCGCTATGGGCATTATGAGTTCATAGTGATGCCATCTGGATTGACTAATGCACCAGCTGTATTCATAGAGTTGATGAATCAGGTTTTTATTAACTATCTAGACCGCTTTGTAGTCGTTTTTATTAACGACATTCTGATTTACTCTCGTGACCACGAAGAGCATGAACATCATCTCCACCAAGTTCTCGATGCATTGAGGCGGGAACAGCTTTATGGGAAGTTTTCTAAATGTGAATTCTGGGTGCCTCAGGTTATCTTTCTTGGGCATGTGATATCAACCGAAGGAGTGAGAGTGGACCCACAGAAGACAGAAGCCATTCGGGATTGGCTACCTCCGAAGAACGTGAAGAAAGTTCGTAGTTTCCTCGGCCTAGCAGGTTACTACCGACGGTTCGTGGAAGGATTTTCCAAAATTACGCAATCAATGACTATCCTACTGAGGAAGGATAAGAAGTATTTGTGGTCAGAAGCATGTCAGCAGAGTTTTGATGAGCTCAAGAGTCAATTGATTTCAGCACCTGTCTTGGTTCTACCAAAAGGAACAGAAGGATTTGTGGTGTATAGTGACGCGTCGAGACAGGGCCTTGGATGTGTACTGATGCAAGAAGGGAAAGTGATTGCCTATGCATCGAGATAATTGCGACCCTATGAAGTTAACTATCCGACCCATGACCTGGAACTAGCAGACGTGGTGTTTGCTTTGAAAATCTGGCGTCACTACCTGTATGGAGTTATCTGTCATAACTTTACTGATCACAAGAGCCTGAATTACATTTTTACTCAGAAGGAGATGAACATGAGACAGAGAAGGTGGCTAGAATTAATCAAAGATTATGATATCGAGATCCTTTATTATCCAGGCAAGGCAAATGTGGTTGCTGATGCCTTAAGCCATAAGACAGTGCAAGAGCAGATGCTTAGCCGCTTGACAGCTCAGAGAGAATTGCAGTTAGACCTTATGAGGCCAGAGATTGAAGTTTGGTTACAGCGTGTTCAGGAACAACTTTGCACACTTGAGATTTCTTCATCTCTTAATGATATAATCAGATCGAAGCAGGTTACAGACCCGTTCTTATCTCGAGTTCGGGATGAAGTAACTCAAGGGAAAGCCCCTGGATTTGTGATCCACGAGGACGGATTGATACGTTTCAGGAATCGAGCGTGTGTACCCGCAGACGAAGAGTTGAGAAACTCTATCATGAGAGAGGCCCATGCGACCCCGTACTCTATTCACCCAGGGTCTAGTAAGATGTATAAGGATTTGAAACAATATTATTGGTGGGGGAATGTGAAACGTGAGGTTGCCGAATTCGTTTCGAGATGTTTAACCTGTCAGCATGTTAAGATTGAGCACCAGCGACTCGCAGGAATGCTGAAACTGCTGCCGATTCCCGAGTAGAAATGGGAGGACATATCGATGGATTTTATCACTAGATGGTCGACGAGTCGTCGAGGGATGAATATGATTTGGGTGATTGTGGACCATCTAACCAAATTAGCCCACTTTTTGGAGATTAAAGACACGTGGGGTCCCGAGAGATTGGCCCAGCTATTTATTAAAGAGATTGTAAGGTTACATGGTACCCCCAAGAGTATTGTATCGGATCGTGATAGGCGATTTGTGTCGCACTTCTGGAAGGCAGTTCATCGTGCGATGGGCACGCAGTTGAATTTTAGTACGACTTTTCATCCGCATACGATGGTCAGTCTGAAAGAACTATTCAAACTTTAGAGGACATGTTGAGGGAGTGTGCTCTTGATTGGAAGGATAATTGGGAAAACCAACTACCTTTGGTGGAATTCACTTATAAAAATAGTTGGCATGCTTCGATTCAGATGGCTCCGTATGAGTCATTATATGGCCGTCGTTGTAGGTCCCCTTTGTGTTGGGACGAATAGTCAGAATCTATGGGTACGGAACCCGATATGTTGTTAGCAGCCCGTGAGAAAATCGCTCTGATTAGGAGTCGTTTGTTAACGGCTCAAAGTCGACAGAAGTCCTACGCAGACCACCGTCGATGACCGCTTGAGTACAAGGTTGGTGCCCATGTGCTAATGAAGGCGTCTCCTACCCGAAGTGTTTTTCGTTTTGGGAAAAGAGGCAAGCTGAGCCCGAGCTACATTGGGCCGTTCGAGGTTTTGGAGCATATAGGTGATCTAGCCTATCGACTGGCTTTGCCACTAACTTTGAGTCGGATTCACAACTTGTTTCATGTCTCCCAGTTGAGGAAGTATGTTGCTGATCCGAGCCATGTATGTAATACCCGGTTGTAATTCAGTCATTATCATTCAGTAATTTCATTCAGTGATTGTCACTCAGTGTATTTTCACTCGATTATAATCATTCATCAATCATGTTCATTCACCGTGTTCACCGTTCGGAAAAACTTCGAGTTGTGTATCGTTATTGTTCATTGTTTCAACTTTCCTCATATGAGCTCGACTTTGTTAGATCACCATTAATTTTAGGTAACTCCAAAAATTCTAAATCTTTGCAATATTATAGAGCATCGAGTTAGCTTTCCAATGGTTCAAACGGTGAGTCAATCGGAGTCCGGACGAGAGAGTTATGGTCGTTTTAGCTCAACCGCTCACTTTTGATTATTGGCGATCATCGCCGAACAAACTCGGCCGTGTCGTCGACACGGCCCGTGACGTACTCGTCCGGAAAATACCGAAGTGTTCGCCTCGAGGACCCGACCGTGTCGTGCAGCGCGGCGAGTCGAACCCTTCCCGAGATAAGCGGTATAAATGCGCCCGGCCGCGCCCGTGTGGCCGTGCAGCGCGATCGAGTCATGCCGAGTCGCTGTCGGATGGGTCACTGTCGGATGGCCCTCCGCGCCGCGACCGTGTCAAGCAGGACACGGTCGAGTCCCTGTCGGCCAGATGTCGGCCAACTGTGCGACACGACCGTGCCGATCGGCACGGGCCGTGTCCGGCAGGCAGTCAACTCCCTTAAATTCATTTTTTTTCAGCATTTCAGCCATTTTTCTCCCTTTTCATCACCTTCAACCGAGAGAGAAAGCTTGAGGGAAGGTTTTTCCTTCACAAATCATTTGGGTGTTTGATTTTCTTCATCTCCTTTCGATCGTGAAGCTTAGGATAATCAATTTAACGCGTGTTCTTCGGATTAAAGTACTTGGATCTTCAAAGGTAATATTCTTCAACACCTTGGATTTCGATTCTATATTGAGATATGATGTTTTGGACGTTATAATCATGTTATATGAAGGGACATGTATATGATTATGAGTTTATATAAGGATTCATTGGATTATTGAGGGATTATTCAAGAACACTTTGAATATCGAGTTGAAATTGGGGGTTTTCGATTAATTGTCGTTATAATCACGTTTTCGGATATTCATTTTGGATTATTGATAGTATTCATGGGGTTTTGTGGGTTTGAATCATTCATTGGAAGTTGGTTTCGGATGTAATTGAGTTTTGGTTGTAAACAATTGGAGATTGTTTACAACGCGTTTGTTTTAATGCCCCAATGAGTTTCGGGTATTGTTGTATCGACTTTTGAGTTGGTTGTGATCATGCTTGATTCGTGTATTAAGATAATTGTTGGTATTTATGTTATTCAAGGTTGTTCGAGCGGCCGATAATTTCATTAAGGACGTTGATCGTGGAAGTACCTTCTCGCCTTCGGTTTGAGGCAAGTTTTATACTTGTACTAGTCAATGAGATTAATGTCATCATATATGTGTATAAATGTGTTGTATCATTCCGAGACTTAGTCTCTTCATGAATTCATTGATATTAAGAGATCGTTCGATACGATACCTTTCGGCAATTTTGCCAAATATTTATTGTTATTCCTTTTTGGATTGTCATTAAAACTGTACACGCCGATTAAAGGCATTGGCTTATTCATTTCTCACCTTTGTAAATCGATGGCGATTAAAGGTACCGAGGCATCCTTCATATCATTGTTATCGAATTGCCGTTCGCAGGCAAATCGAAATGTTCAATCATTCACTATATTATTGTATCGATTGACCGTTCTAAGGCAATCGAGGTATTCAATCATTCATCATATCGTTCATATCGATTAGCTATTATAAGGAAATCGAAACGCTCAAGCATTCATGGAATCATCCGCTGCATCATGGTCATCGGTTAGCCGTTCTAAGGCAATCGAGGTGTTGAGTTGGGACTGTCGAAGATGGTGCTGGCCGACTCAAGACAGCATACCATCCCTAATTGTGATACGGCTTTCATGCCGTGGCTTCGGGCCTAATTGTGATACGGCTTTCATGCCGTGGCTTCGGCCCTAATTGTGATACGGCTTTCATGCCGTGGCTTCGGCCCTAATTGTGATACGGCTTTCATGCCGTGGCTTCGGCCCTAATCGATAACTCCCGGCATTTTGGCTTCATGTGATTGTGATATTTGTGATTTGGTGAGTGATTTTTAGGCCTTGTGATTGTCTTGTTAATTTCATTGGAGCCTCCGGGCGTTGTGATTCATATTTAATCCTGTTCTGGTTTGGTTCATGTCGTGTAATTCATTGTGGTGTTCTGTGATTATGATTCGCCGTTGGGCACTTATGTTCTAACACCTCGAGCAATGTATTAATAGTATCTTTGTGGGTATAGTATTTCACGAATGCTCGGTTCTTATCTTGGTTTGTGAGCATCTCGTATTATTATCATCATTATACCGTTTCATTCTGCCTTTAGATGCATATCATGTTATACATGTATTTGATGTTCATTATCTGGATGACTGACCCCATGGGGGCGGAACATGTTTTCATGTTTTAGGTGCTTGCGAGAGAGTTGAGACACGGGGGCATGATGATGGCGACGAGGTATTCGAGCGATACTAGTCCGAGTCGTTCATGTTGGTCGATCGGTTGGAGTGTTCTTGATTTGTCGATCTTTGTCATTTTGTATTACCGGCGGATGCTCGTGGATGTTGTATTTTTACTCTTGGCCATGTAGGCCCATCGTTGTCGTTGAAATTCCTTCTCGGAATATTGTGTCGGATATCATGGTAGGGACTAAGATTTTCCCTTGTTGTTTAATTTAATGTATTTTAGTCATGTTACTTTGGTGGATCTCTCTGGCGTGGGGTCTCTGACCTTGTGATAACCCAATAGGATTTGGGGGTGTTACAGAAAATGGTATCGGAGCTTTGGTTTGTGAAATACCCTGAGATGTGAGTTATGTGGTCCTACCGACGCAGTAGTAGTGGGATTGTCAGGTTATGACAATCTAGTCAGTCAAGTTTTGTGAGTCGTAATATTAGTGCGACTGCACGAGTCATTCATTCATCGAGTCGTCGTCAGTGAAGACTAGTATCGCGAGACCTCGAAGCTTCGTATGACCTGTGTAAGGACTCGATTCTCTTTGTGTTCATACATTCATCATGTTATTAATTTTTCATGCTTGTTGAAACATATATGTGATATTAGTGTTATGATTGATTCATGACTAATTGTTTTGGAGCACGCATGACTTGTGTAAGCATTAAGGATCAACTCATTCATCAGTTAATAATCCTCAATCATCATTTTGATCTCATCACTCAGTTAATTCGTCATCACCCAGTCAATACCATTTCTCAGTTAATTCATTCATCACTCAGTCAATTCCTTCATCACTCAGTCAATCTCATTGCTCAGTCAATTCATTCACCACTTAGTTAATCCCATCGCTCAGTTAATTCATTATCACTCAGTTATTCTCATTGTTCAGTTAATTCATTAATCATCCAGTCCACCTCACGGTTCAGTTGTTGACCTTGTGGATCGAATTTTCAACCTTGCAAACTTGTCCAAGGTAATTATTTCAGGAATTTCATCAGATAATCATGTTGCCTCACTCGATCTTTCATGCGATCATATCATATTCCGGCGTCATGTCGACGATCATTTTATTGCATAATTAATGCGTTCATTGTTGTATAGCGTGTATGTTCATCATTATCATTCAGTAATATAATCATAATGTGACCTTGATGCGAGATCTGTAATCATCATGTGGCTTTCCTGCTTCAGTATGGATAGAGCTGTCAGAGGACGCAGGGAAGGAGGCCGCGGTGCGGGCCGAAACCCGGGATCTCATGTGCATGCCCGTACGAATGCGAGTGGTAACATTAATTCATCAAATAACGAGGCTACTCATTCATCAGCAGATAATCAGTCGCCGTCGAAGTCGTGCGAGAGGCATCTCACTCGGAAGGTGCTCGGGTTGACCCATTCATATTTATGCAGGCATGATGGCCCGGATGACTCGAGATGACGCAGATGATGGAGACCATGCACCTCGATGGTTCGTGGTCCACCGCAATGAGAATTCAGGAGCCGTTTAATGGACAGACCGGGAGAGTGAATCGATTGTTGGCGATATCTCTCGTCCGAGGCCGCCTACTTTTGAGGGTTCGTCGGAACCAGGTGATATTGTTCATTGGCTTGAGCATTTTGATAAACTCTTCGACATGGTTCGGTGTCCGTAGGAGAGTAAAGTGGCGGTAGCGACTTACTACTTGAGTAAGGGTGCTTATTCTTGGTGGCTTTCTGTGAAACCCACCGATCGAGATTATGTTTGGGGCGAATTCAAGACTCTCATGATAGAGAGGTATTATCCGGCCCCACTTCGGAAGCCAAGTTATCGGAGGTTTTGAACCCTGAATCCGCCGAGGACGAGGGTGTTATTGTCATTGCCGAGAGTTTTCGGGACTACTTGATTTGCTTCATCGATTATCCGTATCAAGCGGATAAGATCAAGTATTTTAGCAAGAGGCTAAATCCATGATTGAGGATGCGATTGTTCAACCACAATTGTAGTTCACTTAGTGAGTTCATTGGGAAGGCTCTTGGAGCGAGCTTTTGATCAAGGAGCTTACTCGGAAACATCCTTGATTCCTTCGGGTGAGAGGACTAGGATGCCGATTCGTCGAGGGACATCGGGCTCCGACGTCCAAGAGGTCGTTTTCGATCGTCTTCGTGCTGAGAAGGCTTCTTCCTCTCGAGGCAGCGAGTTCGATTGTTTGCTTTAATCGTGATTCAGCGGGACACGTTAATACTCGGTGTACGGTGCGGCTATTGTTTGTTTTACGTGTGGGAACCGGGACACCTTGAAATCTGCGGGAGTTACAGTGCCGCTAAATCTCGAGAGGGCTAACAAGCCTCGAGGAATTTTGTTACTCGATCCGTACTTTATCCAGGGTCTATCAGGCTTCGAGAACCCTAGGTAAAGACATTCATCACCGATTTTGAACAAGTTAATTCTTGCTCGGTAGTAGGACAATCATTCATTTCATTGTCGTTCACTCATTCATCTAATTCATTCATCATATATACCAATCATGGTGGGACTCATAATTATCGATTAATCATTCAATTCACGAGGAAGCGGTTCAATCACTTGAATAGCTATCACTCATGACGTTATTAATTCACCTTGGTGAGTCATTCCAAATCCTTGTCGGATTTGTAGCCATTTATCATTCATCATTCATTTTAGTCACTTTCATTCTCGTGACCTTCCGAGATCATATTTAGCGGCGAGTTCATCTGTGGATATACCTTAAATCGTTGAGATAGAGGAGATCGATGACATGGAAGGATAACGATGTTGACTACATTTGAGATGTAACCTTGTTTTTGGATGATTGCGTAACTCAATCCGTAGTAATGTATCGTATTTGTGGATCATTTATTCTTGATCTATTTTATTATGATCATATTTGAGAATCTTGAGATTTGGGTCAACTGTTGGGAGTTCACCCCTTCGGCGTTGTGCTCAAGATTTTTTGATAAATTGGGAAATCATTCACTGAGATTCGAGACGTCAAGTCTTGGGGACTTGAGCGTGCGATTGATTTGGTCCGAGGACTAGATGTGCATTATTGTTTTCAGATCTTGATGGATAGTTCATATCCCGAGTTGTTTACCACGAGTTTCGAGACGAAACTCCTTTTAAGGGGGGGTGTATGTAATACCCGGTTGTAATTCAGTCATTATCATTCAGTAATTTCATTCAGTGATTGTCACTCAGTGTATTTTCACTCGATTATAATCATTCATCAATCATGTTCATTCACCGTGTTCACCGTTCAGAAAAACTTCGAGTTGTGTATCGTTATTGTTCATTGTTTCAACTTTCCTCATATGAGCTCGACTTTGTTAGATCACCATTAATTTTTGGTAACTCCAAAAATTCTAAATCTTTGCAATATTATAGATCATCGAGTTAGCTTTCCAATGGTTCAAACGGTGAGTCAATCGGAGTCCGGACGAGAGAGTTATGGTCGTTTTAGCTCAACCGCTCACTTTTCAGTTATTGGCCGATCACTGCCGAACGAACTCGGCTGTGTCGTCCGACACGGCCCGTGCCGTACTCATCCGGAAAATGCCGAAGTGTCTGCCTCAGGACCCGACCGTGTCGTCTAGCACGGCCGAGTCGAACCCTTCCGGATAAGCGGTGTCGTGCTCCCGGACGCCGACCGTGTCGTGCAGCACGGCCGAGTCATGCCGAAGTCATTGTCGGACGGGTCATCGTCGGATGGCCCTCGCGCGCGACCGTGTCAAGCGAGGACACGGTCGAGTCCTGTCGGCCGGTGTCGGCCACGGTGTCGGCCAATCGTGCGACACGACCGTGCCGATCGGCACGGCCGTGTCCGGCAGCGATCAACTCCTTAAATTCGTTTTTTCAAGATTTCAGCCATTTTTCTCCCTTTTCATCACCTTCAACCGAGAGAGAAAGCTTGAGGAAGGTTTTTCCTTCACAAATCATTTGGGTGTTTGATTTTCTTCATCTCCTTTCGATCGTGAAGCTTAGGATAATCAATTTAACGCGTGTTCTTCGGATTAAAGTACTTGGATCTTCAAAGGTAATATTCTTCAACACCTTGGATTTCGATTCTATGTTGAGATATGATGTTTTGGACGTTATAATCATGTTATATGAAGGGACATGTATATGATTATGAGTTTATATAAAGATTCATTGGATTATTGAGGGATTATTCAAGAACACTTTGAATATCGAGTTGAAATTGGGGGTTTTCGATTAATTGTCGTAATAATCACGTTTTCGGATATTCATTTTGGATTATTGATAGTATTCATGGGGTTTTGTGGGTTTGAATTATTCATTGGAAGTTGGTTTCGGATGTAATTGAGTTTTGGTTGTAAACAATTGGAGATTGTTTACAACGCGTTTGTTTTAATGCCCCAATGAGTTTCGGGTATTGTTGTATCGACTTTTGAGTTGGTTGTGATCATGCTTGATTCGTGTATTAAGATAATTGTTGGTATTTATGTTATTCAAGGTTGTTCGAGCGGCCGATAATTTCATTAAGGACGTTGATCGTGGAAGTACCTTCTCGCCTTCGGTTTGAGGCAAGTTTTATACTTGTACTAGTCAATGAGATTAATGTCATCATATATGTGTATAAATGTGTTGTATCATTCCGAGACTTAGTCTCTTCATGAATTCATTGATATTAAGAGATCGTTCGATACGATACCTTTCGGCAATTTTGCCAAATATTTATTATTATTCCTTTTTGGATTGTCATTAAAACTGTATACGCCGATTAAAGGCATTGGCTTATTCATTTCTCACCTTCGTCGTCGGTAACCGATTAAAGGTACCGAGGCATCCTTCATATCGTTGTTATCGAATTGCCGTTCGCAGGCAAATCGAAATGTTCAATCATTCACTATATTATTGTATCGATTGACCGTTCTAAGGCAATCGAGGTATTCAATCATTCATCATATCGTTCATATCGATTAGCCATTATAAGGAAATCGAAGCGCTCAAGCATTCATGGAATCATCCGCTGCATCATGGTCATCGGTTAGCCGTTCTAAGGCAATCGAGGTGTTGAGTTGGGACTGTCGAAGATGGTGCTGGCCGACTCAAGACAGCATACCATCCCTAATTGTGATACGGCTTTCATGCCGTGGCTTCGGCCCTAATTGTGATACGGCTTTCATGCCGTGGCTTCGGCCCTAATTGTGATACGGCTTTCATGCCGTGGCTTCGGCCCTAATTGTGATACGGCTTTCATGCCGTGGCTTCGGCCCTAATCGATAATGACTCCGGTTGTTTCGGCTTCATGTGATTGTGATATTTGTGATTTACTGAGTGATTTTTAGGCCTTGTGATTGTCTTGTTAATTTCATTGGAGCCTCCGGCATTGTGATTCATATTTAACTCCTGCTCGGTTTGGTTCATGTCGTGTAATTCATTGTGGTGTTACGTGATTATGATTCGCCGTTGGGCACTTATGTTCTAACACGAGCAATGTATTAATAGTATGCTGTGGGTATAGTATTTCACGAATGCTCGGTTCTTATCTTGGTTTGTGAGCATCTCGTATTATTATCATCATTATACCGTTTCATTCTGCCTTTAGATGCATATCATGTTATACATGTATTTGATGTTCATTATCTCGATGACTGACCCCGTGGGGGCGGAACATGTTTTCATGTTTTAGGTGCTTGCGAGGAGAGAGTTGAGACATAGGGGCATGATGATGGCGACGAGGTATTCGAGCGATACTAGTCCGAGTCGTTCATGTTGGTCAGTCAGTTGGAGTGTTCTTCAGTTGTCAGTCTTTGTCATTTTGTATTACCCGAGCAGATGCTCGTGGATGTTGTATTTTTACTCTTGGCCATGTAGGCCCATCGTTGTCGTTGAAATTCCTTCTCGGAATATTGTGTCGGATATCATGGTAGGGACTATGATTTTCCCTTGTTGTTTAATTTAATGTATTTTAGTCATGTTCGCCTGGTGGATCTCCTGGCGTGGGGTCTACGGCACTGTGATAACCCAATAGGATTTGGGGGTGTTACAGAAAATGGTATCGGAGCTTTGGGTTGTGAAATACCCTGAGATGTGAGTTATGTGGTCCTACCGACGCAGTAGTAGTGGGATTGTCAGGTTATGACAATCTAGTCAGTCAAGTTTTGTGAGTCGTAATATTAGTGCGACTGCACGAGTCATTCATTCATCGAGTCGTCGTCAGTGAAGACTAGTATCGCGAGACCTCGAAGCTTCGTATGACCTGTGTAAGGACTCGATTCTCTTTGTGTTCATACATTCATCATGTTATTAATTTTTCATGCTTGTTGAAACATATATGTGATATTAGTGTTATGATTGATTCATGACTAATTGTTTTGGAGCACGCATGACTTGTGTAAGCATTAAGGATCAACTCATTCATCGCTAATAATCCTCAATCATCATTTTGATCTCATCACTCGGCTAATTCGCTCATCACCCAATCAATACCATTTCTCGGCTAATTCATTCATCACTCACCAATTCCTTCATCACTCGATCGGTCTCATTGCTCACCAATTCATTCACCACTTAGTTAATCCCATCGCTCGGTTAATTCATTATCACTCAGTTAATCTCATTGTTCAGTTAATTCATTAATCATCCAGTCCACCTCACGGTTCAGTTGTTGACCTTGTGGATCGAATTTTCAACCTTGCAAACTTGTCCAAGGTAATCATTTCAGGAATTTCATCAGATAATCATGTTGCCTCACTCGATCTTTCATGCGATCATATCATATTCCGGCGTCATGTCGACGATCATTTTATTGCATAATTAATGCGTTCATTGTTGTATAGCGTGTATGTTCATCATTATCATTCAGTAATATAATCATAATGTGACCTTCATGCGAGATCTGTAATCATCATGTGGCTTTCCTGCTTCAGTATGGATAGAGCTGTCAGAGGACGCATGGGAGGAGGCCGCGGTGCGGGCCGAAACCCGTGATCTCGTGTGCATGCCCGTACGAATGCGAGTGGTAACATTAATTCATCAAATAACGAGGCTACTCATTCATCAGCAGATAATCAGTCGCCGTCAGGGAGTCGTACCCGAGAGGCATCTCACTCGGAAGGTGCTCGGGTTGACCCATTCATATTTATGCAGGGCATGATGGCCCAGATGACTCAGATGACGCAGATGATGGAGACCATGCAGACCTCGATGGTTCGTGGTCCACCGCAACAGGAATTCCAGGAGCCGTTTAATGGACAGACTGGGAGAGTGAATCAGATTGTTGGCGATATCTCTCGTCAGAGGCCGCCTACTTTTGAGGGTTCGTCGGAACCAGCTGATATTGTTCATTGGCTTGAGCATTTTGATAAACTCTTCGACATGGTTCAGTGTCCGGAGGAGAGTAAAGTGGCGGTAGCGACTTACTACTTGAGTAAGGGTGCTTATTCTTGGTGGCTTTCTGTGAAACCCACCGATCGAGATTGTGTTTGGGGCGAATTCAAGACTCTCATGATAGAGAGGTATTATCCGGCCCCACTTCGGGAAGCCAAGTTATCAGAGGTTTTGAACCCTGAATCCGTCGAGGACGAGGGTGTTATTGTCATTGCTGAGAGTTTTCAGGGACTACTTCAGTTTGCTTCATCAGTTATCCGTACTGAAGCGGATAAGATCAAGTATTTTAGCAAGAGGCTAAATCCGCAGTTGAGGATGCAGTTGTTCAACCACAATTGTAGTTCACTTAGTGAGTTCATTGGGAAGGCTCTTGGAGCAGAGCTTTTGATCAAGGAGCTTACTCGGAAACATCCTTCAGTTCCTTCGGGTGAGAGGACTAGGATGCTGATTCGTCCAGAGGGACATCGGGCTCCGACGTCCAAGAGGTCGTTTTCCAGTCGTCTTCGTGCTGAGAAGGCTTCTTCCTCTCGGGCACGAGTTCGATTGTTTGCTTTAACTGTGATTCAGCAGGACACGTTAATACTCGGTGTACGGTGCCAGCTATTGTTTGTTTTCTGTGTGGGAACCCGGGACACCTTCAGAAATACTGCAGGAGTTCTGGTGCCGCTAAATCTCGAGAGGGCTCACAAGCCTCGAGGAATTTTGTTACTCCAGTCCGTACTTTATCCAAGGGGTCCTATCAGGCTTCGAGAACCCGAGGTAAAGACATTCATCACCGATTTTGAACAAGTTAATTCTTGCTCGGTAGTAGGACAATCATTCATTTCATTGTCGTTCACTCATTCATCTAATTCATTCATCATATATACCAATCATGGTGGGACTCATAATTATCGATTAATCATTCAATTCACGAGGAACGGCAGTTCCAATCACTTCAGATAGCTATCACTCATGACGTTATTAATTCACCTTGGTGAGTCATTCCAAATCCTTGTCGGATTTGTAGCCATTTATCATTCATCATTCATTTTAGTCACTTTCATTCTCGTGACCTTCCGAGATCATATTTAGCGTGTTCATCTGTGGATATACCTTAAATCGTTGAGATAGAGGAGATCGATGACATGGAAGGATAACGATGTTGACTACATTTGAGATGTAACCTTGTTTTTGGATGACTGCGTAACTAAATCCGTAGTAATGTATCGTGACTGTGGATCATTTATTCTTGATCTATTTTATTATGATCATATTTGAGAATCTTGAGATTTGGGTCAACTGTTGGGAGTTCACCCCTTCGGCGTTGTGCTCAAGATTTTTTGATAAATTGGGAAATCATTCACTGAGATTCGAGACGTCAAGTCTTGGGGACTTGAGCGTGCGATTGATTTGGTCCCGAGGACTAGATGTGCATTATTGTTTTCAGATCTTGATGGATAGTTCATATCCCGAGTTGTTTACCCTGAGTTTCGAGGACGAAACTCCTTTTAAGGGGGGGTGTATGTAATACCCGGTTGTAATTCAGTCATTATCATTCAGTAATTTCATTCAGTGATTGTCACTCAGTGTATTTTCACTCGATTATAATCATTCATCAATCATGTTCATTCACCGTGTTCACCGTTCGGAAAAACTTCGAGTTGTGTATCGTTATTGTTCATTGTTTCAACTTTCCTCATATGAGCTCGACTTTGTTAGATCACCATTAATTTTTGGTAACTCCAAAAATTCTAAATCTTTGCAATATTATAGAGCATCGAGTTAGCTTTCCAATGGTTCAAACGGTGAGTCAATCGGAGTCCGGACGAGAGAGTTATGGTCGTTTTAGCTCAACCGCTCACTTTTCAGTTATTGGCCGATCACTGCCGAACGAACTCGGCTGTGTCGTCCGACACGGCCCGTGCCGTACTCATCCGGAAAATGCCGAAGTGTCTGCCTCAGGACCCGACCGTGTCGTCTAGCACGGCCGAGTCGAACCCTTCCGGATAAGCGGATCGCCCGCCAAAGACGCCCGGCCGTGTCGCCCGCACGGCCGAGTCATGCCGAAGTCGGCTGTCGGACGGGTCATCGTCGGATGGCCCTCCGCGCCGCGACCGTGTCAAGCGGGACACGGCCGAGTCCTCGCTGCCACTGTCGGCCAATCAGGCGACACGACCGTGCCGATCGGCACGGCCGTGTCCGGCAGCAATCAACTCCCTTAAATTCGTTTTTTCAGATTTCAGCCATTTTTCTCCCTTTTCATCACCTTCAACCGAGAGAGAAAGCTTGAGGGAAGGTTTTTCCTTCACAAATCATTTGGGTGTTTGATTTTCTTCATCTCCTTTCGATCGTGAAGCCCGGATAATCAATTTAACGCGTGTTCTTCGGATTAAAGTACTTGGATCTTCAAAGGTAATATTCTTCAACACCTCGATTTCGATTCTATGTTGAGATATGATGTTTTGGACGTTATAATCATGTTATATGAAGGGACATGTATATGATTATGAGTTTATATAAGGATTCATTGGATTATTGAGGGATTATTCAAGAACACTTTGAATATCGAGTTGAAATTGGGGGTTTTCGATTAATTGTCGTTATAATCACGTTTTCGGATATTCATTTTGGATTATTGATAGTATTCATGGGGTTTTGTGGGTTTGAATTATTCATTGGAAGTTGGTTTCGGATGTAATTGAGTTTTGGTTGTAAACAATTGGAGATTGTTTACAACGCGTTTGTTTTAATGCCCCAATGAGTTTCGGGTATTGTTGTATCGACTTTTGAGTTGGTTGTGATCATGCTTGATTCGTATTAAGATAATTGTTGGTATTTATGTTATTCAAGGTTGTTCGAGCGGCCGATAATTTCATTAAGGACGTTGATCGTGGAAGTACCTTCTCGCCTTCGGTTTGAGGCAAGTTTTATACTTGTACTAGTCAATGAGATTAATGTCATCATATATGTGTATAAATGTGTTGTATCATTCCGAGACTTAGTCTCTTCATGAATTCATTGATATTAAGAGATCGCTCGATACGATACCTTTCGGCAATTTTGCCAAATATTTATTGTTATTCCTTTTTGGATTGTCATTAAAACCGTACACGCCGATTAAAGGCATTGGCTTATTCATTTCTCACCTTCGTCAGTAACCGATTAAAGGTACCGAGGCATCCTTCATATCGTTGTTATCGAATTGCCGTTCGCAGCAAATCGAAATGTTCAATCATTCACTATATTATTGTATCGATTGACCGCTCTAAGGCAATCGAGGTATTCAATCATTCATCATATCGCTCATATCGATTAGCCATTATAAGGAAATCAAGCGCTCAAGCATTCATGGAATCATCCACGCATCATGGTCATCGGTTAGCCGCTCTAAGGCAATCGAGGTGTTGAGTTGGGATGTCGAAGATGGTCTTTGGCCGACTCAAGACAAAGATACCATCCCTAATTGTGATACGGCTTTCATGCCGTGGCTTGCCCTAATTGTGATACGGCTTTCATGCCGTGGCTTCGCCCTAATTGTGATACGGCTTTCATGCCGTGGCTTCGCCCTAATTGTGATACGGCTTTCATGCCGTGGCTTTGCCCTAATCGATATGACTCATTTGTTTCGGCTTCATGTGATTGTGATATTTGACGCTTCGGTGAGTGATTTTTAGGCCTTGTGATTGTCTTGTTAATTTCATTGGAGCCTCCGGCATTGTGATTCATATTTAATCCTGCTCGTTTGGTTCATGTCGTGTAATTCATTGTGGTGTTCTGTGATTATGATTCGCCGTTGGGCACTTATGTTCTAACACCTCGACAATGTATTAATAGTATGCTGTGGGTATAGTATTTCACGAATGCTCGGTTCTTATCTTGGTTTGTGAGCATCTCGTATTATTATCATCATTATACCGTTTCATTCTGCCTTTAGATGCATATCATGTTATACATGTATTTGATGTTCATTATCTGGATGACTGACCCCGTGGGGGCGGAACATGTTTTCATGTTTTAGGTGCTTGCGAGGAGAGAGTTGAGACACAGGGGCATGATGATGGCGACGAGGTATTCGAGCGATACTAGTCCGAGTCGTTCATGTTGGTCAGTCAGTTGGAGTGTTCTTCAGTTGTCAGTCTTTGTCATTTTGTATTACCCGAGCAGATGCTCGTGGATGTTGTATTTTTACTCTTGGCCATGTAGGCCCATCGTTGTCGTTGAAATTCCTTCTCGGAATATTGTGTCGGATATCATGGTAGGGACTATGATTTTCCCTTGTTGTTTAATTTAATGTATTTTAGTCATGTTCTTTGGTGGATCTCTGGCGTGGGGTCTACTGACCGTGATAACCTAATAGGATTTGGGGTGTTACGAGAAAATGGTATCGGAGCTTTGGGTTGTGAAATACCCGAGATGTGAGTTATGTGGTCCTACCGACGCAGAGTAGTGGGATTGTCGTGTTATGACAATCTAGTCACCAAGTTTTGTGAGTCGTAATATTAGTGCGACCGCACGAGTCATTCATTCATCGAGTCGTCGTCAGTGAAGACTAGTATCGCGAGACCTCGAAGCTTCGTATGACCTGTGTAAGGACTCGATTCTCTTTGTGTTCATACATTCATCATGTTATTAATTTTTCATGCTTGTTGAAACATATATGTGATATTAGTGTTATGATTGATTCATGACTAATTGTTTTGGAGCACGCATGACTTGTGTAAGCATTAAGGATCAACTCATTCATCGCTAATAATCCTCAATCATCATTTTGATCTCATCACTCGGTTAATTCGCTCATCACCCACCAATACCATTTCTCGGTTAATTCATTCATCACTCATCAATTCCTTCATCACTCGATCAGTCTCATTGCTCACCAATTCATTCACCACTTAGTTAATCCCATCGCTCGCTTAATTCATTATCACTCGATTAATCTCATTGTTCGGTTAATTCATTAATCATCCAATCCACCTCACGGTTCAGCTTGTTGACCTTGTGGATCGAATTTTCAACCTTGCAAACTTGTCCAAGGTAATCATTTCAGAATTTCATCAGATAATCATGTTGCCTCACTCGATCTTTCATGCGATCATATCATATTCCGGCGTCATGTCGACGATCATTTTATTGCATAATTAATGCGTTCATTGTTGTATAGCGTGTATGTTCATCATTATCATTCAAGAATATAATCATAATGTGACCTTCATGCGAGATCTGTAATCATCATGTGGCTTTCTGCCGGTATGGATAGAGTCATCGGAGGACGCATGGGAGGAGGCGCGGTGCGGGCGAAACCCGTGATCTCGTGTGCATGCACGTGCGAATGCGATTGGTAACATTAATTCATCAAATAACGAGGCTACTCATTCATCGAGATAATCGATCGCCGTCGGAGTCGTACCGAGAGGCATCTCACTCGGAAGGTGCTCGGGTTGACCCATTCATATTTATGCAGGGCATGATGGCCCAGATGACTCAGATGACGCAGATGATGGAGACCATGCAGACCTCGATGGTTCGTGGTCCACCGCAACAGGAATTCCAGGAGCCGTTTAATGGACAGACTGGGAGAGTGAATCAGATTGTTGGCGATATCTCTCGTCAGAGGCCGCCTACTTTTGAGGGTTCGTCGGAACCAGCTGATATTGTTCATTGGCTTGAGCATTTTGATAAACTCTTCGACATGGTTCAGTGTCCGTAGGAGAGTAAAGTGGCGGTAGCGACTTACTACTTGAGTAAGGGTGCTTATTCTTGGTGGCTTTCTGTGAAACCCACCGATCGAGATTATGTTTGGGGCGAATTCAAGACTCTCATGATAGAGAGGTATTATCCGGCCCCACTTCGGGAAGCCAAGTTATTAGAGGTTTTGAACCCTGAATCCGTCGAGGACGAGGGTGTTATTGTCATTGCTGAGAGTTTTTAGGGACTACTTCAGTTTGCTTCATCAGTTATCCGTACTGAAGCGGATAAGATCAAGTATTTTAGCAAGAGGCTAAATCCGCAGTTGAGGATGCAGTTGTTCAACCACAATTGTAGTTCACTTAGTGAGTTCATTGGGAAGGCTCTTGGAGCAGAGCTTTTGATCAAGGAGCTTACTCGGAAACATCCTTGATTCCTTGGGTGAGAGGACTAGGATGCCGATTCGTCTGAGGGACATCGGGCTCCGACGTCCAAGAGGTCGTTTTCGATCGTCTTCGTGCCGAGAAGGCTTCTTCCTCTCGGGCAGCGAGTTCGACCGTTGTTTGCTTTAATCGTGATTCAGCAGACACGTTAATACTCGGTGTACGGTGCGGCTATTGTTTGTTTTACGTGTGGGAACCGGGACACCTTCGAAATCTGCGGGAGTTACAGTGCCGCTAAATCTCGAGAGGGCTCACAAGCCTCGAGGAATTTTGTTACTCCAGTCCGTACTTTATCCAAGGGGTCCTATCAGGCTTCGAGAACCCGAGGTAAAGACATTCATCACCGATTTTGAACAAGTTAATTCTTGCTCGGTAGTAGGACAATCATTCATTTCATTGTCATTCACTCATTCATCTAATTCATTCATCATATATACCAATCATGGTGGGACTCATAATTATCGATTAATCATTCAATTCACGAGGAACGGCAGTTCCAATCACTTCAGATAGCTATCACTCATGACGTTATTAATTCACCTTGGTGAGTCATTCCAAATCCTTGTCGGATTTGTAGCCATTTATCATTCATCATTCATTTTAGTCACTTTCATTCTCGTGACCTTCCGAGATCATATTTAGCGGCGAGTTCATCTGTGGATATACCTTAAATCGTTGAGATAGAGGAGATCGATGACATGGAAGGATAACGATGTTGACTACATTTGAGATGTAACCTTGTTTTTGGATGACTGCGTAACTCAATCCGTAGTAATGTATAGTTAAAGAGGATCATTGATTCTTGATCTATTTAATTATGATCATATTTGAGAATCTTGAGATTTGGGTCAACTGTTGGGAGTTCACCCCTTCGGCGTTGTGCTCAAGATTTTTGATAAATTGGGAAATCATTCATCGAGATTCGAGACGTCAAGTCTTGGGGACTTGAGCGTGCGATTGATTTGGTCCCGAGGACTAGATGTGCATTATTGTTTTCAGATCTTGATGGATTGTTCATATCGCGAGTTGTTTACCACGAGTTTCGAGGACGAAACTCCTTTTAAGGGGTGTATGTAATACCCGGTTGTAATTCATCATTATCATTCGATAATTTCATTCGGTGATTGTCACTCGGTGTATTTTCACTCGATTATAATCATTCATCAATCATGTTCATTCACCGTGTTCACCGTTCGGAAAAACTTGAGTTGTGTATCGTTATTGTTCATTGTTTCAACTTTCCTCATATGAGCTCGACTTTGTTAGATCACCATTAATTTTTGGTAACTCCAAAATTCTAAATCTTTGCAATATTATAGAGCATCGAGTTAGCTTTCCAATGGTTCAAACGGTGAGTTAATCGAGTCGGACGAGAGAGTTATGGTCGCTTTAGCTCAACCGCTCACTTTTCGATTATTGGCGATCATCGCCGAACGAACTCGTGTGTCGTCCGACACGGCCGTGCCGTACTCATCCGGAAAATGCCGAAGTGTTCGCCTCAGACCCGACCGTGTCGCAGCACGGCGAGTCGAACCTTCCGGATAAGCGATCGTAAAGACGCCCGGCCGCCCGGCCGTGTCGTGCAGCGCGGCCGAGTCATGCCGAAGTCATTGTCGGACGGGTCATCGTCGGATGGCCCTCGCGCGCGACCGTGTCAAGCGAGGACACGGTCGAGTCCCTGTCGGCCGGTGTCGGCCAATCTGTGCGACACGACCGTGCCCGATCGGCACGGGCCGTGTCGGCAGCGATCAACTCCCTTAAATTCGTTTTTTCAAAGATTTCAGCCATTTTTCTCCCTTTTCATCACCTTCAACCGAGAGAGAAAGCTTGAGGGAAGGTTTTTCCTTCACAAATCATTTGGGTGTTTGATTTTCTTCATCTCCTTTCGATCGTGAAGCTTGATAATCAATTTAACGCGTGTTCTTCGGATTAAAGTACTTGGATCTTCAAAGGTAATATTCTTCAACACCTTGGATTTCGATTCTATGTTGAGATATGATGTTTTGGACGTTATAATCATGTTATATGAAGGGACATGTATATGATTATGAGTTTATATAAGGATTCATTGGATTATTGAGGGATTATTCAAGAACACTTTGAATATCGAGTTGAAATTGGGGGTTTTCGATTAATTGTTGTTATAATCACGTTTTCGGATATTCATTTTGGATTATTGATAGTATTCATGGGGTTTTGTGGGTTTGAATCATTCATTGGAAGTTGGTTTCGGATGTAATTGAGTTTTGGTTGTAAACAATTGGAGATTGTTTACAACGCGTTTGTTTTAATGCCCCAATGAGTTTCGTGTATTGTTGAATCGACTTTTGAGTTGGTTGTGATCATGCTTGATTCGTGTATTAAGATAATTGTTGGTATTTATGTTATTCAAGGTTGTTCGAGCGGCCGATAATTTCATTAAGGACGTTGATCGTGGAAGTACCTTCTCGCCTTCGGTTTGAGGCAAGTTTTATACTTGTACTAGTCAATGAGATTAATGTCATCATATATGTGTATAAATGTGTTGTATCATTCCGAGACTTAGTATCTTCATGAATTCATTGATATTAAGAGATCGTTCGATACGATACCTTTCGGCAATTTTGCCAAATATTTATTGTTATTCCTTTTTGGATTGTCATTAAAAGCGTACGCCGATTAAAGGCATTGGCTTATTCATTTCTCACCTTCGTCGTCGGTAACCGATTAAAGTTACCGAGGCATCCTTCATATCATTGTTATCGAATTGCCGTTCGCAGGCAAATCGAAATGTTCAATCATTCACTATATTATTGTATCGATTGACCGTTCTAAGGCAATCGAGGTATTCAATCATTCATCATATCGTTCATATCGATTAGCCATTATAAGGAAATCGAAGCGCTCAAGCATTCATGGAATCATCCGCTGCATCATGGTCATCGGTTAGCCGTTCTAAGGCAATCGAGGTGTTGAGTTGGGACTGTCGAAGATGGTGCTGGCCGACTCAAGACAGCATACCATCCCTAATTGTGATACGGCTTTCATGCCGTGGCTTCGGCCCTAATTGTGATACGGCTTTCATGCCGTGGCCCGCCCTAATTGTGATACGGCTTTCATGCGTGGCTTCGCCCTAATTGTGATACGGCTTTCATGCGTGGCTTCGCCCTAATCGATATGACTCAGGGCTGTTTGGCTTCATGTGATTGTGATATTTGATGATTTGGTGAGTGATTTTAGGCCTTGTGATTGTCTTGTTAATTTCATTGGAGCCTCGGCATTGTGATTCATATTTAATCCTGTTACGGTTTGGTTCATGTCGTGTAATTCATTGTGGTGTTACGTGATTATGATTCGCCGTTGGGCACTTATGTTCTAACTTCAGTCGAGGTATTAATAGTATCTTTGTGGGTATAGTATTTCACGAATGCTCGGTTCTTATCTTGGTTTGTGAGCATCTCGTATTATTATCATCATTATACCGTTTCATTCTGCCTTTAGATGCATATCATGTTATACATGTATTTGATGTTCATTATCTGGATGACTGACCCCGTGGGGGCGGAACATGTTTTCATGTTTTAGGTGCTTGCAAGGAGAGAGTTGAGACACAGGGGCATGATGATGGCGACGAGGTATTCGAGCGATACTAGTCCGAGTCGTTCATGTTGGTCAGTCAGTTGGAGTGTTCTTCAGTTGTCAGTCTTTGTCATTTTGTATTACCCGAGCAGATGCTCGTGGATGTTGTATTTTTACTCTTGGCCATGTAGGCCCATCGTTGTCGTTGAAATTCCTTCTCGGAATATTGTGTCGGATATCATGGTAGGGACTATGATTTTCCCTTGTTGTTTAATTTAATGTATTTTAGTCATGTTCGCCTGGTGGATCTCCTGGCGTGGGGTCTACGGCACTGTGATAACCCAATAGGATTTGGGGGTGTTACAATGTACTTCAGTTCGAAGAGATTGAAATAGTGGAAGATCATTCGTACGAGGAACGTCCTGTACACATACTCGAGAGGAGGATCAAACAGTTGCGAAACAAGACGATTCCCCTACTGAAGGTTCAGTGGTCACGACACGGAGCCGAGGAGGCTACTTGGGAAACTGAGGATAGCATGCGAGTGAGATATCTTGAATTATTTACCCCTTAGTTTCGAGGACGAAACTCCTTTTAAGGGGGGGAGTATGTAATATCCGACTGTAATTCTTGATCCTTACTATTGTGTTGTTCAGATAATTTGAATATCGTTGAATCATGCTGCATTTAATATATGACTAATGTCGAGATGTTACGGAATTGAGTTAGTTATCGTTGTTATTCACCTTATGTTTGTTGGTTCAATATTAATTGGAGAGTTGCATTTTTGGACCTATTCTGGTGGTGTAGCGTACGCTACATACTGTGATTAACGTACATTAAGTTTGTGCCTTAACGTACGTAATTTGTTATCTGTTGCGTATGTTAATAGGGAATCAAACATCAGTTGACTTCCGCACGTGAATTTGTTATCTGTTGCCATGCACGTGAAGGGTGATTGGGCTGTCGTGTCAGTCAGAGTCAACCATATTTAGCGTACGTAATACCTTTTATTTAGCTTACGTAAATGGCCTATGAAGTCAAGACAGTAGCACCTGTAAGTCGATTACGTACGTAACACCAACTGGTTAGCATACATAACACTGTTAACGTACGCTAAATTTGTTCGATAGCGTACGTTAAGGTTGTACAGTCTATTTAAAGACACAGCCTGTTTTTCATTTCTTCACAACCCAACCTGATTTTCTCTCCGTATATCCCCTCTCCTGCCTCCCTAGACCGATGTTAACCTTCTCCAACTTGGTTTTGAGTCTTGTAACTTGGAGTGGAGCTCATTGATTCGAAGTTTAGAAGGTGTTCATGAGATGGAAGTGTGTTTCTTGTAGTGTTGGGGGTTGTTCTTCATTTCTGGAGGTATGTATACGATTATCCTCTGTATTTTTTCGTATGTTGATGTTAGTAATGTAGAATATCTCACATAGAGTTAAATTAATCAAGTAAAACATGGTTATAATTAAACTTTCAACACTTCTTGATGAATATGATAAATGAGGGTTTGGAATGGAAGTGTTCTTTGATATTTTGTTGATAATGTTCATGCTTATACGAATCAGACTTTTCCTACTAAGTTGTTAACATCACTAATATAATGATAACCATCAGCTTTTTCATAGTTAAGTTTAATTGATGAAATGTTGTCTTAAAATGTATAAGAACACACTGTTGAATGTTAGAAGGTTAGTGTGGTGATTCTTGAACCTAAGATAGGTGAATTCATAGATGATGTTAGTGGATACTCCAGGTTAGTAAAGGGGTTGTAAGGATGGTGTTGATAATCTTCATGAATATGGTGTAATCTTATAACTAATATAACCTTATTATATACTTACTATATTCAATCTAGATGAGATGTAGTGTTGAACATAGTTGTGCAGATTTTTACTTTCAACATTGAGATGTTCTTGGAAAGTTTAATCAACGTAATATGATATTGACAACATAAGTGATTGTTTAACATGTTCTTGATAAATTCTTAGTTATAAAGAATCATGCGAATATCCGGTAATGTCTTGTGAACCGATTGTAAGGATGAGTTGAGGTAAAAAGAATTCTTGGTATAAGACTTCGGTATTTTGAGATAGTAAAACTATTCAAATGGAATGTAGGGTGTCGTCTTACTAAATTCAATAACAATAATTATATGGATGTGTTATTAAGTGAAATGTATTTCGTTCAAGGTTTATTGTTCGAGTAACCGATATTAGTCGAGGATCGTTCGTTCATTTTGACAAGGGAGGATTATTCCCGTCTCCGTATTGAGGCAAGTTATCTTGCTTGGTTATAATGATAATTAGATTCTTGTGATGTTTATACGTTTCATGTATATGAAATGTTTTTGAATTTGTGACTCGTAATTTGATATTGTCCTTGACATTGTTCCGTTTTTCACCATGGAATTGCATTCCCAATTACGTCACTTTGAATCATTGATCTCGTTGGTCCTCGTGTCACTTCGGTGAGTTTTTCTTGATCCTGAATCGGATATGTGATTTTTTGAATTCGTTGTCATGTTGTATCGTGACATATCTGGAATCATATCTACGTGTCGATTGGTTATTGTGTAGGATTTTTAGCCGGGCACTTATATAGTCATACGTAGATGTTTTTCGTATTGGACTGTGCACACGAGACGTAGTTCGTGAGGCTAATTAGGTACATTGTCACACGTATATTCTGAATTCTGTATACGCGGTGGACATGTATACGGACACATTTTCGGATCGGGTGTACTGTGATGTCCATCTTGGGCCATATCGTTTAATCGTTCATAGTCCATGTATGATTGGATATGTTCGACGTTTTTGGGACTGATTGTTCATACGCCCGAGGGGTTGTTCAATAATCGGGATGTTTTCTTTGAGATCTAATATATGTGAATTGTATAAATGTCAGGAGAATCATTTATCATGTATACCTGACCCTGTATTTTGGGCGAAATACTTGTGTTGTATTTTAGGTCGAGGCAAAGGCAAGGCACGGGAAGAGCACGATGACGGAGAAGGGTTCGAAGGATACTAGTTCGGGGGGGCCATGTCTTTTGTGTCCGGTTATGTTAAAACCGTGTAATGTTACTTTAATTCCACTTTATTTAAATTATTGTCTGGTTTTATTGATATTTGAAGTATATTCCATCTCCATATGGTTTGTACTTGCATTTCGGATCCTGTACCATTAATAAACTCCTAATCGGAGTAATGACTATTTATTGTGGTTTGGTATCACAAAGTAATACTTATTTAATCTGTATTTTGATATCGCCTGGTGGGTCCCAGTGTGGGGTCCAAGGCACTGTATAGCCGCCTTTTGGGGTGTTACACCACAAACTTAAACCAGCAGTATCTTTTAAATATCGAAAAATACGTTTGCAAGCAATAAGATGAGAATCTTTTGGATTGGCTTGAAAACGAGCACACAGACAAGCATCGAACATAATATCAGGCCTATAAGCAGTTAAATAAAGTAAAGACCCAATCATACCTCGATACTGTTTCTGGTCAACAGCTTACCTTTCTCGTCTTTGTCGAGTTTAAGAGTGGAGGACATAGGAGTAAAAATTTCTTTGAATCCTTCCATCTTAAATTTCTTGAGGAGCTCATTGACGTACTTGGATTGGTGAATGAAAATTCCGTCATTGAGTTGCTTAATTTGGAGTCCGATAAAGTATTTCAACTCTCCCATCATACTCATTTTGAATTCTCCCTTCATAAGATTTGAAAATTCTAGGGACAGAGATTCGTTAGTTGCACCAAAAACAATATCATCGACGTAAATTTGACAAATAAGCATATTATTACCATAGTTCTTAATAAATAGGGTATTATCAATGTTACCTCTTTTATACCCATTAGAAATAAGAAAAGTGCTTAAACGTTCATACCATGATCTTGGAGCTTGTTTTAATCCATAGAGAGCTTTATTGAGCTTGTATACATGATCTGGATGATCATAGTCTTCAAATCCTGCCAATTGCTTAACATACACTTCCTTCTGGATGACACCATTTAAAAACGCGCTTTTTACATCCATTTGATGGAGTTTGATCTTCTTGTAGGCGGCAAAGGCACACAGAAGACGAATAGCTTCAAGACGGGCAACAGGAGCAAAGGTTTCATAATCCAACCCTTCCTCTTGATTATATCCTTGAGCAACCAATCTGGATTTATTTTTCACTGGGAGACCATTATCGTCGGTTTTTACTTTATGTACCCATTTTGTACCGATGATTGTTTTGTATTCCGGTGCCAGAACCAATTCCCATACTTTATTTCTTTCGAATTGATTGATCTCTTCTTGCATAGCAATAGCCCAATTTTCGTCATTTATAGCTTCGTCTATGTTCTTTGGTTCTGTAAGAGAAATGAATGCAATATTCTTTAGGCAACCATTCACATTTTTCCTTGTCCGTACACCACAATCGATTTTCCCAAGAATTTGCTCCATAGGGTGATCTTTCACATTAGCCCATTCTTTAGGAAGGTTGAAAGGATTATCCTCCTGCTTTGTGTCAAGCTTATCTAATTCCTTCATTGCTTCTGACACTTCATTAGCTGGAACCATACCTGCATTATCATCAAAAACAACCTTTCTCGTGGATAAAATTGTATCATCGAATTTTACATGAATCGACTCTTCTACTTAGTCTAAACACGATAAGCTTTACTATTAGTTGAATAATCGAGAAATATATCAATATCTGATTTAGAGTCAATTTTTCCCAAATTATTCTTACCATTATTATGAATAAATACTTTACAACCAAACGGATGAAAGTAAGATAAATTGGGCTTTTACCTTTGAATATCTCATATGGAGTCATCATCTTGTTTCTCCGAAGATGGACTCGGTTAATCACATAACATGCGGTATTAACGACTTCAGCCCAGAAATATTTTGGTAGCCCATATTCATTGAGCATTGTTCGGCTCATTTCTTCTAAAGAGTGATTCTTCCTCTCGATAATTCCATTTTGTTGAGGTGTCCGAGTTGCCGAAAAATTGTGCCCAATACCATATTTATCGCACCAATCTTCAAAATCATTTGACTTGAATTCTCTACCATGATCGGATCTGATGACGATAATTGGTAATTCTTTTTTTGGGTAACCTTACACCACTTAACAATCTCATTAAAAGCATCACTTTTATTTGCTAAGAATTTTACCCAAGTAAATTTAGAAAAATTATCAACAAGAACCAATGTGTAAAGTTTACCATTCAAGCTAGCATGCTGAGATGGTCCAATCAAATCCATATGAATTAATTTAAAAATACGGCTAGTGGAAATTTCCATTTTGGGTTTAAACGAGCCTCTAACATGTTTTCCTTTAATACAGGCCTCACAAATGTGCTCTTTTCTGAAATTTAATTTTGGTGGACCACGGACAATATCATTTTTGGCCAATTTTGAAAATAGGGGTAAAGAGGCATGACCCAATTTACGGTGCCAAATAACGGCATTTTCATCATATGAAAGTAAGCATTTCTCATTAAAAGAAGATTCGTCTTGAAGATCCACAATATAAATATTTCCATAACGCAATCCAATAAAAACAATTTGGTCTTTTCTCATTGCAGTACAATGCGTAATTTCAAAAAGTAATTTAAGACCAGTATCACAAAGTTGGGAAACACTTAGAAGATTATGACAAAAACCATCAACAAAGAGAACATTTTCTGTAGTGGGTAAAGGTTTCTTACCTATCTTACCTATTCCTTTTATTTGGCCTTTTTTATTATCACCGAAGGTGACACACCCTCGATCTTCCTTTTTGAGCTCTGTGAAAAGATGCTCGTTCCCGCTCATGTGGTTTGAACATCCACTATCATCATACCATTTATTTGATAATCTTGTTATCCATGCTTGTACCTACAAAGAAAATTTTCTTCCGTTTTATAGGTACCCAGGCTAATTTGGGTCCGGTAGAGTTAGACATATAAACTTAATTTGGAACAATGGTCCCTTTAGGCACCCAAATTTGTTTCACTTTTATAGTTCGTCCGGAACTTCTACAATAAGTTTCAATATGCCCTGGTTTTAAACATTTTGGACATGATGGAATTCCCGTTTTTAATTTTTCAGAATCCTTCGTGGTAATATCTAAGGACCTTTAAATTGGAAATGAATTATACCTGAGTCATTGTTTTGAAAAAGAGAATTTTTGACCAAATAAGAGTTGTTCAAATTTTTCATTAGCATACGAGAATTTTCTAACATAAAGTTTGAGTTCTTTCTGAGTTTTGTGTAAATCGTCTCTCAGAATTTTCTCGGTTTCCAGACAATTGGAATGATCAATAGACACATCTTTGCCTTTATTTAATAATTTTGAATTTTCATTTTCAAGAACCTTTATTTTCTTTTTCAAATCTTTATTGATATTGCAAACTTTTTCATACTCGTTATTTAACGATTCAAAAGCATCAAGAAGTTCTTCATGAGAAGAATCAATTACCTTATCTTCTTCATCGCTGTCTTTAGATGCGCGGGCCATTAAAGCAAGATTGGTTTGAACTTGTGGTTCATCATCCTCATCATCATCGCTCCATGTAGCTGTTAGGAGTATGCCCTCGAATGCCACTCAGAGGATGTTGAGTGAGGGCATTGTACTTGTTATTATATAAATCATTAATATAAGGCAATAGATGTTTCTTTATTTACTGGTAGTTACTGGCATTCCTAACTCGTAAATATACATATAGAAACTAGTCCGTGTATTTGAGAGCAAAACGTTCCACTCCTTATTGGATAAGGGGGTCCGCACTGGAAAGGTTTATAGCTCAAATAATTAATCATTCGCAAGTCGATGAAACTTGACTGGCAATTAAGTTTATGTGAAGACTTGTATAACGTGTTCTTTGACATTGAGAGTGTCTGTCGAACACTAATGGTTAGTGGGAGCACACGTTATAGGTATGCTGATTGGATTAGTATACTCGAACCGACTCACCCTCGATTCGTCACACGAATTTCACTTCGGGACAGTCAATGATGGAATCGAAAGGTTGTGATAGGTATTCGTGAACCTTCGACTTGAGGATTTAGTGGGGATCTTGTGACATCAAGATTTTCATTAGAGTAGTTCGACCCTATAAACCGGAAGGTGGGGGTCAACCTCGACGTGCATCTTGATGGGAAAGTAGCAGGTCCTACTGAATACCAAGATACAATTCTTTCTCCCGTTAGTGAGCGTGTGATATGTCCTATGCGGTTATTGGCGGATGAGATCATAAATCTTTGCCCAAAGCATTGGATCTAGTTGTATTAGATACACGAGAGCTCGATGATCTCGATTTGCATTAACTCATGCATAGCGTCAAGTACATATAGGGTTTGACTGATCGTAACCCTATTGTAACACCCCCAGAATACGTCCGGAAATGTCACACGCCGTAGGCCCTTCTCACAAGGATCTACCAGACTACACTCCAATAGACTACTCAAATGATTGACCGACCGGGGTCAATCTAATTACAAAGCAGACCGACAAGGTCATTAAACAATTCAGAACTAATGAAATTCACATATCAATGGCAAGAATAAACTTTAATACAGAAAGAAATGACAACTCAATTTAATAAATGAAAACTACACCCATGCAAGGGTGAATACTCGACCAAAATGGGAATACCGACCAAAGAGAAAACAAAGGGAAAGACTCTGACTCTTGTGTGATTAGCATCGTCATCTTCCATCTTCTTCCAAGCTAATCCCGTGACTACTCCCGAGCTGCCAAAACCTGAGCGCATAACAGGCACCCACCCCCCGAAAACTCGGGGGTTAGCAAACTAGAATTTTGCTAGTGCAAGTACATAATATACAGGATATACGAACAATAACAACACAAAATTCAACCACCGCGAAGCCTTAACATAATCCACGCAATTCCACAAACAGTACATCAAAGCATTCGTTTACACAAGGTGAAAGGTAATCATATAGCCAAATTCCCTTCACGGATCATAACATCAATGAAACTCTAAAGCAAGCCCAATGAGTCAAAAGATCTAGCTTGAAAAACCCCTTTTATAAAAGGAAAACCAGTTTGATAAGATAGCTTGAAAACATTATTATTGACTCGGGCCGTCTTGGTGTTTTGAAAATCGAATGGGAATACTTTTGGAAATAATTTCAAAAGCTCTCGGGTCCTTAACCAAACATATGGAAAACAATTACACGAAAACCAAGTCAACTTATTCGGGGTCCTCGACCCAATTTATATAACACTGTCACAAACGAAATCATTACAACGTCTCACAGGGTTCTCAACCCAATCCAACTAACATCATCACGAAATCAAACATCTCAACATTCCACAGGGTCCTCGACCTAATACACAGAATAGCACCACAATACAATCAAAGGCACAATCTCTCATTCTACATATCCTGCTCAAGACCCCCGATTAATTAACCCTCGGAGATTTCGTCAAACCTCCTTGGTTAATTAACCCTGATACCAACGCTTTAAAAACAAGTTGAAACAAGCTTTCAAAAACACGAATCGCGGTCTATATCAAGACAAACATTTAAAAGTGAGTTGGAAAGAATTTGAGATACGAACATCGTTCGGTAACGGGGTCTTAGCTATCACTCAAATACCCGTAACCAATAAGCCTGCCAGGCGCCTCCCTTGCGCACCTGTGTACCGGCGTTCACTCTATCATGTTGGCCGCTCATTGAACATGTAACCACGCCGGCGATCACTCCCGCAAGAGCCGCCCCTTGCGCGCGCATTAGGTAACATCGGCGTTCACCACCCATATGGGGCCGCACATTGCAGCATACACTAGGCCGTAGTGCACGCCCCGCCCTCAGAGGTCCCCAGATACGACGTCTCTCACAACAAGTATCCACATTATTTCAAACATCAAGCACACGGACAAACGTCACAACAATTTTCAACTCGGTACATCAAGTCACACAATTTCTCCGCCAGTCCATAACCACACAAATAAACAATAACATGCACGTTATCAATCAAACTCAATCACAATAAGCCTTCAAGCATAACCAATCAACACCGCACATATATCTCTATATTGCGGCTCAACCGAATATATATAGATATATAGATATATATATATATATAACCTTACTATGTTATATGAATAACTATAGTTCATCCATCAATCCAAGTTGAGTACGTCAACTAGTGTTAGCATTCATCACTCGTCGATCACCGACATAAACATATATATCAATATACGTATATACATACATATATTTATCATATAAATATATATAATTATATATATATACACATACATATATATATATATATATACATCCGTATAAACTCATACACTTCGACAACAATGATTTCACGCAGTTACAATTCGTATATCGAGGTACTTGCCTTGGCAATCTCTCGCGGATACTCCGAAAGTACGGTCGGTTGGCAAAATCCGGAACTCCAATGAAAACAACGATCGGAAGGGCTCAACACCAGATTTTTGTAGGGAAATCGTCCCTAATATCCTATCATCGAATAAACAATCAATCACACGAGGAAAAACATCACAAAACGACCAAATTCCTTTCTGCGGCATTTCCCCGGACACCTTGAAGGCGTCAAACGGAAGTTCATATAATCGACGAATCGGAAATGGTAAAACCGTGGAAAGATGATGAAAATGATAGAATACAACTTAATCTACAATTATCCATCAGTAATTTAAGTTCATAAGGCTCAAACGGACGAAATCTACCAAGATCCCCAAATCCAACTCAATATTCAAAGTGTTCTTGAATAACCCTTCAATAATACAATGAATAATCGAACATATCCATAATCATGCGTATATCACTTCATACAACATGATCTTAACATCAAAAACATCATATTTCAACACAAATCGAAAATCCAAGAGGTTTGATGAATATTACCTTTGAAGATCCAAGCACTTTTGATCCGAAGAACACGCGTTAGATCGGCTATCCGGGCTTCACGATCGAAAGGAAATGAAGAAAATCAAACCCTCAAGTGATGGATGATGAAAAGTTCCTCCCCTCAAGCTCTCTCTCTCGCAGGTTGAAGAAAAATGGAAGAAATGAGCTGAACACGCTCAAAAAAACGCAATTATAGAGTTGACTGCCCTGTGTGCCGCGGCCCGGCCGAAGTGTGCCGCGGCACAAGGCCAAAAATGCCCTCCAGTGGTCGGCAGTGTGCCGCTGCCCCGTCGGCATGTGCCGCGGCACAAGGTACAGACGGGTTAGCCTACAATGCAATACGAGTGTGCCGCGGCCCGGACGGGTGTGCCGCGGCAGTGACTCGGCAGTGTGCCGCGGCCCTGCCGGCATGTGCCGCGGCACAAGGTACAGAGTGCTCGGCCAAAAACTGGAAATTGTGTGTGCCGCGGCGCACACTCCTTGTGCCGCGGCCCACACCCCCTTGGGTACTAAAATGATGAAAAATGACCCGGGAAGGGAATAAAAGAATTAGGAATAGATATTTGGGAACCAATAACACGAAATGGAAGTACGGAAACCCCAAAACGGTGGTTCCAAGTAATGATTACAAGGGTTCGTCCAACAAGAATATCAGCGCCCGGCTGTCGTGGCCTGACGACTCGATTCCTAAAAACGCACAGAACGAACACGACGAAACGCTCGCGGACAACAACATCGATCCGAAATAAAATTAATATACAACAAATCACCACATATGGCCATAAACACAAAATCGATTGTTGAGAAAAAAATAATACCAACGCTCGGAAATCGAGAAATTTCCGGTCTAAAAAAAAAAGAAAAATTCGAATTAATCAGAATAAAAATCTCGGATATTACATTCTACCCCCCTTAAAATAAGTTTCGTCCCGAAACTTAAAATAGAGAGCGGCGGAACAAACAAGGAAATAACTACTTGCTCAGCCCCAAAACATCACGAGCAATGCGCGAATGCGAGATTCTAAAAATGTAAGTGAACACGATAAGTCGAGGTGGAGGAGTATGAACTTCCAGACAAAAGCTCCAAGAGTTAAGAAAATCACAAGACGACTCAGATGTCCTGAAACCATGTTTCGAGCTCGACCAACCGCATCCAAGTTCATAACACATTCGGAAGTGTTACTTGCACGCGTGGTAATAATAGTTTCGAACAAAATTTGCAAGGATTAAGTTCTAATATGGAAAGACCACAGTAATCCACGGGATTTAACAAAACAGCTCCGAAATTCGTTCAGAGGACGGTAGGCTAAGTAGAACAAGGTAGTTTAAAATCGTCGAAAGGATCATAATCGAATTACCAACAATGAAAAGTCACACAATACCGGAAATACTAAGAAAAGTACGGGTAATACACTCCCCATACTAAAAAGACATTTCGATCCCGAAACTTAGGACAACAAGAGTTGGAAACACAGAGCAATGAAATGAAGAACGATAAAAGTCACGATTGTTCAAAACAGCAACGGTTAGGACATATTACAAAATATTCATCCTCCCATGTTAGGCTCTTCAGAAGGAGACATAGGGTTTCGGGACATTCTCCGGTCACTTGCTCTGATCGCCAATAGGGTAGCATTCTTTGCCAATTCGAAAATTATCTCACAATGCTTCTCCCGATGACCTTCACACCCGCACCGGTAACAAGTCAAGAGTGGAAAGGGACAATTTGCACGAACATGTCCCTGACGATTGTAGTTGAAGCACCCTCCCTTCTTACCGAGAGTCACCGATGCTGGCTTGGGATTCCCAGCGCTCACTCCCGATCGCGAAGACGACGCGTTCGAACGACGTGGGAGTTTGGGAGCCTTAGACTCTTCACCGACCAAAAATTTCCCAAATGTCCTCGGTCTCTTGGCTTCGCTCGTGGGCTCGACCACTGAGGAGATTTCATAGGATATCGTTTGATCTTGATACTCCTTCACCGTAGCATGAATCGTGGTCGTACGAACCACCTCGCCGCTTCTATTTCCATCATCACGTCTACGTTCGCCGAGGCTCGACATACTAATACGGATAACACCATTCAACAGTATTAGTTTATCAGTATCACAATATACCACAATTATCAACCCGAGTTTTAGTTAGCATCCTTAGAATAACGGTAATATCGTAAAACACAAAGTTTTATGAAGTCAATTTCGAGTCCTTCGACGAGGACGATCATTATATATGTATGCACTTAATGAAAACAAATTTTTTTTGAAAAAGAGGGCTAGTCACGTTGCGCCCAAGACTCATAAATACTGTCTTTTATTTTGGAAGAGGAAGTTTATATAACGACTCTAAAAATTATTTTCGAGTGATGTATAAAAGAGAAAAAAAATTCAAAATTGAATTGTAACTAATTTGAAATATTTCAAAAGTGTTAGAGTCCCAATACCACAATTTTGAAAAATCTTTCCTCTTCTACCAAAATATTTATTCGAAAGAATTTTCCACCGAGATACGTGACCATTTAATATGACGACATTAAATCATCGCTTTTCACAATGTTAGAAAATTTCAAAGCACCACTTTAAAATATTCGTGATACTACAGTGTCGTGGGCCCCGTGCCGGAACCTACCAGGCTAAAAATCATTTTAAAAGAAATGTTCAAAATTCCAAAAAGGCCGATGTCGGTAATATTCTCAAATACTCACAAAAGTCATTTATAAAATATCAAATACCGTCATACGAATACTATCAAAACGTGCAAGACCAAAATATCAAAACTCGGTTTGCAAGATACCAAAAGCCATCTTAAAATACTCATGCGGTGGATAAAATTATCATTCATAAATTTATTCTAATAAAGTGCAGAAACAGATAAATATGCTCGACTTCCTAAGCATACTACATAACCATTTTTACTCGGCCCGCATACGCATGTTATATCCTAAAACAATAATATCACCAACAAGTTCCAATTCCTAGTTCACATTAAACATATTAGCACAATATAATCAAATATGTATATAAGGGGACTTACGATCGGGAGGCTTACCATCACGGATTGCCGGAAGATGATGTCGGAACCACGATACTAATCACAACTCTGATGCGCGCGACTTACACAAGACATGGACTTGACCCAACGGCCTAGGTTTTTCGCAAACCTAAGCTCTGATACCATAAATGTAACACCCCCAGAATACGTCAGGAAATGTCACACGCCGTAGGCCCTTCTCATAAGGATCTACCAGGCTACACTCCAATAGACTACTCAAATGATTGACCGACCGGGGTCAATCTAATTACAAAGCAGACCGACAAGGTCATTAAACAATTCAGAACTAATGAAATTCACATCTCAATGGCAAGAATAAACTTTAATACAGAAAGAAATGACAACTCAATTTAATAAATGAAAACTACACCCATGCAAGGGTGAATACTCGACCAAAATAGGAATACCGACCAAAGTGAAAACAAAAGGAAAGACTCTGACTCTTGTGTGATTAGCATCGTCGTCTTCCATCTTCTTCCAAGACAATCCCGTGACTACTCCCGAGCTGCCAAAACCTGAGCGCATAACAGGCACCCACCCCCCGAAAACTCGGGGGTTAGCAAACTGGAATCACTACTACAAAAGAGACATTTAACATCGGTTTTTTTTGGACATTTAACATCGGTTTTGGAACCGATGTTAAATGTCGCGATGTTAAAATTAACATCGGTTTCTAATAACCCATGTTAAACTTCGATTTTAACATCGGTTGTTATAACAACCGATGTTAATTTTAATATCGCGATATTTAACATCGGTTCTGGGACAACCGATGTTAAATTTCGCGATTTTAAAATTTTATCGGACATGGCTAACCCAGACTAGCCCAACCCACCCAACCTGACACTCGCCCCAACCACCCTTTTGACCCCTTGACCCCACCAACCTACAACAAATACCATTAAATTTCGTTGTTGGTGGGTTTCGAACTCACCACCTCTTGCTTGTAGAAGTGTGATATTACCACTTCGCCAGATGAACTTCTTGTATATTTTTTGCTATGTGATATATTTATACACTATATATGTTTATAAATTTATATAAATATAGATAATTTAATATATATATATATATATATATTAACAAATCAAAAATTTATTTTTTTTAAAAAATCTACAATATTAATATTAAATGTCGGATGTTTTTATTTAAAGCTCGAAAATAAAAAATAAAAAATTAAAAAATATGGATCTGATTTATAATTAATATTTAATCTGTTTTTTTTTATTTTAGATTTTTTGTAAAAATATAAAATAGTTTCTTATGAAAAGTAAAAAAATTACAAAAACAAAAACTAGCAGGTTTTTAAAAATATATATAATAATTCAATTTTTATTTATTTATAAAAAATAATATTCCACTTTTTTTTTTCAAAACTTTAAATAAAAACATCCGGTTTTTATTTTCTATTTTCGAACTTTAAATAAAAACATCCGATTTTTATTTTTTATTTTCGAACTAATGTTTATTTTTTATTTTCGAACTTTAAATAAAAACTTCTAATTTTTACCTTTTATTTTTGAACAATAAATATAAACATCGAATTTTTAATATTAATATTCCGGATTTTTTTTAAAAAAATAAAGTTTCGATTTTTTTAAAAAAGTTCCATTTTTAAAAATTCTAACATCGGTTATACTAAAACTGATGTTAAATTACAAATTAACATCGGTTTTTCTAAAAACCGATGTTAAATTAAAAATTAACATTGTTTAACATCGGTTTTTTTAAAAACCGATGTTAATTTGTAATTTAACATCGGTTTTAGTATAACCGATGTTAAATTTTTTAAAAAATATGAAACTTTTTTTAAAAAAATGGAAACTTTATTTAAAAATTAACATCGGTTTTTCTAAAAACTGATGTTAAATTAAAAATTAACATCGGTTTTTCTAAACCGATGTGAAATGGATTATGCCACCACGTCTTTTTTAACATCGGTTTTTACAAAACCGATGTTAAACGAGCGATGTTGAATGTCTTTTTTGTAGTAGTGAATTTTGCTAGTGCAAGTACATAATATACAGGATATACGAACAATAACAACACAAAATTCAACCACTGCGAAGCCTTAACATAATCCGCGCAATTCCACAAACAGCACATCAAAGCATTCGTTTACACAAGGTGAAAGGTAATCATATAGCCAAATTCCCTTTACGGATCATAACATCAATGAAACTCTAAAGCAAGCCCAATGAGTCAAAAGATCTAGCTTGAAAAACCCCTTTTATAAAAGGAAAACCAGTTTGATAAGATAGTTTGAAACCATTATTATTGACTCGGGCCGTCTTGGGGTTTTGAAAATCGAATGGGAATACTTTTGGAAATAATTTCAAAAGCTCTCGAGTCCTTAACCCAACATATGGAAAACAATTACACGAAAACCAAGTCAACTTATTCGGGGTCCTCGACCCAATTTATATAACACTGTCACAAACGAAATCATTACAACATCTCACATGGTTCTCAACCCAATCCAACTAACATCATCACGAAATCAAACATCTCAACATTCCATAGGGTCCTCGACCCAATACACAGAATAGCACCACAATACAATCAAAGGCACAATCTCTCATTCGACATATCCTGCTCAAGACCCCCGATTAATTAACCCTCGGAGATTTCGTCAAACCTCCTTGGTTAATTAACCCTGATGCCAACGCTTTAAAAACAAGTTGAAACAAGCTTTCAAAAACACGAATCACGGTCTATATCAAGACAAACATTTAAAAGTGAGTTGGAAAGAATTTGAGATACGAACATCGTTCGGTAACGGGGTCTTAGCTATCACTCAAATACCCGTAACCAATAAGCCTGCCAGGCGCCTCCCTTGCGCAATTGTGTACCGGCGTTCACTCCATCATGTTGGCCGCTCATTGAACATGTCACCGCGCCGGCGATCACTCCCGCAAGAGCCGCCCCTTGCGCGCGCATTAGGTAACATCGGCGTTCACCACCCATATGGAGCCGCACATTGCAGCATACACCAGGACGGAGTGCACGCCCCGCCCTCAGAGGTCCCCGGATACGACGTTTCTCACAACAAGTATCCACATTATTTCAAACATCAAGCACACGGACAAACGTCACAACAATTTTCAACTCGGTACATCAAGTCACACAATTTCTCCGCCAGTCCATAACCACACAAATAAACAATAACACGCACGTTATCAATCAAACTCAATCACAATTAGCCTTCACGCATAACCAATCAACACCGCACATATATCTCTATATTGCGGCTCAACCGAATATATATATATATATATATATTCGGTTGAGCCTATATATTAATATATATAGATAAATAGATATATATATAACCTTACTATGTTATATGAATAACTATAGTCAATCAATCCAAGTTGAGTACGTCAACTAGTGTTAGCATTCATCACTCGTCGATCACCGACATAAGCATATATATCAATATACGTATATACATACATATATTTATCATATAAATATATATAATTATATATATATACATACATACATATATATATATATATATACACACATATCCATCCGTATAAACTCATACACTTCGACAACAATGATTTCATGCAGTTACAATTCGTATATCGAGGTACTTGCCTTGGTAATCTCTCGCGGATACTCCGAAAGTACGGTCGGTTGGCAAAATCCGGAACTCCAACGAAAACAACGATCGGAAGGGCTCAACACCAGATTTTTGTAGGGAAATCGTCCCTAATATCCTATCATCGAATAAACAATCAATCACACGAGGAAAAACATCAAAAAACCACCAAATTCCTTTCTGCGGCATTTCCCCGGACACCTTGAAGGCGTCAAATGGAAGTTCATATAATCGACGAATCGGAAATGGTAAAACCGTGGAAAGATGATGAAAATGATAGAATACAACTTAATCTACAATTATCCATCAGTAATTTAAGTTCATAAGGCTCAAACGGACGAAATCTACCAAGATCCCCAAATCCAACTCAATATTCAAAGTGTTCGTGAATAACCCTTCAATAATCCAATGAATAATCGAACATATCCATAATCATGCGTATATCACTTCATACAACATGATCTTAACATCAAAAACATCATATTTCAACACAAATCGAAAATCCAAGAGGTTTGATGAATATTACCTTTGAAGATCCAAGCACTTTTGATCCGAAGAACACGCGTTAGATCGGCTATCCGGGTTTCACGATCGAAAGGAAATGAAGAAAATCAAACCCTCAAGTGATGGATGATGAAAAGTTCCTCCCCTCAAGCTCTCTCTCTCGCAGGTTGAAGAAAAATGGAAGAAATGAGCTGAACACGCTCAAAAAAACGCAATTATAGAGTTGACTGCCCTGTGTGCCGCGTCCCGGCCGAAGTGTGCCGCGGCACAGGGCCAAAAATGCCCTCCAGTGGTCGGCAGTGTGCCGCGGCCCCGTCGGCATGTGCCGCGGCACAAGGTACAGACGGGTTTGGCCTACAATGCAATACGAGTGTGCCGCGGCCCAGACGGGTGTGCCGCGGCAGTGACTCGGCAGTGTGCCGCGGCCCTGCCGGCATGTGCCGCGGCACAAGGTGCAGAGTGCTCGGCCAAAAACTGGAAATTGTGTGTGCCGCGGCGCACACTCCTTGTGCCGCGGACCATACCCCCTTGGGTCCTAAAATGATGAAAAATGACCCGGGAAGGGAATAAAAGCAATAGGAATAGATATTTGGGAACCAATAACACGAAATGGAAGTACGGAAACCCCAAAACGGTGGTTCCAAGTAATGATTACAAGGGTTCGTCCAACAAGAATATCAGCGCCCGGCTGTCGTGGCCTGATGACTCGATTCCTAAAGACGCACAGAACGAACACGACGAAACACTCGCGAACAACAACATCGATCCGAAATAAAATTAATATACAACAAATCACCACATATGGCCATAAACACAAAATCGATTGTCGAGAAAAAAATAATACCAACGCTCGGAAAACGAGAAATTTCCGGTCTAAATAAAAGAAAAATTCGAATTAATCAGAATAAAAATCTCGGATATTACACCTATAACTTGATCGGGACATTTGAAAGAAGGGTTTATACGTATACTGGTATTCACGACAGAATGGTTCTTGAATGATCCCAATCATTCGTTCTCAGTTGGGGTACAGTGTAGGCCGCCAGGCTGGCTAGGTGGTGCTACTACTCTTTGGTTCCTCCCATTGCTGACTGAGACGGACCTACCGAGTCGCGCAATAGGATTGACGATGGAATGAATCGAGCTTATTCTCTCATCATGAATATTAGATATTAGATATCTAATTTTGGGACATTGGATGTCTAAATTGATTTACTAGATAAATTAATTTACGACCTAATTAATTAAATAAATTACTGGGTGATTAATTTAATTCATGAATATAATTATTTCTTGGAGAAATTAATTATATTATTATGTATTTGATATGATTAATATTGGATTAATTAATCGATATAAATACATTGGAACGGAATCGAAGTTTATCTGTTTAGACTCACGGGAGTCCGAAACGAACCAAACTCATCCCGGTTCTTCTAGATGGCCAACCCCTTCCACCAACCTTCCACTTAGTCTTTGTCTCTATTTTATAAATGGAAGACCAAAGACTTAAGAGATATGGTATCTCTTATTATAATGTGAAAGGTGATTTGGGAGAGATGTTGATAAAGGAATAAATGAAAGACTTTTTTTTTTAAAAAAAAAACGAAGTTTATTAGACGGATAAGAAATGTGGGGGGATGAGGCCCACTACACGCCCAAAGAGTTTGAGGGAGGACGAGCCCCTCTACATGCCCCAATTAACGAAAATAACAGACAAGTAGATTATTTAAATCTAACATATGGAAAATTATTTTTATCAAGTCTAATCAAGCCATTAATCTTCCCGGGCAGATCAGTCAGGCTATAAAGACGAAAAATTCTGAACTTATAACCTTCATTAGCCAGATGGTCCGCAATGGTGTTCCCTTCCCGATAGATGTGGGAAAATGAGATATCCATGACACGCCTGAGAGATGTAATTTTGTGACAGATGTTTAGCACTTGCCAATTACCCTTGATAGGCGAGTTGACTAGAGAAAGGGCAATGGCCGAGTCCATCTCAACCCAAACCTTACGAATGTTTCTCTCGTGGCAAAGATCCAGCGCTCTCCAAATCGCAAAAAGTTCGGCAAAATTATTAGAATGTTTGCCGATAAATTCGTGAAAAGCAAAGATAGGTTCGCCCAAAAAATTCCTAGCAATCCCCCCACAGCCGAAGCCCCGGGGTTGCCTTTTGATGCCCCGTCCTTGTTGATTTTGGTGGTCCCAGCAGTCGGCCTGACCCATCTCACAATGGAAATCTTTTTCTTTTTTTTTTATTACAATTACATGCAAAATTATTAATAAAATTGCAGGGGCAGAAATGAAGACCCAAAATATCCGAAAGAGCCGGGGCGCCTAGCCAGGCCCGCGGCTGAATGCATCTCTGGCCTTTAATCATCAACAGGAAGTCCCAAATTCGATCGCACACCCGTTGATCCGTGAACGGAATCTTCTTGACCCGCATGTCGTTCCTAGAGCACCAAATAAACCACAGGATGAGTATAGAAATAATGCGTAAAATGTGGATAGCACCCGAGGCTTTATTAAACCAATGAGACATAACTAAAGTAATAGATCAGGTTTGTAAAAGAGGAATGCCCAATAAGGTACAAAAGTTAGCCCAAACCGAAGATGCGATCGGGCCATTTAGAAAAAGATGAGGCAGGTCCTCGGTGCTATCACAACAAAAACAAGAGTTATCAGCAATTATGCCCCTCGATCTAAGGCCGTCCGGAGTGGGAATCCATTTTTTCAAAAGTCTAACCCACCGAATAAATGAAAGACTTCCACTTGTTTTGGTTAAGAAAAACTCACGGCTCTTTTTGGCAAGAGTGAGAGAAAGAAATTGTTTTCTCATTAGTCTTCATCATCTTCTTCTTTTGTTCTTGGTTGTTCTTGGAGAAAAATCAAGAAATCAAAGAGAGATAGTGAGTTATACACTTAGAGTGTTATAATCACAATCGAAAGCTTATACAACCTTGTTCTAGCCGTATCCTTAGAGGATAACGAGGTTTAGTCATTCCGGTCGTTTCTCCGGCGCGTGACAAGTAGAGATGCAGTCCTTTCGGCGTTGGATCATCCAAGAGCTTGGAGCGGATTAGATTCGTAGAGATCAAGCAAAGCTCGGGGAATAGCTCAAGAGAAGGATACCATTTAATCAACGGACTACAAGGGTATGTTTTCTCGTATCTCTTGTGTTTCGTTTAATATTCGTATATACGTAGCTCGATCGATCCTTGTAGGGATTCAGATCGAATTAATTTTTGTTTTACCGCTTCCGCTGGGCCTTCGTTTTAGGCACCGAATCCCAACAGTGGTATCGGAGCATATGTATTGCGATCGTATATATGATATTGGCATTTGGAATGCTTGATTAGATGGTTTATGATTTGGAATCAATATCGTATTGATCGTTGATTTTCTATTGTTCATCCAAAAAAATATTTTTTCATGATTTTATGTTACAATTTAAATCTATTTTTCTTTAGAAAAACTGATTTAAAGTGTAATATAAAGATTAGAAAAATGTTAATTTTGGAATCGGGGCGAAAAACGAGATGAAAACGTAATCGGACCCGGCAGCCTGGGGCTGGCCGGGCGCTGCCTCGCGGTCCGAGGCAGCAGATCGCGATCTGGACCTGTGATCGGTCACACTCGGCAGCCTGTGCCGGGCATGCTCAGCATCCTGCCGGCCGCTACCTGGAAATGGTCTCGGTCCCTGCTGTCCATGCTCGGCAGCCTTCTGGGCAGTGCTCCGGCCGTGTTTTTCGACTCCGTTTTTTATATTTCGTTCGATAATTAATTTCCCACAAATTAAATTGGATTTAATTTGACTAAGATTTAATTATGGTAATTTTATTCTTAGGGGAATTAATTTAATGAAATATTTTCTCGTCCGGAACAAGGTAAAATTGACAGTTGTTTGAATTAATTGGATTAATTCGTTTTGGATGAATCGATTGGATCGGTTCGTATTGTTGATTAGATCAATGTATCTCTACGCTTTTCATTTATATAGTGTTGTGCGGCGATTAATACGCCTCTATGGCGATCGGCATAATGGTCTGAGAGCCAACCATAGAAGACATACGCTGGGCAAACACCAAGCAGTCGGCACCCAAGGCGATCGTCTTTTGGTATCTGGCGATCGTCTATGATGTCCGACCATAGACGATCGTCTCGTGCCACGTATGAATCCACCATCCGTCAAAGTCTTCGAAGACCGAATCTTGGACGGAGACCCACATGCAGATCCACAAAAGGCGCCGCACGACAAGGCCTTTGACCCCAGCCTGTCACCAACCTCACACCTACCGACAGGCCCGCCGAAAGGTGCAAAGTGGGTCCTCCTCAGACAGCGACTCAAGACGCGTACAGGCTCCTCATTGGCCCGTACAGCTGGCTACTAGCTGTAGCATCGGACTTTAAGGGAACAGCCCCACGTGACGGGACGATCGCCCACCTTATTCTAATAGAAAAACGGCGGTCGCCCACGATCGCCGGAGAGGACCCAACAACCTTGTCTCCTATAAATAGGAGGCATTCAACAATGGCCAAGATAGTGAAAAACGTACAGAGAGAACAAAAAGACTCTTCTGATGAATACTTACAAACACACAGTGATATTCATTCACATATACAGAACACCTAAAGCAAGAACTCACAGAGCATCACATCTGTTTCTTCCGGCAATCTTTACGCTCTATAGCTAAGATAACTAGAATCATTACACTCATTGTAATAGATTCTAACATTAGTATTTGTACTTCATAGTATTCATATTAATAACATCTCGCAAGAGCATTCAAGCCCGGGATTAGCAACCCCGGCAAACCTTGTGTTATTTATTTTCTCACGGAAGTGTTCTCTCATTTGTTTGTTACTCGACCATTCCAGCAATATCATCTCCGGATAATATTTTGGGTAACAACAATTGGCGCTAGAAGGAGGGCGCATCTAAACCTTCATTTTTGCTCCTACCGTCTCGAAGAACACTCACTGTTCTCCGGGGCATATACTTGAAGAGACATTCACTGATCTTTAAAGAAAACCTTCAGACATGACATCTGCCACGACCTCCAAAAGAGCCACCCTGCGATCTGCCGGACATCTCGTTCCGGCCCAGACCGAATCCCAGCCTACGGCGTAAGGTGACCGCGGCGACGCTAGACTCTCATTCCCGCCCCCGAGGGACGGTCCAACCTTTCACCCGATCAGTTCCAGACTGCGGAACAGATTAAGGAGGCTATATCCATCCTCAGGGAGTGACGGAGGGCATGCGACTCGCCCACCATTACTTCGTCAGCCATCCGCCGAGTGGGCAAGCGGAAGCTCAAGGGGTTATATGTTGAGAAATCGACAGAAATCCCCGAGCTGCAGTAAAAGGCTCTCGTGAGGCGGGACGACTCCGTATTCAGCCGCCTAGGGAGTGATCCCTCTTGACGACCCAGGCATTCAGGTCCCAGCCGGGAGGCATCGGAGTCCGAATCCGTCACCAAGAGTTCGGCATATCCAACTCCCAGAAGACAAGCCGACCAACGGGCCCCCACTCGCCCAAGAAATGAGCCCGATGGCGAGGAACTTGTCACCTACCACGGGACCAGGAGACCGGTACACGATCGCCTCGGCTCCCGCTCCGAGAGCCAATCAGCGAGCAGTCAGGCTACGGCCATGGCCGCCATGCAGCGCCAGCTCGACGAAATGAATGCGCTCCTGGAAACTGGGGCAGGCGCCAGGAGATCGATCGCTGGACCGAGTGAGCCACTCGCGGTCCAGATCGAGCTCGCCCCAGTGCAACCGAAGATCGCTCCCCCTCAAACACCTCTATATGAAGGGAGATCGGATTCTGACACCTATTTGAGCAAATTCCGGATTTACATGACCGGATGCGGAGCATCGGACGCGACGAAATGCTGGATGTTCCCATTGACATTGAGCGACCTCGCCCACAGGTGGTACATCTCACTACCGCCTCGCTCGATCAATTGTTTCGATAAGATGGCGAACGACTTCACATCGTATTTCGCCGCCAAAGTTGCTCGGCCAGAAGGCCCCCACCGCATGATAAAAATCAGGCAGGGGAAGGACGAGCCCGATGAAGACTACATTGACCGGGTGGACGAAATAGTCCTCACCGGCGAGCCTATTAGCGACGAACTCGCTCTCCACTTGGTCCTAGGGGGATTCTATGGCCACTCACCCATGTTCAGGTACCTTACAAAGGATATTCCCCCGACCTACACGATCTTCCGCGTCAGGGCAACTGATTTCTTGGCCAGGCAGAGGATGCTCACCCTCCGTTTAGGCGAGGGACCTGCCGGAGAAGGGAAGGCGCCATCCCACATCCAGAAGAAGGCGGTCTCCAAGCCCAGAAAGGCGGTCGCAAAGCCGCCTGGTGAATTCAAAGCCTTCGAGGATGTGGAAGTTCACCTCCTCCGCAACCTAAATCTGTCTCCGTCCCACATCATTAATGCCATCAAGGGGTGCGAGTGGCTCAAAAAACCAAAGCCGATAAGGGACAACGGTCATCTAGACCGCAGCAAATTTTGTGCCTACCACAAAAGTCCCGGCCACAACACCATCCAGTGCCGCGACCTCCTTAGACAACTCTGGAGACTGTTTGAGGAAGGCAAATTGGATAACTTGGTCACCAAGCCAGAGCCCCGATCAGAGAGGGCCGGAGGGCACGAGCGCCGATAAAGCAATGGGATCCCTCCCAATCCGGTCGCAAGGATCGAGCAGAACGAGCCGGAGTACTCTGATGAATCGATCCCTCCGATCAACCCTGGCGGCCGGATCAATATGCTTCAGGAGGGAGGTGGAAACCTCGGTGGCCTTTCCCCGATTTCCACTTTATCGAACAGAAAGCGGAAGGCCAAGCTGAGGGCATTCGCCAGGGTCCATGTCGTGGTCTCATCGGAGCCAACCATCTCCAAAGACATGTTCATCACCTTCTCCAACAAGGATAGAGAGGGGGTGCAGTGCCCCAAAGAGGATGCATTGGTGATCTCTGCATGTATCCTTGGGAAAATGGTCGATCACGTGCTGATTGACAATGGGAGCTTTTGCAATATCATATTCAAATCCGCTCTTGACCAGCTCGGCAACCTAACCAAGTTTATCAAGCCATTCGACACCGTGCTCCAAGGGTTCAGTGACAGCACAGTCCAAGCCTATGGGAGGATCAAGCTCTCTGTCGAGCTAACATGTTACTATGATCCCAATGTTAGGATTACTAGGAACCTAAACTTTGTAATCATAGATAGGCACAACATCTATAATGGGTTCCTAGGTCGTCCATTTCTAGAAACCTTCGAGGCGGTCGCCTCCTCTTTCTTTTACTGTATCAAATTCCCCACTGGCGATGGGACGGTCGGTACTGTAAAAGGAGACCAATTAATGGCTAAGAAATGTTTGAATTACTCCTATGTCGTAACTTCTTTCAATACTTTTCATACTGTGTGTAATATTGGAACGATCGACAATCAACCCATGGAGATCGACGAACCAAGCACATCGTGCCAACCCGACTCAGAGGGCGCCACCTCACATTAATTAACAGACGACATCGAGCCGAGGATCGGTTTCGAGCCAAGCCTCGACATCGATCCAAGGATCGAGTCCGGAAATCATTCCAAACGAGAGGCGACCGTCCCCATTGAAGAGTTGGAGAGCATAACGATAGATCCGGCTCGCCCGGAGCGGGAACTACATATCGGCACAAGCGTCGACCTCGAATTAAAGGAGGATCTGATCAATTTACTATGTAAGAACATCGGAGTCTTTGCCTGGTCGCATCAAGATATGGTTGGCATAAGTCCAGAACACGCTTGCCACTATCTAAAGATCGACCCGGAAAAGAAGCCTGTTCACCAGAAATGTAGGAAATTCGGTCCTGAGAAGTATGCAGTGCTCGACATAGAATTCAAAAAGCTACTCGATAACAAACTAATCAGAGTAGCTACAGACGAACCACAGTGGGTCGCCAATGCGGTGCTCGTCAAAAAGCCGAACAGCTCCTGGAGGTTATGCATCGACTTCACCGACCTCAACGCGGCATGTCCAAAAGACCACTTTCCGATGCCTCATATTGATCACTTGGTCGATAGTACAGCAGGTTGCGAAATGATGTCGTTCATGGATGCATTCGCCGGATACCATCAAATCCCAATGGCGGAGAAGGACATAAAGCACACATCGTTCCACACGGAAAAAAGACATATATTTTTGGGTCCGAATGCCGTTCGGCTTGAAGAATGCAGGGGCGACCTACCAGCGACTAGTCAATGGGATGTTCGCCAATTAGATCGGCAAGACCATGGAGGTCTACATTGACGACATCGTGGTCAAAAGCCTCAAGAAGGAAGATCACCTCAATAACCTTGACGAGACATTCGCCATCCTCGAGAAGTTCAATATGAAGCTAAACCCCAAGAAATGCAACTTCGGGGTAAGCTATGGGAAGTTCCTGGGGCACATCGTGAGCCAAAGAGGGATCGAGGCAAACCCCACCAAGATCCAGGCGATCCTCGACATGCAGGAGCCACGAAATGTCAAGCAGGTGCAACGCCTCACAGGTTGTCTAGCCGCCCTCAGCCGTTTCATATCTCGGCTCGGGGATAAAAGCAAGCCTTTCTTCATGACCATAAAGAACAAGAAGTTCGCATGGACGAAGGAGAGTCAAATAGCGTTCGCTAAAATTAAGGAGTATCTATCTAACCCCCAAATCTTGGCAAAGCCGATCCCCGGCAAAAAGCTATTCCTTTCCCTGGCGGCCTCAGAGGTCGCGCTAAGTGCTGTTTTAGTGCGAGCAGAGGGGCAAGCCCGCTTGCCGATCTACTTCGTTAGTCAAGCGCTCCATGACGCAGAAACGCGATACACGCCTCTGGAGAAGATCGCATATGCCTTAGTCATGAGTGTTCGCAAGCTGAGGGCCTACTTCTTCGAACATCAAGTGGAGGTTCTGACAACTCTCCCCTTAAGGCAAGTTTTGCACCGGCCAGACACCAACGGGCGACTCCTCAAGTGGTCACTAGAGATCGCCCAATACGGTATCACGTACGCTCCTCGCACGGCGATCAAAGGTCAAGCCCTTGCGGACTTCGTGGTGGAGTTGACGTTCCCACTCAGTCCGACCCTGATCGGTCGCCCCGCGTTGAAGTTGTACGTGGATGGATCGGCAACCAACTCGCGAGCAGGGGCAGGGATTGTCCTCATCAGCCCCGACGGCCAAAGTTTCACAAGTGCTGTACGTTTCGGGTTTCGGGCGACCAACAATGAAGCCGAGTATGAACCCTTGGTAGGTGGGCTCGATTTAGCCCTCGCCCTAGATGTTCGCCGTCTCCACATTTTCATGGACTCCCTCTTGGTCGTGAACCAAGTCAAGGGAGAATATGAGGCGCGCGGTAAACAGATGGTCAAATACTAAGAATTGGTCGCCGAAATGTGCACAAGGTTCGAAGAAGTGCTAATCGAACAAGTCCCAAGAGAACACAACTCCCAGGCCGATGCCTTATCCAAACTAGCGTTGTCGGATGGAGCGGCCGATTTCTCTAACATCCAAATCACAAAATCGGCAAAGCCGGCGATCGACAGAAACCTGATTACCAAGGTCATCGTTGCTGAGGAGAACTGGATGACTCCGTTCATTAAATACTTGAAGGACGGGACGGTCCCCGACAACCGTATCAAAGCTCGCCAAATTCAGCTCCGTGTAACCAGATACACCCTACTGGAAGACCGGCTTTACAAGCGAGCTTCCAGCCTTCCCCTTCTCAAGTGCATTACGCCGGAGGAAGGCCAGTTCGTTTTAGCCGAGATCCATGACGGGATCTGTGGAAATCATGCCGGAGGATGAGCTCTCATCCACAAAACAACCATGCAAGGTTTTTTCTGGCCTTCGCTTCAAAAAGATGCGATCGCCTATGCCAGATCGTGTCATAGGTGTCAAGTGATGGGCCCAAACATCAGGCTCTCCCCCGAACATCTCACTTCAATGTACAGCCCGTGGCCATTCGCCCAATGGGGCATCGACCTTATAGGTCCATTGCCGATGGCACTAGGGGGCTGTAAGTTTGCCATCGTGGGGGTCGACTATTTCACAAAATGGGCTGAGGCCGAGCCGCTCAACAAGATCGTCCAAGAGCAAGTAATCAAATTCATTTGGAAGAACCTCATATGCCGGTTCTGTCTACCCCAGGCTATAATCTCCGACAACGAAAAGCAGTTCGATGGCTTGGAAGTCATGCAATTCTGCGAGAAGTGGGGAATCAAAAAGTTGTTCTCAGCCCCTTACCACCCTCAGACGAACGGGCAGGTTGAGGCTGTAAACAAAACCATCAAACACACGATTAAAGCACGACTCGAATCCAAGCAAGGACAATGGGCGAGAGAACTCCCGGATGTTTTGTGGTCCTACCGAAGGACAACCCGAAACTTAACCGGTGAGACCCCATTCGCCCTCACCTTCAGAACAGAAGCGGTGATCCCTTCGAAGATCGCCGTCCTCAGCCACCGAACTGAACAAGATATGACGACGGACAATGATATGGCCCGGTGGATCGACTTGGACATGCTCGAAGAGCGGCAACTGACCTCGGAAATGAAGAACACAATCCACAAAAGGAGATCCAAAAAGTTCTTCAATTCGAAGGTCAAGGAAAGACGGTTCCAAGTGGGAGACCTAGTCCTCAAAAAGGTCCAAACCCACACAGGAGTCTTTGGCCCGAATTGGGAAGGCCCCTTCAGGATATCTAAGTGGCTAACTAAGGGAGCCTACGAACTTGAACACCCTGATGGCACTCCGGACCAATATCCCTGGAACGCCGTACATTTGAAGAAGTACTACTAGTGAAAACTTTGTATTCAGTTTCAGTTACCAAGTGTACAAAGTGTATAATGATATTTTTCTATCCCATCTATGCAAGCGATCCCCCCCCCCCAAGCACAACGTATACCGACGAGGATCGTCTTTCAACATGGCGATCCAAGGTAGAAAAAGTGCAGCCATGGTCCTAGAGGTCAATGGAACCGACAGCTTCGCCCATGCAAGGTTCCTTTGAGCTGCGATCGCCCGCCTTTCGTTTAAGTATGAGGCGGGCGTAGCCGAAGGACCCTCCAAAGTAATCTATGGACACGCTCGCGCGCCCACGAAAGTACATCATCTAACATGATATACCCGGACAAGGTGATGTGTCCCTACCCCGTCACAATGTATACCGTCGAGGGTCGCCATCTAACACGGCGACCCGAGGTAGAAAAGTGCTAACAAGCCGCGGACGTGGAGTCGAACAAAACCGACGACGCCCCGAGCAAGGACTCCTCCAGACCAAGACCACTCGCCTTTCGTTTAAACACAAGGCAGGCGCAGCCTAACGGCGGACCCTCACAATAAAATGAGTCACGAGACAAACCTACAGATGGAATGTCGCTCGTGCACAAGACACGGTCATAGAGGTCGGTCCATCCAACTCCGTGACCGTGCACGGTTCCTCAGAGTCGGCAAAACTGAAGATAGCTCACCAAACATACTATTTTTGTTCCCTTACTTACAATAAGTAAACAAAAACAAGGGGCAAATAAGTGGAGCTAGTCCTAAATGCGGTCGGAAGGAAGGGACCATACCCGATCACCAAACACATGCATGACGATCGGTTTTGTTCGACAAATTTACATGTAAGAATTTCCAAATATGTCAATACGTTTGGATCCATTCAACATTAAAATAGTCGATCAAGCCAACAAGGCATCAGAAGCTTTTATACACACACTTGTATAAATTCACATGCAAACATTCAAAGGTGATCGTATTTATAAAGAATCAGATGCGAAAAAGGAATATTTTATTCAAATCAAGAAGTTCGTACAATACAAGCCCGAAGGCAGTAGAAGAGAAAAACAGAAAATTACAAGCGAAGGAAAACAAAAATCAATCAGGCCGACCCCAACTGGCCCTCGTCCCCAGCAGGCGGATCGGTACGCGCTCCCTCATCGACTTCAGGATAAATAAGCTTATCTGGAAAAGGATACCAGCTCAAGTCGATCCCCAAGTCGGGGAGGTCGAGGATCGGTAGGGAAAATTCTGGATTCAAATGATGCTCGAGTACGTAGGCCTTGAAGGTCTCCATCATAGGGACGACCTCGATCCCTACCTTCTTGGCGGCACGGATAGCATCAACATAGGCCATATAGTAGGCGAACTCTCCGATGTATGCCACATTAAGGTAGGGATCGGTCTCGATCGTCTTTATCTGCCCTTTCAAATCCGAAGTCGTCTTCTCAGCATCCGCAAGCTCGACCACCTTGGCGGCCAGTTCTCCCTTTGCTTTCTCTAGCTCGACGTTTAGCCGATCCACTGTCGTCTTAAATCCAGTCACCTCCTCCTGCGAAGCTGCGTGCATCCGGCGAGCCTCCGTCATCTGATCGCAGAATCGATCCGCCACCCCTCGGGACCGCTCAAGCTCCTGCTTCATCCGGTCAAGGTCCTGCTTGGCTCGCTTGGCCGTCTCCAGATATTACTTCTCCATGGCCTGGATCCGGTTAGCAAAGTCGGTGTTCTGGCTCTGAGCGGCCTCAAGATCTTGATGGAGGCGAGCATTAGAGGGTCGCCCCTCATAATCATTAACGGCTTGGGCGGCCATCGCCGCCGCCTGGAGAGTCAGGGCAAACGTCGTCTGCATGGCATCTCCAGACCGCCTGCGAGCAATCGCGTCGAGATCGGTCGTCCAAGCCTTAGGCAAAGAGGTGATGGCCTTGGAGATGTAAGAAGGGACATCGAGGGACTGGCGCGGAGACTTGCTCGCCAGGAAATCCAGCACCATCGGCGAGACGTCCGGATCAGCAAAACGTAGCCTGCAACACAAACAAAAAGAAACAAAGGAGTTAATATATGCTTTACACGAATGGCCTAACTCGGTAAGATCAAACCGGTGTTACCTGTTGACCAACTCGGGGTCGCGGCCAAAAAAGGGCTTGCCCCGAGGAGTTTCAGCTTCGGCGATCGTCGCTGTTTTCAAGAAACCGGCCGAGGGCCTGGAGCCGGACCCCTCCACCATCGGAACAGCAGAGATAGGTGCCGCGGCAACCGGCGGCTCCAAAATGGATACGTCCGCCTCAGCAGTCGGCAGGGATTCCTCCGGCCTCCGCCTCTTGCGGTTGCGCTGGAGTTGTTCTTCCTCTCGAATTTCCGGCTCGACAACCGGCACCGTAGCAGACCTCACCGCAGGGACGGGACGAGACGTCGTCGCCGGGGCACGACCCGTCTTCTTTCCCTGGTGAAGGCGACCCAACAGACCGGGGTTCAACATTGCGATCTCTTGCGGTGGCTTGGCGTAGTGGGGGAAATGGATCTCTGTCAAAGAAGAAGTTCAAACAAAGTTAGACATCTACTTCAAATCAGACGATCGTCATACAGAAGAATGCAAGTAAGACTTCATACCTGGAACCTTCAAATGGCGAGGGTAGCGAAACAATCGAGCTCCCAACCGATGAAGTTCTTGGTTGACTGAGCGAACGTCAATGAAGGAGTCCGGCAGACTTCGAATTCGCTCCCAGACGATCAAAAAATCGAAAGGAAGGTCGGTAATCGTTGGAACAAGGGAGCCTGCAAAAAAAAAACAAAATTAGATCAGTCCAAGACGTATCCGATCAAAGGGAGAGTTAAAACCCTTACTTGGATTCCACTCCTGAAAATTGGTGGGGATCTCCAACTCTTCCTCCGGCCTATCGCTCGACGCCGACCTCCACGCTCCGCCGACCCAGCACCATTTTGCCAGGTCGCCCCGAGTCTTGTTCGGCACCCCGAGGACCACTCTTCCCATTCGACCTTGAATGTGATAACTGCCGATCGATCCCTTCTGCGCAGTCAGTTTGAAGAGATAGTTCATTTCCATCACAGAAGGGAGACGGAACAACCGGTGACCACCAAAAATTGTCAAAGTGCTGATGATCTGTAGCCAGGCGTTCGGCGTCAGCTGGAGCGGCGCCAAATTCTAGGCGATCAACAAATATGACACGGCGAACGGTAAGGGGAACCGCAGGCCGGCCTCCATAATCATCTCCTTAACGGCGACCAAACCCTCGGGAGGTTGATCGGCATGTTCATTCTCCGAGGGCATGTGCAGCGAGACGTCAGAGGGAATATGGAATTTCGCCCTCCAGCGACTCAAGTCTTTCTTGGTCGCCGAGATCCGAATCTGACCAAGAGTCCACAGAGAAGGGTCAGCGGCCCGAAACGCCGTCCGCCTCACAGGTTCATAGGGGTGAGCGGCGGAATATGCCTCGAAATCAAACTCGGGACACGGTCCGGCAATCCCCTCTATGAGACCGGCGAAGTCCAAAAAGGCCCGGCCGAAAACGCTGTGTTGCTCCCAGTATAGCCTCACCGCGTCATCCTCATCCACCGGCGGATCCCTCTGCCTCGTTGCCACCGCCGATCTCGCCATATCAGCTTCATTGAAAAGCTCTTCAATCTCCGCGGGCGCAATCCCCGCACGAATGGCCTTGACGGCCGTTTCTATATGAAGACCCACGGGGGTTTCCTCCCGGTCAGGTGAAGCCGCAGCGGCAGAGGAACTACCAGCCTCGAATGTTTTAGATCCCCCTCCAGACATGATCTTAAAAGTAAAGGGGAAGAGAAAATTTATGTTCTTACCTAAAAGGAAAGTCGGTCAGCACAAGAATCTTCGAAATAATTCAGCAAAGTCTCGTCTGAAAAACTAGAACGCATAAAGAGTTGAACTGAAATGGCCCTTGCCCTTTTATAGGCGAATGCAGGGACCTTAGTGCAAATAGGCGGAATCCCGAGGGCTGAAGTGCAACCATCGGGAGGGGGACACATTAAATGTAGTCCTAGAAATCCGCGTATGCATATTTTCGAGGGCACGCCAGGCAACAAGTCTGACACAACCGTCGGACTCCCCCAATGGTAACGCGACACGTGTCCTTGTAACGTTTCGAGAGCCCGCCTTCATTTCCTGCTGATTCCAGTGCAAAAGGAGATCGTCTAAATTTGAAATCAGATCGTCCAGGCGACGATCGTCCTTGTCATAAACAAACGAGCCAATCGCCTAAACACAGGCGATCGCCAACAGTGCCACCTCACCCCATGTTTTCAACATTGGAGCGAGCTGGGGGGCAATTGTTGTGCGGCGATTAATACGCCTCGTTGGCGATCGGCATAATGGTCTGAGAGCCAACCATAGAAGACATACGCTGGGAAAACACCAGGCAGTCGGCACCCAAGGCGATCGTCTTTTGGTATCTGGCGATCGTCTATGATGTCCGACCATAGACGATCGTCTCGTGCCACGTATGAATCCAACATCCATCAAAGTCATCGAAGACCGAATCTTGGACGGAGACCCACGTGCAGATCCACAAAAGGCGCCGCACGACAAGGGCTTTGACCCCAGCCTGTCACCAACCTCACACCTACCGACAGGCCCGCCGAAAGGTGCAAAGTGGGTCCTCCTCAGACAGCGACTCAGGACGCGTGCAGGCTCCTCATTGGTCCGTACAACTGGCTACCAGCTGTAGCATCGGACTTTAAGGGAACAGCCCCACGTGACGGGATGATCGCCCACTGTATTCTAATATAGAAAACGGTGGTCGCCCACGATCGCCGGAGAGGACCCAGCAACCTTGTCTCCTATAAATATGAGGCATCGAACAATGGCCAAGATAGTGAAAAACGTACAGAGAGAACAAAAAGACTCTTCTGACGAATACTTACAAACACACAGTGATATTCATTCACATATACAGAACACCTAAAGCAAGAACTCACAGAGCATCACATCTGTTTCTTCCGGCAATCTTTACGCTCTATAGCTAAGATAACTAGAATCATTACACTCATTGTAATATAATCTAACATTAGTATTTGTACTTCATAGTATTCATATTAATAACATCTCACGAGAGCATTCAAGCCCGGGATTAACAACCCCGACAAACCTTGTGTTATTTATTTTCTCACGGAAGTGTTCTCGTATTTGTTTGTTACTCGACCATTCCAGCAATATCATCTCCGGATAATATTTTGGGTAACAACATATAGTATTTATTGGATGAATGCTTTTGAATGGGGATGTGGTTCGTGGACTTAGTTTTTGAATCGTTCGGTTTTTATTGGATTGGGTTGTAAAGGCCGTTTTGAGCCTATTTATTTTACTAAAAATATTTGTATCTAGGATGAAATTTTCAATGTAAAATTTCTATATAATGACGAAGACCGGAGGAAGATCCATTTCGAGAAGACGAAGATTCAAGACAAAGACTTGTAAATAGATTACGGAGTTTTTGTTTTCTAGGAACGGTCCATGAACCACATGTTGGTAGCAACTAGGTTGTGAATGGTTGTTTCATATTGTATGAATGCCACAAACGCGCTTAAATGAATTAATGTGCAAAGTGTAACATTAATCGCGAAAATTTTCCCACAACAAATTATTAAGTTTATAAGGTTTCAAGGTCTTCCTTCCCTCCATCGAGCTTTCGGGAAATTGAAATCCAAACTGGATGTGCTATGCTTCCGAGTTATCGGGGTAGTCGTTCGGGGAGGATGGATAAACTACCGGGAGCGCATTGGATGCCTTTGGTTGGAGCAAATTTTATCCCTAGAAACCTGATAGGTTGCCGGATAAGATTCAATTGTGAAACTGATTTGCGTCGATGGTATAAACCTAACTTGTTCACGAACCATAGAAATCGTATAGGTTGAGGGGAGTGAACAAGGGAAAAAAGAAGATCGAATCATCCATTAGATGGGCTGGTGTTGGACACCACTTTATGAAAATTAATAGATTAAAAACCTGTTCGGTTGCACTCTATTAAGATTTATAAAGAACTCGATCACCACTATGAAGTAGAGCGACGATACTTCCGGATTTCACATGGGAGTGTGTTTTTTCCGATAAAAATAGTGGGAGGTAGGTAACAAGAATAGAAAAGACCTTAATTCTATACTTAGAACACAATCGAATGAGTCACTAATTAATCTGTCCTACTTAATGCAGTCATAACTCTCAATATGAATATGAACCCACTCGCAATTCTACTCGAAAAGAACACCTTGAACGGACCTAAATTTGTGGATTGGCTGCGCAATCTGATGATAGTCCTCAGTATAGAGGCACTGGGTTACATCTTGGAGATGGACATTCTGGCGCCTCCATTACGGACAAGAGCCAATCAGGAAGAGATTGAAAACCACAAAAAGTGGGTTAAGGATGACATGAAAGTCCGTGCTTATATGATGGCTTCCATGTCTAATGAGCTTCAGAGAGCTCATGAGAAAATGACTTCTGCCAGGCAGATTCTATCTCACTTAACCGAGCTTTATGGTGAGCACAGTCGAACTGCTAGATATGAGATATCCAAGAAACTGTTCGGTGCAAGGATGAAGGTAGGTGAGAAGGTTGGGGACCACGTCCTCAAAATGATATCTGTGATCGAGAGATTGGAGGCTCTTGATTTTAAGATGGATGCTTCTCTTCAAACCGACCTTATCCTACATTCTCTCACTGATTCCTTCTCACAGTTTGTTATGAACTTCAACTGCAATGAGATTGCATGTAACTTAGCAGGGCTAATGAACAAACTAGTGACCGCTCAGTCTCAGATGAAGACTCCGCGGATGAAGGAGTCTGCCCTTGTGATTTATTCTGGATCTCGGAGGTCCAAGAACAAGAAGAAAAATACCAAAAAGCAGACGAGACCACAAGTCGAGGACCTTAAGGGTAAGGGCAAGGCCCCGTTGGTTCCAAAAAGCAAGAAGAAGGATGCTTGTCTCAAGTGCGGTGAGCTGGGCCACTGGAAAGAGACTGTCCGATTCTTCATGGTGCTTCAGGTACAGAATTTTTAGTTTTGGAAATAAATTATTCTGCTACTGCATTTTCTACTTCTTGGATACTGGATTCTGGTGCTAGATTTTTACCGTGAATCAGGATCTGGAACAAAGTAAGAAGCTTGGTGCTGGAGAAGTTATGATCATAGTTGGAAGTGGGCATAGTGTCGAGGCAACCGACATAGGATCACTTCTTTTGGGTTTAGAATACGGTTTTGTTTTGACTTTAGAAGATGTACTTGTTTTGCCCAAGGGACATAAAAACATTGTATCCATTCTGGTCATGGATCGGAAAGGCTTTTCATTTTTCATTGGTAATGGTTCCTGCAAAATTTATTTCATAATAAACTAGTGGGTACTGCTATATTGTTAAATGGATTGTATCATCTAAATCTCAGCAACAAAGTATTTGTGAATACTATGACTAGATAATGTGGTAGGGATGAAACCAATCAAGTTTTGAAATGGCATCTTAGACTTGGTCATGTTGTTCAGACCAAGGTTTACAAGATGGAAAAAGATGGACTTATGGGTCCATTGGGATTGGATCCCTTTCCTACTTGTGAATCTTGTCTTAAAGGCAAAATGACTAAGTCCCCCTTCACAGGGACTTTTGAAAGAGTCGCTGATAAACTAGGATTAATCCATACCGACATATGTGGTGCTTTGGAAGCAACACGTGATGGATATCAGAATTTCATTACGTTTACAGATGATTATACTAGGTATGGTTATGTATACTTAATAAAACATAAATCCGAGGACTTTGAGAAATTCCAGTAATTTAAGGCCCTAGTCGAGAAACAAACTGGAAATCATATCAAAGCACTTCGGTCGGACCGAGGTGGCGAGTATATGAGTACGAAGTTTGACGAGTTCCTTAAGGAATATGGAATAGTATCACAACTAACACCTCTGGGCACTCCTCAGTTAAATGGTGTGTCAGAAAGAAGGAACCAGACCTTGTTGGACATGGTCCGTTCTATGCTAGGCTATTCTGAATTACGATTTACCTGTAAGGGTATGGACTCCTGACTGCTGCATATATCTTGAACAGATGTCTTTCCAAATCCATTCCTAAAACTCCACATGAGATGTGGGAGGGCAGGAAACCAAGTCTTAATCATATTATGATTTGGGGATGTCCCGCCTATGTCAAGAAGACTAAGGTGTAAAAGTTGGAAGCGAGGCCTGCGAAGGGACGTTTAATTGGATTCCCGTCTGGGACGATGGTTTATCTATTATACATGCCCAAAGATCTAAAGATCATTGTTGCTTTGCATGCACACTTCCTGGAAGATAAGTTCATTCAGGAAGGCGGAGCAGGTAGAAATATTTCTTTGGAAGAATACAATGAAACCCCTCAAGAGACACCTGTGCAAGAAATTGGAACCGAACCTTCTGAAACACAAGTACAACCACCTCGTAGGTCTAGTAGGGTGTCTCATTTACCTGAGAGGTATGGCCTTGTACACTTGGACGAGCTGGGTCTCCATGAGGTTCCAGGTGATAGCCAAGAGACCGACCCAACGACCTATGACCTAGCAATGGTGGATGTAGACTCCATGGAATGGACTATAGTAGTCTTCATGTAGTATGGACTTTTGTTTTGATGAGATAGTCAAAGAGTTTAACTTCGTGCAAACTGAAGAGGAACCTTGTGTATACAAGAGGGTTAGTGGGATCAAGATCACATTCTTAGTACTATATGTGGATGACATTCTACTAATAGGAAATGATGTGGGAATGCTAAGTTCTGTGAAAGCTTGGCTTTCGAGTAACTTCTCCATGAAAGACTTGGGAGAAGAAACCTATATTCTTGAGATTCGACTCTACTGGGATAGATCGAAGAGAATGATAAGTTTTTACCAAGCCCTATATATAGATAAAATCTTAAAGCAATTTAAGATGGATTATTCTAAAAGAGGGTTCCTTCCGATGCGACATGGAATAAAACTCTCCTAGAAGATGTGTCCTCATGGTGAGGAACAATGAAAGGAAATGAGTAATATACCATATGTTTCAGAAATGGGTAGCCTATATTATGTAGGAGACCTGACATTGCGCATGCTAGGAGCGTGGTAAGTAGGTTTCGGGATAACCCAGTTAGGAAACATTAGACCGCCGTAAAGAATGTTCTCAAGTACTTTAGAAGTACTAAGAGATCTGGTTCTTACATATGGTGGTGGAGAACTGAATGTAATGGGATTCCCTGTATTGGACTTCTAAGGATAGAAAGACGATTCTATGTCTACTTCTGGCTACATTTACTCTTAATGGAGGAGCAGTATCTTGACATAGTGCCAAGTATAGCGCGACTGCTGGTTCCACCTGTTAGGCTGAGTATAAAGCGGCCTCGAAGGCCTCCAAAGGAAGGATTTAGAAGTTACTGGGTAAACTTCACATGACACCTTGTGCTGCGCTGCCAGAGTGGTAGCACAGGCCTAGGAGCCGAGGTTTCATAACAGTACCAAACATATTGAGAGAGAGAGTATCATCTCGTAAGAGAATTTGTTCGCAAAGAGATACATTGTGCTGCATAGAGTTGAGTCAGTCGACTAGGTCGCTGATCCACTGACGAAGCCACTTTATCAGATTATCTTAGAGCGTCATCTGGAGAACATGGGTATTAGATACCATAGTGTGTGGCATTGAGTTCAAGTGGGAGATTGTTAGGAGTATGCCCTCGAATGCCACTCATAGGATGTTGAGTGAGGGCATTGTACTTGTTATTATATAAATCATTAATATAAGGCAATGGATGTTTCTTTATTTACTGGTAGTTAGTGGCATTCCTAACTCATAAATATACATATAGAATCTAGTCCGTGTATTTGAGAGCAAAACGTTCCACTCCTTGTTGGATAAGGGGGTCGGCACTGGAAAGGTTTATAGCTGAAATACTTAATCGTTCGCAAGTCGATGAAACTTGACTGGCATTAAGTTTATGTGAAGACTTGTATAATGTGTTCTTTGACATTGAGAGTGCCTGTCGAACACTAATTGTTAGTGAGAGCACACGTTATAGGTATACTAAGTGGATTAGTATACTCGAACCGACTCACCCTCGATTCGTCACACGGATTTCACTCCAGGACAATCAATGACGGAATCGAAATGTTGTGATAGGTATTCGTGAACCTTTAACTTGAGGATTTAGTAGGGATGTGCTTCTGACGTCAAGATTTTCATTAGAGTAGTTCGACCCTATAAACCGGAATGCGGTGGTCAACCTCGACGTGTATCTTGATGGGCAAGTAGCAGGCCCTACTGAATACCAAGATAGAATTCTTTCTCCCGTTAGTGAGCGAGTGACATGTCCTATGCGGTTATTGGCGGATGAGATCATAAGTCTTTGGCCAAAGCATTGGAGCTAGTTTTATTAGATACACGAGAGCTCGATGATCTCGATTTGCATTAACTCATGCATAGCGTCAAGTACAGATAGGGTTTGACTGACCGTGACCCTATAACTTGATCGTGACATTTGAAAGAAGGGTTTATACGTATAGTGGTATTCACGACAGAATGGTTCTTGAATGATCCCAGTCATTCGTTCTCAGTTGGGGTACAGTGTAGGCCGCCAGGCTGGCTAAGTGGTGCTACTACTCTTTGGTTCCTCCCATTGCTGACTGAGACGGACCTACCGAGTCGCACAATAGGATTGACGACGGAATGAATCGAGCTTATTCTCTCATAATGAATATTAGATATTGGATATCTAATTTTGGGTCATTGGATGTCTAAATTGATTTATTGGATAAATTAATTTACGGCCTAATGAATTAAATAAATTACTGGGTGATTAATTTAATTCATGAATATAATTATTTCTTGGAGAAAGTAATTATGTTATTATGTATTTGATATGATTAATTAATTGGATTAATTAATCGATATAAATACATCGGAACGGAATCGAAGTTTATCTGTTTAGACTCACGAGTGTCCGAAACGAACCAAACTCATCCCGGTTCTTCTAGATGGCCAACTGACACGTTCTTAGTGTAATTATCGCAAGTGCACGATATCGTATCAAGTAGTAAGTGGAGTTTTTGAGTCCGGTTTATCGTTCCCACAAGGAAGTTTGGTTATAATTTGAATTATACACTATTAGTCTATTTTTATAGATACTAAGATGAGTGAAACACATAATTAAAGAGTTTGGTTTAATAATTGCAAAGATAATGCAATAATTGTAATACCCGAGATTTCTGATATGTATTTGGAACTTGTGATATTGAAATTGGTTGCATTTTAATCTGAGTATTATTCTCCGTATTTCATAATCCGGTGTTGTTGAGCGTATGATTTCATGAATGTGATCTAAATTGTGATTCTGCGCATGTAGCGCACGCTATCGACTAAGTGTAGCGTACGCTATTTGGGATCCTTAGCGCACGCTGTGAAGGAACCTTAGCGCACGCTATACGTGGTCAATATGATTGAGACGTGTTGGTAGGTGAGATCAGGCCGGGGATCTCGATCGGATTATGTCGAGATGAACCTGGACGGCTTTCGGGAAAAAGCCAAGTCAACGCGGTAGCGCACGCTACTCATGTAAGGATAGCGCACGCTAAATGTTGAGTACAGTGTATTCAGTAAGCCGTTAGCGCACGCTATGAATATGGACTAGCGCGCGCTAATAACCACTTTCTATAAATAGGACAACATCCTTTTTCGTATTTTCAGCCTTGTCACTTCCCTCATCCGAATCCTTGGACTTAGGAAGTCACTCTCTTCATCCTAAACCCTTCATATCAGCCTCCTAGCTTGAGTCGAAGATTGTAGATCATTGGAGATTGGTGTTCAAGCCCTCGGCGTTGGATTTCTTCGAGTTCCTCCTTGTTCTTCACTACTTTGAGGTAGGTGATTCTTCATCAATTCTAAGTACTATTATGAAGGACGTTTGATCATGATTTGGGACTATCTAGCCAGTCAAATACGTTGTAGTCGAACATCATGTGTTAAGGGATATTTTCGAAGTTTCGGTACTTCTTCATCATATAAATCATTGAACCTTTTTAGTGTTTGAACTCCCTAGCATATTCATGTATCTTCAAAACCGATTATGACTAGTAGGTGGAGATTATCAAGTTGTTATGTTTTACATAATGGAATCATGCGTTTTGGAACGTAGGACGAAGGGAACTTAGGATACTTTCTCGAGATCAAGATGAATTTTGATGATTATACGTACCCTTGTATCTTGTAGTCGTTTAATCCGTAGAGATATTTCACAAACCGTATGAGCATGTTATGCACGGAGATGACATGTATTATCACTGAAGATTCATGAATTTTTATCAAGTTTTCTGCCCTGTAGTATACTGCCATGCACAGTTAGCGCACGCTAAGATAGTCATATTAACGTGCGCTATCGGGGATGAGTTAACGTACGCTACGTCGGGTACGTAACGTACGTTATGCTATCAGTCGAGTCAGTCGGCTGATCAGAGAGGACTGTCGGAACATAGTTAGCGTACGCTAGACTACGCTGTTTACGTACGCTAACGGGCAGATTTAGCGCGCGTTACGTAGAGTACGTAGTGTACGCTAAGTTGTTCAGGCAGAATTCATTTTTTAGAGTTTGCGGCCGTAAACCGGATTGTTAGACATTCGTACGGCATGAGATGAATTCTTTATTATTCCTTAGGTCTGAGCCTTGCATAGGGGACGATCGAGGGGCGGTGACATACGGACGCGTGTCATTTGTTGGAGTATTTCATTCTTGCCATTTTCGAGGCAAGTATCATATGTTGAGTTTGATTTATATTGGAACTTTGATCATGCATATGGTTTTGTTCATGTTGTCGAATATGAGATTTATTTCTTTAAATTCTCGTGGTATTCGTTGTTAATTGTTCGTATTGATGAACATATTGAAATGCATATATGTATGCATAATTGATTGGTTTATGATATAAATGATCCGAGGGGGGTCATGAGGATCTATGCTGAGGGCGCTAGATCGAATGTCCACCATGCGTTGGTCCGACGGGATCATCATGGGGATCTATGCTGAGGGCGCTGGATCGCTGGATGGGTTTTCCACCATGCGTTGGTCCGACGGGATCATCATGGGGATCTATACCAAGGGCGCTGGATCGCTGGATTACCCTGTATTGTGTTGATGGAATCGTGAGGATTCACATCGTTGGATTCCGATGACGGAAGTCCGTTTTGCATGTTTTATGATGCATTGATGATTTATGTATTATGATACTTGTACTAGCATTGTTTTGCTAACCCCTTCGGGGGTGGACATTGTTTTGATGTTCAGGTAGCCGAGGAGCGGGGAAGCAACCACAGTACCGACAGGACGATGAAATGGCTCAGTGATGTGGTTGATGTTTATTGTTATTGTGATGTGTCTTCTTGGTTCATTTAGTACTCGAGTACGTATGTATTAATAATGTCTTTCGATATGGTTGTATAAGTTAGCTCATTGGATCAGTTGAACCAGTTCTGTATTTTGAACTTCAGTTGTACGGTTGGATTATATTTACATTTCTTTTAAATTAGCCTTGTAAATCCTTACTCAACGGGTTTACGGCGCTGTAATTACTCCGAATATCTCGGGGTGTTACAGAATATGGTATCGGAGCTAAGATTCATGGATATCTTGGCAGTCGGGTTAGTTGGGTCTGTTTACGTTATTTGATTATTGGTCGTTTGTAACATCACTGCTGAGCCAGCATCGTCGTGTGGACCGTGGTTGTAAGTTTCCTAATCTCAAATACTACCGTTTTATTTAATTCATGTTTTGTGAACATTGATGGACCTTCTTTTAGAAAGTTTGCCCTGGATATTGAGTATTTGTGTTTACAGTATGTTGAGAGGAGGTCGTAGACACGGACGTGGTCGTGGACGCGGACGTGGAAATGCGAGACAGGAAGATTCGGTGTCTACACCAGAAATAACCGCTAGTCGAACGGATTCCCATTCCGGAGGACAACAGGGATCAGCAAATAATAATGCAGATCCTAATGTGCCGGGAGTGCTTCAGCAGGTGGTTGCTCAGATAAACCAGTTTGCTCAAGTTGTTGATCGCATGCAGACGGCGATGGGAAAACAGCATAACGTGGAGAATCGGGGAGATAAATGGCTTACTAAGGTGATCAAATTGCATCCTCCGAAATTTGACGGTTCTGCTGAGACGCTTTCTTGGGATCACTGGATGAAGGAGTTAGAGAAGATTTTTGCGGGGATTAACTGTCCCAACGATAGAAAGGTTCCGGTCGCCCAGTATCTTCTGACGGGGGAGGCTTTCGACTGGTGGGAGGTCATTCGACCTGAGGAGCATAATGTTGACTGGACAGAGTTCAAATTAATGATGGAAGCGCAGTATTGTCCTCGCCCAGTTAGAGAGGCACGAGTCCGGGAGTTTTTCTCACCACAAAATTCAGAAGCATCTGTGACAGACGTGATTAAGACTTTTAATCACTAGTTGACTTATGTGCGCCACTTGGTCAGGACCGAGGCAGAGAGGATTTTTCATTTTGACATGCGAATGAAGCCGGAAATTCAGCAATATATGTCCGAATTTGAATGTACCACCTTGCGACAATATCAGGACAAAGCACTGGCCTATGATATGAAAGAGGCGGCAGTAGAAAAGTCAACGGAAGCAAAGAAACAGAAGGTGTAGGGCAACTTCATGGAGAATAAGAGTAGTGGGCCTCGCAAGGGCCAGTCCTCTTTTCATTCATCCAGGAGGCCTCCGCATCCGTATCGAGGTGGAAAGAAGTTCCGGGCAGCACCGACCGTTTCAGACACGGGAAAGAAATGTTATAACTGTGGCAAAGCGGGGCATATTCGACGTGACTATTTCGCGCCTGCTGTGACCTGTTTCGAATGTGGACAGGAAGGGCATCGCGCAACATTTTTTGGAAATGCGACTCGATCTTTTGGTACTCGCACTCCTGTACCGGTTCCGAAGGACACTAGTGTAAACCAGACGCAGCAAAGCGGTTTCCAGCAGCAGAATGCTGGGAAAAGAGAGGCATCTAGCGCTGGGTCCGTTCCTCTGCATATTTACGAGATGAAGAAGTCATACGATCAGAACACAGCTGTTGCATCAGGTACGATTCAGATCCTTTTGCAACCAGTTAGTGTCTTATTCGATTCAGGAGCTACGCATTCTTTTATATCTTTGAACTGTGTTAATCGTTTGAAAATCTCCTGCTTGTATGATTGTGAACCTTATGTTGTGGGATTACCGAGCGGAGAGAAAATTGTGGGAACCCTAGAAGCTAGAGATTTTCCAGTGTCTATAGGAGGGAGAGATTGGCCATCGAATCTTATTGTAGTTGACATCTACGGTGACGATTTAATTCTCGGAGACAATTGGCTCAACCGTTATGGAGCTATTCTGAATTACCAAAAGAGAGTCATTTCAATCATTGCTGATGATGGATCTGAACACTTATTCCAAGGATGGAGACCGGGAAGCTCGGGAAAATTGATCAAAGCATTGAAAGCCATGAAATTACTGAAGTAGGGATGTCATGGACTTTGGTGCTATGCCATGAGGAAAGAGGAAGGAGTAGAACTCTCATCTATTTTAGTTGTGAATGAGTTCGCAGATGTATTTCCTGACGAACTACCTGGGTTACCTCTGCAGAGAGAAGTGGAGTTCACTATCGAATTAGAGCCTGGAGCAGCTCCTATTTCCAGAGCACCATACCGCGTGGCGCCAACCGAGATGTATGAACTAAAGAAGCAACTGGAGGAATTGTTACAGAAGGGTTATATTCAACCTAGCGTTTCTCCTTGGGGAGCGCCCGTTCTCTTTGTCCGGAAGAAAGACGGATCCCTCCGACTGTGTATTGATTACAGGGAGCTCAACAAAATGACGATCAAGAATATGTATCCTATACCTCGGATCGACGACTTGTTTGATCAACTGCAAGGGGCAAGGGTATTCTCGAAGATTGACTTGCGATCAGGATACCATCAGTTGAGAATTAAGGAATCGGATATACCGAAATCTGCTTTCAGATCCCGGTACGGGCATTATGAATTTGTAGTAATGCCATTTGGACTTACCAATGCTCCTGCGATATTTATGCAATTCATGAATCGGGTATTCTTAGAATACTTGGATAAATTCGTGGTCGTCTTCATCGATGACATCTTGATCTATTCGAAAGACACAGAGGAGCATGCCGAGCATTTGCGTGTAGTTTTGAGCACCTTGAGGAAGGAGCAGCTGTATGCAAAGCTTTCGAAATGCGAGTTCTGGCTTAGGGAAGTAACTTTCCTTGGGCATGTGATATCAGCTGACGGAGTTCAGGTGGACCCGAAGAAAGTTGAAGCAATCTTGGAATGGGAAGCTCCTAATAACGTGAAAGAAGTCCGGAGTTTCTTGGGACTTGCTGGATATTATCGCTGTTTTGTAGAGGGATTTTCCAAAATTACTCGTCCACTCACTCAGCTGTTACAGAAAACTCAAAAGTTCACGTGGGATGAGAAATTCCAGGCTGGTTTTAACAAACTTAAGAGAAGACTAACGACAGCACCTATATTAGCGTTACCAGATGGAGCTGATGGGTTCTTGGTATACAACGACGCTTCAAATCAAGGTCTGGGATGTGTATTGATGTAGAAGGATAAGGTGATTGCCTATGCTTCTCGGCAGTTGAAACCGTACGAGATTAATTACCCGACTCATGATCTGGAGCTAGCAGCTGTGGTCTTTGCATTAAAAATTTGGAGACATTATTTGTACGGCACTCATTGTCAGATCTTTACAGATCATAAGAGCCTCAATTATATTTTCAGTCAGAAAGAATTAAACATGAGGCAGAGAAGATGGCTGGAATTGATCAAGGATTACGACTTGGAGATTCTCTATCATCTGGGTAAAGCAAACGTAGTAGCCGATGCATTGAGCCGTAAACCTGTTTCTCTTAGAGTGTTGGAAGCACTTACATCCCAAACCAGCATTCAACGGGAACTGATCCGTGAAGGGATTGAAGTATGGGCACCAAGAATCCAAGGGCAACTATATGTGATGGAACTGACTTCATCACTAGTCGAGGAGATCAAATCTAAGCAGTTGAACGATTCTCTGATCCTTTGGTTATGTGACGAAGTAAAGAAAGGAAAGGCCTCAGGATTCGTGATACAAGATGATGGAGTTCTGAGATTTCAGAGTCGACTTTGTGTTCCCGATGCTGATGATTTGAAACGGACAATTCTGAAGGAAGCTCATAGCGCGCCTTATTCTATTCACCCGGGCAGCAGTAAGATGTATAAGGATCTAAAACAAAACTTCTGGTGGGGGAATATGAAGAAGGACGTGTGAATACGTTTCAAAGTGTTTGACTTGTCGAGGTTAAGATTGAACATCGACACTGTAGGAATGTTAAAGCCGCTTAGATCCACGAGTGGAAGTGGGAGGACATCTCGATGGATTTCATCACCAGTATGCCAAGGACCAAGACGGGAATGAACATGATTTGGGTTGTAGTTGATCGACTAACCAAGTCGGCTCATTTCCTAGGAATTAAAGATACTTGGGGACCCGAGAGATTGGCGCGAGCATTTATTGCAGAGATAGTCAAATTACATGGGACACCGAAGACCATTATTTCAGATCGATATGGTCGTTTCGTGTCGCATTTCTGGAAGGCAGTTCACAGGGCTTTGGGGACCGAACTGAACTTTAGCACGGCTTATCATCCCCAGACAGACGGTCAGTCTGAAAGGACTATACAAACAGTATAAGACATGCTTAGAGCTTGTGCTTTGGATTGGTCAACTGATTCGGAAGTTCATTTGCCGTTGATTGAATTCACCTACAACAATAGTTGGCATGCTTCTATTAAGATGGCACCATTTGAAGCTTTGTACGGGAGAAGATGTCGATCACCCCTGTGCTGGGATGATTCTTCGGACTTGATCGGGACGGAACCGGAATTGATAGTTCAGACTCAAGAGAAGATAGCTTTGATTCGAGAAAGACTGTTGACTGCCCAGAGTCGGCAGAAGTCTTATGTAGACGTACGTCGTCGCCCTCTAGAGTTCGACATTGGGGACCACGTACTATTGAAGGTGTCTCCTACACGAGGAATTTTCTGTTTTGGGAGGAAAGGTAAGCTAAGTCCGAGATATATCGGACCATTCGAGATCCTCGAGAGAGTTGGAGATTTAGCATACATGTTGGCCTTACTGCCATCGCTGAGTCACGTTCACAATGTGTTTCATGTATCCCAATTACGGAAGTATGTACCAGATCCCAGCCACATCATTGAGTTCGATGAGATCGAGATAGCTAATGACGGCACTTTCGAGGAGATACCAATCAAGATACTTGAGAGTCGGATCAAACAATTGATTAATAAACCAATACATTTGGTTAAAGTACAATGGTCACGACATGGGGCTAAAGAGGCCACTTGGGAAACGGAGGACAGTATGAAGACTAGATATCCAGAGTAGTTTTCATTTTAAGTTTCGGGACAAAACTTCTTTTTAGGGAGGAAGGATGTAATACCCGAGATTTCTGATATGTATTTGGAACTTGTGATATTGAAATTGGTTGCATTTAATCTGAGTATTATTCTCCGTATTTCATAATCCGGTGTTGTTGAGCGTATGATTTCATGAATGTGATCTAAATTGTGATTCTGCACATGTAGCGCACGCTATCGACTAAGTGTAGCGTACGCTATTTGGGATCCTTAGCGCACGCTGTGAAGGAACCTTAGCGCACGCTATACGTGGTCAATATGATTGAGACGTGTTGGTAGGTGAGATCAGGCCGGGGATCTCGGTCGGATTATGTCGGGATGAACCTAGACGGCTTTCGGGAAAAAGCCAAGTCAACGCGGTAGCGCACGCTACTCATGTGAGGATAGCGCACGCTAAATGCTGAGTACAGTGTAGTCAGTAAGCCGTTAGCGCACGCTATGAATATGGACTAGCGCGCGCTAATAACCACTTTCTGTAAATAGGACAACATCCTTTTTCGTATTTTTAGCCTTGTCACTTCCCTCATCCGAATCCTTGGACTTAGGAAGTCACTCTCTTCATCCTAAACCCTTCATATCAGCCTCCTAGCTTGAGTCGAAGATTGTAGATCATTGGAGATTGGTGTTCAATCCCTCGGCGTTGGATTTCTTCGAGTTCCTCCTTGTTCTTCACTACTTTGAGGTAGGTGATTCTTCATTAATTCTAAGTACTATTATGAAGGACGTTTGATCATGATTTGGGACTATCTAGCCAGTCAAATACGTTGTAGTCGAACATCATGTGTTAAGGGATATTTTCGATGTTTCGGTACTTCTTCATCATATAAATCATTGAACCTTTTTAGTGTTTGAACTCCCTAGCATATTCATGTATCTTCAAAACCGATTATGACCAGTAGGTGGAGATTATCAAGTTGTTATGTTTTACATAATGGAATCATGCGTTTTGGAACGTAGTACGAAGGGAACTTAGGATACTTTCTCGAGATCAAGATGAATTTTGATGATTATACGTACCCTTGTATCTTGTAGTCGTTTAATCCGTAGAGATCTTTCACAAACCATATGAGCATGTTATGCACGGAGATGACATGTATTATCACTGAAGATTCATGAGTTTTTATCAAGTTTTCTGCCCTGTAGTATACTGCCATGCACAGTTAGCGCACGCTAAGATAGTCATATTAACGTGCGCTATCGGGGATGAGTTAACGTACGCTACGTCGGGTACGTAACGTACGTTATGCTATCAGTCGAGTCAGTCGGCTGATCAGAGAGGACTGTCGGAACATAGTTAGCGTACGCTAGACTACGCTGTTTACGTACGCTAACGGGAAGATTTAGCGCATGTTACGTAGAGTACGTAGTGTACGCTAAGTTGTTCAGGCAGAATTCATTTTTTAGAGTTTGCGGCCGTAAACCGGATTGTTAGACATTCGTACGGCATGAGATGAATTCTTTATTATTCCTTAGGTCTGAGCCTTGCATAGGGGACGATCGAGGGGCGGTGACATACGGACGCGTGTCATTTGTTGGAGTATTTCATTCTTGCCATTTTCGAGGCAAGTATCATATGTTGAGTTTGATTTATATTGTAACTTTGATCATGCATATGGTTTTGTTCATGTTGTTGAATATGAGATTTATTTCTTTAAATTCTCGTGGTATTCGTTGTTAATTGTTCGTATTGATGAACATATTGAAATGCGTATATGTATGCATAATTGATTGGTTTATGATATAAATGATCCGAGGGGGGTCATGAGGATCTATGCTGAGGGCGCTCGATCGAATGTCCACCATGCGTTGGTCCGACGGGATCATCATGGGGATCTATGCTGAGGGCGCAGGATCGCTGGACGGGTTTTCCACCATGCGTTGGTCCGATGGGATCATCATGGGGATCTATAACAAGGGCGCTGAATCGCTGGATTACCCTGTATTGTGTTGATGGAATCGTGAGGATTCACATCGTTGGATTCCGATGACGGAAGTCCGTTTTGCATGTTTTATGATGCACTGATGATTTATGTATTATGATACTTGTACTAGCATTGTTTTGCTAACCCCTTCGGGGGTGGACATTGTTTTGATGTTCAGGTAGCCGAGGAGCGGGGAAGCAACCACAGTACCGACAGGACGATGAAATGGCTCAGTGATGTGGTTGATATTTATTGTTATTGTGATTTGTCTTCTTGGTTCATTTAGTACTCGAGTACGTATGTATTAATAATGTCATTTTCGATATGGTTGTATACGTTAACTCATTGGATCAGTTGAACCAGTTCTGTATTTTGAACTTCAGTTGTACGGTTGGATTATATTTACATTTCTTTTAAATTAGCCTTGTAAATCCTTACTCAACGGGTTTACGGCGCTGTAATTACTCCGAATATCTCGGGGTGTTACAATAATAGTTCTAATATTATAAGGAAATAAAAAGATAGCAATAATAATAGATTGATTAACGATAAAATGAAATAGTTGGGATTACAAACTTAGTTCGTCATTAGTTATAGAAGATGTATAGGAGATCATAAGATGAATTTACTTATTATATTGTGTAGATTCGATTTTCCTTAAAAAGACGGTTTCTCTTTCGAACTATAAAACGCCCCTTACATATTGAATCAATCCACTATATTTCTATGTTGATTGGCTTCAATACATTGCATTAGGATTTATGAAAATAACTCAAAGAATCATCTAAGGTCTAGAGGTATATTTCTATCCCCTAGAACAACTTAGAGTGAAGATCATTTGATCTAATCAAACATATTTTCTTTCAAAACATATGAAGACCATAAATATCGTCATTAATTGGCCAAATAAATAAAGATTGTTAGAACAATGAAAATCACACACAATAATAAGTAATTCACAGTAGATCTTTATACAAACTTAAATAACATGACTAACCTTGTTTATTATCCCAACTAAAGGTAACTTAGCCCATGAAGGGTTTATTATACATAATACAAGCTTTGATGGTCATTATTAGTTGAATCAAGAGAAAGAATTGATCCTCACTCCCTTAGTAGATAAAGGAGAAAGAAGCAATAAACTCTCTGAACAACATATGCTATACCACACTCACACAAATCACTCAAGAACACAAGTGTGTTCTTCACACAAAAAGAAAAGTTTACAAGAAGTGAAAAATTATATGATGAATGATGAATGATGAAGGATCTAAGGGGTCTATTTATACACCTATAGTCATCTAATAGCTCCAAAACTCCAGCATTATTACAATAGATCGGATCAATGCCAGCCATCCCCTCAATAATACACAAAAAGAATAAAAAATTAGACAAATCATAACAATCTGTCAAGAGTTACGGCCGTAACATTAAGGAGTTACGGCCGTAACTTGGATGACTTACGGCCTTAACATTCTGTAGTTACGGACGTAACTTGGCTTCGTCAATTTGTTCACTGGTTGCTTTGAGAGTTACGTTTTCAGCCCAGAATTTCTCAGACTTTGCGTTTTTGCCCCAAATCTTCTTCGGATGATAACTTTTGATATATAACTCTGATTTTGAATCCGGAAAGACTGCCGAATTCGTCTCGGAAAGCCCTACAACATGAATATATCAAAATTCAACAAAGAGAATATTTAATAAACATGTTATTTCTTGAGTAAATCAGTTATTTAATCCGATCATCATCCGATAAAAATAAAATTATTAAAAACTAATTAATTAAAAGCAAAAAACGAGTAGACTAGCTCAATTATGGGTGAATTTTATCGATACAAACCATGGATAAGTGTACAAAACTGACACTTATCACACCCCCAAACTTGAATTCTTGCTAGTCCCGAGCAAGACTCTTTATTATTCATGCTCCAAAAATAAAAATAAGTAAAATTAATACACACATAAATTAAAATATAAAAAGAGAAAAGGAGATCAAAATGCCATTAATACACAACAACCAGCTTTATACAGTAGATAGAAATGAATCAAGATTCAAAATAAATCTACTAATGATTTTGAAGTTAAAACACGGTTTTATTTTGTAATTCCAAATTCAAGGTTTTCCCCCCAAAAGGTTGATTATTTTTTTCCCACTCGTGATACACACGACTCCCTTTAATGGTTGCTCTCGATCACTCGTTTATTTTTTGACTCAATATGAAGAAGAATTTCATTGGCGTCATCAAATATTGTGATTTTTCACGAAATTGAGTGTATTGAAATTCAGCCGCTAATTAATTCAAATCTGCTCATAAACTACATCCCTTAGTGATAGCTTTCACACCGTCATTTGCTAACGTGTAGCTCTTTTCACTAACACAATTTCTATCTCATTTTTTTAAAAAGGTGATAGCTTTCACACCGTTATTTGCTAACGTGTAGCTCTTTTTACCAATTTTTCTGAGACGGCAGCTACGCACCAACAATGGTTAGTCCTTTATTTTTCGCAAAACTTAAGACCTCCAAAATTAGGCAGCTGTTGCTGCTCAACACTTCTCTTTTTCGTCATTTTTTTAGTTGATAGCTTTCACACCGTTATTTGCTAACGTGTAGCTCTTTTCACCAATGACTCCTTTTTTAGGGAATAGAATTTTTGCATAAAATCATTTATTAGTTTAAGCATGAAAAATCAAAAACTCCACAAATTAAGTAAATTTCAGTTCTATTTTTCATCAACCGATTGATTCTTCTTTTCTCAAGGTAACGAATGACTCGAATTTATATGATAATTACAAGGCTTGGAAAGAGAGATTAAGGCTCAAAAAATTTTGGAATATACAATTTTTTTACCAGTTAAAACGATTTTAGAAGTTTGTATATAGCTAATTTATTGGTGTTATGGTCAGATCTAGAAATCTCATAAATCAAAATACTATATATATATATATATATATTAGGGCAAATAACTAAATCAATCAAAACAGACCAAAATTCCAACACACCAAAATAATTAAACAAACCACCCCCAAACTTGAAAATAAAATTGTCCTCAGTTTAAAAATAAAAAAATATTATAAAATAAAAAGCAATGCTGAAAAGCAGAATACGCCCTATTAAGAAAGTTGCTGTTTGAGCTAACGCCTTTTAGAATCTGCAAGAGAATAAATATATGAGGCACACAACAAAAGAAAATAAAATATACTCGTAAGTATAACACAATTTTTAAGATGCGCATCAAGAAAGTCCGAAGAGTCGCCTTACGCTGCCATCAATGCTTTTAAAAAAACACACAATAAAAATTATAGTAAAAAAAATAATAATACATAAATCGCGAATAGATGCGCGTCAAGAGATCAGGAAGAAACTCCTTAAGCTGCCACCATTTAGCACGATTATTACACACGACAGAAAGTAAAAATACAAGAGGTCCGATATGGGTTATTAAAGGGAGAGGAATGAATCCACTTTTCATTTTCTCACGGTAAAATCTTCCATCCAAACAATTTTAGCTAGAGTTGGATCTGGTTGAGGAACAAATTCATTGAGTTTTTTGATTAGTTCTTCTGGTGTTGTTGCAACGACTATGATTCGTTTGGCACGCTCTGAAATAAAACCCTTTTCAGCAGAGTAGTCGATGAAAGACAGTAAACCATCAAAGAAACCATTGACATTAAGCACACCTATTGGTTTTTGATGAACATTTAGTCAAGCTCACGTAACCACATGAAAAAGTTCCTCAAGGGTGCCAAAACCACCGCGAAGGGTGATAAAGGCGCGAAATTATTTATCATGTGAGTTATGCGATCTTGCATATTCTGAGATCTAAACCCATCTCCAATAGTTGACCGGTGATTTTACTTTCACCGGAGGTTTTGGGATTATTCCCAACACTCTTACTCCTTCCATATAGGCGTATGACTCGTCCCATTAATCCTAGACTTCCTCCTCCGTAAACTACATGAATGCATTTTTCTCCTAAGGTACGACCCAACTTGTGGGTCGCTTGATAAAGCATGCCTCTTTTCCATAACTAGCTCCACCAAAAATGCAGACTGTGCTAAATTTTTTTGTTGAAGATGATGACTCCATTTTTGAAAAGAAATTATTTAGAGAGAAACAGAGAAAAGTGCAAGTTTGAGGGATGAATGAAAGCAAGCACAATGTATATTTATAGAAGAAAAAGAAGGTAAAAATTGTTTAACAAGTTTGTGATTGCGTTGATTGCGCTTCAACTACTCAATAGAATAATGAAAGCATTTATCGCCTATCACTTTTTTTTATTCAGAAAATCTCACCACACGACAAAAATAAAAGATACTTATGCGTATGTACAGTAGTTGTGATTGTGGCTCACATCTTCCTCTGATTTTACGTTCAGAAACGACCTAAACGCCTTCTATGAGTCGGGGAGAAGCTTCCCATCCAATTTTCTTACAAATTGGAAAACAGGGTCTTTTAACGTCAGATTCCCAAGACGTTGTTCATATTCTGGTTGGAATTTATTCCACAAACATCGGATTCCATAATGTACGAGTCCACTAGGATGCGTGTCAAGAGAAATTTCGATATCATCTAAATTCTCCTTATTCAGACCATCCTTAATGAACTGAATTTTATCTTCTCTGTTTGTATATGGAATTCCTAAAGATCGACATTTTAAATTACAGTTCCATCTAGCACATTTATAACAAACGGCTATCATCTTTGCTCGTCGTTTCTTCGCATATGAACTTTTTCCAAGCCCTGGTAAAAATCTAGTCGGTGTTCCTGTGAATTCACCCTCTATTCTTACTTTGGCTTCAATAATGAATCTTATGTCAAAAGGTATGCTTTTATTCATAAGCAACTTCATCCTTTCAAGCCTTGCCTTGTAAATTTTTAAAATTACATTTTTGCTTAGAAAGGGAAATCTTTTTTCAATTTTATACAATGTTTCTTCCATTATAAATAAAAATACAAATGAAAATAAATGGAGGAAATATTTACAAATATCAATTGTTGTGGGAAACTGAAAAATCCGACTTTAATAGTCACGAAGTACCGTTATCCGCCACTTGACCAGACAAACACAATTGAGTACTAAGTTACAATGTCGAGAAAGTTGTACCTATAAAAATAGTTTACAATGTAATATTTCAAATATAACTTATACTTCCCCGGCAACGGCGCCAAAAACTTGACACGTTCTTAGTGTAACTATCGCAAGTGCACGATATCGTATCAAGTAGTAAGTGGACTTTTTAAGTCCGGTTTATCGATCCCACAAGGAAGTTTGGTTATAATTTGAATTATACACTATTAGTCTATTTTTATAGATACTAAGATGAGTGAAACACACAATTAAAGAGTTTGGTTTAATAATTGCAAAGATAATGCAATAATAGTTCTAATATTATAAGAAAATAAAAAGATAGCAATAATAATAGATTGATTAACGATAAAATGAAATAGTTGGGATTACAAACTTAGTTCGTCATTAGTTATAGAAGATGTATAGGAGATCATAAGATTAATTTACTTATTATGTTGTGTAGATTCGATTTTCTTTAAAAAGACGGTTTCTCTTTCGAACTATAAAACGCCCCTTACATATTGAATCAATCCACTATATTTCTATGTTGATTGGCTTCAATACATAGCATTAGGATTTATGAAAATAACTCAAAGAATCATCTAAGGTCTAGAGGTATATTTCTATCCCCTAGAACAACTTAGAGTGAAGATCATTTTATCTAATCAAACATATTTTCTTTCGAAACATATGAAGACCATAAATATCGTCATTTATTGGCCAAATAAATAAAGATTGTTAAAACAATGAAAATCACACACAATAATAAGTAATTCACAATAGATCTTTATACAAACTTAAATAACATGACTAACCTTGTTTATAATCCCAACTAAAGGTAACTTAGCCCATGAAGGGTTTATTATACATAATACAAGCTTTGGTGGTCATTATTAGTTGAATCAACAGAAAGAATTGATCCTCACTCCCTTAGTAGATAAAGGAGAAAGAAGCAATAAACTCTCTGAACAACATATGCTATACCACACTCACACAAATCACTCAAGAACACAAGTGTGTTCTTCACACAAAAAGAAAAGTTTACAAGAAGTGAAAAATTATATGATGAATGATGAATGATGAAGGATCTAAGGGGTCTATTTATACACCTAAAGTCATCTAATAGCTCCAAAACTCCAGCATTATTACAATAGATCGGATCAATGCCGGACCATCCCTCAATAATACACAAAAAGTATAAAAATTAGACAAATCATAACAATCATCAAGAGTTACTAGTAACATTAAGGAGTTACGCCATAACTTGGATGACTTACGGCCGTAACATTCGTAGTTACGTCCGTAACTTGGCTTCAATCAATTTATTCACCGGTTGCTTTGAGAGTTACGTTTTCACCCGCAATTTCTCGACTTTGCGTTTTGCCCCAAATCTTCTTCGGATGATAACTTTTGATATATAACTCTGATTTTGAATCTGGAAAGACTGCCGAATTCGTCTCGGAAAGCCCTACAACATGAATATATCAAAATTCAACAAAGATAATATTTAATAAACATGTTATTTCTTGAGTAAATCAGTTATTTAATCTGATCAGCATCCGATAAAAATAAAATTATAAAAAATTATTAATTAAAAGCAAAAAACGAGTAGACTAGCTCAGTTATGGGTGAATTTTATCAATACAAACCATGGATAAGTGTACAAAACTGACACTTATCACCAACCCCTTCCACCAACCTTCCACTTAGTCTTTGTCTCCATTTTATAAATGGAAGACCAAAGGCTTAAGAGATATGGTATCTCTTATTATAATGTGAAAGGTAATTTGGGGGAGATGTTGATAAAGGAATAAATGAAAGACTTCCACTTGTTTTGGTTAAGAAAAACTCACGGCTCTTTTTGGCAAGAGTGAGAGAGAGAAATTATTTTCTCATTAGTCTTCATCTTCTTCTTCTTTTGTTCTTGGTTGTTCTTGAAGAAAAATCAAGAAATCAAAGAGAGATAATGAGTTATACACTTAGAGTGTTATAATCACAATCGAAAGATTCTACAACCTTGTTCTAGCCGTATCCTTAGAGGATAACGAGGTTTAGTCATTCCGGTCGTTTCTCCGGCGCGTGGCAAGTAGAGACGCAGTCCTTTCGGCGTTGGATCATCCAAGAGCTTGGAGAGGATTGGATTTGTAGAGATCAAGTAAAGCTCGGGGAATACCTCAAGATAAGGATATCATTTAATCAACGGACTACATGGGTATGTTTTCTCGTATCTCTTATGTTTCGTTTAATATTCGTATATACGTAGCTCGATCGATCCTCGTAGGGATTCGGATCGAATTAATTTTCATTTTACCGCTTTCGCTGGGCCTTCGTTTTAGGCAGCGAATCCCAACAGTAGCAACATAGACTTCTTTATTTTTGAACTTCTCATGAGGTGGTTTTGATGAACTCATAGGCGCAGCAGCACGACAATCTTTAGCAAAATGACCTGTAACGCCGCGCCTTTGACAAGTATTGTCGAACCTTTTATTTTGTGGGAAGTGAATCTTTTTGGATTCATCCCTCGGTTTTTGTTTGATATCTCTTCGGTGCCTTTGTAAAAGATTTTTGAATTTCTTTACGTTTTTAGCATAAAAGGTCGTTTATTCATCCTCTTCCTCGGTCGTTTCATCTTGTAGATCACCATCCTCTTTGGCTTTGAAGGCGATCGGCCATTCTCTTTCTTTAGGCTTTGGTTTCGAATTTCGAGATTTAATAACAATCTCATAATTGATAAGGGATCCAATGAGAATACTGAATTCCATGGTGTTTAGATCTTTCGACTCCATGATAGCCGTAACAGTAGTATCCTATTCTCTCGGTAGTGATTGAAGGGTTTTCTTAGCTTTATCACTATTTGAGATCGGTTTGCCAAATGAGGCTAGCCCATTTGTGATAGCCGATAAGTGGTCAAGCATAGTAGTAATGCTTTCTTCTTCTTTCATAGTGAAGAGTTCATAATCGTGAAGAAGCATATTGACTTTTGTTTCTTTGACTTGACTCGTACCTTCATGAGTAATCTTGTGCAGTTTCCAAATTCTTTGGCTGTCTCGCATGAAGAGATTCTGTTGTGATCTTCTGGATTAAGAGCACAGTAAAGCATCTGAGTAGCTTTACTATTGAAATGATCATTCTTCCAGTCGGTATCATCGTACTCTTCAAAACTTTTGAGCGAGCCATCCATCTTTTTAGGAATAGTAGGTCCAAGAGCATGACCTTCCAAATTTCGATATCGTGGGCTCGGATGAAGATAGACATTTTCTTCTTCCATGTCATAAAGTTTGAACCATCGAAGAAAGGAGGGCGATTGAGAGCGTTGCCTTCAAGAGAAGAATGGATAAAGGCCATTTCTGGATCTTTTCTCTAGCGGGTGTTAAATTGGTGAAAAAGAGACCGCTTCGATACCAATTGTTAGATTGGTACCGCCACTAGAAGGGAGGTTGAATAGTTCGGATTAGAGTTTTGAACTCTTTTTGTGCGTAAGCTATTTATCGGAGTAAAAGAAATGCATAAAAGAAAGAAGATACGAATTTGTTCGAGAGGTTCGGCTATTAACGAAGCCTACGTCCCCTACCTAGTGTTACCGATTAGAACTTTTCTAAAAACCTTGAATGCACTTTCTAGTTTAGTGCCAACTCTTACAATAGCACTTTCAAGATTAGTGCCGAACTTTACAGTTTCTTGATTTCCGGGCTCAAGAACAACCTCACTAAAATCTCTCTTGTTTTTCAGGATACAAGACAACCTCACAATAAACAGTTGCGAGTAAGGAAACTCGTCTTTACAAAAGATAGCGCTCCACTACACCAGATGAGGAATTTAGCAACACTTCATTTTTTGCCATAGTAACGTTTATAAAGGTTACTAACCATAAACGTTACTATAAAAACTAAAAGCGTTCCTATAATTTCTATTAATAATTTTAATAAATTGGATAATATAGTAATGTTTTTATCTTTTGTTAGGAATATTTTTCTCCCCATTATACACACAGAAAATATACCAGTACTTTTCTCTCTCAAAAAAACAAAACCAAACCCGCACGCTGAACTCGACGATTCATGGAATTTTCAGCTGAAATTCTGTGAATCAACACTTCAACTAGTGAATAAATCTATTGTATTCAAAACCCTAAAACCGGATTCGCAAACATCAGAAGAATCCGACGGTGCCGAGTGGAAGGGCTGCGCTCAATTTTATCTCTGAAATTTGAAGAATCAAGGTCAGTCTCGGAGGTATAAACCTAGCTAGTGATGATGATAATAATCTATGGTGTTAATTTTTGATTTTGTTCACAAGTTATTTTAACCTAGAAATCAATTTTGTTCATGAATTTTATTTTAGCGAAAACTGTTTGTTTTTCTTTTGAAAGTATGATATATGATGTTCGAATTAAGCTTGTAGTGTTGGATTAATTCCACTACGCCATAAATGGCCTTCGGCAACCACATAACTGTGTTACCTTAGACCCAAATTTCTGTTGCCACAGACCCAAAATGGGCAAAGGTAACATTTTAGCTAAGTTGCTCTGTGAGCAGTAGCCTTTGGACTCAAATGCGACATGCGGATCATCCTAAGCTAACATAAGATTATTTGTTACCTAAGGACCCTACAGCAACATCCTAAGGACCCTACAGCAACATCATATTCGTGTTGCAATAGACTTTATAATTTTGTAAAGTATATAACCAATTTAGTGAGTTCCACATGTGGGGCCCATTTTGTGGGTCCCACAGGCCGGGCCCACCGGTGGAACCCACTTAGTGGGTCAGCTGGTGGGGCCCATATGTTGGACCTATTTTTTGTGGGCCTGGGAGGCCATAAATGTGCAGTAATTTTTAGTCTATCGCAACACCTATATTACCAATTGCAACACAGCGTTACAGGTGTTACCAATGAAAGACATTTGCAACATATATATAGTACCTAAGGTAACACCTTCATTTTAACAAAATAAAAATGTAAATTTTAAATTTAGCATTTCCCATTAAAAAAACCAACAAACCAATTCACATAAACCAACTACATTATCCAACTACATAATCTCATCATAAAAAACAACTATATCCAATCACAAAACCAACCAACTACATCACCAACTACATATATACAAGAACTAGAAGAAAATAACTTGGTCATTTTTAACCAATTACATCGGTGGACATCTAAGACTAATATACAAAAAGACTCTAAGAAACTATTCTGTGGAACACTTATTCAATTAGCCAAAGATTAGCCAATTTGCCTGAGTTGGTGTCCATTCACAAACTTCACCTTCTTTGAACGAGAGAGCTGCAGAATGAAATAAGAAAGAAGAGTCAATAATTAGTGATGGTTACTAAGCTTCCAAATAGGCAGCCTGTTAACAACTATCAGAAAAATAACGTCTTCAAACTAGTTGTTCTAAACCAGAAATAATTTGCCAAGTTTATTTATCTTGACCAAATTTGAAGGATCATTTATCGAATTCTACTCATGTATAGTTATTTGAATTTTTAATATAACCATCCGAACACTCTGATAAACAATCATGATCCCAATATTATGACCTTGCAGTAACAGGAATGTGGCATGATAACTGGAAGCCCCAATAAGTCTGTCAAAAGTCTCAACTCCACCACAAACTGCAAAAAAATACAGGCTGCCAAAACAATGATCACAGTTTTTTTAACAAGTCACTATAATTAGAATTGTTGTTTTACAACCTAAAACACAAGATGAGGTTCTTTTTTAGAAAGAAAATTAGAGCCGTTGCTTCACCCTGCTACCTGAAAAGCCTAGTGATAGACGGTATAACCAGCTTTTGAAAAGCCAAGCACACCAGCTAGTGAATAAAGAAACCATGCAGTTTTCAAATAAAGTAGAAAAAAGAAAGAAAACAAAAAATAGGGGACATCTGATTTATTTATATTGATGGAAGTTCGAAGAGGAGCCACTGTACGCACAATAAAAGCACCCCTTCTAGGTGGTACTTTGTTCTACTCCATTATAACTTCAGTTCTAGTGTTATTCGGGCAAAGAATCATATGAAGTATATTGTTAAACTTTGTCCTGAACCCTAACAGTCGCAAGACGTTTCAGCTTCCCTCCAAGGAAATAGTAGTTCAATGGTATACTGGTGGTCCTCTCCCACTGAACTTCCATTATTTCCTCATATCTTTATGCACCTTTTTACTAGAAACTTAACATGAATAATTGCCTACCAACCAGGAAGCATATTTAACAGATATACAACAAACTTAATCACCATTCAAGAGAGCTTTTGTGATAAACCCAGCAAGTGATCCTCCAGACAGAAAAGGTTAAGGCAAAAAATGTATTCAAGAGGTAGATAGAAGAAACAATAAGCACATGTGTTAATGACGAACCTAGAACTACCCGAAGTACTATATCAAAACATCCATGTTACTACAATTTTGTTGTATCATGTAGAGAAATAATTTTTTGTTTTATCAAGAAAAAAACTTAAACCCACATAATAGCATTTTGACTTTAAACGAGGCTGCACATGCGGATTGGACAGGGGATCCAAGATTAAAAAGGTAAGTGTCAATTAAAAACCTTTTTTTTAATTTCGGGTTGGGTAATTGGGCGGATTGCGGGTCTGGGTCGGGTCGTGTTCGGGTATAATCCATGGACTACATACTAATAATGATAAACATTCAGTCACATTGATAGGCACTATGTATAACAGAAAAACAAGAACTTTTTTGTGTACAAGAATGACACACCGAGTTGTCAGATTCAGAGCCCTAAAAAGTGCCACTGATAATGCTGCAACCTGAAAGAAATATAACGAGGAGAATCTTCAGTTAGAACACAACACTCCCTCCCATACCAGACAATAAAATTACTGATTAAACATTAGATAAAACTCAGCGGTAATATTATTAATTTTGCCCACCATGCCCATACAGATTAAAATACACGCATCCATAGAACAAAATATCAAACCACTGAAGAGCTAGCAGCAGAAAGTATGAAGTAAACTAAATATGTAGAAAAAATTTGTTCTACTCAGATAAAAGCTTGAACGGAAACAATAATAACTGCATCTATATATATGAGCAGTTGATCTCTTTTCTTACAAAATCTAGCTCCTAAAGCATGCATTACATGGGTAGATGTTATTTTTAAAAACGTTTGCTATAGAAGTTTCACATAAACGAACTCGACCAAAATAAATGCAGCAAAAACTGAAGTGATGACAACTGAACGGTCCTTTAGTGATTTACAAAACACACTAGTGAAATTGACTCGAAATTACAGTGTTTTACCAGGTGATCAAATTCTAGAATTTGATGATTAGATTAAGTCTAGAATTACAGTGTTCTACATGAAATGTCTAGTAATGATAAGATTAAGTCCAATCAGAAATATTAATCAACAAAGTAGCAATGCACATAACTTTCAAACTATACAAGACACATCATGTGTGTATTATAACAAAATTCATTCACAAAACATAGGCATGGTCAATCAAGTCTAGCGGTTACGAATCCTTACTTGGGACACTATCTCAATTAAAAACAGGTCTCGATTACTGAACAAACTTACAAATAAAGCAAGAAATAGACATAAGTTCTCAGTTCTGCCCCCTCATCCATTTAACCAATAAGCAAGTATACATATCTTGTTTTACATACATTATTCATCATCATAAAAGTTGTAAATTACAATAAGGTTTGCTGGTATCATGATAATTGCGAACATGCCCATAAAAATTTAGAATAAGAGCACCAAACACCAAAATAAACAAAAATCATCAAGTGGGTATAAAGAAAAACAAGTTAATAAAATACACCATCTCAACCCAAAGAATAATCGAGTTCCGAGTAAGTACTTATCTATGGAATACGGCAAAAGCAGTGTCAGATTGGTTCTCGTAACGAGAGAATTCTTTGTATCATAATGTTTTGGTGTTCTAGATCCATAATGTACTGAAACTTGGATTTATAGGCATAATAAAGAGATCCACTGAGAAGATACATCACAAAAGTATCTTGCAGCATCAAACAATCGGGAAAAACAAGTCAAAATAGTCAGATCTGCACAAAAAATAAAGTAAACTAGAGATGGAACGGATACTTACATCAGATGATATACTGATCAATTTACGAAGAAAGATCTCCTTGTTGTTGTAGAAGGTGTTGATGATCAAACTCAAGAGCTGGTTGATCTAGGACTGGAAAGCAAACGTCTCAATTTTGGCCATATTTGCAACCTGAACTCTTTGAATTTCTCTCTCTAGGAATTTTGAAAGAGGCGACGAATAGGGTTTTTGGATTTTCCACGGGTCGTGTGTGTGTGTGTGATATTTTGCAAAAAAAATGTCTTCGTCCGACGGCCGAGAGAATTTTAGAGAGAGAGAGAAGAGGATATAGAGGGAGGCGAGAGGTAGAAAAATGAGAAGTGAGAAGTGACAGCGGCCGATAGGTGATAAGTTTATATACCCAAAGTTTTGTATCAAAATCAATTAAGTCTCTTATTTCTACATTTATTCAATTTCACTCCATACATTTTTTAATTATTACAATTAATGCCTAATCAGGTTTATAATTCCTTCAATTTCACTATCACTATAATTGCTTTAATTGGAGTGCTATGTGATATTCTATTTACGTTTTAAATTTAGGATACATGTTGTAAATCAGGCCCACCTGTGTACGTGTAAAGAGACTATCTTAATATATATGTTGTGTGGGGACACCTGCACAATCTCAATATTCACATGCGTGCTCGATTCATGTTATATGTGATATTGTGTGTGTGTATTCATGTTGAGGAAAATATTATTGATAGAATAATCATTTAATGGTTTTCCATGAGATTATACATTATTGTGATATGTGAGATTTTCACGAGCTGAGGGAAGCTCACCCCACCTATATTGATCCCGCAGGTTAAACCAAGCTGAATGGACGAAGGAGCGAACCGAGAGGGCATATGATGATATTTATTAAAACGATACTCTTCTTATGTCTCATGTTTATGAAATATTATTTGAGGAAAATCTTGATTAGAAATATTAATTTATAAATTTATTTCCGCCGCAATTATTACCTCTTATTTATGTCATGTCGTTGCCTTAATTAATGGGCATTTGTTTTAGTCAGCGTAGCGACTCGACATTATTTTAATTAAAATTTGTTATTATATGTAGACATTAAATTTGTTATTTTAATTATTTTGTAATTATTCATAGTTATTACAAGCTTTTATTTTTTTAATAATTTTTTTAATTATTTAAATCAAAATTTATTAATTTTCAAATAGTACTTTATTTTAAAACATATTCAATTTAAATTTATTAAAAATATTTTATTATTTATAAAAAAATATATATAATTCATTATTTGATAGAATAATTTTTTATTAAAATAGATTCAATGTTTTGTTAAAATTAATTATTTTTAAAGTTAAAAATTTATTAAATCATTAAGTTTATATAAAATTCAAAATTTTGTTTATTAATAGTCTAAGGTAACACATCTCATGGTGTTACTGAGAGTTACACCTTTTATAGCTAGAGTAACATATTTTTCAGGATTTGGTAACACCATAACCCGAACGTTGTGGTAGGTCCAAAATTTCATAGCTATGGTAACATCCAAGAAGGTAACACCACCGCCTAAGTGTTGTAGAAAGCCATCTATGGCGTAGTGTTCAGATCTGTTATGGCTCTTTATTTTTTTGCTTTGGATTGTTGATATTCAGTAAGATTGTTGTGGGTTTTTGTACTGGCAGCCTAATTCAGATCTGTTATGGGTTTTTGCGTACATATGAGATTTTATACTGGCAGCCTAATTTATGTTCATATGTTATTTTTATTAATTGGTTTGTAGCCAGTTTTGTTGGAAATTTGGAACTTTATGAAACCAAAGTATACTTGTAATAATAAACCAGGAGAGACTCGTGAGATTGCTGTTTTTCTATGTACTATTGCACTGGACACTTGTTTGTGCTTGAGTTAATGGATGGCTAGCTAGAGTTATATAGGTATACATATAGCTATGGATGTGAATGCATGAATGTTGGTAGGTGTTGTGGTAAGGTTCTAACCTTTTTTTTGTTGTGTGGTTACTTACTAGGTCTGTGCGCGAAGTCTAATTGTTGCGGTTAGAGAGGTTTGTTTGCTTGAAGTTTTAGTTCTCCAATTTTATAGTTTACCTTAGAATCTGGTTTGTTTGTCTGGTTGTAGAATGTCCGAACTGTGTGACAAAGGTTGGATGGTTATTGAAGATAGGTCTAATCCTGGGTATAGAATAGGAGTAGATAATTTTATTAAGTTTGTATATAGTTACAGACTTAGGGACACGCCTTTCTGTATCTGTCCTTGTCGTCGTTGTCATAATAGGAAATCATTGAGTTTTGCCCTGGTGAGACATGATTTACTAGTAAATGGCATACTTAGTACTTATGTTATTTGGTCACTGCATGGAGAGACGTCGAAACATATGCAGAGATCAGCATATGTAACTCGGGAAAATGTAGAACATACAGTTGTAGAAGAAGAAACCTTAGAGAAGGAAATCGTAGAAGAGAGCCATGGAGATGATGGTTGTAGGTTAAATGAGTTTGTAGACAAAGCATTTGGGGTATATGAAGGGTTAAATGAGGATGTTGATGTAGATGATTCAGAGAATCCCTTTATTTAGGAGCCTAACCTAGGAAAGAACACGACAAGTACAAAAAATTAGCAGAAGAGAAAAATTATCCTACATGTGAGAATGGCGCGACAACCCTTTCTGTCATTGTAGAATTGCATCATGTAAAGAAAAGGTTCGGCTGGTCAGGAAATAGTGTTACATACCTTTTGAGATTACTAAGAAAATGGTTCCTGGAGGGTAACCCATTCCCTACAAAATACCCGGTAATGAAGGAGATTTTGAAGGATATGGGAATGAATTCGGAGAACATTCATGCATGCGTTAACCACTGTGTGCTATTCTGCAAAGATCTTAAGGATTAGGTAGAATGTCCGAGTTGTGGAGCATCCAGGTACAATTTCGCTTCTTTAAACATCTTAATCTTTTTGAATATCTATTTCTTATTGATTTTCTTTGTTCTTTATGGTATTTACTTTAATTCAAGACTTGACTAAACTTCCAATCTTGTTTCCTTCATATCTAGGTTCAAATTCAAAGAAGGGAAAAATGGAGTTCAAGTATGAACAAAAGAGCCTGCATTAGTTCTGCGACATTTCCCACTTCCTGAGAGACTTCAAAACTTTTACACTGTGCCATGGATTGCTGAAGACTTTACATAGCATGATCGAGCAGAAGTTTCTATTGAGTATATATGGCACCCAATAGGCTCTCCACAATGGCAAAACATGAAACTAAAGTGGCCTGAGTTTGCAAATGAGTCGAGGAATGTGTGGCTTGGCATTTCTACTGATGGTTTCAATCCTCGCGGCATCCAGTGCGCAAAGTTATAGTTGTTGGCCAGTAATCTTGGTCCCATACAATCTGCCGCCATCACTGTGTATGAAGCCAGAGTTTCAGATCATGTCGCTTCTAATACCAGGACATAAGCAACCAGGTCAAGACATCTGTGTTTTTTTGCAGCCATTGATAGATGACATGAATAAACTGTGGAAAGGAGTTGATGCGGTAGATATGCGTAAGAAAGAGTCATTTAAGTTGAGGGCAATCCTAATGTGGGGTATACATGATTTACCTGCATATGGTAATGTTTCGGGTTGTTCAGTTCACGGTTACAAAGCATGTACTGGATGTGGTGATGAGACTGAAAGTAATTGGTTACATCATTCAAGAAAGATCGTGTACAGAAATTTCCGAAGATTTTTGAAGTTGACTATCCTTTCAGGAAAGACAAACACTTAGGTCTGAAAACAGTGGAGACTAATTTGGCACCAGCTAGATTAAGTGGAAATGAAGTTCTGATAAAGACCAGCGGTCTTCATTATCTTCCTGGTAAGCTTACCAGAGATGGGAAGAAGAGAAATCATGATTTTTATGAAGTTTATGAGGATGAACATGATTCAACAACTAAAGCTTTTTATAAAAGGTCGAAACTGTTTGATATTTCAACATGGGCTTATAATCCTTATCGTCACTGTCTCGATGTAATGCACTGTGAGAATAATTTTATTGAACATCTACTAAGAAATCAACAGATAGTGTCAATGCACGGGAAGATATGAGGGCTCTGGATATTCAAAAAGATCAGTGGATCATTAGAGATTCTGATACAAAGAAAAAGGTACATTCTCGTGCTCCTTATGTTTTGACCCCGGAAGAGAGAAAAAACTTTCTTCAGATATTAAAAAGCATCAAGTTTCCTACTGGCTTTTGTTCAAATCTTAGAAACAATGTTAAGATTGAACCTCCTGGTCTGCATTGTTTGAAGTCGCATGACTATCATGTCATTATGGAGGATTTGTTGCCGGTGCTAATTCAACATGCTTTCCCACGCTACCCAGACCTTCGCAGGGCTTTTCAACAGATTAGTTTATTTTTTAGAATCTTGTGCTCGAAGGTTCTGATTAAAACTGAAGTACAACAGGACAAATTCATGATCGCTGAGGCCATGTGTGTCCTTGAAGCGTATTTTCCACCTTCTTTCTTCGTTATCAGCATCCATTTGGTGGTGCATCTCGCTGATGAAGCTTTAACTTGCGGACCAGTTAGATACCGATGGATGTACCTTTTTGAAAGATAATACTTCATACTTCGTTAAAAATATGTAGTTTCATCCATTAATGTTTTTCTATTGTAAATAATGTTATCTTGAACAATGCATTAGGTTCTAAAATTGTTCGCTTTATTTCCTGAAAATACTAGTACATATCTTGTTAATGGTAATATGATTCAATGGTTTTTCCTTGATTTGTAATGTGTTGTAGTTACTTTGATGATCTATAGTTACTTCACTCACTTATTTCACTTATTTTTTATGTAGGGCGATGAAGAGTTTTAAGAACATTCCGAGCAACAACCATTTCATGGAATGTAATATCAAAGAATCCCAACTTGTAGCTGAAGGAGTGGTCTATGCAATGGAACACATGGCAAACTCAAAGTATGGGAATCATAAAGCTACACGAGAAGCATTCTTAGATGCTGATTCTGAGTACAGTGAATGGTTTTACCTTTGTACCCAAGTCCCATGAGCTAAACCGCGTTACACAAGACATTGGTGTTTGCATGGAAGCAACTACAATATATAGGGCAAGTCGTAAAGATAAGAATCCCATTGATGATGTGACAAAGTGGTATGGCGTGGTGAAACAGATCTTGGAGCTTGACTACACTGACTTTAAAGAGGTGGTGTTTTATTGCAACTGGGTGAAGGTAGAGAGCAGAAGTCGTGGGTGTAAATTCAGTTCTGATGGCAACCTTGTATTGGTTAACTTGGACAATTTCAGGCGATCAAATAATTACCTTGATGAACCTGCCATACTTGAATTTGATGCCCATCAAGTGTTCTATTCGACAGATTTGAAGGATCCTGAGTGGTCTGTTGTAATGCACTCAAAGAAGCATCTCACTGTACAAGCTGATGACATATTGATGCCTAAATTCGAAGAATTTTAGTCGATATTTGATGATGAACCACATTTGAAAGACCTGATGAAAATGCGCAAGCGTTAAGAATGTTTGCTTCTGTTGTAATTTATGTTTGAACCTTAGTTTAGCCTTGTTGGGATTCGGTCCAGCATCCTGCCTGCATGGGCTTAAAAAATGCGCGAGGCGCGGCTTGCGATTCGACCTGTGAGATCTGCACTAAAAAGTGGTTAAATGAATTGATTTGGACTACTCATACCAACAAGATGCATCTTCTTTTCTGGTAGCCATCTCATAGAAACTCCAAAGTTAAGCGTGCTTGGCCTGGAGTAGTTATGTGATGGGTGACCCCCTGGGAAGATTCTCAGGTGCGCGTGAGTGAGGACAAAATGTGCTAGAAAAGACTCGTGTTGGTATAGTGAGGATAGTCTTCATCATTTCTGGGGACCAACAAGCCTTTTTGCAATGGTATTAAACTGGCACCAGTTGTACTTCTACTTTGGACCTTAATTAGTTTGTTACTGGTGTTGTAAAATGTGATTTTTGGCTCATGATGCGTTGTTGCTTTGCTTACTGGTCCTTACGTACCATTAGTCATGTGTGATTGTCTACTATTTTTAACTATTAAGCATTTTTATCTGGTATTTATGCTTTATTTCATCTAGTGCAGGGCAATGGCACAACAGCAAAGCACAAGTTATGTTCGAAAGAGTACAACTTCGCAGCAAGCTGACGCTACCTCTTCTTGAGCAGCTCCAAAGACTAGTCAAACTCAATATTGCTGGTTTTCCCACAGGACCCAATGCTTCCAAATTTATGACTCAGGTGGGGGAGCTCATAAGAAGGTATATCCCTATTAACCATGCAAACTGGAGAATCGGGCCGCAAAAGTATAAAGATGATGTTTGGACTGCTTTGATGGTATTTTTCCTAATTCTCGTATTGGTTTCATTTGTGTGCTTTTACTACTAGTGATGGTATACTGTACTTATGTTTATTAACATAAACATGTAACTTGCTTATCTAGTGGCAATATGAATTCGAGGTCGAACATGTTCGCTATACTATAGAAATCAAATTTCCAAAATGCTTCAGGAGATACAAGTCTGACTTAAGGAATTACTACATTAAAAATAAACCTCAGAAAAAAGTGATGAACAAGAGATCTGCAGCAGAAATGGAGGGGTCTGAAGAACAATTGGAGGGGTCTGAAGAACTGGATGAGGAGGACGAAGAAGACAAAGAAACTGAACCTAAACCTGATCTTACTCCAGAAGAATGGGATGTTGCCAAATTGAAAGTTCTAGATGGGATGAATAAAATTGTTTGGGAAGAGTTTATCGACAATGAGCGTAAAGCTGAGACGATTTGTAAGTGTAAAAAGAATCACAAAGTCGCTCTAAATAAACTATCCGTCTTACACTTGGGCGAAAATCATACAGTACCAAGGCATATAAACTAGTAAGTAATTTTGGTAATCTAAAACTTAAAATTTTCTAGTATACTCTGTTTTTAATATGATAAACCATTATTGTAGGAAAATTCAGAGGTTAAAGTTGTACCCGACAATACTACGGACATGTGGCTATTGGGACACCGATGTAAGGATGGGACTGTTCATCCCAGTGCGGTCGAGGCATATGTAAGGGCACTCTCTTTCTTACTGTAACACCCCGAGATATTCGGAATAATTACAGCGCCGTAAACCCTTTAAGTAAGGATTTACAAGGATAATTTAAAAGAAATGTAAATATAATCCAATCGCACAACTGAAGTTCAAAATACAGATTTGGTTCAACTGATCCAATGAGTTAACTTATACAACCATATCGAAATGACATTATTAAAACAGACGTACTCGAGTACTAAATGAACTAAGAAGACAAATCACAATAACAATAAACATCAACCACATCACTGAGCCATTTCATCGTCCTGTCGGTACTGTGGTTGCTTCCCCGCTCCTCGGCTACCTGAACATCAAAACAATGTCCACCCCCGAAGGGGTTAGCAAATCAATGCTAGTACAAGTATCATAATACATAAATCATCAGTGCATCATAAAACATGCAAAACGGACTTCCGTCACCGGAATCCAACGATGCGAATCCTCACGATTCCATCAACACAGTACAGGGTAATCCAGCGATCCAGCCAGCGCCCTTGGTATAGATCCCCATGATGATCCCGTCGTACCAACGCATGGTGGAAAAACCGTCCAGCGATCCAGCGCCCTCAGCATAGATCCCCATGATGATCCCGTCGGACCAACGCATGGTGGACATTCGATCCAGCGCCCTCAGCATAGATCCTCATGATCCCCTCGGATCATTTATACTATAAACCAATCAATTATGCATACATATATGCATTTCAATATGTTCATCAATACGAACAATTAACAACGAATACCACGAGAAATTACAGAAATACATTTCATATTTGACAACATGAACAAAACCATAAGCATGATCAAGGTTCCAATATAAATCAAACTCAACATATGATACTTGCCTCGAAAATGGGAAGAATGAAATACTCCAACAAATGACACGCGTCCGTATGCCACCGCCCCTCGATCGTCCCCTATGAAAGGCTCGGACCTAAGAAATAATAAAGAATTCCTCTCAATTCGTACGAACGTCTAACAATCCGGTTTACGGCCGCAAACTCTAAAAATGAATTCTGCCTGAACTACTTAGCGCGCGCTACGTACTCTACGTAACGTGCGCTAAGCCTGCCCGTTAACGTACGCAAATGACCTGGTTTAGCGTGCGCTTAGCCGTGGTATCGACATCTTCTCTCGAGCAGTCGCCTCGCTCGATGATATAACGTACGTTACGTATCCATCTTAGCGCACGTTACTCATTCCCGATAGCGCACGTTAATATATACATCTTAGCGTGCGCTAATCGTGCATGGCAGTCACTACTGGATAGAACTTGAGCTAAAGGTGATGAAATCTCATGAAATCCTCAGTGTTAATACATGCCAACTTCGTGCATATCATGCTCATATGGTTTATGAAAGATCTTTATGGATTAAATGACTACGAGACACAAGGATACGTATCATCATTATTACACTATAATTCATCTTGATCTTCAAGAAAATATCCTAAGTTCAATTCATTCCAAGTCCCAAAACATATGATCTCTTACGCAAAACATAAGAACTAGGTAATCTCCATACACAGGACATGATCGGTTTTGAAGATACAAAATATGATTAGGAGTCCACATACTAAAAAGGTTCAATGGATCATACGATGAATAAGTGTCGAAACGTCAAAATATCCTTCTAACACATGATGATCGACTATTAACGAATTTAACTGACTAGATAAACATGATCAAACGTCCTTCAGAATACTACTAATATTGGTGAAGAATCACCTACCTCAAAGTAGTGAAGAACAAGGAGGAAATTCGAAGCAATCCAACGCCGAAGGTTTGAACACCAATCCTCTAATGATCTACAATCTTCAACACGAGCTAGGATGCCGGCAAGAAGTGTTTAGGATGAAGAGAGTGTCTTTCTAAGTTCAAGAATTTGAATGGGGGAGTGAAAAATCTGAAAATATGAAAAAGGATGTTGTCCTATATATAGAAAATGGTTATTAGCGCGCGCTAGTCCATATTCATAGCGTGCGCTAACGGCTATTTGAAACGTTACTGATTTCACTGTACTCAGCCTTTAGCGTGCGCTACCCTCATGCGAGTAGCGTGCGCTAACGCATTGACTTGGCTTTTTCCCGAAAGCCGTCCAGGTTCATCCCGACACAATCCGACCAAGATCCCCGGCCTGATCTCACCTACCACACGTAGCGTGCGCTAAGGTTCCTTCGCAGCGTGCGCTATGAATCCAAGTTAGCATACGCTACACTTAGATGATAGCGTGCGCTACAAGCGCAGAAACACAATCTATAAATCACATTCATGAAATCATACGCTCAACTACACCGGATAATGAAATACGGAGAATAATACTCAAATCAAAGTGTAACAATTACAATATCACAAGTTCCAAATACATATCAGAAATCTCGGGTATTACACTTACTATCTTAGTAACGTGCATAATGATGCACTTATTTGAACTTAGTCTAGTTAGGTTTGTTTGCTAGAACCAATTCCGAAATTTGAAACTGCAGGAGAAAGTAGCACAAGCTAAACAGAATTGCATTGAAAACGGAGAAAGTTTTAGTGGTCTGGTTTCACCGGCACTGGCAGAAGTGTTTGGACGTACCCGAAAAGATGGGATTCGTGGGTACTCATCCAGTGTGTCAAAGAAGCAGGCAGAGATGGCAGCAATCACGAAATCGGCTCTTAAAAAAAAGATACCATTAGTGAGGAAATATTGAACACAATTGAAGGGGTCGTTGGTACGTTGGTTAGTACAGTGGCTGCAGTTCAACGTCAAGTGGGGATGGTGAATAATAAATTCGATGTAAGTTTTGATAATCATAATGTGCCTACCTTTGTCCACTTTAGACGCAAGCTTTAATATATAATTGTCGTTTTTGTTCTTGTTCACATATGTTAATGGATTGGTTGAAGAAACAAGGAGGAGGTGTTGCCCCCGTCGACACTCCTAGCTTAGACAAAGGGTCTACTTCTTTTACTAGTGTTCAAAAGGGTCATGTGTAGGAGAAAGAGAAATAGGCCAGTGCAAGTATTAATAGAGTGGAGTCAACAATAGGGTCCAGTCTGAGCAAGTGGAGCTACTCAACAATATGGATAAGGTTGTAACATCTGGTGTTATTGATGGTGGTGGTGTATTTCATGGTAGAAAGGTAAAGAAGAATGAGAGGAAGGTCTACATCGAGGAAGTGTTTGACCAAAAAGCGTTAATCTGGGATGGCCCTCAAGGAGATGATTGGGTCTCCTTAAGTCAGATACCAGTACCTACTTGATTGGTGTGGAGTGAGGAGAGACTTCGACCTTCCGAGGAATAAAGAATATCAAGCAACAGACTTTTTGGTGTTGTGATTAATGATTATCAGCAGATTGCACTGACAGATTCTAGTGTTCTTTTTTTATAGCTAAAACACGACAGATGCTAGTGTTCTTTTTTTTGCGTCTTTTGAACACTTGGCAAATCCTACAGTATTTTGATGTTTCTCCTACACTGTAGGTTCATTGGACAAACCATGCATTTGTGTAAACTGTTTATAATTGGGAAAAACAATAACCCTGTATCGAATCAGCCGGGATACCCGATCCCTGTATCGATTGTTATTTGTTATTGAGAAGGTTTTGACATATATGCCAAATATACAGTAAGGAAACTGTATCGAGGCTTCAAGGCTTTATCCTATATCGAAAACCTGCCTCGAATCAAAGATCGTTGAAGCTCACAAGACAAAGCAAGAAGACTTGTAAAAGATCAAGTATGGAAACTGTCTCGATGCTCTAAATACAGTCATCTTCCATACAGTTCACAAAAGGACAAGAAAGAACACAAGTCAAGTCCCGTTGAACAAAGAAGTATTTAAATACTCTAGGATAAAGTATTTAAATACTGTCAGTCTTCAGATCTTCAGAATCCCGCAAAATCCGGATCATGTCATATTCCCGTTGAAGGAAATCTTATTCAAACGGACATCTCAACGGATACTTTCTTCAGAGGCTATATATATCCTTGAAGACATTGAAGATCGATTAAACGAACCAACCAACCGCATAACAACTAATACTCAAGCTATCAAAGTTATCATCCGAGCAAACATATCTCCAAGGCATACCGCTAGTTAGAACGAAAGAGATATACAATTGCTCAACATCAAGAATTATCATCACTCAAGATCTTGATATTCAAAGTCATTCTTACACAGTTACCTACCTTTTACCTCTGTAAAAGCCGAGCTCTGTGTGAACTCAACAAGTTATTCTGACCTGTGTGGGACGAATAAGGACGAAGCTTTGGAACTGTGTGTGAAGAAGCTAGTCAAGAAGGAAGCTTTAACCAATCTGTGTGAACGGTTGAAAGCGACATTCTTTGTATCATGTGTGAACGATACAAGGATAGGTTTGTTTATAATTACGTAGTTGTGTACGCAGAATTATATAATAAACTTTACTCCTGTGTGGAGGACCAGTGGACGTAGAGGGGTTTACCTCTAACCACTTAAATTACCGTGTTATTTACCTTCGCTTACCGTTTGAAATAACCGTGATATATTAAGTATACACCTAATACGTCGTTGTCAGTATCCACGGCAATTAATCGTATCCAAGACTTCCGCTACGCACTCGATTTAGATTCCATATAGTTTGTTGTTTAAACGATTTTCCAAAGTATCCAAGATACTTAAGTGGCCAACAAGTGGTATCGAGCGGTTGATTCTAAAAAGAATCGGTCGTATTTCTTTTTAACCGAATCGATTCAAATCACTTATCTTCAAAACTTTCTTTCATTCCTATATTATCGGTATGGATACTTCTATGATTAACAAAGTCCCTATGTTCTCTATTAACGAATTTGACGATGGAGAATTAGAATGGAAGCTCATCTTGCAAGAATGCACGAAGAGATGATTTTTGTTATACAGGATGGTCCGATCAAGATCATGAAGGTCAATCCGGCCGCAAGGATTGAGGGCCTAGCCCATGCCGAAATGCTCGAGAAAGAACGCGAGCAATGGACAACCGATGAAAGGAAGCGAGCCAATCTCGACAACGTGGCTAAGAACGCGTTATTTGTCACTCTTGACAAAGGCACGTTCTCAAAGGTAAAGAGCCGCAAAACAACAAAGAAATCGGGATAAACTCAAGTTAATTTGTGAGGGAACCGAGCTCTCAAAAGAAAACAAGATTTCAAAACTTACTCAGAATTTGAATCGTTTGAAATGAAACCAACGGAAACACTTGAGGAACTTGACCTCAGATTTACCGGTATTGTTGGTGAACTTGAAGCGTTGGGCAAGATTTACACCCAAAAGGAGAAGAACTTAAAAATTTTCAGATCTCTCCCACCCGATGGGACATTAAGACCACACTATGCGTGTATCCTGTAATCTTAATGAAATATCCACTTTTGATCTCTTCTCCGACCTTAAAGCGTTTGAGTATGACATTGACAAGAGACAAAGCCGAAGAATCTCCTTCAAAAGTCACGGCTCTCGCCGTATCGAACCGTCGACACAAAGATGCCTAGCTCGTCGAAGCCCGGTCACAAGAGCGCTGACAATGACGACGACATCCCGTCACAAGATGAAATGGCGCTTCTAATGCATAAATTCAAAAGTTCATCAAACACTGAAAGACTCCTACAGCCCAAACTCACAACAAGGTAAGTACGAAACATCATCTGGTGATGCTAACCTGTGCTATAACTGCAGGAAACCGAGGCCATTATGCAAACAAATGTCCTCATCCCAAAGTCCAAAGATTGCCCGAGGCCGAGCAACAAGAGAGAGATGAAAGAAGACGTGCTTGGAAAGACAAGCTCAAGGCCCCGATTGGAGAATCGAAGCCTCCCACACCATCCAAATCGCAGAATGTCTTCAGTGGTCAATGAAAGTGATTCATCCGACGATGAGTTCGATGACAAAGCATACATGTGCTTTATGGCCAAAGATGTTCCAAGGTGAAGACGACGATGAGGTAAGCTCAACCTCGCTTATTCCACCTAATGCATCTCATACTTTCAAAATATGATGAATGAATTCAAAAACATTCAAAAGGCCCATGAGACTTTAAAATCGAGAATATACAACTTCAATTAACAAATCTAAAGTCAAAGATGAAAATGACTTGTTGAAAATAAACTATGAAAATATGTCTCTTGGTCAGAAACCAGCAAGGTCGATTTTGAAAAACTCATGGAGAGCAATCATCAACTTGCTCATGAACTAAATACGCTTAAAACTCATAATGAGAGCAAGACAAATGATTTGGCTCTACTACAAACCAAAATTACAACTCTCGAGAAGCGAGAAACCGAACTTGAGACCATTCTCAAGTCTTTTGAAAAATCGTCCAAAAGAATGGAAGAAATTAAGCACGGGCAACATGCTCATGATAAAAGTGGCTTAGGATACACTCATGTTCGAATAAAGGTAAAACTAGTATCGTGTTCGTCAAGAGTGTGGAACACATTCCCGAATCAAGATACTCCTAGTCCCATAAAGGAACCTGCACTGAGAAACCGAAAGCCGCAATTCCGCCTCAACTCTACTATTCGAGACAAGTGGAACCATCAACCACTCGAAGGCGTAATCTACGGATGCTCCACAAGCATATCATCAAAGCCGATACTATTCGTAAAGAAGACGGTATCCAACCGCCAAAGGCCCGCACAACAAGACACTCAAGATAAAGGCGCCTAGGTATTGGATACAGAGCCCCGTTATCCCTCAAGACAAAGAGATGCCGCTCGAGATCAACAACAAGATTGGGAATCCAACCGGAGACCCGTAAGACAAGTCATAGGCCTAAGAAAATGGCTCCACCTCCTAGACGGCACTCGTCTTGGAATAATAATAATAACCCTGAATTTTACATGCATAATAATTATCGTGATTAGAACAACTATGGATATGCCCCACGTAGATACCGCAATCTTGCACCGAGTACATCCTACAGAAACCAATTGCTGTCAGAAAATCTGGGTACCTAAAGGAACTAACATATATGGACCCAAAATCAAAGGGGACCTAAATCTACCTAATTTCTTTGTTACAGACATTCTAGAGGAGGATACCGGTACTTCGATAGTGGATGCTCTCGTCACATGATCGGAGACAGAGCAAGCTATCCGATTTTGTAGAAGTTCGCGGTCCGAAAGTTCGCCCGGTGATAAGTCTAAAGGAAGAACAAGAGGAAAGGAAACCTACTTGTCGGGAAATTCAAGGTCACCGATGTTGCATATGTTGAAGGCTTACAGATAATCTACTTAGTATTAGCGCCCGTGATAAACAGCTTCTCGGTGAAGTTCTATATAGATCGTCAGAGAGTCAAGAACACCCAAACCAAGGAAGTTGTGCTTACAGAAGCATCGTAATATGTACATTGCCGATCGGAAGCCTATGAGCTCCTCAATTCCATGTTTTGTTGCCAAAGGCACCGCAGATCTTAGCCGGCTATGGCACAAGAGGATGTCTCACGTCAACTTCAAGACGATCAACAAGCTTTCAAGACAGGTATGGTTAGAGGTTTGCCGATGTGTCATTCAAGAAGGACGGCGTCTGTGACCATTCCGTAAAGGCAAGCAAATCAAGTCAACCCCGAAAAGCAAATCCTACCTTTCAACCCAAAGAGTGTTGGAAATGCTACACATGGATCTCTACAAATCCTGTAGACCCGGTAAGTTTGGGAGGTAAGAAATATTGCATGGTTGTTGTTGATGATTATTCCGTATGCTTGGACGATCTTTCTTAGCAAGAAGAAGGAAACAACATCTAGCCGCCCGAGCTCCCGAGAAAGTTGCGTAATGAAAAAGCATCGAGTATCGTGTGCATTCGCTCCGACAGAGGTACCGAATTTACTAACCGCTTTATAGAGCAATACTGTTCGAGAATGGAATACAAAGACGAATACTCACCGCCCGTACACCTCAACAAAATGGTGTTGCCGAGCGAAAGAATAGGACGTTGAAAGAAGCAACAAGGACAATGATTGCCGCAAGCAAATTGCCACAAAGATTTCGGGGTGAAGCAACCAATACAATGCTACACTCAAAACCGCAAAGATCGTCAACAAGCACCACAACAAAACAAATTACGAGGTATGGAATAACAAAACTCCATTAGTTTCGTATTTTCACATTTTGGATGCAGTGTTATGTTTTGAACAATGGGAAGGACCAACTTAGAACCTTTGATGAAAAATCGATGAAGGAATATTCGTAGGATACTCCTCCGTCAAAGAAAGCTTTAATCTTTAATAAAAGGAGGTCGACGATCGAGGAATCGGGCTTCATGTAGTTTTCGACGAACCACACCATGACCCTACAGGAGTAGATGATATCACTCAGGACATTCACCATCTATCTATCTTAGATCCACCTACACCCATAGAACCTGTAGTTGATTTAGAAATCAACCCCGCAGCTGTAAGAATCGATGTGGATGAAGCTGACGCTGTACAAGCTGAAGCTGTACCCACAGAAACTTTCGATACAGTACGGGATCCTGAACTAGAACCCGACCGAAGATGGTTGAGAGATCACCCGCAAGAGCTGATCATTGGAAACATTAATGCCGGTGTTTCTACTCGTAGGAGAATACAGAGTACACAAGGAAATGTACTTTGTGCACAAGAAGAATCTAATGCTGAAGTCTCACAGTTTCCTGAATGGAAATCTCAATCCGAACTTAGGAGACTCAATATGTGCACTATCGCTGTATTCTTAGCCCAGTCCGAACCTGTTTCGACCATAGACGCTCTTAACAACTCTCATTGGATAACATCTATGGAAGAAGAGCTTAACGGTTTCGAAAGAAACAATGTATGGTATCTTGTACCCAGACCGACACACCAATCGGTTATAGGAACCAAATGGGTATTTCGAAACAAAAAGGATGGAAATGGACTTATCATAAGGAACAAATCCAGACTAGTAGCACAAGGCTATTGTCAGGAAGAAGGAATCGACTATGATGAAACCTTCGCCCCTGTAGCGAGACTAGAAGCCATTAGGATATTTTTAGCCTTTGCCGCCCATAAGAGTTTTATCGTATACCAAATGGACGTCAAGAGTGCTTTCCTGAATGGAGAGCTTACAGAAGAAGTTTATGTTGAACAACCACCAGGGTTTGCCAACACAGACGGTATCGATCTAGTTTACGTGCTAAGGAAAGCCCTGTACGGACTTAAACAAGCCCCTAGAGCACAGTACGAAACCCCGTCCCAGATCTAACCAACAACGGATTTGAGAAAGGTGTGTCGACAAAACCTTGTTCAAGATACAGAAGGTGATGACCTTCTAATGGTACAAATCTATGTCGATGATATTATTTTTGGTTCAACTAACCTTGCTCTATGTCGAGGTTCTCACATCTCAAAGCAAATTTGAAATGAGTATGATGGGGAACTTAGTTATTTCCTAGGTTTGCAGGTAAAGCGGTTGCCTACATGTATATTCATCAACCAGAGAAATACAGAAGGAGCTTCTCAACAAATTTGGAATGAACAATTCCAAATCTTCGCTAACCCCATGAGCACTTCCGTGCAAATTAGTGCTGATGAAGCCGGAAAGCCGTTTGACCAATCACTCTACAGAAGCTTATCGGTTCGCTCCTGTAACTAAAGGCTAGCATGCCCGATATCCATTATGCTGTTGTATTGTGTGCGAGATACCAAGTTGCTCCTATGGAATCACACTTCAATTAAGATAAACGAATCCTGAAATACGTAAAAGGAACAGTCGATGCAGGATCGTGGTATCCTAAGGAAGGCGGATTCGATTTAGTTGGATACAAATGACTCGATCTCTGAGGTCGCAAGCTAGATAGGAAGAGTACAAGCAGAACTTGTCACTTTCTGACCTAGACTCGTATCTTGGTTCAATAAGAAGCAATTGGCAAATTCTCTTTCCACGGCCGAATCGAGTACTATGTCTTTGGTAGCTGCTGTATGCAGATCCTTTGGATGCAGCAACAACTGTCAGATTATGGAATCGATGCTAGAGAGACTCCAATCATGTGTGATAGCACGAGTGCAATTGCAATCACGCACAATCCTGTTTTGCACTCGCGCACTAAGCATATCAACATGAAGCATCATTTTATCAGAAATCATGTCGAGAACAAGGATGTTCGCCTGGAAAAGGTTCATACAGACATCCAGCTGGCCGACATTTTCACCAAGCCTCTCGACACAGCAAGATTCAACATGCTAAGAACAGAATTGGGGATACTACAGCCAGACTCCCTGTAAGTAAATTTACTGTTTTTACTCAACAATTGAGGGGGAATGCTGTAAGACCCGTGAATACAAAGATTCAACATTAATTAGCCGTACACTCGAAACATCAATACAAGATCAGAGCGAACGAAGGCATATGAATCCTACGGTGATGTGTGCAATAATTAAGGGGGAATATCGGGACCCATGAATACAAAGATTAATCCAAATATTGCCGTATGGAATTCAAAACCTATTAGTACCTTTTTAAGGGGGAACGTCAGATCGACGGAGAACAAAGACATACTATAGATTTCGATTCAAGATGTAATATAATATTATTTCCTTTTAAAATAATTTTTGTCCACGTGCCCTGTTTTTATGTCAAACATCATGTTCATTAAATGCCTTACACGACATCTGGACAATCAATCTCAAAAGCCGCGATGTTTTTAAATTGTTTATTATTTTTAAACCGCCGTTTTAGGCATTTAGGTAATCAACCTACGTCGAAGTGGGACCCAAGTATTTTAAAACCTTTTAATGGATTAGCGTACAGCTTACACTAAATCCATCCCGACCGTCGATTTCAAAACCGGTTCCCATCCCTTAAAATCGACCATTCGTACTGCAAACCCTATTTCGCGCCAAGTATAAAAGGATCAGATTCGCCATTAGAGACTCTTTACACTTTCGCAATTACAAGAGATCTCAAGCAAGCGACTACATATTTTCTCGCATAATCATCGCAAATTTCTACTGCTTTCTTCCTCCTTCGTTTTAAGAAAACATCCATGGCTAGTCAATCTTCTTCCCTGCTCAAGAAAACCTCCAACATCATTGATGGCCGGATCTTCTCGAAACTGTCATCATCGAGCGTATCATCTCTCGAAATCAACGACACCGAACCAATGGAGTATATTATTACTCGTCTTGAGCAACAAGGTCTCAGATCGCCGGAGCAAATCGCTGACAAATACGACGCCCATCCGGTTGAGGAATTCTACCTCAACGCCGCCGTTCGTTTTCTCGTCACTATCCCTGTGGAGGACATGTTGCCGACATCACCGCATCCCAAGGAGTGCAAATCGCATCAATAGCGACCTACTCCGGAAAATCTACAGCCGCCCGCCGACGGCTCGACCATGGACCAGCTTGAGACGTTCGGGTCTCAAGAGCTGATTACCAAGTTTTATGGACTTTTTACAGGGTCCAAAGTGGTTGACATGGTGACAACCACTTGTCACAAGAAAAATTTTCTTCTTTATTTCGTTTATCTGCATGACTTCTGTTCCAGAATCATTGAAAATCGAACCGGTGCGTTCGAGATGTGCACGAATCTAAGGTTCAGAATGATGGTAGCTATTTTGACCTGTGAAAAGGTCAATTGGTGCCAAATCATTTTGAAATGACTTCAAGAAGAGGTGTACAAGCCTGCCACCCAAAAGAAATCATTTGGTTTAATGCTGAACTACATCCTGACGAGGTGCGGAGTGATGCAATCCGCCGACGCCAAGAAAAATAGCTCACGGATATACTTAGGAGGCGTCAAGCCCACTGCTTATAACCAGAGCACCATGCATGCCAACCATCTGCAAACCAGGTACATGCCTATTTCTGACAACCCCAGAGATGTAACCGTGAAGGTCCCAGAAATGGAATCTTCAAAGAAGAAGCGCAAGCGTTCTCACAGCAAGAAGCACTCTGCTGGTGAGAAGTCCAAGAAGAGACTCCGGAGGCTCTCAAAAATCAAAACCAAGCACTCCAAGGATGTCTCGCCCGTGGCGCAACCCACTGAAGAACCCCAGGGCCCAACCCCTGTAGAAGAGGTGTCTCCTACTGCATCGACAGTAGATCCCGAGCCTTTGGCGGCTACGACGGATATAGAGACATCTGCCAACATTCAAGACGTTAGCACGTCGGCTGCCCATTCGGAGCCAAAAGCTACCTCTCCTCTACGGGATCCCACACCCGCAGATCCAATTTCCTTCGGGGCACCATCCTCGCAAGGAGTCCATCTTCCGTGCGGATCCCATACCGCACTCGAATCCTCAAACAGCCTCCGCACGTGATTCAAGTCCCTCCCGACTCAATCATAAATCAAACACTTCTTTCGGTTCAAATTGAACAAGCGTACGAAAGATTCCTGCAATGGAAAGGCTATAGGCTAGCTCCGCATTTGACACCTGCATACAATTGGAGCGAATGGAGCCACGAAGAGCGATTCGTCAAGTAATGCACTCAACCGAAATTGAGGCCCCGCTACGATGGGACAACGCCTCTTTCAAAGACCTCATTGAAAGCCACCGCCGCACAACCGACGCGAGAAGAAAAGGAAAGAAGAAGTCGAGGACTTTCCCATTAATCCAAAAGCGACGACGATGCCGACTCGGACGATGACGACGATGCTCTTCAAGCAGTCCGAGAATGAGCCGTGAAGAGGCTGAAGCCCGAGACGCCTCTCCACCCAGAAAAGACGAAGGACCTTCTAACCAAGCCAATCCTCCTTCGCCACAGCCGGAGAACATTCCCGACCAGGAGGAATCAGTCCCTCCAGTCGAGGAAGATCAAGAAATTTTGGAACAGGCACCCGAGCCTGTTGCGACCGGAGAAGCCATTCCTGCAAGCCAACAGGAGGATTCAATCCCTCCTGCATCCATATCTGCCGAAGAACCTTCGCCACAGGACGCTTCTGAACCAACTGTCGCCGTACCACAAGAAGCTGCCCCCGCACCTGCAACCTTGGAATCCGAGGACGGTAACGAACCTGAGGATGTCCAACTTACTTCACGTCCATCCGTGAACGTAAGGAGGTTGAACTGTGCTGAAGACTTCGCCCAGCCTGACTCTCCTATCTCCGCTGCACGTAAAGAGCGCCTGCGAGCTCTTGGCCTTCAGACTGTATTTATCGAAGATGCAGTTAATGCTTTATCTTCTGTTGAAAAGGCACTGAATTGGATGCACACCTCTGCCGTAGAAGAAATGTCCACTCTTCAACACGAAGTATCTCGAGTTGTCGACGCATTCATCCTTCTGCCAGAAGTTTTCAAGCAAGCCTTGAAGATCATGGAAGATAAACAAGAGAAACTGCTGAAGGAGGAAGCTTCAAAGACAAGAATTGCTGAAGCCAAGACCGCCTGTGCAATGATTGAGAATGACTCAATCAAGCGTGCGCACGACAAAAGCATTCAAGAAATGTCACAGACTCTTTCCTCCCTTGTTGAAAGAATAAACAGCATCGAGACCAAACAGGACGCCGCTCTTGAAATCCTGCAAAGTCTTGATGAAGCCAAAAAGGGGGAAGAGGCACGAGAAGCTGCAAGGAGAATAAGACTGCAACAGGAAAGGGAATTTGAGGCTGCTCAGAGCAGTATCGCTGCCGAATTGAACAAGCTAGCACCTCAATCCCAAAGCTTTAGAATTTCAGGCTCCAGACCGGAATTCCATGACCCAAATATCCCTTGGCAAAATCTTATCCAAAGACCTTCGGAAATACGTCTGCCGACCAACCGCAACCCAACTGCCGAAGAAGTGAAGCACTGGAGGAAGAATGAACTGATGAGATATTTTGTCAGACTCATCAGGGAATCCGCCATCTTCAAAAATTTTAAAACGTTAGCGGAAGCGGCAGATAAGTTTTCAAAGATGCTAGAAGAAGGTAAGCTCCCTCTCCAAGTCGAAATGAAATCAAAACATAGAAGAGGAGATCGGGTCACCCATCCAGAAGATTAGATACTTGCCTTTGATCGTTCATATGAAGGAAGAGCGATTTACCAGGAACGATTCAATGATTCACTTCTAAAATGGTTGCGCTGCACCGAGAATTAGCCATGAAATAGACCTTGGATGCATGCGGATTATAGATGAGGAGATGAAATTTATGTATATTATTTTTGTTTTTGTAATTTCTATTCGAAAACGACAAACTTTGTACTCAATCATTTTGAATATCAATAAAATAGTTTGTTTGTCTTGAAAGATTACAACTCGTAATCTCTTGTGTTTATGTATGATTACTTAAAATTGTTTGATAGAAATCTCAAGTTAGACAAACTTGATTGAAAAATAAGGCATATGCGAACTAGTCTACGAGCAGTTCATAGTTTCGATTGTAAACGTAGAATACATTGTAAGATTGTGCACATGCGCCAATCATAAGCTTAAGTTGTAATAAATCTCAAATCAGATCGAACATGCTGCGGCGGTTCATTATTGTAGACTAAGTCACTAAGTCAGACCTATTGACAAAAGACCAAGAAATCTGCCAGAAGTCATCGAAGAAGAATGCTTCATAAAGAAGGTTTTGGCATCATCAAGAAGACTCGAAGAGTTGAAGTAAGTTAGTCTTGGCAAATTGTCAAAAAGGGGGAAATTGTTGGGAAAAACAATAACCCTGTATCGAATCAGCCGGGATACCCGATCCCTGTATCGATTGTTATTTGTTATTGAGAAGGTTTTGACATATATGCCAAATATACAGTAAGGAAACTGTATCGAGGCTTCAAGGCTTTATCCTATATCGAAAACCTGCCTCGAATCAGCATCAGTGAAGCTCGTCAGTACAGAAAGAAGACTTGTAAAAGATCAAGTATGGAAACTGTCTCGATGCTCTAAATACAGTCATCTTCCATACAGTTCACAAAAGGACAAGAAAGAACACAAGTCAAGTCCCGTTGAACAAAGAAGTATTTAAATACTCTAGGATAAAGTATTTAAATACATCGATCTTCGAATCTTGAGAATCCCGAAATCCGGATCATGTCATATTCCGTTGAAGGAAATCTTATTCAAACGGACATCTCAACGGATACTTTCTTGAGGCTATATATATCCTTGAAGACATTGAAGATCGATTCTGAAACGAACCAACCAACCGCATAACAACTAATACTCAAGCTATCAAAGTTATCATCCGAGCAAACATATCTCCAAGGTATACCGCTAGTTAGAACGAAAGAGATATACGAGGCTCAACATCAAGAAACGACTATCATCGGCTCAAGATCTTGATATTCAAAGTCACTGTTCTTACAGTTACCTACCTTTTACCTCTGTGTAAAAACCGAGCTCTGTGTGAACTCAACAAGTTATTCTGACCTGTGTGGGACGAATAAGGACGAAGCTTTGGAACTGTGTGTGAAGAAGCTAGTCAAGAAGAAAACTTTAACCAATCTGTGTGAACGGTTGAAAGCGACATTCTTTGTATCAATCTGTGAACGATACAAGGATAGGTTTGTTTATAATTACGTAGTTGTGTACGCAGAATTATATAATAAACTTTTACTCCTGTGTGGAGGACCGGTGGACGTAGAGGTTTACCTCGAACCACTTAAATTAATGTGTTATTTACCTTACCTTTTCTTGTTTGAAATAACTGTGATATATTAAGTATACACCTAATACGTCGTTGCTGTATCCACGGCAATTAACTGTATCCAAGACTTCCGCTACGCACTCAGATTTAGATTCCATACAGTTTGTTGTTTAAACGATTTTCCAAACTGTATCCAGTATACTTAAGTGGCCAACAACTTTTAGTAGTTGTTCTAATCACTTGATGATATGTATATATATATATATATATATATATATATATATATATATATGGGGAAAGTGAATGTGTGTGACAGCCCCACCCAAGTTGGGTGAAAAACACCTCACATACTATTTTTTTAATATGTAAAATACATGTGGGCCCTGATTTATTCATTAATATTAAAAAAATAGTATGTGAGGTGTTTTTCACCCAACTTGGGTGGGGCTATCACACACCTTCACTTTCCCCTATATATATATATATATATATATATATATATATATATATGTGTGTGTGTGTGTGTATTTTGTCGATTTGATGGGGAAACACCATATATATATATATATATATATATATATACAGTTTTTTTAAACCGGATTACACATTTGCAACGTTTATATATGTTCCTATTAATATTACATAGGGACATTTGTAAACGTTCCTATAATTAAATACAGGAACGTTTATAAACGTTACCAAATATTAGGGACCCCGTATTTGGAACATTTATAGGTGTTCCTATAATTCACAGCAACGTCCATATTTGTTGCTAATAGGCCATTTTCATGTAGTGCTCGTTGATACAAGAATGTAGATATATAATTGATAGAGCGATTCTTCTCATATCGGAATAATCTTTTCAGAGTATAATGATCGCTTGATAAACTCAAATATTGCTTGTGTTTGCTTGTAAGCTCTGGTAATTTCTTGTATTTGCCAACGAATGACATCTATTTATAGCCTCTTGGAGTAATTTTCCAGTTGGAATAGTATACAAGTGTTACGTACGTTAAGTAACATATGTTACGTACGTAAGTCGTGTTACGTACATTACACCTCCTGTGTAACGGCCGTAATGAGACCCTTAATCTGGCCAGTAGCATCTGGCTGAAATCTGTTACGTACGTTATGTATTAAACATTACGTACATTATGCTTGGTCAATTAACCGTTGGATGAGATGACTTTAGTGTAACTGTTGATGACTAATTTTGTTGACTCTATGTAACGGGCTGATTTTCAAATATTATATATGTTACACTTTTTGTATTACGTACGTTACCTGCATTCATAACACTTAGTGAAAATGTTAATGTTACGTACGTTAGGAAAGGTCTGTTACGTACGTAAGGAACAGTTTGTTACGTACGCAAGGTACATTATGTTACGTACGTTAAGTATTGAAAATATAGAATGCTAATTTTGCTTAGTAAAACATCATCAAAACATTCAAAATGTGTTATGAAAAAATATTGTTCCAACAAACACATAACCTCCCATCATAAGTCAAAACGTTGTCTGTGGCAACGACAAATTTCTCAATACTCCCATCTTGTGCTCGATCTTTCATCTTGCACAAGAACTTATCACGTGGTTGAGCCTCCTTAATCTTATCCCTCAAGTTTGGTTGCAAGACCAAAGATGATAGGATTGCTTTCGAACTATTTGAAGACTCAACTACCTCAATCCTCAACTGGGAGAACTCCTTTATCAAACTCTCCTGATCGGTCAAGCAAGCTAACTCGCCTCTAGTCTTCCGACTCAAGGCATCAGCTACCACATTAGCCTTACCCGAATGGTAATGGATAGTACAATCATAGTCCTTCACCAATTCTAACCATCGCCTTTGTCTCATGTTAAGATCCTTCTGTGTAAAAAGATACTTCAAACTTTTATGGTCCGCGTATATCTCACACTTCCCTCCGTAGAGATAGTGACGCCAAATATTCAGCGCATGTACTACAGCAGCCAACTCCAGATCATGCGTTGGATAGTTCAACTCATGTGGTTTAAGCTGTCTCGATGCATAGGATACTACTTTACCATGTTGCATCAGAACACAACCCAACCCCTACTTTGAGGCATCACTACAAATAACAAAGTCTTTCATCGGATCAGTAATTGTTAATACTGGTGCCGAGGTTAGTCTCCTTTTCAACTCTTGAAAACTCTCCTCGCACCTGTCACTCCATTCAAACATCATGCCTTTCCTTGTTATCTAGGTCATAGGAGTGGCGATTTTCGAAAATCCTTCGATAAATCTCCTATAATAGCCAGCTAGGCCCAGAAAGCTGCGAACTTCGCTCGCATTTTTGGGTACTCCCCAACTACTCACTGCTACAACCTTATTGGGATCTACTTCAATTCCTTTTGAAGTCACCACATGTCCAAGGAATCCAACTCTGTTTAACCAAAACTCACATTTCTTGAACTTGACATACAACTTCTCCTTGCTAAGTGTCTCCAATGTAATCCTCAAATGCTCTTGGTGTTGTTCCTTGTCCTTAGAATACACCAAGATTTCATCTATGAAGACGATCACGAACTTGTCCAAGTAAGGTTGGAACACCCTATTCATCAAATCCATAAAGGATGTCGGTGCATTACTCAGACCAAATGGCATCACTACAAATTCAAAATGCCCATAACGGATCCTGATAGCCGTCTTGGGAATGTCACACTCCCTAATCTTCAGTTGATGGTACCCGACCTCAAATCAATCTTTGAAAAGATTCCGGCTTCTCTCAGCTGATCGAATAGATCCTCGATTCTCGGTAGTGGGTACTTGTTCTTCACCGTGAGTCGATTCAGCTCTCTGTAATCTATACACGTCCGAAGTGACCCATCCTTCTTTCTTACAAACAGCACTGGTGCACCCCATGGTAACACACTAGGACGAACAAATCCGAGCTCCAGCAACTCTTGAATTTGGACTTTCAATTCTTGAAGTTCCTTCGGAGCCATTCTATATGGCGCTTTGGATGTTGGGACCGCCCCAGGGACCAAATCAATACTAAACTCCACTTGCCGGTCGGGTGAGACTCCTGGCAAATCTTCTGGAAACACATCTAAAAACTCCCGTACTATAGGTATGTCTGTAGGGGATATCTCATTAGTACGATTGTCGACCAAACTCACCAAGTAACCCTGACATTTCTCCTTCCTTAGACTTCTCAATGCCTTCATGGCTGTGATTACTCTGGGTACTGTCCTACTCTTAGTACCATAAAAGGTGATCGACTCGCCTTCGGAACTCCTCAATGTCACCTTCTTCTCACAACACCTTATATTGGCATCATGTCTATTGAGCCAGTCCTTACCAAGCATCACATCAAAATCCATCGAGCTAATCAAATACAGGCTAGCGTCGAATTCTCTACCTCATATCTCAATATTCTCGTCAATCATTCTATTAGTGAGGATCGTATTTTCTGACGGTAAGCTAACCTTAAGAGACTCAACAGTTCTAACGCTTCTATGACCAATGGTATGATAAAACTTTGCAGACATAAAAGTATGTGGCACCAGTGTCAAATAAAGCGAAAGCAGGCACATTAGAGATCATAAGCATACCTGACACTGTGCTGGGATTCTCATCTGCGTCCTTTTGGTCAAAGTATAAATGCGAGCTTTTCCTCCAGTACTTTGACCTTTGGCCCTTTAGAGATGACAGTTCGAAGATGAATGCCCTGGCTCCTTACATCTGTAGCAAACACCTTTACTGTACAGGCACTCCCCTCCATGATTCTTACCACACTTTGAGCACTCTGGCTTTCCTGGTTTGAGTCTTAGGTCCCGACCTTTGATCAACCTTTGCTTGCTTATTAGAAGCCACAACCTTATTTTAGTTCCCCTTCCAATGCCTCTTACCGGTATTAGGCTTCGTAGACTGTTGTTAATCTAGATTATGGCTAGCCTCAACCTCTTGGGCTCGAAACACTGTCTCGATATAGGGTAGCACCCCATGACCATCCACGATGTGACAAAATACTTGGGCGTAAACCACTCCGGAACTTAAGGGCCCTCTTTCGATCTGTATCCACCATGTGCTCCACAAAGAAGCTGATTTGGTTGAATTTCCTCTCATATTTTTCAACCGTCATTCCTCCTTGTTCGAGATTCCAAAACTCTCTCTCCATCTTCTCTCGGTAACGCTGTGGGTAGTACTGTTCCATCACTATTTCCTTGAATCGGTCCCAAGTTAATGCAGCATGCTCGGACACCGGCCTCAAACGCCAATAGCTTATCCACCATCGTCCAGCATCCTCTACCATTTGATATTGGCCGCAAAGAATTCTTTGCGCATCAATGCACCCAATGAGCTCAAAGGTGCGCTCGAGCGACATGAACCATTCATTAACAAAAGCTGGTCCTTCTCGATCGTTGAATGATGGTGGGGTGAAACGCCGGAACTATTGCACGACTTGTGCCTGAGTAGGAGCTGGCACGTTATTATTGTGGTTATCCTAATCTCCGTCACCACCAGCAGCAGCACAGAGGTTGGCATTCTGACCACCGAGATTATCTGCACCTCGGTTAGTTAGGCGTCCACGTCCACGAGTTGCTATTATCCTAAGGCATACCACACGCAACGATCCTTCAGTACTTACCCAACGAGAGGGAGAAATAAAATGGAGAGTTACATTGCATCTATAGGTTGAGAACGAGAGATTTCTAGCAATGATGATTTACACATGTCACACAATACTTATGAATTTATAAGAAAATAATTTCATGCCCAAATACTTTATCATAAAATTCTTATGTACAAAATAAACTGAAGATGCATCTTTAAAGCATGAATCATGGTTGATCTGGCAAACTGCATTTATCACATAATGAATAATAATAACTTAATGTACCTTGGAGTCGACGTGGAGCGGCAGAGGTGGATGATCATAATTGCTAAAATATTTGACTACTTGCGAAAATGAAATTTCAGATTGAATAAAAAATTATTTTAACGAGTCTACAGAGCTGTGGACCCGCTCCGATACCACTTATGTAGCGACCACTTTTCTAGAAAAATAATTCTTCAAATTTTAGAAAGAATATATAAAAAATTTTCAGCGGAAATACATTTTTCAAAAAAAAAAAACTTAATAATCGCAAGTAATATTCTCGAGTCGTCGTTAAAACAAAACATACTTTGACGTGAAATTAAAACAAATCGAACACTTGTTCGTAAAACATAGTTTGAGAGAAATAACGTTAAATAAATAAACATCTAATCATAAGTTTGATCATCCCACACTCAAGCGCATGCCAACTCGGTCTTCTCAACCTGAAAGGGTTAAATATTGGGGTGAGCTTCCAACTCGCTCAGTGTGGAGAGTACGTAATATGTCTAAGTTAACTACTAAATATATTAGCAAGTATAAACAACATGACTAATAAATTCTAACTGTCGGCTAGCCCAAAGGCTTTATGTACAATTAAGTGCTTCTAACTGATTTGCACATTTAAGTGTTTCTGACTGATTTGCACATTTAAGTGCTTCTGACTGATTTGCACATTTAAGTACTTGTGACTGATTTCACGTGCACATACAAGGCAATATATAAAACAATTAAAATAAACAAAAGCATAATAAATTCCCCACACCTGGATAAAATGCAGTTCTTGAACTTGAATGTGATGAAGATGCTTGACTCGACAATCCTAGGCCCGTAAATTCTTGTTATTATCTATAATTAATAATAATAATCATGATGAACAAATTATATACTCGCAAGTGTACGAATCGCTTTTATAGGAAGCAGCAAGTAACTCCGAGGTCGATCTCTCGAGGAATTGGAAACGGTTTAAAGTTCGATAATGTTCGGCAAATAGTCGAATGAACAAAAGTAAAATAAATTAAAATACATCATTGGTTGATAGGTTTACAATTAATAACCCATAAAAATAAACAAAGCGATAACAACACCAAATTAATTGTCGGATAATTGAGAGATTACAATAATGAGATTGATATGGGAATTTAGAGTCACTGACACACACGTAATCAATTATTAGTTCCGATACTCAAATAAATAAGGTTTGGAATTATCGATTGCTCACGATTAAAAGAAATTCGTTTGATGGCAGTAATTTTAAAAATCACGATTGTTCTTTTCGAAAATAAAAGATACTCTTTTGATGGGGACGAATCTCTACTAACAATCGACTAGCTAATACCTTTGATGGGGTAGCTCACTAAAAGATCGCGGAAAAAGGTTTAGAACATTCACAATCGCTTCTATCGGGTCGTTTGATGGCGAACACCGACAAAAACCCTCGATTTGAATAATAATAACAACTATGAAATGGGTTTGATGATCTAAATCAAAAGTTCTTAAACTAAGAACGAACAAGAGGAACAATCCAAAACTTTTACCCGGAAAATCAATAGAAACTAATAATCGATAGCATGTGTGTGGCTCAATCTAAAAACTCATATGAAAAGATTAGCTACACATGATTATTTCAACAACAATAATGGAAATTGAAGAACAAAACATGGTAGAAACTTCCCTTGAAAATGCCGAAATTGAATTCCCGATGAAGATTTGATGTTCTTCCTTCAAAAACTCATGACAATTGATACAAGGAAATATAATATCTCACAAATGTATTTTTCACTCCACGGACATACAAGAAAGATGATGAAACAATCTCACCTTTTCCTCACTTTTTTGTGTTTTCTCCCTCAATCTTGTGTTTTTCCACCCCAAAATATCTCCCACAAGATAAGAATATCCTTCCTATGGTCTCCACCCCATTTTTTTTATAGCCAAAGGATCAAGAAAAGGGCTCAAAATAGTGCAAAAATGTCAAAGAAAATGACTTGCACCGAAAAGTGACACGGCCCGTGTCCTGGGACACGGCCGTGTCGCACTACCCTGAAAAGAAGAAAAGGTGCACTGTCCACGGACCCGGCCGTGTCCTATGACACGGCCGTGTTGTACTGTGCTAGAAATGCAAAAGCGGCTGGATCGTGACTCGGCCGTGTCCCATGACACGGCCGTGCTGTACTCTTCTGCCAAATGTAATTCGCGCTGGAATGACACCCGTCCGTGTCTTGTGACACGACCGAGTTGCCTGATGCGGACCGAGTTGCTTTCCTTGTTTTGACTCCGATTTTAGGTCTTCTTCGGCTTGATCCTTCGTTCTTGTATCAATACATCTCGGAATTTAGCATATGATATACCGTTTCGAAGCTAATTTCACGAGGAATTTATATCAAAGGAGAACACATCATGATTCGAAGGAATGAATCTGGAAATTAGAAAATACGACAGGTAGTGCTTCAATCTTCATCGTTTTAGGCCTCATTCTCGCTCTTAATCGTCATAAACTCCAATATTGGCCATAAAAGCGCATATTTCACCACAATATTCGTCCGGATACCTACTAAACAAAAACACAACATACCACGCGTAAAAAGAGCAAAAACACTCAAAAATAAATGAAAGTGAGACTCGGTAGAACAGAATGAGACGATCAAAAATCGACTCATCAAATCCCCCCAAACCTAAAATTTGCTTGCCCTCAAGCAAAAAGAAATAAAACACACGACAAATAAACGAGAAGGATTGAATAATCAAGTTAATCATCGGGTATACATACAATCAACCGAGAATGTAAAAGTATCGTAAAGTCTCGTAATTCATCATGGAAGCCTAAACTCACAAATGAGTGGAAAGCAATGGCATTTGATCGAACATGCAAGAAAACAAGTCTTAATAGTCCCTCACTGAATTATATCGATTCACTCATCTCTCAAGTGTTTAGATAGGTCAATACGCTCAACTCGATTCAAATGAAAAGTTCTACTATATGCTTGCACTTCTTCTCTTCATCAAACGCATCAATATTCACAAAACATGAGTCATAGGGTCTTACTTTGGGTTGTAATGGGGTTGTGGCTCAGGTTGGGAAAATTTGGCTAGTAGTTACAAGTTCAGTCCAAGTAGAGCATATACGATCCTTACATATATGAAATAAACACTCAAAGCAAGATCGATCATTCTACTTCAATTCTCCCGTATATATATCTCTCTGTTTTTCTCTAGGCCTTGTTAAGTGCAATTCTTATAATATTGGCCTATTTCTCACAACCATCGACTTCCCTTTTGTTTTTCTTAGGCTCACTCCTCTCCTCCCCTATGTTTTCTATCCCACTATTATTATTAGGATCACTTTTTTTTGTGGGGCTTATTATTTTCAGGGGAACGGGAGAGAATATTTTTGCCTCTATACACCACAAACTTTGCACACCTTCGTTTTTCAAATATACCCTCTCATGCTCTTACAAGGACCAATACTTGGGTAAGTTATGGCTTTTGGCTATATGTAGCTATAAGATGCGGGTTTTTCGAACAAAATATGGCTAAAGGCTCAACGGGGCTAGCAAAGGATATTGATATGAAATGGTGGGTATTCTTGGATAAGTTGGTTCAAGACAAAAAAATGGGCAACCCTAATCATTTCTCGTGTTTGTAAATATCAACACATCATCCGACAGAATCATGCAAGTTCTAAAGAATACAAACCATAAGAAGAGAAATTACACATGAAAGAATTTTACCGCTAAAGGTGAACGGTTCAATTAGGCACAAGAACTCACGGCTTTTGGACTACCATACTCATTCCTTACACGTCAAATTAAGTAACCAAAACTATACATTCACACGCAAGGTCAAACAATCAATTAGATTTATAAAACTCTACGAGCCAATTACAAACACGATTAATCATCCATATACCCAACAGTTAACAAGGTTATTGCAATCCAACTACGACATCACGCAAGAAAAAAAATAAAGAAAGGAAACAAACATCACGCAAACTAAAAACAAATAAAAAATGAAAAAGTTGCACCCCCCCCCCCCCCAAACATAAACATTTGCTTGTCCCCAAGCAAAAAGATTAAGTCAGGAAAAATACAAAAACGCAAATTAAAAAGAAAGAAAATAAAAATACGGATTAAGAAGTGTGGTTTTTGATCGTGGGGCACCATGCTTTTGTGCTCTGGTCTCAACTTTCAATAGGCTAGGCTTCTTCCTCCGATGAATACCTCCTTTTTAGATGACCTACACACGCCAAAAAACAAAATTAATGCAATAATAATAATAAAAGCAATAAAAATTAAAAAAAAAAACTCCCTTGGGTTGCCTCCCAAGCAGCGCTTTTTTATAGTCTTTAGCTCGACTTCTTCGGATTCTTCTATCCTGGATTAAATGGAAATGTGCCAGGTCCATCCACATAGCTCGTCATTTTTCGCTCATTTTCCTTTGTCAGGATATGGATAGTGGTTCCATGGATTTCCATTGTGAGCGCTTTTGTTACCATTTCAATTTTCATTATCATCGTCACCATGAAATGTCTCCCTTGAAGAATAAGTGACGTGATTTTTGTTGGTGATGTTTCTTCTATGTTTGGTATCACGAAATCCATCGGGGTTATTACCTCCCCCAAATCTAGTGGCAAGTATATTGGTTTTTGTGTTAAATTAATACTCGCTCCTAAATTCACAATAGGAACTTCTTTCTCCATGAAAAGAACTTCCATATCAAAGCTTTCTAGGTCCTCCTTTTGATGCATTGATTCGACTGGTTCACTCTTATTCTCTTCAATTAGCTTCTCGATTAGATCTTTAGATTTCTCCAATTGACTCTGCAATTCTTCTTTCCTACCGCCCCTCTCTTTTGCTTCGGAAATTATCTCTTTATTTATCACTTTACCACTTCGGAGGGTGGTAATAGCTTGAGCTTGCTCGGGCTGACTTGGTAGTTTACCCCTTTCTTGTTTGCATGCCTCGGTAGCAAGTTGCCCAATTTGAATCTCCATTTTCTTCATCGAAGCTTCTAAAGATTTGAACCTTTTATTGTTCCCCACTCGGTTTTCCTTGCTCTCCTTAATAAATGCCGCAATACTCTCCTCAAGAGAGTTCCTTTGTTGTGGAGGTGGTTCATTTTGCGTTGGTTGTTGGGTTCGGTTTCCTCCATTGTATTGAGCTTGGGCGCTTGTGTCGTATGGCATTGGGTTGTTGTTTCTCCATGAGAAATTCGGATGGTTTCTTAGCCCAGGATGATAAGTGTTCAGGAGAGGAACATTTCTTGCATTTCCGCCATAATTATTTCTCCTCTCCTCCCACTCGGGCCTTCCAGTGCTTTGTCCCATAGACCAATTCACTTCTTTGGTTTGTTTTTCTGGAAAAGTATGTGGGCAAGAATTAGCATGATGTCTGGGTCCCCAACAAATTTCGCAAACTCGTGAGCTCGAAGATTTATTTTGAGTCTTGAGTTATCTTAGTTCCTTTGTTAACTCATCGATTTTAGATTGCATCTCATCCTTCTCGCTTACTTGGTTCACAACTCCCCTACGAACACGCACATTTTTTTGTTGAGAATTAGCTCCCAATATTTCAAATACATCATAAGCTTGTCTCTCCGTTAACCCCCAAAATGAACCACCGGCGGCGTTATCCGCCACACCTTGGCAATATTGTGTCAACCCATCATAGAAGAATTGATTAAGTAGTTGAAGCGGATAGTGATGGTGTGGGCATTGAATGAGGAGCATCTTGAATCGGTCCCATGCTTCATGAAATGCCTCTCCGTCTTGTTGTCCGAATGTTGAGATTTGGGCTCTCAATTGTGTAGTCTTCGAATGAGAGAAGTACTTGGTAATGAATTTGTCGTAAACTTCATCCCACGTTCTTAGTGAGCCCGGCGCCAAAGTCATCAACTATTGTTTCGCCCCATCCTTGAGTGTATAAGGGAAGCACTTCATTCTTAGTTGATCCTCGCTCAATCCATTTAATGGAAAGTTGTCAATCGCTGCATAGAAGTCTCGGATGAATGATAACGGATCCTCATGTGCTAATCCGTGAAATGAGGGCAATTGCTCGGTGTGAAATCCGCTTATGTGGTAGTTTCTTGCGGATGGTGCTAATTGGATGCATGAAATGGCGGTGTTCACCACGGGCTTTGCATAGTCCCGCATTAGATGTTCGACCTGAGGTTGTTGCGGCATGTTATAGTTTTGCTTCCATCCCATATTGAGGTCCAGGATAATAATTCGCTCCATATTGCACTCCAACGGGTGGTTGTCTCGGATAGAAGTATCTCCCTTGTTGAGCTTCGGGTATCCCTTGATTGCGCCCAACATTCTCATATCTCGGAAACCTTGGTTGACGAATTTCTTCCTCATCTATATTTTGTGCAACATTCTCAACCCTCGGTTGACGAGGGTTATCTTCTTGGAGCAAAAGTCGCTCTTCGAGATCCGGATTCACCTCGTCGTTTGCCATTGATGTTGTGGCCATTATTTTTGGTGCTCTAATCCTTTGAACTTCGTCTATGGGCGGAAGAATCGGGTTACCCAACGATCTCCTACCAAGCATAAACAAAAGAATTTAGAGCGAATTTTTAAATTTTATCGAAAATAATAAAAACGGAGAAATGATCAAGAAAAACGATTCAACTATTATTAAAACAAGATCAAAAATTAAACGCCAATTCCCCGGCAACGACGCCAAAAACTTGATGAACAAATTATATACTCGCAAGTGTACGAATTGCTTTTATAGGAAGCGGCAAGTAACTTCGAGGTCGATCTCTCGAGGAATTGGAAACGGTTTAAAGTTCGATAATGTTCGGCAAATAGTCGAATGAACAAAAGTAAAATAAATTAAAATACATCATTGGTTGATAGGTTTACAATTAATAACGCATAAAAATAAACAAAGCGATAACAACACCAAATTAATTGTCGGATAATTGAGAGATTACAATAATGAGATTGATATGGGAATTTAGAGTCACCGACACACACGTAATCAATTATTAGTTCCGATACTCAAATAAATAAGGTTTGGAATTATCGATTGCTCACGATTAAAAGAAATCCGTTTGATGGCGGTAATTCTAAAAATCACAATTGTTCTTTTCAAAAATAAAAGATACTCTTTTGATGGGGACGAATCTCTACTAACAATCGACTAGCTAATACCTTTGATGGGGTAATTCACTAAGAGATCGCGGAAAAAGGTTTAGAACATTCACAATCCCTTCTATCGGGTCGTTTGATGGCGAACACCGACAAAAACCCTCGATTTGAATAATAATAACAACTAAGAAATAGGTTTGATGATCTAAATCAAAAGTTCTTAAACTAAGAACGAACAAGAGGAACAATCCAAAACTTTTACCCGGAAAATCAATAGAAACTAATAATCGATAGCATGTGTGTGGCTCAATCTAAAAACCCATATGAAAAGATTAGCTACACATGATTATTTCAACAACAGTAATGGAAATTGAAGAACAAAACATGGTTGAAACTTCCCTTGAAAATGCCGAAATTGAATTCCCGATGAAGATTTGATGTTCTTCCTTCAAAAACTCATGACAATTGATACAAGGAAATGTAATATCTCACAAATGTATTTTTCACTCCAAGGACACACAAGGAAGATGATGAAACAATCTCACTTTTTTCTCACTTTTTGGTGTTTTCTCCCTCAATCTTGTGTTTTTCCACCCCAAAATATCTCCCACAAGATAAGAATATCCTTCCTATGGTCTCCACCCCCTTTTTTTTATAGCCAAAGGATCAAGAAAATGGCTCAAAATAGTGCAAAAATGTCAAAGAAAATGACTTGCACCGAAAAGTGACACGGACCGTGTCCTGGGACACGGCCGTGTCGTACTACCCTGAAAAGAAGAAAAGGTGCACTGTCCATGGACCCGACCGTGTCCTATGACACGGCCGTGTTGTACTGTGCTAGAAATGCAAAAGCGGCTGGATCGTGACTCGGCCGTGTCCCATGACACAGCCGTGCTGTACTCTTCTGCAAAATGTAATTTGCGTTGGAATGACACCCGGCCGTGTCTGTGACACGGCCGAGTTGCCTGATGCGGACCGAGTTGCTTTCCTTGTTTTGACTCCGGTTTTAGGTCTTCTTCGGCTTGATACTTCGTTCTTGTATCAATACATCTCGGAATTTAGCATATGATATACCGTTTCGAAGCTAATTTCACGAGGAATTTATATCAAAGGAGAACACATCTTGATTCGAAGTAATGAATCTGGAAATTAGAAAATACGACAGGTAGTGCTTCAATCTTCATCGTTTTAGGCCTCGTTCTCGCTCTTAATCGTCATAAACTCCAATATAGGCCATAAAAGCGCATATTTCACCACAATCTTCGTCCGGATACCTACAAAACAAAAACACAACATACCACGCGTAAAAAGAGCAAAAACACTCGAAAACAAATGAAAGTGCGACTCGATAGAACAGAATGAGACGATCAAAAATCGACTCATCAAATCACTATTATTATAATTTATAAATATATAATAATTGGGAATAAAATACGAGGCATAGATGAAAATTGAATTATTAATATTAATGAACACAATCAATATTTTAATGGCTTGTCCCAAAAATAGGGCTGAATTGATTACCGAAAAACTACTCAGGGTAACACTGAAAGAAGTAAACATTTGAGGACTGAAATTGAAAGCGTTAACAAGCTGATTGGGGTTAATTAAAAGGATTGAGAAAACCGAGGGACTAAAATTGAATACACTGAAAGATTGATTTTGTAATACCCCCAAGACGTTCAAGGCATATTACATCGCCGTGGACCCCACACTTCGGAATCCACCAGGCTAACATACCAACCCGACATTCGACAAAAGACAAACATCATCAACATACATGCGATTCAATGAGTCAAGACATCCCAGAACAAAAGACCGAACTCAACAATACCACTCAATATCAATTCTTTCCAAAAACGGGTACACGACGATATTAAATCCCAGAAGGACGTACTCGAGTACTTAAGCAAATGAAATGATGAATAAATTTAAAATACATGACACCAAACAGACAACCGCTGAATAGAATCACGCTTGCTCATCATCCTTGTACGGACCGCATGCTCGTTCGCCTCCATGACCTGTACCTGAAATACAAAAGTATTTCCCCCATTTAAGGGGTTAGCGATAACTACTAGTGCAAGTATAATCCATTTGAACTACCATTCTAATCAGATGAAATATGCGCCAAAAATCATTTTAGAAATCATTTATATTCTGGAATATTAGGTGCAAAAGCACAAAACACATTTCTCCAACAAAACATTTCAAAGTTAACCGTTGGTACGAGACTCACGGCCACCGTACCCCGTAGAGGCCCCGTCGGACCATTCCTGGGTGGTTAACCCTAGTTCGTGATACACACACTCACAGCAATACGTATCCCCAGAGGCCCCGTCATACCGTCCCTGGGTGAACATACACATATAAATCCACCGAAAGCCATAATCCAAATACCAGAATATGCAAACAAATGTAAAGTACTTGCCTTTGAGACATCTCCGACGAAACGGAAATGGACAACGACTACGAACATCCCAGAGGAAACACGACTGATCCTAAATGAAGGATTAACACAACTCAGTCCTATACGGTAACAATAATCGAATGGAATACTCCCACAATCCCGATTACAAGCTATAACAACCTACGTTCGATCTATACGAGCGAGGTTTTCACAAAACCTCTCCAGAACAACAACTCACAGATTAAACACGACGGAAACGGATTGGGAATCACCAAATAACAATAATCGATAAGAAATATAACAACATCACCGAACAATTCGAGTTCAATCTAGACAAATCCCGAAAAAAACCCCAAAATGAACAAAGGTATGATTCTGGACGAAAATACCTTGGATTAGGGCGGAAGAGATGGATTAGGATGATGATAAACTTCATTTGGAACCCAACAATTGATCTCACAAAGAATTCCATGGCAAAACTTGAAGAATCGCACAAATCTCGCAGCTCTCGGACGAGGAAGAAGTAGAAGAGAAAATGACGAAGTGAAGGTCAACTCAGGTTTATAAAACCTGACCCTTCGTTACATACGTTAACATCTCATGTTAACATACGTTATTCCCATTATGTGCATAACACTCAAGTGTTAGCGTACGTAATGGCTCGGCAGAACAGTCTACCTAATCTGTCGAGGCCAGTAGCGCACGCTACGCCAAACCATTAACGTATGCTACGAGGGCAATTACGTACGTTATGCACCCCAGCTAACGCACGTAAAGGATGGGCAGAACCCACTGCCCGTTTTGTTGAGGTCGATAGCATACGCTACATAAGGCAGTTAGCATACGCTTATAAAGAAGCTTACGTACATAACCCACACAGTTAACGTACGTAAGGACTCGGCAAGAACTGGGCAGAACCTATTGCCCAAAATGCTGAAGGCCATAACATACGTTACCACTAAGGCATAACGTACGTTATACAGGTATCGATAGCGCACGCTAAAAAGCATTCATAACGTGGGTTATGCATGCAGCAGTTTTACACTGTTGAATACCGTTTACAGCACAGTACGATACAAGTTGGAACGCAACACAAGGACAGAACCCAGAAGCGTAAACACGTAATATTCATGACAAGAAAGCTAAGTGCTGAAAGAAAATACACTTCCGACTACCGGGGAATCCGAAATACGATGAAGAAGATAAAATTCCCTAAACTTATAGGAAATTACAAAATAGCCCAAACGTCCGAAAATCACGATACAACGTATGATTAACAAACCGAAACTCACAACATGAACAACTCAGCCATACGAACTTAGGGAAATGAAGAAACAACGAAATCGAACGAGTTTTACGAGAATCGAACGTACATACGACAAAACATATCATAAGGCGAAATCACGCAAAAACACATCCGAAACTCTACCAAATGGAGAAATACCAAGAACAAAATAGATTCAAAATGTCGAAACGGTTACAAGCAAGTCAATAAAAATAGACATACCCCAAAAATGGAAACTGCTAAAAATGGAAAAGTACGGATATTACATTCTCCCCCTCTAAAAAGAAGTTTCGTCCCGAAACTTAAGAATCAAAAAGCTCGGGGTACCTCGAATGCATATCCTCTTCCAAATCCCATGTTGCTTCTTCCACTCCGTGCCTCGACCATTGCACTTTAACTAAATGAATGGTTTTGTGCCTTAACTGTTTGTCTCGACGTTCCAAAATTCTAACGGGCCTCTCCTCAAATGTAACGTCCTTCTCGATATGCACCTCCCTGAAGTCAATAACGTGAGTCGGGTCTGGAACATACTTCCTCAACTGGGAAACGTGAAATACATTATGCACGTGGCTCAACGATGGAGGTAACGCCAATCGATAAGATAACTCGCCGACTCTCTCTAATATCTCAAAAGGTCCAATACACCTTAGACTGAGCTTCCCCTTTTTCCCAAAACGAAAAACTCCCTTTGACGGAGACACTCTTAACAAAACATGGTCCCCCACCTCGAACTCCAAAGGCTGACGCCTAACATCCGCATAAGACTTTTGTCGATTTTGAGCCGTCAACATCCTCTCTCAAATCAATTCAACTTTCTCCCTCGTCTCTAACATAAGATCCGGCTCGGTGCCAACTAAATCGGACGGCTCATCCCAACATATCGGTGATCGACATCGTCGTCCATAAAATGCCTCATATTGTGCCATCTGAATCGATGCGTGCCAGCTATTATTATAAGTAAACTCTATCAGGGCCAAATGCTCCTCCCAGTCACTACTCCAGTTTAACGCACACGCGCGTAACATATCCTCAAACGTATGAATGGTACGCTCGAACTGTCCGTCGATCTGAGGATGGCAAGATGTGCTCAAACTCAAACGTGTCCCCAATGTCTTATGTACCGTCTGCCAAGAATGCAAAACAAACCGGCCATCTTTATCCGAAATAATAGTCTTCGGCGTACCATGAAGTCTCACGATCTGTGCGATAAAAATACGAGCTAATTTCTCTAGACCCCAAGTGTCCTTGATGCCCAGAAAATGTGCCAACTTAGTCAGTCGGTCCATGATCACCCACACCATATTCATTCCGGTCTTCGTCCTTGGTAAATTCATGACAATATCCATCGAGATATCCTCCCACTTCCATTTCGGGACGAGAAGTGGTTTCAACAACCCGGTTGGCCGCTGATGCTCGATTTTGACTTGTTGACAAGTCAAACACTTAGCCACAAACTGAACTACCTCATTCTTCATGTCATTCCACCAGAGATTCTTCCTCAAATCCTTATACATTTTACTCAAACCTGGATGGACTGAGTAAGGTGACGCATGTGTAATATCTGCAATTTTCGATTTTCGGTAAATTTCTTTTTTTAGGAGGAAGTCCGTTTTGACGACTCGCTCATGACCGTTTCGTCATTCCGAGAATGATTAATTCTGCACTTTTTGTCATCCGAGCTCGTTTTGGTGTCGTTTTGTTGAGTTCCGTGCTTTTTAGCGGTTTTTCCGCACTTGAGTTCGATTCTTGCGAATCTCGTCCGAAACTGTTGTTTCGACTTTCTCGTAAGTTCATTTAATGTTATTATTCATGTTGCGAGCTTTGTCTTGGTGTTTCGATCACGTATCGTGATTTTCGGGCGTTTTGGGCCATTTTCGTAATTTCCCAAAGTTTGGGGTAATTACTTTCCGTTGTCGAATTTCGAGCCTTCGGGTGGTCGGAATCGTGTGTTCTCTTAGTGCTTGGATTCATCTTTGCGAGTACTTCGTAACCGTATCTTCGATTCGTACTCAGGTTAGGGTTTCAGGATCGTTCGGGCCGTCAGAGTTGGTCCCGGCCGAGTCATGGCCGGGCATCTTTGAGGCGAGCCGGCCCGGCCGAGTAACGTGCGGTAGTGATCGGCGATTCGTCGTAAGGCGATTCGTCGTAAGGCCCTGGCCGTAACGTGCGTAACGCCTTGGCATTTCCGAGCGGTGAGTTCGGCCATGGCCGATTACGTCGTAAGCCGCGGCGATTACGTCGTAACGGCGTGATCGGCTTTATTTAAGGCTCAGCGGCGTTTTCTTGACCATTTCTCACTCATTTTCTTCCCTTCCGCGGCTGGAGATTAGTTCATCATGGAGAGATGTTGTTGGACAATAAATCCATGAAGTTTTGAGGTTGATATCATCAATCATCCATCCTATAACATCCTCCGATCTACCAAATCAGGTCAGATTTCCTAGAAATCTAGTTTTGGGGAATTTGGGTATTTTGGTTGTTTTAGTCCGATTAATCCGTTTTAACTTAGGATTATGATGGATTGATGATTATTTAGATGTATTATATCATATACCTTGTTATTCCATGGTTGGATCGTATCGATTCGTTGTTTTGGTCGAGTTCTTGATCGACGCCTTGAAGGTGTCCGGTAGAATGTCATAGAGGGGTTTTCGGGCGTTCTACGATTATTCTTCATCGTATGATCGTTGATTTATTGATTATATATTGTTAGGGTCGAGTTTCTTGCGAAGAAACCGAGTTGAACCCTTCCGTTCGTTGTCGTCTTTCTTTTCGATTGCATCGGGCGTTCGAAGCTTTTCGGTTGAGCCGTGTTCGTCGGGATACTTGCGTGCCGATTTTGAGGCAAGTACCTTGTCCATATTTTTCTTGTTTTGTGGATATGATGATTGGTGATCGTCTTGGTTTGTTTGTTTGTTTGAAATGAGTTTTCAAAAGATTTAGTTAGCCTTGTTAAAGGCCCTCTTTCAAAACCGTGTGTGTTTTGTGATTGGTGTGATTCGTGAATGAGTATGTGAATCTTATGGATATGTTTGGTGTTGATGATGCACTTGGTATTTGCGTGTGGATGTATATTGTTTCATTTCGGTGCATTGTGGTTTGACGTGTTGTTTTACTGAGTGTTTGATGCCTCTGGGTGAATTGTTTGGATATCCTTGGTGTGATATGTTACTCGTGCTTGAGATTATTTCGCTAGCCAGCTCGGGGGGGTCCGACGGGATCGCGGAGTGGGATTCGTGGCTTCGTCCCGGTCCTAGGCGACGTGTGGTGCTTGAGTATTTCGCTAGCCAGCTCGAGGGGTCCGACGGGATCACGGAGTGGGATTTGTGGCTTCGTCCCGGTCCTAGGCGATGCGTGTACATGTTTTGTGAATGTGTTTGCTCACCTCGGGAGGGTTCGACGGGACCACGGAGGGAATTCCAATGGCTTCGACCTGGGTTCACGAGTGAAACTTCACCGCTATGTGTGTATATTTTGTGATTGTTTTTCGCTCACCTCGGGAAGGTCCGATGGGATCACGGAGGGAATTCCATTGGCTTCGACCTGGATTCACGAGTGCGGTTGCTTATGTTTTGTGAATGTGTTTGCTCACCTCGGGAGGGTTCGACGGGGCCACGGAGGGAATTCCATTGGCTTCGACCTGGATTCACGAGTGAAACTTCACGGGTGCGTGTGTATTTTATGTCCGTCGAGGACGCGTGACGTGGGTTTCAACCCTGTGTATTATTGTCGGTTTTCTATTTGCGAAAACAAAACCTTTGGGCTGTGACCTGTGACCCTGTTCATTTTTGGAAAGATAAAGATTTGATAATCCTAAGTTGTTTTCTATCAGAACTCTCGATGGCATTTAAACGGTTTTATAAATTGTTTTCCCTTGATTTGTGACCTTTCGGTTTTAGAATGTTTTACCAAACTCTTGCCTCGGGAAGTACTTTTCATCACGTTTGGATTTTTAAGGATTTCCGGTTATTGTTATTCTTGGAACTTGAATTATATGGCTCGTATTTGCACTTTGTATTTGCACTAGCAAAACAGTGGAGTTTTGCTAACCCTCGAGTATTCGGGGGGTGGATGTCTATTTTTGCATTCAGGTTTTTGGAGCATAGCACAGGGTCGGCACGAAGGATGATGAAAGATCAACGATACTAATCACACGAGGATCCGTTGATGTCGTATTGGTCTAGTTGTATTTTCTTTTCCGCTGCAGTATCTTTTCCCCGTTGTACGGGAGTTTATTGTATTTTTGACCCCTGCGTGGGTAAGTGTTTGTAATTGAGTTGTAAGTATTTATTGAAAGACCAAATCGGTCTACTGAGTCATTTTAGCCTTAAAGGCATGGTTGAGTTGTTATATGTTGTTACCAGCCTGGTAGATCCTTGAGGAAAGGTTCTACGGCGTGTAATATCCCTGAGCGGATCGGGGGTGTTACAGAATGGTATCAGAGCTTAGGTTGTGGAAACCTAGGCTGTCGGGTCAGTGGTGTCTATTGAGTTTTTGTCTCGTCGGATTTTGTCTGACTAAGTCGTGTCGCGACGCGTCGTCTGAGTTTGTTGGTCGTGATTAGTATCGTGGGCGATCATCATCTTCGTGCGACCTGTGGATGTAAGTCTCCCTTCTTTGTGTTGTGCCTCGTGTGACACGAGCTATTTTTATGATTATGAGTTAATTGACGGAATCCTCTTATGGATTTTGATTTCGTGATATGTGATTATTTGACTCCCATTTTTCGTTCATATGAGGAGTAGTGTTGCTATCTTGTGCATGTTTGACTTTATTTCTTTTATCCGCTGCGTGAGTTCTTTTGTAATGGCTTTCGGTATTTTACCGACTGAGTTTTATTTCGAAAACCAATTCCCTTAACCGAGTTTTTGGCATTATGGCCTTGATCATTTTGGCGAAATTCTTATGACGGAATTTAGTATTTTGTAAATGGATTTTGTGAGTTTTTGAAATATTACCGTCATCGGCCTTTTTGGTAGTTTATAAAAGGTTTTTAGCCTGGTGGGTTCCGGCGCGGGACCCACGGCGCTATATTGTTCCGTGAAATTACCTGAAATTTTTGGGCATTCTAGCCCATTGAATTATTTTTGAAAACCTTGAGTATCTTAGAAAATTAAAATTCGAGACGTACTCTTAAAACGAATTATTTTCTTGCGGTGTCTTCAAGGTGTTTTCTAATGCCGCAATACATTTCAAAAAAATTCCGGTTGAGGACCAAAAATATTTTGAGATATTTTCAAATGCAGTTGCTTAGACCCAAGGGTCGAATATTTTTAAAAGTTTTTCACTAAAAGAAAGGTGTCCTCATTTTTGTTCAAACGCAAGATGATTTTCAAAGTCTCGATAATGGTGTTTGTACTACTTTTTGTAAAATGATACTCAAGATCAACTGTTGTTTCCAAACTGTTTTCAAAAGGTGGTTTTCATTTTTAAAACCTATCATTCATATGTTTGCGGACCGGAAATGCGTGTATGGTTTTCGAACTTTCGTTACGGTGTTAACCCCGAATTGTGATTGAATTGGTGGCGTGAACGTTGAGTCGTTCGCCACGCATATGTTTTGATAGCCCGTTGTGGGAGGTGTGATGACGATCTTTAATGTTGTCATTTCGTAGTGCTTTGCGTGTTATCGCACCTGTGTGGGCTGTTAAAGCTTGGATTTTTATGCGTTTATGCACATTGGTGATCGTTTCATGATGTTTATGGTTGTGTGCTGGCTATCGTTTAAGGCGTTATAATCGTCGAACGATGTCGTTGTTGTGCTTTTTGTATGCGTTGATATGTTATGCTGAGTTGGCATCTCTGGTATGTTGTTTTGCGGTGTTAGTTCCATTGTATCTAGCATCTGTATTTTCGGTATGCCGAGCCGAGACGTTTCAACCGTGATGTGCCGGGGCATGCACGTGTAAATTGTCCTTCTCGTCGGTAACACATTTCAAGTGTGGACTTGAGGGACACCGAATTCAGTTTTGTGAATTGGCTACCGAGACTTTCGGAGTTCGCGCTTCAGCACAGTCATCGGAATCGGCTTTGAGAGACCTTTGAAAGATGTTTCTGTCAGTTGCTTGTTGTGTTGTCACCTTGATTTCATGTTGTGAGTTTCGGGAATGACACTTCTTTTAGAAGGGGTCGAATATAATACCCGTATTATTTTTGGACTTCTACATTTCCTCTTTCTCAGGTCTATCGACTCGCTCGTGTTCGTTGACACTTTCTGAACTTGTTCTGTATTTCGGTTTCATCGTTCGATCGAGCTGTGATCTTGTTTTGGGTCGATCTGGTTATCGCTGTGACTTTTCCGAGTCCGGTTCGATACTTGTAAACCTTGTTCAGATGTAACATCTTTTGGTTCTACTAGTTCTTTTATTCGAAGTGGATTAGATTTTGAACTTCTATATTTTCGACTCTGTCGACTCGTTTATGTTCGTTAACATTTTCTGAGCTTGCCCTATCCCTTGCTTTTATTGATCGAACGAGTGTGGTGTTTCGAAATTACTCGTTTGTCGTTGTGACTTTTCAATTGCTATTCCCTTTCCTATGGATCTTATGTGAATCACATCTTGTTGCTTTTACCGGATCATATATTGTCTCGAGCCGAGACGTGAACCTGGGAGTTTTTGTTTGAATTTTATTGTTCTTCGTGATTCGAACATGATTGTTCGATTTTTGTTGTCTCGACCGTAGTGGTTCGATCGTTTGATTGTTCGGTTTTTGTTGATCTCGTTTTGTGATTGTTGAGCGTTCAGACTCCTTCCTAATTTCCTTATATTCGGGAAATTAGTCTCGTTTTCGATCTTCCAACCCTTGAGCGGTGGAATTCCGTATTTGTTCAGCGATTGGCTCGCGTTTTGATTGATGTACCGTTGGGTTGGTCAATCGTATTGATTTTCGCTCGTTGTGTTTTGTGATTGTTCGGATAATTGACTTGATTGTATTATCCATTTGATGACGCTTGTCACTTGTTGGTTCTATTATATCCCTAACGGCGACGTTGTGTTGGTCGTCGTGGAGCGTGTTTTCACACCGTATTTTCCATTGTGTTGTTCGTAACGTTTCGCCGTTGGGCGTTAGTTACGCGTTTCTTGCGTATCTCATTGAGTTTTCCTGGCGGGATATTGCTTCTCCCTACTTGTTTTAAGTTTCGGGACGAAACTTCTTTTAAGGAGGGTAGAATGTAATATCCGCAATTTTCGATTTTCGGTAAATTTCTTTTTTGGCGGAAGTCCGTTTTGACGACTCTCTCATGACCGTTTCGTCATTCCGAGAATGATTAATTCTGCACTTTTTGTCATCCGAGCTTGTTTCGGTGTCGTTTTGTTGAGTTCCGTGCTTTTTAGCGGTTTTTCCGCACTTGAGTTCGATTCTTGCGAATCTCGTCCGAAACTGTTGTTTCGACTTTCTCGTAAGTTCATTTAATGTTATTATTCATGTTGCGAGCTTTGGCTTGGTGTTTCGATCACGTATCGTGATTTTCGGGCGTTTTGGGCCATTTTCGTAATTTCCCAAAGTTTGGGGTAATTACTTTCCGTTGTCGAATTTCGAGCCTTCGGGTGGTCGGAATCGTGTGTTCTCTTAGTGCTCGGATTCATCTTTGCGAGTACTTCGTAACCGTATCTTCGATTCGTACTCAGGTTCGGGTTTCGGGATCGTTCGGGCCGTCGGAGTTGGTCCCGCCAGTCATGGGCCGGCATCTTTGAGGCAGGCCCGGCCGAGTAACGTCGGTAGTGATCGGCGATTCGTACGTAAGGCGGTTACGTCGTAAGGCCCTGGCCGTGCGACGTAACGCTTCCGCATTTTCGGGCGGTGAGTTCGGCCATGGCGATTCGTCGTAAGCCATGGCCGATTCGTCGTAACGTGGCGATCGGCTTATTTAAGGCCTCGCAGCATTTTTCTTCAGCCATTTCTCACTCATTTTCTTCCCTTCCGCGGCTGGAGATTAGTTCATCATGGAGAGATGTTGTTGGACAATAAATCCATGAAGTTTTGAGGTTCATATCATCAATCATCCATCCTATAACATCCTCCGATCTACCGAATCAGGTCAGATTTCCTAGAAATCTAGTTTTGGGGAATTTGGGTATTTTGGTTGCTTTCGTCCGATTAATCCGTTTTAACTTAGGATTATGATGGATTGATGATTATTTAGATGTATTATATCATATACCTTGTTATTCCATGGTTGGATCGTATCGATTCGTTGTTTTGGTCGAGTTCTTGATCGACGCCTTGAAGGTGTCCGGTAGAATGTCATAGAGGGGTTTTCGGGCGTTCTACGATTATTCTTCATCGTATGATCGTTGATTTATTGATTATATATTGTTAGGGTCGAGTTTCTTGCGAAGAAACCGAGTTGAACCCTTCCGTTCGTTGTCGTCTTTCTTTTCGATTGCATCGGGCGTTCGAAGCTTTCCGGTTGAGCCGTGTTCGTCGGGATACTTGCGTGCCGATTTTGAGGCAAGTACCTTGTCCATATTTTTCTTGTTTTGTGGATATGATGATTGGTGATCGTCTTGGTTTGTTTGTTTGATTGAAATGAGTTTTCAAAAGATTTGGTTAGCCTTGTTAAAGGCCCTCTTTCAAAACCGTGTGTGTTTTGTGATTGGTGTGATTCGTGAATGAGTATGTGAATCTTATGGATATGTTTGGTGTTGATGATGCACTTGGTATTTGCGTGTGGATGTATATTGTTTCATTTCGGTGCATTGTGGTTTGACGTGTTGTTTTACTGAGTGTTTGATGCCTCTGGGTGAATTGTTTGGATATCCTTGGTGTGATATGTTACTCGTGCTTGAGATTATTTCGCTAGCCAGCTCGGGGAGTCCGACGGGATCATTGAGTGGGATTCGTGGCTTCGTCCCGGTCTGGCGACGTGTGGTGCTTGAGTATTTCGCTAGCGGCTCGGGGTCCGACGGGATCACGGAGTGAGATTTGTGGCTTCGTCCGGTCTAGGCGATGCGTGTACATGTTTTGTGAATGTGTTTGCTCACCTCGGGAGGGTTCGACGGGACCACGGAGGGAATTCCAATGGCTTCGACCTGGGTTCACGAGTGAAACTTCACCGCTACGTGTGTATATTTTGTGATTGTTTTTCGCTCACCTCGGGAGGGTCCGATGGGATCACGGAGGGAATTCCATTGGCTTCGACCTGAATTCACGAGTGCGGTTGCTTATGTTTTGTGAATGTGTTTGCTCACCTCGGGAGGGTTCGACGGGGCCACGGAGGGAATTCCATTGGCTTCGACCTGGATTCACGAGTGAAACTTCACGGGTGCGTGTGTATTTTATGTCCGTCGAGGACGCGTGACGTGGGTTTCAACCCTGTGTATTATTGTCGGTTTTCTATTTGCGAAAACAAAACCTTTGGGCTGTGACCTGTGACCCTGTTGATTTTTGGAAAGATAAGGATTTGATAATCCTAAGTTGTTTTCTATCAAAACTCTCGATGGCATTTAAACGGTTTTATAAATTGTTTTCCCTTGATTTGTGACCTTTCGGTTTTAGAATGTTTTACCAAACTCTTGCCTCGGGAAGTACTTTTCGTCACGTTTGGATTTTTAAGGATTTCCGGTTATTGTTATTCTTGGAACTTGAATTATATGGATCGTATTTGCACTTTGTATTTGCACTAGCAAAAGAGTGGAGTTTTGCTAACCCCCGAGTATTCGGGGGGTGGATGTCTATTTTTGCATTCAGGTTTTTGGAGCATAGCACAGGGTCGGCACGAAGGATGATGAAATATGAACGATACTAATCACACGAGGATCCGTTGATGTCGTATTGGTCTAGTTGTATTTTCTTTTCCGCTGCAGTATCTTTTCCCCGTTGTACGGGAGTTTATTGTATTTTTGACCCCTGCGTGGGTAAGTGTTTGTAATTGAGTTGTAAGTATTTATTGAAAGACCAAATCGGTCTACTGAGTCATTTTAGCCTTAAAGGCATGGTTGAGTTGTTATATGTTGTTACCATCCTGGTAGATCCTTGAGGAAAGGTTCTACGGCGTGTAATATCCCTGAACGGATCGGGGGTGTTACAGCATGAGCCTCTCGCATAATACTTTGCCTCAATTCCAAGTCATTCGGAACACACATCCGACCTCGGAATCTCAACACACCATCCTTATGTATCACAAATCTCGGGATTTTCCCCTTCCCCACATTCTCGCGAGGATGAATAATCATCGGATCTTTCAACTGTCTCGATTTAATGTCGTCGACTAGAGACGAAGAGATCTCAAGAGTGCGCAACTGACTGGCACTCCCTGGTAGCACAACCTCTACACCCAATCCTATCAACTCTCGCTGGAGCCCTGCCTGGGCCGTGAGTAATTCAAGTGCCTAAAGCGATATCGATTTCCGGCTCAAGGCGTCTGCCACCACATTTGCCTTGCCCGAATGATAAAGTATCTCAAGGTCGTAATCCTTAATTAACTCCAACCACCTTCTCTGTCTCATATTCAGTTCTTTCTGCGTGAAAATATATTTTAGGCTCTTGTGATTGGTGAAAATCTGACACGACGATCCATATAAGTAATGACGCCAAATGCAAATACAATTGCGGCCAACTCAAGATCGTCTCCCCGTGCTGCATGAGTACACATTCAAGCCCTTGGCCCGAAGTGTCACTATAAACTGAGAAACCCTCATTACCACTCGGTAAAGCCAAGACGGGAGCGGTCGTCAACCGCTTCTTCAACTCCTCGAAACTCTTCTGCATCTTGTCGGTCCACACAAACTTATCTGACTTCTGCAACAACTGGGTGAGCAGTCGAGCGAGCTTAGAGAACCCCCCGACAAACCTGCGATAATACGCGGCCAAGCCCAGAAAACTACGGACCTATTTCACGTTCTTGGGCGGTGCCCAATCCTATTGGGATTCCACATAAAATAAACGCAGCGGAAGAATAAACGGAATCCCTAAGAGGCACTACAAAAAAACAGTGTTTACCGACGCCATTTACCGACGCCCATACCGCCATTGTTAAACTTATAATTTACCGACGCCATTACCGACGTCTGTTATTTAATTGATTTACCGACGCCATTGCCGACGACCGGTTCGCAGACTTATTTTTTTTCTTTTTTTTCACATTTACCGACGCCCTTACCGACGCCACTTTGGCGTTGGTAAATTTTTATTATTATCTTTTTTTCTTTTTCACAATTAACGACGCCGTTTACTGACGTCATTTACCGATGCCTTTACCGACGCCATTTTGGCATTGGTAAGATTTTTGTTTTTTTTTTTAATTTAACGACGCCGTTTACACCATTACCGATGCCATTTCGGCGTCGGTAAATTTTTTACACTCTGCCACATGGCATCGGTAAATTTTTTACACTCTGCCACATCGAAAAAACAGTAGTGTTTTAGGTGGTTTATAAACCAAAATCCTTCTCAACCATTTGAAATTGAATGGAGCCCGAACTCGACCCTTGGACCCGAACCCGACACCGACTGGACTTGGACTCGACCGACTTTGAGCCGGACCTAACCCGCCTGAGCCCGAACCTAACCCGCCTGAGCCCGGACGTGACCCACCTGAGTCCTGACCTGACTTTTTTAGATTTTTTTTTAATTTAACGACGCCAAAAATGGCGTCGGTAAATGGCGGCGTCGGTAATGGCATCGGTAAAAAATTACCGTCGAGCATTTTTCCAACGGCGGGTTGCCATCGGTAATGGCGTCGGTAATTTTTTTACCAACGCCATCTTCTGTTTTACCAACGGCGTTTGGCGTCGGTAAAAATTGTTTTTTGTAGTGAGGATCGATCAAGTAACGTATATACGAAAAGAAAAATACGAAGATCAAGGAATCAAAGTCACATACCTATGATGTCTCTGAAAAACCTTCGTATGATGATGATGATGATGATGAAGAGCCCTTCGTTCCAAGCACCTAAAGCAAGGTGCCTCTACTTCACACGCCGGAACTTGATGGAAAAATCGACAAGCTTCTTTTCTTCAAGAATGCGGCTAGGGAAGCATGTAGGAATTTTCTCTCTCAATGTATTATTCTTATATCTTGTCTCTAAGATCAAGATAAAGTTATCAACCTTACTCTCTCTCTCTCTAATTCGTGATTTTGAGTTTAAGGAAGAAGAAGAAGAAGAGCTCTCTCTTTTCTAAAGACTTTTATTTATAAAAAAATAAAAGTCTCCCTTTAACACATGATTGAGGGTATCAAATACACCTCATATATGTCACCTAGTGACATAAAATAAGTATAAAAGAGACAAGAGAGGGAGGGGGGCGGTCCTAAGGGAAATTTCCAAGAAGACGGGTCGAATTTACTCGGCTCGTGTATTGAATGTTCGTCAAAACGAATCCCTAGTGTACCGGATGTTCGTCAAACGAATCCGTTTTATTTACAATGTGTTTGGACTAATTAATTAATCCAATTAATTAATTATATCAAACACAAATATATATTTCTCTAAGAAGTATAATTTATGAATTAAAGTAATCACCCAGTAACCTACTTACAATTCATAAGACCGCTATTTGATTTATCCGATAAATCAAAATTAGATATCTAATATCTAATATTATAAGAGAGATTATTAATTCACATTTATCCATCAATGATCCTATTGCGCGACTCTGTAGGTTCGTCTCAGTCGGCATTGGTAGGAACCAATGAGTGTGGGCAGCACTTAGCCAGCCTAGCGGGCCGCACTGTAAACCCCGACTGAGAATGAATGAACGAATCATTCCAGAACTATTATGTCGTGAATACTATATACGTATAAACCCTTCATCAGATGTCCCAGTCAAGTCTTTGGGTCACGGTAAAGTCAAACCCTTCTGTTGACTAAACTCTATACATGTGTTAATGCAAATCAAGACCGACTGATTAATAGTGTCTCTAATACGACTATATCAGAATGCTTTGGCCAAAGACTTATGATCTTATTTGCCAGTAACCGTATAGGACATTCGCCTGCTCACTAACAGGAGATAGAATCATTTCTTGGCGTACAGTAAAGACTGCTACATGCCCGTATAGTCCGCACTTCGAGGTCGACTCAGCAATTAAGCAAATGAGTCTAACTACTCTAATGACAAACTAAACGTCACAGGCACATCTTCTACTGAACCCTCAAGTCAAAGGTCCACGTATACTATCACAACCTTTCGATTCGTTATCGACTCTCCAAGAGTGAATACCGTGTGACTGAATCGAGTATGAGTCGTGTTCGAGTATACTTGTCCCACCAATATACTTATAACTATGCTATCAAGACGTGCACACGTCCTAGCATCAGTTATACAAGTCTTATTAAAACTTAATGTCCTGTTAGGTTTTATCGACTTGCGAACTAGTTAAGCATTCGAGCTCTAAACACTTCTAGTACCTATCTCCTTACCTCCATAAGGAGTAGAATGTTCACTCTCAAATGCAAGGACTATTATTCTATATACCAAATCACAATGCCAGTGATATACAACAATATAGAAATAATAATTGCCTTATTAAATATAATATTCATAATTACAATACAATTGCTCTCACTCTCTCATCCTCTGAGTGGCATTCGAGGGCATATTCCTAACAATCTCCCACTTGCACTCAATGCCACAAACTATGGTATCTAATACCCATACTCTCCAGATGTATCTCTAAGACCTTCTGAGATAGTGGCTTGGTAAGCGGATCATCAACGTTATTTGCTGTGTCTACTCTCTGCAGTGTAACATTCCTATCCCGAACCATTTCTCTAACAAAATGATATTTTCTCGCAATATGTTTGGTGTTGTGGTGAGCCCTAGGCTCCTTAGCACTGTCAATGACTCGTCGTTGTCACAAAATAGTGTCACGGGCTTCTGCGTTAGGAACCACTTGAAGTTCCTCGGTGAACTTCTTTATCCAAAAGCTTCTTTAGCGACCTCGTGGTCGCTGATATTTGGCTTGACATGTAGAGATAGCAGTCGAACTTTGCTTGGCACTTCTCCAAGAAACTGCCCCACCATTCAGCGTAAAGATATACCCTGATGTGGACATCTGAGCATCCATGTCCCCCGAAAAATCTGAGTCTGTATAACCCATCACTCTTAGTTCTCCACCGCCGTATGTAAGAACCAAGTATTTAGTCCTCCTTAGGTACTTAAGAATGTTCTTTACAGCAGTCCAATGTTCCTGCCCTGTATTTGACTGAAATCGACTTACTATGCTCACAGCATAGGCAATGTCCGGTCTAGTGCAAATCATAGCATACATGAGGCTACCTACTGCCGAAGCATAGGGCACCTTACTCATTTCCTTTCTGTATTCCTCACTTTGAGGACACATCTCTAGGGAAAATTTTGCACCATGTTGCATAGGAAGGAACCCTCTTTTAGAATCTTCCATCCTAAATCGCTTTAGGATTTTTTCTATATAGAGGGCTTTGGAAAGACCTAACATTCTTTTTGCTCTATCCCGGTAGAGACGAATACCCAGAATATAGGTAGCTTCTCCCAAGTCTTTCATTAAGAACTCTTTAGAAAGCCAAGCTTTCACAGAACTGAGCATTCCTAAGTCGTTTCCTATAAGTAGAATGCCTTCTACATATAGTATTAAGAACGCAATTTTGCTCCAACTAACCTTCTTGTAAATACAGGGCTCTTCTTCGTTTTGGTCAAAATCAAACTCTTTGACTGTCTCGTTAAAACGAAGATTCCAACTCCGTGAAGCTTGCTTGATCCATAAATAATATATTTGAAGTTTGCATACTTTATGAATATTAGTTTGAGATATGAATCCCTTAGGCTGTTCCATGTAAATCTCCTCCTCGAGGAATCCATTTAGAAATGCCGTTTTCACATCCATTTGCCATATTTCATAATTTAAGTGGGCTGCTATAGCAAGCATCATGCGAATAGACTTAATCATAGCTACAGGCGAGAAGGTCTCGAAGTAATCGATTCCTTCTCTTTGGGAATAACCCTTTGCCACAAGCCTGGCCTTATAGGTATCAACCTTGCCATCTCCATCAGTCTTTCTCTTATAGATCCATTTGTTTCCAATAGGCACTATGCCTTTAGGACGATCTACTAAAGTCCAGATCTGATTAGCATGCATTGAGTCTATCTCAGCTTCCATAGCTTCTTGCCACTTGGTGGAGTCAACGTCTACCATCGCTTGGTCGTATGTAGAAGGATCATTCTCTTGACTACTTTCTGTCATCTCATGGACACCCAGTTCCTCTTGATGCAGATAGCCATACCTCTCAGGTATTTGAGAAATTCTACTAGACTTGCGAGGTTGTGTTTGTTTTTCAGAAGGTTGGGTTCTAATATCTTGCATAGGTGTCTCATTTGGTGTTTCTTTTATTTCTTCCAAAGAAATATTTCTACCTGCCCCTCCTTCCTGAATAAACTGATCTTCCAGGAAGTGTGCTTGTATAGCAACGATGATCCTATGATCTTCGTGCATGTAGAATAGATATCCCATGGAATCCCCTGGATATCCTATGAAACGATCTTTCACGCACCTAGTTTCCAATTTCTCTACTTTAGTCTTCTTGACATAACTGGGCATCCCCAAATCCTAATGTGATTAAGACTTGGTTTCCTACCTCTCCACATCTCATGGGAGTCTTAGGAAACAGATTTGGAAGGACATCTGTTCAAGATATGCACAGATGAAGGAGCGCGTAACCCCCGGATAAATCGGTAGATCAGTATAGTTAAGCATGGAGCGAACCATGTCCAACAAGGTTCGGTTCCTTCTTTCTGATACACCATTTAATTGTGGAGTAGCTGGAGGAGTGAATTGTGACACTATTCCTAGTTCTTTTAAGAACTCATCAAATTCGAGACTCATGTACTCACCACCCGATCGACCAAAGAGTCTTAACACGGTTACCTGTTTGATTTTCAACTAGGGCTTTAAATTCCTTGAATTTATCAAAAGCTTCAGACTTATGTTTCATTAAGTACACGAATCCATACCTGGTATGGTCATCAGTGAATGTAATGAAATACTGAAAGCCATCCCGTGCCGCTTCAAAAGGGCCACAGACGTCGGTATGGATCAATCCAAGTTTTTCAGCAGCTCTTTCAAAAGCCCCTCGAAGGGTAACTTAGTCATTTTGCCTTGAAGGCAAGATTCACAAGTTGGATAGGGATCTGATCCCAATGGACCCGTAAGCCCATCTTTCTCCATTTTATGAACCTTGGTCTGACCGATATGACCAAGTCTAAGATGCCACTTAAGTGCTTGGTTCATTTCATCCCTACCACGCTTCCTAGTTATAGTGTTCACAGTTGTTTTATTCTTTAAATTTAAATGGTATAAACCATTTAATAATGTAGCAGTACCAACCAATTTATTTCTGAAATAAATACGACAGGACCCATCTCCAATAAAGAAGTGAAATCCCTTTCGGTCCATGACCGGAATTGATACAATATTCTTTTGCCCCTTTGGCAAAACAAGTACATCATCTAAAGTAAGAATAAAACCAGATTCTAAATCCAACATAAGGGATCTGATATCAGAAGCCTTGACACTATGCCCACTTCCGACGGTGACCATCACCTCCCCTGAATCCAGCTTCCTACTTCGTTCCAGATCCTGATTCATTGTACAAATGTGAGAACTCGCACCGGAATCAAGTATCCAAGAAGTAGAATATATAGTTACAGAACAATTTGTTTCTAAAACCAGTAGTTCCGTACCTGAAGGCGCATTACGGTCAAGCTTTGGACAGTACATCTTCCAGTGGCCTAGCTCACCGTAGTTGAGGCATACATCCGTTTTCTTGGCCCCCTTGCTCTTTTGAACCATTGGGGCCTTGCTCTTTCCCTTGTCGATCTTGGCTATTGGACCTAACTGCTTCTTGTTCTTTTTCTTCTTATTCTTGGACTTCCAAGTCCCAGAAGAAATTACAAGTGCAGCTTTCTTTCCCTTTGTCTTCATCTGAGACTGGGCAGTCGTCAGTTTGTTCATTAGCCCAGCTAAGTTACATGCAATCTCATTGCAGTTGAAGTTCATGACAAATTGTGAAAAGGAGTCAGGAAGTGACTGCAGGATAAGGTCAGTTTGGAGAGATGCATGCATCTGAAAATCAAGAGCTTCCAATCTCTCAATCATCGAGATCATCTTGAGGATATGGTCCCCAACCCTATCTTCTTCCTTCATCCTGGCGCCGAATAATTGCTTCGATATCTCATATCTAGCAGTTCGGCTATGCTCTCCACAGAGCTCAGCCAGGTGCGATAAGATGGCTCTCGAAGACGTCATCTTTTCATGGGCACGTTGAAGCTCATTGGTCATTGAGCCTAACATGTACCCTCGCACTCTTATGTCGTCTTTTACCCATTTCTCATGGGCATCAACATCTTTCTGATTGGCTCGGGTTCTTGCAGGAGCCGCTGGGATGTCCGCCTCTAAGACGTATCCCAGCATTTCCATAGTTAGGACAATCCTCAAGTTTGGCTTGATCCATAGTTCGGACCAGTCAGGATGTTCTTTTCAAGTAGTATAGCGAGTGGGTTCATTGTCATATTGAGAGTTTTGTTAACTGCAGAGAATAATTTAAGATTCGTTAGTGATTATTTAATTATGATCCGAGTAAAGAATTTAAGGGCTTTCTTTATTCATAACTCGGCTCCCACTATTTTATCGGTATTTACATACTCCCATGTTAAATCCGGAAGTCTTGGGTGACTTCATAGTGGTGATCGATTTCTTTACAAAGTTTAATAGAGGGCAACCCATACGGTTTCTATTCTATTATCCTTTATAAAGTGGTGTCTAATACCAACCCATCTAATGGATGATTCGACCTTCTTTTACACCTAGTTCACTTGCCCTCAACCCATTCGATTTCTATGGCTCGCTGAACTATCTAAGTTTAAACCGTCAACTCCTATTAGTCTGACAATTGAATCTTACCCGGCAACCCATACGGTTTATAGAGGTTTGATTTGTCACAACCAAATGCATCTAATGCACTCTAGGAATTTATCAACTTTCCCCAAAAATATTACCCCGACATACTCGGAAGAATAATATTCCGGTTTAGATTTCAATTTTCCATGAGTTTGACGGAGGGTAGGAAACCTCGTAACCTTTATAACTTAGTGTTTGTAAGTGGGAGTATTAACGCGATTATATGTTACACTTTGCACATTAATCCGTTTATAAGCGCGGTTTGTGGTTTGTCAATCATTTAAAATGAAAAACAATAAATAGCAACCTAGTTACTACCAACATATAGCTCATGGACTTTTTCCTAAGTATTGGGCCAAGCCAAATAAAGAAAGGAAAAATACAGTATTGATTCTTCGTCTTCTAGTCGGTCGTCTTCGGTCTTCGTCATAGCCATATGAATAATTACATCATTGAACAATACGTCATATTATACATATTTTCTAGTAAAAATAAATAGGCTCAAAACGGCTTTTACAACCATATCGAATCGAACAAATCAACAATTAAGTCCACGAGTTATATCACCATCACATAAGGCATTCCATACAACATGTAACGGTAAATGAAATTAAATAATCAATTAATATATTAATCCAATTAATATAAAAATTAATCTATTTAATTTCTATAATATTAATCAAATTAATATTTATAATCGTCATTTTAATCCGTTCAAAGTAATCCGGCCAAAATAATATTCTCGTCTAATAATTTCCCTTAATAAAAAATATTCCAAATATTTTACTAAATCCAATTAAATCCAATTTAAATTTCGGAAATTATTACAACGAAATATAAACACAAAAACGGAGTCCCGGAAAATCCAGTATTAGGCCCATTACGGCCGATTCAAAATCGGGCGAAAACCCAAGAACCGCCTTGACCGAGTCACTCTCGGCCAGCCGGCGGTGGCGAGCTTACTAGTCTACTACGGTAGCCTCCGAGTCACTCTCGGCCGGCCAGCAATGATCGATGCTGCCGTGATTGCGTCTTAAATCGTGCGGTATTCGTGTTTAACCCCCAATTTTCTCATTTTTTCGACTCGCTTCCAAAACGAAAAAGTTTCTTAACTTCATGAAGAACTTATAAATCAACAAAAATCAAATTTTTCAAATTTATAATTCACATAAAATAGTCGAAACTTGACTTACTACGAATGATTAAATTTCTTCGATTATATCTATTATGATTCTAAATCATAAACATCATCAAATAACATTCCAAATGCAAAGATGATCGTATATACGATATATTTGACCTTGCTCCGATTACACTGTTGGGATTCCACAGAAAATAAACGCAGCGGAAGAATAAACGAAATCCCTAAGAGGATCGATCAAGTAACGTATATACGAAAAGAAAAATACGAAGATCAAGGAATCAAAGTCCCATACCTATGATGTCTCTGAAAAACCTACGTATGATGATGATGATGATGATGATGATGATGAGCCCTTTGTTCCAAGCACCTAAAGCAAGGTGCCTCTACTTCACATGCTGGAACTTGATGAAAAAATCGACAAGCTTCCTTTCTTCAAGAATGCGGCTAGGGAAGCTTGTAGGAATTTTCTCTCTCAATGTATTCTTCTTATATCTTGTCTCTGAGATCAAGATGAAGTTATCAACCTTACTCTCTCTCTCTCTCTCTAATTCGTGATTTTGAGTTCAAGGAAGAAGAGCTCTCTTTTTTCTAAAGACTTTTATTTATAAAAAAAATGAAAGTCTCCCTTTAACACATGCTTGAGGGTATCAAATACACCTCACATATATCACCTAGTGACATAAAATAAGTATAAAAGAGACAAGAGAGGGAGGGGGCGGCCCTAAGGGAAATTTCCAAGAAGACGGGTCGAATTTACTCGGCTCGTGTATTGGATGTTCGTCAAAACGAATCCCTCGTGTACCGGATGTTCGTCAAAGGAATCTGTTTTATTTCCAATGTGTTTGGACTAATTAATTAATCCAATTAATTAATTATATCAAATACAAATATATATTTCTCTAAGAAATATAATTTATGAATTAAAGTAATCACTCAGTAACCTACTTACAATTCATAAGACCGCTATTTGATTTATCCGATAAATCAAAATTAGATATCTAATATCTAATATTATAAGAGAGATTATTAATTCACATTTATCCATCAATGATCCTATTGCGCGACTCCATAGGTTCGTCTCAGCCGGCATTGGGAGGAACCAATGAGTGCGGGCGGCCTGCTTGACTGGCCGCACCGTAAACCCGGCGAGAACGAATGAACGAATCATTCCGAACCATTATGTCGTGAATACTATATACGTATAGACCCTTCATCGATGTCCCGATCAAGTCTTCGGGTCACGGTAAAGTCAAACCTCTTTGTTGACTAAACTCTATACATGTGTTAATGCAAATCAAGACCGACTGATTAATAGTGTATCTAATACGACTATATCAGAATGCTTTGGCCAAAGACTTATGATCTTATTTGCCATTAACCGTATAGGACATTCGCCTGCTCACTAACAGGAGATAGAATCATTTCTTGGCGTACAGTAAAGACTGCTACCTGCCCGTATAGTCCGCACTTCGAGGTCGACTCAGCAATTAAGCAAATGAGTCTAACTACTCTAATGACAAACTAAACGTCACAGGCACATCTTCTACTGAACTCTCAAGTCAAAGGTCCACGTATACTATCACAACCTTTCGATTCCTCATCGACTCTCCGAGAGTGAATACCGTGTAACTGAATCTAGTATGAGTCATGTTCGAGTATACTAGTCCCACCAATATACTTATAACTATGCTATCAATACGTGCACACGTCCTAGCATCAGTTATACAAGTCTTATTAAAACTTAATGTCCTGTTAAGTTTTATCGACTTGCAAACTAGTTAAGCATTCGAGATCTACACACTTCTAGTACCTATCTTCTTACCTCCATAAGGAGTAGAATGTTCACTCTCAAATGCAAGGACTATTATTTTATATACCAAATCACAATGCCAGTGATATACAATAATATAGAAATAATAATTGCCTTATTAAATATAATATTCATAACTACAATACAATTGCTCTCACTCTCTCATCCTCTGAGTGGCATTCGAGGGCATATTCCTTACAAATCCAATACTGCCTCTATCTTATGTGGGTCCACACGAACACCCTCGGCCGAGATTACGTGACCGAGAAACATAACCTCCCGCAGCCAAAACTCACATTTTGAGAACTTCGCAAAAAGACGCTGAGTTCTCAAGATTCCCAACACGATATGCGGATGACATGCATGTCTCTCCTCGTTCCTCGAGTAAATCAGAATATCGTCGATAAAGACGACTACACATTTATTGAGGTATTCGATAAAGACTTTGTTCATTAGCTGCATGAACACGGCTGGGGCATTGGTTAGTCCAAAAAGCATAACCATAAACTTGTAGTGTCCGTATCTCGTCCGCACGGCCGTCTTCGGAATATTGGAATCCTTCACTCGGAGCTGATAATACCCCGATTTCAAATTAATCTTCGAAAACACGGTTGCCCCTTGTAATTGGTCAAACAAGTCATCAATCCTCGGGAGCGGATACTTATTTTTTATAGTCACTTTATTCAATTCTCGATAGTCGATACATAGACGAAGTGACCCATCCTTCTTCTTTATAAACAAGACCGGTGCACCCCAAGGCGAAGCGCTCAGCCGAATGTAACCCATGTCTAGCAACTCTCCCAACTATTTCTTCAACTCAAGCATCTCGGCAGGCGCTATACGGTATGGCGTCTTAGAAATCGGTGCTTCACTCGACTCTAAATCAATAGTAAACTCAACCTCTCGGTCCAGTGGCAAACCCGGCAACTCGTCTAGAAAGACGTCAGGATACTCACACACTACCGGAATAGACGAGAGCTCGACTCCCCCTTTTTCCGATCTCAAAGCATAACACCAGTAACCAGTGCAACCTCCTCGAAGAAGTCTCACCGCTTTCATAGCGCTGATCAGAAATCTCTGACTACTCCGCTTACGTCACACAAAAGAATACTCGGTACCATCGGAGGCTAACATTGAAATGGTTCTTGCTCTATAATTCATGATCGCCCTGTGTCGGTCTAGCCAATCCTCACCAAGAATCAAATCCTCATCCTTAATATCTACCGCAATCAGATTAGAAGGCCAGTCCCTCCCCGCAATACTCACAGGGAAATCTCTTATCTCACGATCTCCCACGATGCTATCCCCACTAGGCAGTTTAACAACAAATAGTTCACACGCAACTAGGCAATCAACATGTAGACGACGCACACAATCCAGAGAGATGAAAGAATGCGTAGAACCAGAATCGAATAACACAGAAACAGGATGGTCAAGGATGTGAACGGTACCTGTAGCCACCGTCGCGTCAGGATCTCCAGCTCGCCTCATCTCATACACACGGGGCGGAACAGACCCCGCACTAGAAGCTCCCCCTCTAGAAGGCTGCCCACGTCCTCGACCTCTACCAAAACTCTGCTGAGGCTGAGAAGCTATCGGTGCCTGATTCACGCTCGGTTCCCCCAAAGCCGGGGCTGACACCTGAGTAACTGGTGCCTAACCCGCATCTATACAAATGGCGGGGACAGATTCCCGAAGACTCGCGAACCAGACTGGGCATTCTGATACCTGCCAGACTTACCTCTTGAAAACTGACCGGAGGTCTTCTGTTTCTTACCCTCGGTTGTCGTCTCCGTCGCAGAAAACGACATATCATAAGCCATTGCTTTGTTCTGATAATCCTTCAAAGTTGTGCACCCGAGGCCAGACATGTAGTGACAAACCCTCGGCTTCATCCGCGTGTCAAAGTGGTGGATCTTATCTAGCTCATCTCGGACCTGATTCCTCACATAATGAAGTTGCTAATTGTAGTCTTTGTCGCCGGAGAGATAGGAACATTCTGGGGCTTAACCTCAAAGAAAGCTCGGATCCTCCCCTCTTTTACTGGCCATGGACAATATTCGTCCTCCATCAACTCTCGGAACTCTCCCCACGTGGCTGCCCGGTCACGTGGTTTCACTGCTTGCCACCACGTTGCTGCCTCCTTGGCGAGGAAGCACTGAGCGATCGGCACTTTCCTCTCCTCGGAGTAGTTAGCCGCCTCGAACACCTTCTCCATCTCTAATAACCAATTCTCCCAACCAGAAGGGTCGGAAGTACCATCAAACTGCGGAGGATGCATACGAATCACGTCCTGAAGTAACTTATCGGTGCCAGAACCAGTAGGCGGAACCAGGTTAGCATTAGCTTGGCCGACCAGGACTGCCTGAGTCAGTAGCATCATCTAGTTCGCTACTTGCTGTAGAATATTCGCTACTCAGATATTCTTATGAGCATTGCCGGAGCTAGTAGACTGATCCTACTGGCCCCCGACACTGGGTGGAACACTATTTGACAAGGAAGGCATCGCCGAATCAGTTCCTGAGTTATCGGACATGGCCGCCCCACCGGTTGCGCCACATCCCCTACCGCGTCCGCGATCGCGTCCCCGTCCTCTACCGACAGGCATTCTAAAGAAGTAACGGGTAAGTATAATTCAAACGCAAAGCACAACACGATACTAAGAAAGGAACAGAACAGGGTAACGTAACAAGTCAAGTAAGGAAAACTTACGAGCATCGGCGTACTGAGGCGATGGCGTAGCAGTGATACTGTTCAAAAACGACACTCAAGTAGACCCAAATAACCGACAGCCTAGGTATCCATAAACCTAAGCTCTGATATCATATTCTGTAACACCCCCAAGACGTTCAGGACATATTACAGCACCGTGGACCCCACACTTTGGAATCCACCAGGCTAACATACCAACCCGACATTCGACAAAAGACAAACACCATCAGCATACATGCGATTCCATGAGTCAATACATCCCAAAACAAAAGACCAAACTCAACAATACCACTTAATATCAATTCTTTCCCAAAACAGGTACACAACAATATTAAATCCCAGAAGGACGTACTCGAGTACTTAAGCGAATGAAATGATGAATAAATTTAAAAGACATGACACCAAACGGATAACCGATGAATAGAATCACGCTTGCCCATCATCCTTGTACGGCCCGCATGCTCGTTCGCCTCCATTACCTGTACCTGAAATACAAAAGTATTTCCCCCATTTAAGGGGTTAGCGACAACTACTAGTGCAAGTACAATCCATTTGAACTACCATTCTAATCAGATAAAATATGCGCCAAAAATCATTTTAGAAATCATTTATATTCTGGAATATTGGGTGCAAAAGCACAAAACACATTTCTCCACAAAACATTTCTAAGTTAACCGTTGGTACGAGACTCACGGCCACCGTACCCAGCAGAGGCCCCGTCGGGCCATCCCTGTGTGGTTAACCCTAGTTCATGATACGCACACTCACGGAAATACGCATCCCCAGAGGCCCCGTCAGACCGTCCATGGGTGAACATACACATATACATCCACAACATCCACGGAAAGTCATAATCCAAATACCAGAATATGCAAACAAATGTAAAGTACTTGCTTTTGAGACATCTCCGACGAAATGGGAATGAACAACGACTACGATCCCGGAGGAAACACGATCGATCCTAAATGAAGGATTAACACAACCCAGTTCTATACGGTAACAATAATCGAATGGAATACTCCCACAACCCCGATTACAAGCTATAACAACCTACGTTCGATCTATACGGGTGAGGGTTTTCACAAAACCTCTCCATAACAATAACTCACATATTAAACACGACAGAAATGGATTGGGAATCACCCAATAACAATAATCGATAAGAAATATAACAACATCACCGAACAATTCGAGTTCAATCTAGACAAATCCCGAAAAACCCCCAAAATGAACAAAGGTAGGATTCTGAACGAAAATACCTTGGATTAGGGCGGAAGAGATGGATTAGGATGATGATAAACTTCACTTGGAACCCAAAAATTTATCTCACAAGAATTCCATGGCAAAACTTGAAGAATCGCACAAATCTCGCAGCTATCGGACGAGGAAGAAGTAGAAGAGAAAATGACGAAGTGAAGGTCAACTTAGGTTTATAAAACCTGACCCTTCGTTACATACGTTAACATCTCATGTTAACGTACGTTATGCCTATTACATGCGTAACACTCAAGTGTTAGCGTACGTAATGGCTCGGCAGAACAGTCTACCTAATCTGTCAAGGCCGGTAGCGCACGATATGCCAAACCATTAACGTACGCTACGAGGGGAATTACGTACGTTATGCACGCCAGCTAACACACATAAGGGCTGGGCAGAACCCACTGCCCGTTTTTTTGAGGTCGATAGCGTACGCTACATAAGGCAGTCAGCGTACGCTTATAAAGAAGCTTACGTACGTAACCCACACAGTTAACGTACGTAAGGACTCGGCAAGAACTGGGCAGAACCTATTGCCCAAAACGCTGAAGGCCATAACGTACGTTACCACTAAGGCATAACGTACGCTATGCAGGTATCGATAGTGCACGCTAAAAAGCATGCATAACGTGCGTTATGCATGCAGCAGTTCTACACTGCTAAATACCGTTTACAGCACAGTACGATACAAGTTGGAACGCAACACAAGGACAGAACCCAGAAGCGTAAACATGTAATATTCATGACAACGAAGCTAAGTGCTGAAAGAAAATACACTTCCGACTACCGGGGAATCCGAAATATGATAAAAAAGATAAAATTTCCTAAACTTATAGGAAATTACAAAATGGCCCAAACGTCCGAAAATCACGATACAATGTAGGATTAACAAACCAAAACTCACAACATGAACAACTCAACCATACGAACTTAGGGAAACAAAGAAACAACGAAATCGAATGAGTTTTACGAGAATCAAACGTACATACGACAAAACATCACATAAGGCGAAATCACGTAAAAACACATCCGAAACTCTACCAAATGGAGAAATGCCAAGAACAAAATAGATTCAAAATGTCGAAACGGTTACAAGCGTGTCAATAAAAATAGACATACCCCAAAAATAGAAACTGCTAAAAATAGAAAGGTACGGATATTACAGATTTGTGATTAATCCATAAGGATTGACTATATGGTAGGGGTGGACTCGGTTCCATTCGGTTCGGTTTTTGAACGAAACCGAGAGTTGAACCAAATATTCGGTTTCGGTTTGGTTCGGTTCTTTTTGAAGTTCGGTTCGGTTAAGTTCGGTTTTATAAATATTCGGTTCGGTTTGGATTTGGTTTGATGTTTTTTCGGTTCTTCACAATATAAATTCAAATATTATATGCAATAGAATAAGTTATATATAACAACAAGCCAACAAGAGTTATATATATGTTCAAGATAAAAGCTAGAGTTGCATGACAATTTCCAAATATCTCAAAATATATAACAATTGTAAATCACAGTAGCTCATTCTCTCAACCTAAATTAATTGAATCACAAATTCATGAGCATATTATCGGTCCTTCTTGGACCCATGAGGGTCTTACAAAAGGAAAACGAATTATACTAAAATTCGAAACACACCAAAATCACAAAAACAAGGTCATTTTAGTATCTTTGAAATTTGACTTGGTCCATTTGGTCCTGTTCGGTTCGCCCGAGCCGACCGAGAACCGAACCAAATTAGTTCGGTTCGGTTCTGTTTTTTTGTTTTTCGGTTCGATCTTCTTCGGTTTCGGTTTTTCAGTTCTTTTTTCGGGTTTTTTCGGTTCGGTTTTCGATTTTCGGTTCCGAAATGCCACCCCTACTATATGGGGACTGAAATTGAAGGAACCTAGAAATATAGGATTCAATTTAAGTTGACCTAAATTTTCGGGTATATAAACCCTACTCACAGTCGGCCGATCTCATCTTCAATTCCCTCGGCCGACTCTGTTTCTCTCTCTACAGATTTTTACTCTCTCTGTGACACACACACACGACCGAACACACACACAAACAGACCTACACACAAACACACACAGACGCGCACACACAAAAGAAAATAGACGATGGTGAAATGAAAGTGCTACGGCCTGGCTCTCGCCGGAGCTCGAGTCTGGGTCATGGGCGGTGCACCAAGTTCGGACAGCCCCCATACGCCACAGCCGCTCAGGTAAGCTTTTGGGCTCAACCCGTACTGATGGTGGTGGTGATGGTAAGGCTGAAATCGTAGGTTTGAAACTCGAATTTCTGGTTCGAATTATTGGTCCTGATTATGACAGAATGATGGTGGTTGATTTTTTTTTTTTTTTGATTATGGAAGAAATTTGGCATATCAGCCCGAGTTGTGTAGTTCTGAACAATTTGGTTTGGGGCTGAGAGTACCTTCGAGCGGCGGCGGTGTAGAGATGCCGATAGGGGTGAAAATATGTCGTGATTTTAAAATTGTTTTTTTTTAAGTTATTAACATAGAAAGAAGATTAAATCCACAACTCGAAAAAAGGACAAAGGAATAAAAGATGAAGATATGTGATACAGTGAGTTACGGGGGAAAGAATTACCTTTGCTGAAGTTGGAATCTGATGATGCGAGAAAGGGTTGCAGAAGTTTTCTGGAGCAGCAGCCCCCACCCCCCCCCCCCCCCCCCACCCCCTTTTTTTTTTTGAAGAGATAAAGAATTGTTTTTAAGGGGTATAAAACATAGCATTTATACTGTATACAAAATTTAGGGTTAGTAGAAGAGTTTTGATCTGTGTAGAGTTCTTGTTGGATGTTGGATAGATCAAAATATAATATATTACTATTAATTATAAAATTTATTTAAATCTTTAATTAATAAGCTACTAATTACGGATTAAATTAATTAAATTGCTTTAATTAATCTTTATTAATAACCTATTAATTTATGATATTAGTAATAATGGAAAATTAAATTGTTAGGTTAATAATAATAATAGGTTCTTGATATCAATATTTAGAATGATCAAGTAAAATTGACTTGGGCCTAGAAATGACGAGATGAAATGATGAATTAAAATGAAAAATGAAACGAAATGAATCACATGACTTATCATGAACTATAGTGACATAAATGAATTTGCATGATCATGAAATAAAATGGATTAAATGATAAAATTATTCGGGTATTAATTTACTAAAATTAAATAAATTTTCTATAATTGATAATAAATGTATATGCGAAATCGGGGCGTTACATATTTTATCTCTGAATGAAATGCATAAGACCTCCTTTTATAGGGTCCAATTCCACTCCATCGGGTGGGGAGTTACTACAAATTAAAGTGTCATTAATTCTCTTTAATCCTTAAGCTCAAGAGTTACCTCCATAAATAGTCTCATTTAATTCGGACGTTACATTATGGAGTGTAAAGAGTCATATTCCAGTAGCTAAGTTCTCAACCTGCTTCATTTCAGTCGAGACCAAATATCAGCTGAGTTTTCAGCACCCAAATATGAGATCAGATAGGTTTTTAGCCAAAATCAGATCAGATGGGTTTTCAGTCCCAAATATCATATCATATAGGTTTCAGCCCAAATATCATATCAGATAGGTTTCAGCCCAAATATCAGATCAGATAGGTTTCAGCCCAAATATCAGATCAGATAGATTTCAGTCCAAATATTAGATCAGATAGCTTTCAGCCCAAATATTAGATTAGATAGGTTTCAGCCCAAATATCAGATCAGATAGCTTTCAAATTTAAATATCGATCGATAGCTTTCACTTAAATATCGATCGATAGCTTTCAAATTAATATCAGATCAGATAGCTTTCAGCCCAAATATCATATCGGATAGCTTTCCAGTCCAAATATCATATTAGATAGCTTTTCAACCCAAATATCAGATCAGCTAGCTTTTCAGCCCATATATCAGATCAAATAGGTTTTCAGCCCCAAATATCAGATGGGTTTTCAACCTCATATATCAGATACATTTTCAGCCTGGTTAACTCTTCACCTTTTCAATAAAATGGCCAACTTTAATCATTTATTTCTCGCTCATCGAAAATCGGTTTTGATAAAAATAAAATCCTACGTTCATCTTCTCGAAATGTAGATTCACAATTTATTATTTAATTCCCAAGAATTAAATATTTTATCATTACTAAAATGGTTTAAATTGAGTTAAAACTCATTTTTTTCTAAAACCAATTTCAAACAATTCCCCACATGAGTGGAAATAAATGCATGCATGAATGCAGACTCACATACCCAGTTTCCGTAAAACACTACTGCGTGGAGAAAGGTAGTTTGTGGCTTTGAACCTTCCTTAGTAAAATATCGTCGGGTATACCGGCGGCTTAATGGACACTATGCTTTGAACTAATCCTCCTTGGTGTATACCGAGTCAACGAAACTTACACAACAATGTCTCAACACCTTCCGTTCTCATAGTTGTGTCCGTTTTGGCCATGGACAACATCTTGGTTTCCTAAGTGTTTATTCAAGGCGGCTCGTCCTCACACTTAGATAGGTGGTCTCCTTTTATAAAATACCCTGCAATACTTCTCCTTTCCAAGGACAAGGAACCATTAAAAGTCCAGAGACTTAACTTCACCATAATCACAGGACTCAACACTTATTCTGCTCTCTAGGGATGGATTTATTATAAGCGCTTTTCAATAGATCTTTCATAACTTTGTTTTCCCATTGAACCAAGTTTCCGGGATCTCCAGTCTTCAAGGATGGGTTACCACTATGATTGTTCTTTCAAGATGTGAATTTTAATCCCATTCCCTCTAGCAGTTTATGAAATTGATCTCTATTTAGACCTTTTGTGAGTGGATCCGCCAAATTAACATTTGACCTCACATAGTCAATAGATATAACTCCTTTTTTGATCAATTATCGCATGGTATTATGTCTCCGACGAATGTGTCGAGACTTACCATTATACATAAGGCTCTGTGCTCTTCCAATTGTAGCTTGGCTATCGCAATGGATCATAACACTGGGCACAGGCTTTTTCCTGCTTGGAATTTCCTCAAGAAAGTTACGAAGCCATTCAGCTTCTTCTCCAGCTTTATCTAGAGCTATTTTCGATTCCATGGTGGATCGGGCTATACAAGTCTGCTTGCTTGATTTCCAAGATATAGCTCCACCCCCAATAGTAAATACATACCCACTTGTAGAGTGAGAGTTTTTGTGTCTGAAATCCAATTAGCATCAGTATATCCTTCCAGAACTGCAGGGTAGTTACTATAAAACAGTCCATAACTTAGGGTGTACTTTAAGTATCTTATAACCCTAGTCAGTGCATTCCAGTGCTCTTTACTCAGATTACTCGTGAACTTACTCAACTTGTTTACAGCAAATGCTAAGTCTGGTTGTGTACAATTTGTAATGTACATCAGGCTTCCGATTACTCTTGAATATTCGACTTAAGCCACTGGATCACCTCTGTCTTACTTAAGTGAATATTAGTATCAACATGTGTTTTAACAGGTGGGCTATCAAAAGCATTAAACTTCTTGAGCACTTTCTCAACATAATGAGATTGTGATAATAAAATACCTTCTGATGTTGGGTACCAAATCGGATAATTGCGCCGTTTTATGCGGAAGCGTAAATAAATTGCGGAAAATAAATCACACAAGGATTTATAGAGGTTCGGCTATTAACGAAGCCTACGTCCTCTCTCGATGTATCTTTTTCTATAGGCTTAAGATCAAAACCTCTGCGCCTCTCTTCTATCGGTCGAGGGATTACCGTTACAAGCTCGTCTTCTATCGGTCCGAGTAAAACCGTTTTTCCTTTTCTATTGGATAAGGAATCAACCACTCTAGCTTTCTATGGGTACTAGATAAACCTTACTAAGATAGCGATTGTGATTCTAACAATGCCGGATCCTTGATCCTAATAACACCGAATCAAATCGTATCTTTTCTTTTTCTCGCTCGTGTATGATCTTGTGTATAACACTCAATCACTCTTAATTAAGCTCAAGAACAACAACTATAATGTTTACAATGATATAACACGTATGTATGCTTTGCTCAATGTTGTTGTATGGAATAATACCAACTCCTTGGTATTTATAGCCTTCTTCCTCCTTACTAGCCGTTGTCGCCAATGACTAGCTAGCGTGCGCTAGCCTTCCTTCTTAGCGTGCGCTATCGCACATTTTTGCTCTAGCGCACGTAAAGGCTTTCATGTAGCGTGCGTTAATCACTTTATATTTCACCAAAGAGCTATCGCCTTAACAGCTAGCGTGCGCTACCACTTCCTTTGTAGCGTGCGCTAATCCAATATATCCGTTGCATGGATTGTCAAAGTGACCGCTTGATATGCCGACTTTGACCGCTTTTCCCAACGCTCGGATTGACTAGATTCAAACATCTTAGCGTGCGCTAATCATCCTTTGTAGCGTGCGCTAATGATAGAGGGTAGCGTGCGCTAATAATAGAGTGTAGCGTGCGCTATCCACCTACTGACTTCACTGCAGCTTACTTCGATACTAGGCTGGAATGCAGCTGACTCCTCGTTAGCGTGCGCTAACATATGTCCCTTAGCGTGCGCTAATGCGCCCATTGCAATTTTTGCGTCTTAAATGCGTCTCGCTTTTTGCTTCGCCTCGATGTTGTTTTGTAGTTTAGCAACTTTAATCATCAAAACACAAATTAAATAATGTGTGGAATAAATATTCCAACAATCTCCCCTTTTGATGATTACAAAACAACCTCAATTGGATAATCAGAAAAATAATATCTCAGATATTTATACGAATCAAAGTTTTCGGCTTTGATCGTTTCGTTAGTTTCTCCATTTCTTTTCTTTTTCTTCTTTTCCGACTTCTTCATTTTTCAACTCCGTCGTTTTTCGTTTTTCAATTTTTTCCAACTCCCCCTATTTGTATGCTTTTCTTTTCTTTTCCGACTTCTTCATTTTTCAACTCCGTCGTTTTTCGTTTTTCAATTTTTTCCAACTCCCCCTATTTGTATGCTTTTCTTTTCTTTTCGACTTCTTCGATTTTTCTCATTTTTATCTCCTCTTCATCTCCTTCTCATTTTTATCATTTTTATCTCAATTCATATCTTTCTCCCCCTTTTTGTTTTCATCAAAAAGTAAAAAAATATAAAGGATACCAAATGAAATATAAATATGCATGATACCAATTTATGCATTAATAAGGGTATAAACTCCCCCTGAAAATATTATATCCTTCTCCCCCTTTGTAAAGTATCATTTGTCAAAATTTATTTTTGGGGATCCAACCGATAGTTGGTTTTTCTTTTGAAACATAGACGATGTTTGAAACGTTTGTTCCTTTAGGAACCCAAATCTTTTTAATTTTTATCGTCCGTCTTGGGCTTTTGCAGTTGGAAATATGATGCCCGATTTTTAAACACTTTTCGCAATGGGGTATATTGAAATTAACGGATTCGTTTTTCAAACGAGTTTTGAATCCTAACCCCTCTTTATTCAAAGTAAACTTTTGAACACCAAGCATTTGTTCAAATTTCTCGTTTCCGCACGAGAATTTCTTTGTCAAAATTTTTAGTTCATCTTGAACTTTTAAAAGATCATTTTTCAAAATATTTTCATTTTCAAGGCATTTCGAATGATCAATTTCGACAAATTTCCCTTTTTCAAGTATTTTGGAATTTTCAATTTCCAAAGTTTTATATTTAGACTTGAGGGATTTAATTTCATTTAAAGCATTTTGATAGTCCGTATGTAATAATTCGAATGCTTCATAAAGTTAGTCGTAAGAATTACTTTCTTGGCTTTCGACGCCGCTATCGCCGAATGAACTCCGCCATGAGCGAGATTATTTTGATCAAGAAAATCTTCATCGGGATCTTCGTCGCTCCATGTTGCGATTAGAACCTCCTTTTGCTTTACTCGACAGTTCTTAGCAAAGTGGCCTGGTTTACCACATAATCGGCAAGTGTTGTCGAATTTCTTAGGTTCGCCCGCTTGAATGTCCTTCTTTCTCCGGTTTAATAAGTGTTGGAACTTATTAATATTTTTGGCATAATATGCCATTTCTTCGTCACTTTCGTCCACCGGGGTTTCTTCTTTCTTCTTCGACATTTTAGCCTTGAAGGCTATCGACCTCTCCTTCGGTTTCGGTTTGGCATTCCGAGATTTTAGAACAATCTCATAGTTGATAAGAGAACCAACGAGAGCACTAAAATCGAGAGTATTTAAATCTTTGGATTCCATTATTGCCGTAACCGTACCGTCCCATTCTCGAGGTAGTGATCGGAGAATTTTCTTCACTTTCTCACTACTCGAAAGTGGTTTTCCAAAACATGCTAATCTATTAGTGATGACCGAAAATCGGTCAATCATAATCGAGATGGATTCGTCGTCCTTCATTTGAAATAATTCATAATCGTGAAGGAGCATGTTTATCTTCGTCTCCTTGACTTGAGACGTACCTTCGTGTGTTACCTCAAGCATTTTCCAGATTTCTTTGGCACTATCACACGATGATATCCGGTTGTGTTCTTCCGGATTTAAAGCACAGTATAATAATTGCGTCGCTTTGCAATTATAATGGTCGTTTTTCCAATCGGAATCGTCATATTCTTCGAAGGTTTTGAGCGTACCGTTGGAATTTGTCGGAATTTTCGGACCAAGACAAATCACCTTCCAAAGCTCGATGTCATATGCTCGGATGAATATAGACATCTTCTTCTTCCACGTCATGAAGTTTGAGCCATCAAAAAATGGTGGTCGGTTGAGAGCAAGGCCTTCGACGGGAGCCATTTGAAACGCCATTGGATCTTTTCTCCTCGGATGTTAAGCCGCGTATTGGAGTACGGCTCTGATACCAATTGTTGGGTACCAAATCGGATAATTGCGCCGTTTTATGCGGAAGCGTAAATAAATTGCGGAAAATAAATCACACAAGGATTTATAGAGGTTCGGCTATTAACGAAGCCTACGTCCTCTCTCGATGTATCTTTTTCTATAGGCTTAAGATCAAAACCTCTGCGCCTCTCTTCTATCGGTCGAGGGATTACCGTTACAAGCTCGTCTTCTATCGGTCCGAGTAAAACCGTTTTTCCTTTTCTATTGGATAAGGAATCAACCACTCTAGCTTTCTATGGGTACTAGATAAACCTTACTAAGATAGCGATTGTGATTCTAACAATGCCGGATCCTTGATCCTAATAACACCGAATCAAATCGTATCTTTTCTTTTTCTCGCTCGTGTATGATCTTGTGTATAACACTCAATCACTCTTAATTAAGCTCAAGAACAACAACTATAATGTTTACAATGATATAACACGTATGTATGCTTTGCTCAATGTTGTTGTATGGAATAATACCAACTCCTTGGTATTTATAGCCTTCTTCCTCCTTACTAGCCGTTGTCGCCAATGACTAGCTAGCGTGCGCTAGCCTTCCTTCTTAGCGTGCGCTATCGCACATTTTTGCTCTAGCGCACGTAAAGGCTTTCATGTAGCGTCGTTAATCACTTTATATTTCATCCGAGCTATCGCTTCTTAACAGCTAGCGTGCGCTACCACTTCCTTTGTAGCGTGCGCTAATCCAATATATCCGTTGCATGGATTGTCAAAGTGACCGCTTGATATGCCGACTTTGACCGCTTTTCCCAACGCTCGGATTGACTAGATTCAAACATCTTAGCGTCGCTAATCATCCTTTGTAGCGTGCGCTAATGATAGAGGGTAGCGTGCGCTAATAATAGAGTGTAGCGTGCGCTATCCACCGCCGACTTCACCGCAGCCTTACTGATACTAGGCTGGAATGCAGCTGACTCCTCGTTAGCGTGCGCTAACATATGTCCCTTAGCGTGCGCTAATGCAGTCCAGATTGTAATTTTTGCGTCTTCGTCTGCTTCGCCGTTTTGCTTCGCCTCGATGTTGTTTTGTAGTTTAGCAACTTTAATCATCAAAACACAAATTAAATAATGTGTGGAATAAATATTCCAACATCTGACATTCTAATAATTTTAATTCCAAGAATTAAATCAGCTAAACCCAAATCCTTCATGTCGAAGTTTCTACTTAACATTCTTTTTGTATTCACAATTACTTCATTGCTACTACCCATGATCAACATATCGTCTACATATAGACAGACTATGACAAATGACTCTGATGTGTCTTTAATATACACACATTTGTCACATTTGTTGATCTTGAATCCATTTTCCAACATAGTTTTGTCAAACTTCATATGCCATTGTTTAGGAGCTTGTTTTAGTCCATATAATGACTTCAACAGTTTACACACTTTCTTTTCATGACCAGGTGCAATGAAACCTTCAGGTTGTTCCATATAAATTTCTTCTTCTAGTTCATCATTCAAGAATGCAGTTTTCACATTCATTTGATGAATTTCGAGATTTGCAATACAACAATAGCAATAAGCACTTGAATGGAATAAAAAGAAAAGGAATAAGATGGCCCCGAAAGATAAAGGTAAGGGTAAAATGCAAATTTTGCCTAAACCCAAACCTAAACCTTTCAAGAAGTCATTGAAACAACCCAGAGAGGGGGCTTGCTACCACTGCAATGAAACTGGTCATTAGAAAAGGAATTGCAAGGTCTACCTGGAAGAAATGAGGAAACGGAAGAGCGGTGAGACTGCTGCTTCAGGTACTCTTGTTATAGAAGTCAATTTATCTACTTCTTCATCATGGGTATTAGATATCGATAGTGAAGCTCACATTTGTGTGAATGTGTAGGGGCTGCGAAAGAGTAGACAACTGGCAAAAGGTGAAATAGACCTACGTGTTGGAAATAAAGCAAGAGTTGCTGCTATTGCCGTATGGACTTATGATATAAAGCTACAAAGTGGACTTGTATTGGAACTTAATAATTGTTATTGCGCTCCTGCTATGGGTAGAAACATTGTATCAGTTGCTTGCCTTGATTTGGAAGGATATGACTTTACTATTAAAAATAGCGTAATGTCTATATTTAATAAAGGTATTTTTTATGGAGATGCCTTGATGAGTGGGAGATTATATCACATAAATCTTGAAAGTTCCAAATCTGTCTATAACTTGAATGTCAAAAGACTTTAATCAAATGATTTAAACCAAACATATTTTTGGCATTGTCGTTTGGGCCATATAAACGAGAAACGTATAACCAAACTCCATAATGATGGAATATTGGACACATTTGATTTAGAATCATATGATATGTGTGAATCTTGATTATTAGGCGAAATGACCAAAGCTCCTTTCACGGGTCATACTGAGAAAGCTGCAGATTTATTGGGCTTAATACATACTGATGTATGTGGACCAATGAATACAAATGCTAGAGGAGGTTTCCAATACTTCATAACGTTCCCAGATGACTTAAGCAGATTTGGATATATCTACTTAATGAGTCAAAAGTCTGAATCGTTTACGAAATTCAAGCAATTAATGAAGTACAAAATCAGTTAGGCAAAATAATTAAAGCGTTATGATCAAATCGTGGTGGTGAATATTTGAGCCATGAATTTGACAATCCTCTTAAAGATTGTGGAATTGTTTTACAACTAACTCTACCTGGAACACCTCAATGGAATGGTGTGTCGGAATGGATAAATCGAACCTTGTTAGACATGGTTAGATCGATAATGGGTCAAGATGATCTTCCAATTTATTTTTGGGGTTACGCCTTAGAGACTGTTGCGTTCATTTTAAATTGAGTACCATCTAAATCAGTTCAAAGCACACCATATGAGATATGGACAATGAAACAACCTGTTTTGTCTTTCCTTAAGATTTGGGATTGTGAAGCTTATGTGAAGCGACTTATCACTGATAAATTATCACCCAAATCAGATAAATGTCTTTTTGTGGGATATCCTAAGGAAACTAAAGGATATTACTTTTACATCCCATCAGAGAACAAAGTGTTTGTTGCTCGATCTGGAGTATTCCTTGAGAAGAAATTTATTTCCAAGAAGAATAGTGGGAGCAAAATAACTCTTCATGACATGAGAGAACCATAAATAGATACTGAACCTTTAGAAAAAACTTATTTAAACTCACATAGAGATGTTGAGACCACTTCTTCTATACCAGCTCCACGTGGGTCTATACGTTATCATCATGAACCTGAGAGATAAGGATTTCTCATCACAAATGATAAAAATGTGGAACTCATGGATCTAGATGAGCCCACAACCTACAATGAAGCAACTACTAGCATTGAGTGCGAAAGTTGGCTTGAAGTACGAAATCCGAAATGCAATCCATGTATGATAATCAAGTATAGACTTTGATTGATCTTCCTGAAGGTTCTAAAGCAATTGGTTGCAAATTGATCTTTACAAAGAAAAAGGACATGTATGACATTGTACAAACATACAAATCACAACTCATGGCGAAAGGATACAGACAGACTCATGGTATTGACTATGATGAAACCTTTTCGCCAGTCGTAATGATTAAATCAATTAGAATTATACTTGCCATAGCAGCATATTATGACTATGAGATATGTCAAATGGATGTCAGAACCGCTTTTCTTAACGGGAAGTTAGATGAGGATGTGTATATGATACAGCCCGAAGGTCTTGTCGATCCTAATAATCCTAATAAAGTATGTAAGCTTCTAAAATCCATTTATGGTTTGAAGTAGGAATCCCGGAGTTGGAATCTTTGTTTTGATGAAAAAATCAAAGAGTTGGTTTCATTAGAAATCAAGACGAACCTTGTGTATACAAGAAGATTAGTGGGAGCACAATTGTTTTTCTAGTACTCTATGTGGATGATATCCTACTCATTGGAAATGACATCCCTACTTTCCAAAGTGTTAAGATTTAGCTAAGTAAATATTTTACAATGAAGGACTTAGGGGAAGCTGCCTATATATTGGGTATAAGGATCTATAGAGATAGATCTAAAAGACTTCTTGCCCAAAGTCAAAGTACATATGTTAACAAAGTACTGAAACCGTTCAGTATGCTTAATAGTAAGAAAGGGTTCTTACCTATGTCACATGGCATAAAGCTCAGTATAACTCAAAGTCCTTGTTCGAAGGAAGATAGAGATAGAATGAGCTTGATACCTTATGCTTTGGATATAGGATCTATCATGTATGCCATTATATGTACTAGACCGGATGTATCATTTGCATTGAGTGTAACTAGCAGATACCAGTCTGACCCTGGTGAGGCTCACTGGACCTTAGTCAAAAGCATACTTAAGTACTTGAGAAGGACTAAAGATATGTTCTTGATATATGGTGGTCAAGATAGTGATTTGGTCCTTAATGGCTATGTCGATGCCAGTTTTGAGACAGGCCAGAATGATTTAAAATCACAGTCGGGATATATATTTTGCTTGATTGGTGGTGTTGTTAGCTGGAAGAGTTCTAAACAACTAACCACAGCTGATTCTATAACGGAAGCTGAGTACATAGCTGCTTCGGAAGAAGCTAAAAAAGTTGTTTGGATGAGGAAGTTCATTGATGAACTGGATGTGGTTCCTAGCATTGTTGATCCAGTTAAGTTGCACTGTGATAACAATGGAACTATTGCACAAGCTAAAGAACTAAGATCACAACAAGCATCCAAACACGTACTTAGAAAGTTTCACCTCATTCGAGAGATTGTCACTCGTGGCGATGTGAGGATATGCAAAGTTCACACGGATAATAATGTAGCGGATCCTTTAACCAAGCCGCTTTCTCAAGCGAAGAATGATGGTCATATAAAGGCTATGGGTAGAGGTGGGCAAAAAAAACGAAACCAAAACTGAAATCGGAAAAAAAAACCCGAAACTGGAACTGGTCAAAACTGATTTTTGACCAAAACCGGTTCAGTTTTGATCCAAACCGCCGGTTTGTAACCGGTTGCCAAGTGTGCCGTTGAAAACCGGTCCGGGTCGGGATTTTTGGGAACCGGTTTGTGAAACCAGTTTGGAAAAATCGGTTAGAAACTGGTTTTCCCTTGTGACCGTTAAGTATCCATTTTTTTTCAAAATGTGACCGTTTTTTTTTTTGCTTTTTTTTTACCATTTTGCCATCCTAAATTCACTATAAATAGGTATGTTGAGTTTAGTTTAGTCACAATACTCAAACACTCTCAAAATACTCTTTAAACACTAAAAACGCTTACAAAATTCTCATTTCTCTCAAATGGCAACTCAATCTTCTTCCGCTTCCACGAATGCACCCGAGATTTTTAAAGTTATAGAAACAACCCAAAACCAAAAAAATTGGTGTAATTTCCACCTCGTGAAGTTCTCGGATGGGCAACTTAAGGCTCATTGTAAATATTGTGGTAGGTTTTTGAAACATGAATTCAACTCGACGTTGAAGATGCATACCGACAAGTATTGCGAAGGACTTAAATCCGTTCTGGAAGCCGGTCAAGCATCTATGTCACGAGAGGGGGGTCTTTTTGCATACGAGGCAGAGTGGTGCCGACAACAATTTGTAAACTATGTGATTCAAGAAGGTTTGCCATTCAATCACTTCGATAACCCTCAATTGACTAAGGTGATTCAAAATACTCTTCAACCGCGATATAAACAAGTAAGTCGTGCTAATCTTAGACGTGATTGTATTAAATTATGGAAAAAGACTAAAATAGAACTAGTAAATGGTTTTGCAAACTTAAATACAAATGTAAACTTAACAACTGATGTTTGGTCGGCACCTCATGGTTTGCCCGGTTCATACATTGGATTGATCCCGATACATGGCTAATGATGAAGCGTACGATTGCTTTTGAAAACTTTGAGTATCCTCACACGGGTCAAAATTTATTTCATATGTTACAAAATGTAATAAATAACTTTTAACTTACAAGAAAAAGTTTTTTCAATCTCATTTGATAACGCGTTTAATAATACCAACGCGGTAAACAAATTAATACTAGCATACAAACCGCCTTTGAAGGGTATTTTTTATCATAGTCGATGTGTTGCACACATTATAAACTTGGTTGTGCAAGACGGATTAGCGGTACCCGAAATAAGTTTGGTTCAAAACGCTTTTAAAAAAATGTTACAAGATATATTTTGTTCGGGTAAAGCTAGATATCAACAATATATGAAATTGTGTAAGGACATAAATTCTATTTTTTTTAACCCCTAATTGGGACGTTCCTACAAGATGGAATTCGACTTATAAAATGTTTTGTTGTGGTTTACGCCAACGTGATACTTTACAACTTTTCATGATGAAGTTGCTAATAGGAATCGGGCTACACCATTTACGTCGGAACAATGGGATATTGTTACAAAAATAAGCGAATTGCTCAAAGTTTTTAAAAACGCAACAACTTTATTATCGGGTATTTATTATCCCACAAATTATTTGGTACTTAATCAAATTTATTTAATATGTTCAAAATTAGCCGACTACGAATTAAGTGATGATTTATATGAAAAAATAGTTTCGCCCATGAAAGTAAAAATAAGAAAATATTTCAAAGAAATGCCACCGGTAATTATTTGTTCCGTCGCGTTGAACTCATGTATGAATATTAGCGGAGTGGAACTACTTATCGACAAAATTTCTATTGATTTAGAGTTGCATAACGAAAATGTTTTCTATGCAAGAGATGCAAAAGCCACTTTTAACAAAAATTTTAAAGATTTATTCGACGTTTATTTTAAAAAGTATGGTTCAAGAAATGATTCTTCAACTTTGTTTTCATCATCATTTTCTACTTGTACTAGCGCGGATCCCATGCTTAACTTATATAATAGTTTAAGAGAAGAAAACACTAAACGGGCTAGGGGTGAGGGTGACCAATCATCGACTAGCGAATATGGGAGATATATTGGAACCGGTTTTTTATCCACTATGGGACCCCATGAATTCGCAAATTTTGATATTTTGGCTTGGTGGAAAGGAAGGGAAACTCAATTTCTCGTTCTAACTGCCATGGCCCGAGATTTACTAACCGTCCAAGCTTCTACGGTAGCTTCGGAATCCGCTTTTTCTCTTAGTGGTAGGGTATTATCTATACGAAGAACAAGACTCACACCGGCATCATTGGAGATGTGTATTTGCTTGAAGGATCACTTGGATGCATCCGAACGTATACAACACACTCAAAGTCTTGAAGGCGAACTAGACATTGAACAAGAAATACATGATATTGAGGTGGAAGAAGGTTTTGCAATCTCACTCTCCGATGAAAAAATTGCTCTCGATGAAGCTTCGCGCGAGGCTAGCTCCGAAGAAGATATCACTCTCGATGAATAAAAGTTTATGTTTTAAATTCTAAATGTTTGAATAAAAATTGATGTTGTAATGAGTTTATTTAATAAAATTTTATATTTAATGTATAATGAGTTTATTTAATACGAAGATATCACTTTCTTAAGTTTTTTTTAAAACCGGTTATAACCGGTGTTTTAAACCCGAACCGGTCTCAACCCGATCCAAACCGGTTAGTATAGGTTCGAGTTTTTACATACATAAAAACTGAACCGAACCAAACCGGCTTGGTCAAAAAAACGGTTTTCAAACTATGACCAAAAACCGGTCTGGTTTTCAAACCCGAACCGGTTTGGAAAAAAACTGGTTTGTACACCCCTAGCTATGGGTCTTTAGTTTATGTCTGTGTAAGACTAAGAGCAAGTGGGAGATTGTTACTATAATGCTCTAAGTCTACTGTTTAATAATAATGTGGAGACATTTATTATTTAATATTGATTATATTATTGAATTAATATTCTGCTTACGATCATCAAGTATGTGACTTGATAGTAAAGCTCGTTAAAGCATTAAAGAATATTTATTCTAAATATCCCTAGTAATATGATTACTAGTATGATAATGATACGATGACTATGTTTTACTGGTCATGAACATGAGATGTTATATCACGTCTGTTGTTGCCCAAAATATTTATCCGAAGATTAAATACTGCTGGAATGAACGGACAACAAACAACAATTTGCGGGAGCACTTCCGAGAGAATATGAATAAACACAAGATTTTCCGGGTTTGTTAGGCCCGGGCTTGAATGCTCTCGCGAGATGTTATTAATACAAATATTCGTGGATACAAGTATTAATGTGAGAATCTAAATACAATGAGTGTAAAAAGACTCTGTTAATCCAGCTCTTGAGCGAAGCTCGGTGTTCTTCGTCCCTGCCGATCGTCTTCTTGATGAGAGAGGCCGAGAGAAGAAAGAACCAAAAGATAGCTGTTGCCAAGAGTAGGAGAAAGCCAAGTGCTTATGTATTGCTTCTGTATTGTGTGCTGAAATCGCGATAATTCTAGCTTGAAATCCGAGTGCAGGCTGCCTTGTATTTATAGGGGCAGCGATGCCTTGTCCTCTTGCGGGCGATCGCCTTCCGGCCATTATAATAATGGGGCATCGTCTGCCGGCCAATATTATAATGGGGCGATCGTCCTTAAGTCACACAGGCTATCGGCCTAAAGTCCAAGGTACTTGGCAACAACAGGCGGTCCAATGAGGAGCCAGCACGCGTCCGGAGTCACTGTCACATGCGGTCCTACTGACAACTTTCGGCGGGCCTGTCGGCTGGTGGACGGATGCTGACAGGCTGTGGTCAATGATCCGTGATATGCGGATCTTGTCTCGGCTCTGCACGTGGGTTCAGTCCTGAGGCTCGGCCTTTGCCGACTGGATGACTATCGGCTTCGAGCGGCATGAGGCGGTCGTCTCTAGCTGGTCACTGAGGGTCGGCATCGGTCGGTCACCAAGGGTCGGTCGGCACATGCCGGGAGATGATCGTCCGCTAGTCGGTCGCCAGGAGTCAATCACCAAGTACCGAGAGACGATCGTATTTGATGTCGATCGCTCGGCACCGGGACTTGTCCTGGGATCTTTGGCCGATTTATCTTGACTGTCGGGCTAAGGTTAGGCCGCCTGGTCGCTGATCGGCAGTTCTGCCTCGGCTGCTCGGCAATGGCTAGGTCGCCCGATATCCGAGGCGATCAACAGTCGGAGAGTATAATTCTCGACACAACAATTGTCCCCCAGCTTGCTCCGATGTTGAAGACATGGGGCGAGGTGGTTCTTGCTGGCGATCGTGTAAGATGAGGACGGGCGAACCGTTGAGCTGACTTTGGATTCAGACTTGGGCTATCTGGTCGATTGGCTAGCTATCTTTCGGTCTTGTACCTGCAAAAAACAACATTGGCCAATCCCCCTCAGAAACTTGATGGTTTCGTTGTTTGAGGAATCGTGCACAGTCGCGGAGTTCGATGGACCGACTCCATGATCGTGTCTTGGTGCGCGAAGACATTGAGTGTCTCGTGACTCATTTTATTGTGAGGGTCCTCTGTTAGGCTGCGCCTCGCCTCATATTTAAACGAAGGGCATGCGGTCTCGGTCTAGAGGAGTCCTTGCGCGGGGCAGCGTCGGATGATTCAACTCCACGCCCGCAGCTTGTTTAGCTCTGCTTCCACCTCGGCCCACCATATAGATGGCGAACCTCGATGGTGTACGTTGAGACGGGGGTAGTGGCACGTCGCATTGTCCGGGTTCACCATGTTAGATGAGGATCCTTTGAGGGCGGACAATCGTGTCCACTGATTAATTTTGGAGGGCCCTCAGACTACGCCAGCCTCGTATTTAAACGAAGGGCGGGCGATCTTGGCCCGAAGGGACCTTGCATGGCCGAAGCAGCCGGTTCCATTGACTACCAGGACCATGGCTTTAAGATGTGCGGTGGAGGCGATCTGATGCCTTAGTCCATCATGTTAAATGGTGAACTGTCGATGGCGATCGAGTCCTCCGGTTTGTTTATGTAGCTTGATGATGGCGATCGGGCTGGAAAACTGTGATCGTCGCTCGGCTGCCGATCGCGTTATTCATAGGTTGATATCGGCGATCGGGCGGGAGATCGTCGTTCGGGCGCCGATCGCGCTGCTCATAGGTTGAGAAGAATCCTTTGCCTGGCCAGGAAGTCTGCGGCCTTAGCTCGGAAGATCGCGTAGGTCGCGGGTTGGTCCTTCGTGAGATGCCTGAACATAGGCGAAAGACCATGAAATCCTCCTAGGACCGCGTAGAGGGCGATCTCATCGCTTACGCGCTCGCCGTTGAAGATGATCTCGTCTACCCGGTCGATGTAGTCCGAGTCGGACTCTTCTTCTCCCTTCTTGATTTGCATCATGCGAAGGGGGCCTTCCGGCCGAGCGACCCTGGTGGCGAAGTATGCTGTGAAGACGTTCGCCAGTTGGTTCAAGGAGCTGATGGACCGAGGTGGCAATGAGGTGTACCACCTGTAGGCGAGGTCATCCAGCGTCATAGGGAACATTCGGCACCTGGTCGCGTCAGATGCCCCACACCCGGTCATATAGATGTTGAACTTGCTCAGGTGTATTTCGGGGTCTGATCTCCCCTCGTACAAAGGTGTTTGCGGGGGAGCGATCTTGTGCTGCACGGGGGCGAGATCGATGTTGACCTCGAGCGGCTCGCTTGGCTCGGCGATCGTCTTCTTGGCGCCTGCCCCGGATTCCAGGAGCGCATTCATGTCGTCGAGCTGACGTTGCATCGCGGCCATCGCCGTGGCTCGGTCGCTTGCGGATCGTCTTTGGGAGCGGGAGCCGAGGCGATCGTGTACCGATCTCCGGACTCCGCTGCTGCCGACCTCGGCTATTTGGCGAGGGGGAGCCAGACGGTTGGGCTGCCTTCTGGGAGTCGGGTAGGCCGAGCTCCTGGTGACGGACTCAAACTCCGTCGTCTCGTAGCTGGGGTCGGACTGCCCTGGTCGCCAAGACGGGTCACTGCCCAGGCGATCGAAAACAGAGGTGCCCCGGCTGGCGAGCGCCTCCTCTTACGGACGAGAGCCTCCTGGCGATCGCTCGGCCAGTAACGCCTTGAGCTTCCGCTTGGACTTCCGGCAGATGGCCGAGGGGGTGATAGCGGGAGGCGCGTCGAGAGCACTCTGTCGCTCCTGTGGGACGGCCATGGCCTCGTCGATTTGTTCCTTGGTTCGGAACTGATCGAGCGAGAGGCTTGGGCCGCCCATCAGGGGCGGGATCGAGCGTCTCGGACCGCGGCGGCTACCCTCCGCCATCGGCTGCGGCTTGGACTGAGACGGAACGAGGCATCTGGCGGGTTGGCCGGCGGCTTTCTTCGACGCGGAGGTGGAAGACATGATTTCTGAAAGATTTCTTTGAAGCGCAGTGAGTGTCACTTCAAGTATATGCCCCGAGAACAGTGAGTGTTCTTCGAGACGGTAGGAATAAAAATTTGAGGGTTAGATGCCCTTCTTCTAGCGCCAATTGTTGTTGCCCAAAATATTTATCCGAAGGTTAAATACTGCTGGAATGAACGGACAACAAACAACAATTTGCGGGAGCACTTCCGAGAGAATATGAATAAACACAAGATTTGCCGGGTTTGTTAGGCCCGGGCTTGAATGCTCTCGCGAGATGTTATTAATACAAATATTCGTGGATACAAGTATTAATGTGAGAATCTAAATACAATGAGTGTAAAAGACTCTGTTAATCCAGCTCTTGAGCGAAGCTTGGTGTTCTTCGTCCCTGCCGATCGTCTTCTTGATGAGAGAGGCCGAGAGAAGAAAGAACCAAAAGATAGCTGTTGCCAAGAGTAGGAGAAAGCCAAGTGCTTATGTATTGCTTCTGTATTATGTGCTGAAATCGCGATAATGCTAGCTTGAAATCCGAGTGCAGGCTGCCTTGTATTTATAGGGGCAGCGGTGCCTTGTCCTCTTGCGGGCGATCGCCTTCCGGCCATTATAATAATGGGGTGATCGTCTGCCGGCCAATATTATAATGGGGCGATCGTCCTTAAATCACACGGGTTGTCGGCCTAAAGTCCAAGGCAGCTGCTGGCAGCCAGCTGTGCGGTCCAATGAGGAGCCAGCACGCGTCCGGAGTCACTGTCACATGCGGTCCTACTGACAACTTTCGGCGGGCCTGTCGGCTAGTGGACGGATGCTGACAGGCTGTGGTCAACGATCCGTGATATGCGGATCTTGTCTCGGCTCTGCACGTGGGTTCAGTCCTGAGGCTCGGCCTTTGCCGACTGGATGACTATCGGCTTCGAGCGGCATGAGGCGGTCGTCTCTAGCTGGTCACTGAGGGTCGGCATCGGTCGGTCACCAAGGGTCGGTCGGCACGTGCACTACACCATATATGGGTTTCAGCAACACCTTAAAAACTGTGTTCAAAAGTCCAAAAAGTGTTGCTGAAGGCAGAAAAACAAGCTATGGCTACACTTTGACCAAATTCGAAGGTGTTACAAAAACGGCCGCAACCATAGGGGTCTAAGGTAACACTTTTCTTGTTTATGGTAACATGTGAAAAAAGTGTAGCAATAGACCCCTACGCCAACACTTTTATTGTCTGTGCCTACACTAGGTTTTGTGTTGCTGTAGACTTAAGGCCACACTTTTATATATTTAGTGACACAAATATTTGTGTAGCCGTAGACCTATGCTAACACTCATGAGGACTAATGTAACATTAAATTGTGAAACGCTTTGGCATCTTTACCAACAACTTTAACACTATGGCTACATTTATATATGAACAGTTCTAACTTTTGCCAACACACTTTTAACCTTTGCCAACACAATTTTTATATTTTGCCAACATAAAGAATTATAAATTATAGTCTATGGCTACATTTTTGCAGGTTTTTACCAACATTTTTCATGGTAAAAAGCAAAATGTTATATTGGAAAATAAATACTACCATAAAACAGTCAATACCATTAAAACACTGTTAACCATAACAACATCCAAAATACATGACTGCTAATATTCAATCCATAATAGCTAAGAACAAGTTACGATCGCAATCCATAAATATAACAAAACTACTCGAGCCACTTAGCTGGCATAATATAAAATGATGAGATCAGTCAAGGAGTGACATTGTCACCGTCATAGGACTCTTCGACTGATTTCTGAGAGTCATCAGTCTTTAAGTTCAAATCTGGATTCTTCTCGGCCAACATTCTCATCATTTCTCGAACTTGTTGGTCAAGTTTTTCATCAATCTCTTATTGAAGTTGAGCCCTGATCCTAGCAGTTAGGTCCGCCACGTACTCATCAGCAACTTGGACGGATGGTGATGCTGAAGTTTTGGTTCCTTTTTCTGAATAAGTCTCCCAATTAGATAAGATGGTCGGTGTTTTTTGCCATCATGAATCAATTTATTAGCAGCCTCAACAGCTTCAGTTTCAATAGCTTTCTTAACATCATCATATAAATAAAAGTGTCAAAGTATTTCTCTCAAATAATTAACAGAAACAGAAAATACAAACAATAACAATAATGGAAAATTATCTTAATTTCTGCTTCATAAGTCAACTACCCTATTAACAAAATAACAATATGCGGCACATCTAGAATTTCAGTAAAATTGTAAAACAATATATACCAACACCAAACATCTTCGGGCCTTTTTTACCATCCGCTCCTCATCTGTAGGATAAGGATAGTAATGGTCTCGCTTAATCCTACTTTTGAAGCTCCTAATAACAACTACTTTTTAGACCATTAATTGACACTATAATCCTCACACCAACACAAATGGGATAACGGTGTAGTTGATTATGATAATGACATACACATTTTTTATTACAAACACCCTTTCCTGATGTGTTTTTGTTTTGAAAAGTCAAATAAGCCTTCTATTGAGGGGGCAACCAAGGTCCACAAAGACAGATATCAAATAGCTTAAACTACTTACACAAAAAAATCTGAATATATGTGTCTCATTTGTCCAAATTTCAGTGTAACCAACATGAAGAAGTCCATAGCTACTAAATCAAACATAAAAGGTCATTACTTTGCCTGAGTTGTTTATACACCACAAGATAATTGCATCCACACAAAAGCAGAGGGAGGCGGGAGCAAATAAAAACGAAAGAAGAAAGTCAGTATCATAAAAAAATTGTCAAGGGGGTTTCGAAATATTAATTACTTCATTCATAGTCATAATAATAGAACAAGAATATTACAATTTCGGATTTTTTCTCAAAAACTGGGTCTGACAGAAGTTCCAACGGCAGAATCGGGGTTGAATATGCTTCCTGCAATGATAATCAGAAGATTTGATACGGTAATTTAACAGTTACTAGAAATTCAGCTTTTGAAGAGAGAACAAACCTGAATCTTCGACTTTGTGGGAATTCGGTAAGTGACCAAAGTAGGTGCCCCATAGTAAACTGTATTTACTTTGGATTCCAACTCAAACGAATGGGAAACAAGGGAACCACTGAATAAACAACATCAGCTCCCTTTACAGCTTCTTTTGGATCATTGGTTATTTCTATTTTGCCGACTCCAGCCTGTATTGCCCTTTTAGCTGTCCTTGCATCAGGTTCAAAACCTCTCGGGCAGGCACAAACGAAGTGGAAAGGAATGACAGATGCCAACAACAGCCAGGAATGTACTATATTGTTCCCGTTCCCAACGTATACGACTTGAACATTTGCCAACATAGAACCTCAAAATATCAGATAACTTGAAAATCTGGCAACAATGGATGGTAGAGTTTTATCAACATAGATGCTGCAAATAGGCTTACCTTTGTCCCCTCCAGCTGACCAATGTGTTCAATTATTGTGAGTGCATCAGCCATAATTTGACAAGGGTGATTAAAGTCAGTCAAGCCATTGATCACGAGGACAGTGGCATACTTAGCATGATTTAGAATGTCCTGAAAATTTGAAAAAGAAAAAGAAAAGGAGATAAAAGGAAGAATATTGTTGTCAGGTTGCAGTTAAAAGTTCAGTGCATTCAAAAGTTATGATGCCATTAATTGAGAACTCACCAGCATACCTGATGAGCAAAAACTCGTGCCATAATGATATCATTATAGCGAGAAAGAACACGAGCAACATCACGAGTTTCCTCCCGCTTACCCATTTGAATATCATCGTCCCGATACAGGCATGCCCTCCCAGCAAATAAAACCCAGTTTCAAATGAAACTCTTATCCTCATAGATGGCTTGGCAAATATCATAGCCATAGTTTTGCCTTTAAATTGGAGATATGTATTCTCTCCTGATTTTATTAGTGTCTTGACCTCCTTAGCTCGATCTAAAATCTTTAAAAGGGTGTTCTTGTCGAAATCATTAATGTGAAGAAAATCCTTGGACACTGCCTCATTAAATATCGAATATGGAAATTCATCAAACCGGTATTACATAGCCGATCAAATGTGGCAACGTCAAGAACATCTTGCATAATATGTACTCAAACGGGGAAGAAAGTGTGATAAAGGAATTACATGATGAATATGGGGAAAGTAAATGCAAAGGCATATGGTAAAGAATGCTTTTTCATCAAGAATTATACAGACGAATAAAAACGTCTTTGATCTTTAAATTTCTTAACATCTAACTGAGTTATATGTTCAAGTCAACAATGGATGGTGAGCTCAATTGTTCAATCAATCAGAGGTGGTACAATAGAAAAATCTCGATCGATTTTACTCATATAATAGAACATTAGGATAGACTCATTAAAAGATATCTAAACCCAATGCTAGATAATTATGAGCTGATTCGGAAGATTCCCTGACTAAAAACAAAATTTTGAGGATCAGGAACAGAGACGTGAGAAATAAATACGTGGGCTCAGGAAAAAGGCCTTTTCTCCCGGCACACTGAATGTCAAAGCTTAATATGCAAAACGGGGAAATCTTTGAGAATTCCTCTTCAGGAGCATGGCTGATCAAATTCAAATAACTAAGTGTGTAAAGGAAAATCCAAGTACTTCTAACCCAAACTCTTAATCCTAAAAAACAAAAATCACAATTAATACAATCCACAAGATACACTTATTGGCAATATATGTTCGCACAAACGGGGATGGTTTTATATAAATCTGATCATCTATTCAAGTTCTTGATGAGAAAATCATCTTCTGAAGGAGTTGCTTTTCTCTATTAAACAAAAGGTAAACATAAACCTAAACTGCTGCACCTAATCCTTATCAAATATGATCAAACTATATAGCAACTTTCTGTACATAACAACTTATTCATAACAATGTAGATTCACAAAGCCAACATATCTACACAAACAAAACAGTACAAAGCCATCAAATCTAAACATATAACAAATTCACCCTGCTGCCAACACAAGCACATCACATAGTTATAAAACAAGCTACCATTATAGTTGCAATATTCAACAAAATCAGCACATTAATAACAAAAGTAGCCGAGTCTATCCAAGTTTAACAATAGTCCAATATATAATCATCAATTAAGTATTATGCTATCTACAGTTTACATACAACATATACAAACTAACATCTAGCATTATGCTAAACCTTGACATACCTACTTAAGGGTTATACCGGATGTTTGGAAGTCATACCTGCTACCAACCTTGACATTATTGCATCTCAATATCTAATGATAAACCATGACATAGGTGCAAAACCAAAATCATTTGACCACATACTACAGCCCCTGAACAAGCTTTACATAACCTGACCTCAACCGGTTCCAACGGCGAACCCAAACATATTCAAATCAGAAAAATAAATTTCCACAAACACTAACCACTATAATGAAAGCTAATTTACTTGACATTACCCCATTGATTTCCATCTAATCCTTGCCAATATAAAAAAATAAGCTTTCACCCAAGACCATTACTAATCAGGCTAATACGGCCGTTTCTCAGCCCTAAACCAAACCTAGATCTAAAGTCAGCAAACCCAACTCACCTCATTAACCAACGTCATCCTGCCGTGAGACCACTGAGAAGTGGGATGCGATACCTCCAAACACGTAACCCTAGTCTACATCACAGTCATGTGCCCTTCGAACCACCACCCGTCGCTTCTCATCTAAATTCATTCGATATTTGGAGACAGTGAAGGAGATAGGATCATATTATTCTTGTTGGTGTGTCTGGGTGAGGGTTTTAAACAAAGAGAGAACAAGAGATAAAAAGAAAGAAGAATTTGCAGAGAGAATTGAACAGAGGGAGGGAGAATGGGAGGAGGTTTGGAGGTAGAGAGTTGAATGTTGAGATAGAGCGTGAGGAGCGAGGTGAAGAGAGGGGTGAAAATTGAAAATAGTTTATCTGGACCGCAGACCCGCCTATTTCTTTAGGGCTCGTTTGCTAAGTTGTATGGGATAAAGCTTAATAAGATTGACTAGGATTTCTTATACAATATAAGAAATTAATATCATATTTGGTACGATGTATTAAATTCGCTGCAAAATATAGATATCATGGTAGTTTATTGAATCTATTAGTTTTAGTATTGTTTAATATCACCTAATACCACCTCTTAGGTGGGATACGTAATACTAAAAATCAGTATTATTTATACGGGCCCGAATTTTATCAAGGTCCATATACTTTATACCAAACAAGATATAAAGGTGTATTAGATATATTATACATCTTAATCACACGTAGCAAACAAGCCCTTAGTGTTTAGTTACACTTTTTTAAATAGCAATGGCTACACCAAATTTTGTGTTAGCGTAGATATTCAATTTAGTCTATGGCAACACTAATTTATATCAATAACAATGCTAGAAAAATGTGTAGCCTTAAATCAAACTTGACCAATTTTAAGGCATCTAAGGCTACACTTTTGCTTGTAACATCAAAAAAAATGTTGTTGAAAGCCATATATGGTGTAGTGGTGCCGGGAGATGATCGTCCGCTAGTCGGTCACTAGGAATCGATCGCCAAGTACCGAGAGACGATCATATTTGATGTCGATCGCTCGGCACCGAGACTTGTCCTGGGACCTTTGGCCGATTTATCTTGACTGCCGGGCTAAGGTTAGGCTGCCTGGTCGCTGGTCGGCAGTTCTGCCTCGGCTGCTCGGCAATGGCTAGGTCGCCCGATCTCCGAGGCGATCGCCGGTCGGAGAGTATAATTCTCAACACAACAACGTCATAGATACATGTAGAGATATCGTATTGGATATGACCTAACAAAGAGAATTATATATGGATTAAGTCATTATAATTCCTCTGATTGTTATATATTATTTAAGTCTTTATTACCTAAAGACACTACATTTTCCTACATAATGAGTATCGTATTTTAATACAATACCAACATCTTCTGTAGCAAGAGACCATACAGTTTGTGATTGGATACGGTACAATTTATGCAGAGGGAAGTAATCTGTCTAGAGGGGACTTGTCTCTCCTATAACACGGAGAATATATCCACGGGCCGTTGATAAGTTAAATTGTTTAAATGCATGGCCATGCTCAAATTGATCAATAAAGAATTATTGATAAATCTTTGAATTGGACAATTGTAACTTGAGATCAAGAATATTAATTGAGCTATATAAGGTCGACTTATCCATGCCTTATGCTTAATTAGGATATCACGTGACGAGGGGATTAAATATTATACAGTAACGGGATTTCGTTCGTGCCGTCGAATTAATCTTTTAATACGGGTAGTCATAATGTCTAGCTAGAGGCCGCTTATGATTTATGAGTCATAAAAATTATTTTATATTCATTGCCGTATTAATTAGAACCTACAGGGTCACACACTTAAACGAGCAGAGCAGCTATTTTGTTCCGGTTAATTATGGTTGATGAAAAGGTTGGTGAACCCTTAGCCATTTTAAGGACTATAAAAGAGTGTCTTGTGATAGCCCTCACATAAGACTAAATCACAAGTGAAGACATATTTGTGGAGAGAGAATAAAAAATCTGATTTTGATATTTCTCTCTCTCAAAAGTCTTGAAGATATATTCAAAATTTGAATAATCAAAAGGATCAAGAATATATCTTCATATCTTTGAAGGTTGATTCTTTGACCAAAAAAGTATTTAGAATACTCTTCTAATCTTGTGAGTTTGGTCTTTAATAACATATTGAATAAGATTCATAGTTGTTATTTTTATATTAAAGTTCAAGAACATTTGAATAATATTTTTGGTGTTTTTGTTCTTACCATAATCAAGAACATACCTATATTCAAATTGATTTAAGTGAAATCTTTGTTGAATCGGAGCTAGCAATCCGTTAGATGCTCGGAACTTGTTCGTTATGTGGATATCGTAGAGGACACTCGCTTCTTGCAACGTCTCTAGAAGGCTTGATCGAAAACACGCTACAAGAGGTAACAATCTTGTTCTTAGTACTTTGATAATATACTTGGATCCTAGGAGAGTTTTTACATATTATATTATACTCTCGCTGCTCTATTTCGATATATGATGAGATCATAAATCTTATTAGTTCGATAAAAACCCAACAGTTTTGGTTCAGGTACTTCAACCTTTGCCAAACACCCCCACACTTTAAGATATTTGAAAGAAGGCTTGCGCTCTTTCCATAACTCATACGGAGTTTTATCTTTCCCTTTGTGTGGCACTTTATTCAGAATGTAGTTAGCAGTAAGAATAGCTTCTCCCCACATGTTCTGCAGCAACCCTTAGCTTATTAATAAAGCATTCATTATTTCTTTCAGGGTTCGATTTTTTCTTTCGGCAACTCCATTTGACTGAGGAGCATAAGGAGCAGTCATTTGATGAATTATGCCTGAATCGGCACATAATTGTTCAAACAGTGCTACATGCTCACCTCCTCTGTCACTTCGGACTGCTTTTATTTTATAGTTCAGTTGATTTTCAACTTCATTTTTATACATCTTAAATGCCTCGATTGCTTCATCTTTGCTTCTCAAAAGAAACACATAGCAATATCTTGTGCAATCATCTATAAAAGTGACAGAGTATTTTTTTACCTCCTCTAGTTTGCACAAATTTTAAGTCACACACATCAGTGTAAATTAATTCTAGAAGAGTAGTATTCCTTTCCACTGAATGAAAAGGCAATTGTAACACCCCAAACTAGGCGGATATTACAGTGCCGTAGATCCCCAACTGGGACCCACCAGGCAAAAGAAAATGAATGAATTACACAAGATAAATGTAGTACCGAACTACATTACAGCAATAATTACTCCGATGAGGAGTTTAGTTACAACACACCAGACAATACTGACACCGTGTATTTTATATGAAGATAAAATACACAACACTGAATGAAACGGAGTATTCAAATGAAAGTCTGCAGCGGAAAATAAAGGACAATAACATGAATAACTGAAAGATCGGGGCCCCCTACTAGTATCACTAGGACTCCTCGACATCAACATGCTATTCCCGTGCGTTTGCCTTGCCATGACCTGAAAAACAAAATCCCCAAACGGGGTCAGTTACAAAGAATAACAATCCTCAAGAGTTGAAAATACACAATCATGATATATCTGAAATTATGAATTATCTTGTCGAAACATACGAAATCAAACATGCTATATGGATCGACTAATCAGTACGGCTCAAAGGAATGGCGCCACACTGCGTCCGGGATGGAAATGTGTCCGTGCACAAGCCACCAACGATCAAACACGCGTGGTCTTGTACCTAATCAGTCTCACGAGCAATCGACTCGTGTGCACAGTCCAATGTGAGGCCACCAACCAACACACGACTATAATGTGCCCGACATGAAAATCCTACACATACCAACCGGCACGCCAGTATGACCCGGAATGCCACAATATGACAAAAGTGACAATGAAAATGAATAATGACTCACCAAGATTGAATGATAGTGACATGAATGATAGCTCAATGAAATGATCGAACCGCTGCTCCTTATGACTGAGGTGATTAATTGACAATGACGAGTTTTGATACGATTAATACAATGATGAATGAGTTATGATTATGAATGAACAACGACAAAAGGAATGAATATCCTTTTAACCGAGTAAGAATTAACTTACACAACGTCGGTGACAATTATCCTTCCACGAACAATGTCCTAATTGAGATATCGGTCGCTCGAACAACCTTGAACAATTCAATTACCAACAATCCGTTCAATATACGAATCAAACACGAATATAACGAACTCAAAACGCCAATACGACTAAACCAAGTCCATTGAGGCATTAAATCAAACACGTTGCGTCCGAACTCCGATTGTTTACAATCAAACCTCAATATACCAATATCAAATCCCTCAAGAAAGGTTTCAAACCCACAAAACATCTTCAATACGATTAATAATCCAAAACGAATATCCAAAAACGTGATTATAACGACAATTAATCGAAAACCCCAATTTCAACTCGATATTCAAAGTGTTCTTGAATAATCCTTCAATAATCCAATGAATCTTTATACAAACTTATAATCATATACATATCCCTTCATATAACATGATTATAACGTCCAAAACATCTTATCTCAACACAAAATCGAAATCCAAGGTGTTGAAGAATATTACCTTTGAAGATCCAAACACTTCGATCCGATGAAAACGTGTTAAAACGACTATCCAAGCTTCCCAACGAAATAAGATGATGAAATCCGAATACACAAGTGATTGAGGATGGAAAAATACCTCTCTCAAGTCTCTCTTTCGGAACAAGAAGAAGAAGAGGATGAAAATGAGTAAAAATGTCCCGGCCGAGTACTTAAATCTGCCGGAAGTTACGGCCGTAACTCGGCCCTCTTACGGCCGTAACTTTCCAAGTCAACGGCCTTACGGCCAGAATCGCCAACTCAGACGGCCGTAACTCAGCTTCGTCCAAAGCTCGCCATGCACTTACGGCCAGAATCGCTCTGAGTTACGGCGTAACCCGCCTTCACAAACACCCGACAGCCTTACGGCCGTACCGCACACCTTACGGCCGTAACTCGGATGATACGGCCGTATCCGGCCAACCTTACGGCGTAACCCGCCCACGCCAAAATAGCCGACATCCTTCCTGCACAGACGGCCAGATCCGGCCAAGCCTTACGGCCGCACTCGCCTCGACTTACGGCCGTATGCCGCAACCCTTACGGCCGTAAGTCACCCCGTCGACAACACCCGAAATTAACGAACACCACTTACGGCCGTATCTCACCTTCCTTACGGCCGTAACTCACCTTCGCCAAAATGCAGGCGACTGGCCGGACCACTTACGGCCGTGAATCGCCAGCCTTTACGGCCGCACTACTGGACTTACGGCCGTATCCCAGAACCTTACGGCCGTAACTCAATGTTGGCCAAGGTGAATAAATCCGATGATTCCGATTCCTCGATACGACTGATGAATGATCCGACAAATCATACGAATGTGGAAATGAACAAGTCTAACACATGCCAAAGAATGATACTCCAGCACAAGACTACCAATCACGATGATAATGATAATACTCTCGTTCCGACACTCAAACGGAGATGAAATGACGATCGATAACTGATACACGGTTACAACATGTCAACATTGAACGCAATTGAGTGATTCATGAATGATGAGTGATTATTAATGAGTGAGAATTACTGAGTGACAAATACAGACTGATAATTACCGAATGAGAATGACTGAGTTACAACCGGGTATTACATACTCCCCCCCTTAAAAGAGTTTCGTCCCCGAAACTAAGGGTCAAACAATTCGGGATAACTCTCCCGCATATTCTCCTCGGTTTCCCAAGTAGCCTCTTCGACTCCGTGTCTAGACCACTGAATCTGACCAAAGGAATCATCTTGTTTCCTCAACTGTTTGATTTGCCGCTCCAACACTCGTACAGGACGCTCCTCGTACGGATGATCATCCGCGATCTCGATTTCGTCAAACTGAAGTATGTGAGAGACGTGAAACACATTATGAATTCGGCCCAACAACAGAGGTAAAGCCAATCGATAAGCTAACTCGCTTACTCGATTCAAAATCTCACACGGTCAATGAATCTCGAACTCAACTTCCCCGCTTCAAACGGAAAATACCTCGACTCGGGAATACCTTGACCAAAACGGGATCACCCGTATCGAACTCTAGTGGTCGATGACGACACCGCATATGGTTTCGCCGACTCGAGCAACAGACGTCTCCTGATCAAAGCTACCTTCTCCCGGGCGGCTATAAGTATATCGGGCTCGGTGCCGATTGACTCTGATGGGTCGTCCCAACACAAGGGAGATCGACAACCGTAACAGTAATTGGGCTTCCCGATCCTCTACTAATCGAGGACGCATGCCCTCAACATGTCCTCCACTGTCTGAAAAGTCCTCTCTGATTGTCCGTCGGACTGAGGATGAAAAACGGTAATGATATTAAGCTGAGTTCTCAAAGCACGATGAACCGGTTCCCTAAACGAGACACGAATCGCCCGACACGATCAGAAACAAAACTCTTAGGAGTACCGTGCAATCTCACTAACTCTCTGCTGAGCAGTTGGGTAAGTCTCTCGGGACCCCACGCATCCTTGATCTCAAGGGGATGAGCTGATCTAGATAGCGATCCACGATCACCCAGATCGTATTCATGCCACGACGACTCGTCGGCAAACTTGTGAAGAAATCCATAGAAATGTCTTCCCACTTCCATCCTGGAATAGGAAGCGTTATCAGCATACTCACCGGTCGCTGATTTTCAATCTTGACTTGCTAATAGGCTAAACATCTCGAAACAAATTCCGCGACTCCTCGCTTCATATTATTCCACCAGAAATGTTGTTTCAAATCCTGGTACACCCTGCTAGACCCCGGATGAACCGTATAAGGGGTAACATGAGCTTCTCTCAAGATCGAGCTCTTCAACTCATCATTCGCCGGTACGCACAACCGATTCTCAAAACTCAAGAGTCCATCCTTGTGGACCACAATTCCAGGGGCTTTCCCCTGTACCACATCCTCGCGGATGAGCAACAAAATGAATCAACCCCGATTCTCCCGATTTCCTCCTCAAGTGATGATGAAATCTCTAACATACAAAGTCGTCCCCGAACTTGCTGAAGTCGGACCTCGATCTCGGTCTAAGGAATTCCTGCCAAGCTCCTTCGAACTCTTAAACGAGCAAGCATCCGCTCCCGAACGGACTTACGACTCAAGGCGCGGCGACAACGTTCGCCTTGCCCGGGTGGTAAAGGATCTCGAGATCAAAATCTTTGATTAGTTCCAACCACCGCCCCTGTCGCATATTTAACTCCTTGTGAGTAAATATATACTTCATCTCTGGTGATTGGTGAATGACTGACAGGTGACGCCATAAAGGTAATGACGCCAAAGTTCCAACGCTAAAACCACGGTTGTTAGCTCCGGTCGTGGGTTGGATAATTAATCATCTAATCCGAGGGAACTTCGGATTTACTTAACATCTTTCGGAGGTTGCCAATCTCGGATAGCCTCCGTCTTCTGAGGGTCGACACGAACTCTGACAGATGAAATTACATGCCCGAGAAAAGTCACTTCGGACATCCAGAACTCACATTAAGAAAACTTCCATAACATTGCTCGCGTCTCAACACGTCGAGAACCTGAAGAAGATGAACCTCGTGTTCCTCTCGGCTAAGAGAATAAATCAAAATGTCGTCGATGAAGACAACAACAACTGATCTAAAAAGTCGATGAAACCCGATTCATTAACTCCATGAATACTGCAGGTGCAATAGTTAGCCCGAACGGCATAACTACGAACTCATAATGACCATAGCGTGTATGAAACGCTGTCCTCGCGATATCCGATTCTCGAATCCGCAACTGGTGATATCCAGATCTTAAGTCGATCCTGGAAAAAATATCGAGGTTTCTCAAGTTGATCTAAAAGATCAACAATACGGGGTAAGGGATACTACTCTTGATCATTACCCTGATCAACTTCTGGTAATTAATACACACACGAGACGAGCCATCTTTCTCCTTGACAGATCACACTGGTGCTCCTCACGGGGACGCAATCGGTCGGAGATAACCTTTCTCGAACTACTCCTCAAGTTGAATCTTCAACTCTTGCATTCTGGTCGGGGCCATCCGATACGGTGCCTTCGATAAAGGGAACGTACCGGTTCCAACTCACTCCTGAATTCCACTACTCTATGTGAAGGCAACCAGATAACTCGTCTGTAAATACATCGTCAATCGATGACAATGATACCACGAATGATTGAACATTTCGATTGTCCTAGAATGATCAATCGATAAAAAGAGATACCAATAATGATTGAACAACTCGATTGCCTTAGAAAGACCAATCGATGAAAATGATACAATGAATGATTGAATAACTCGATTGCCCTAGGAAGGCCAATCGATGAAAATGATACAATGAATGATTGAATAACTCGATTGCCCTAGAAAGGCCAATCGATGGAAATGATACAATGAATGATTGAATAACTCGATTGCCCTAGAAAGGCCAATCGATGAAAATGATACAATGAATGATTGAATAACTCGATTGTCCTAGAAAGGCCAATCGATGAAAATGATACAATGAATGATTGAATAACTCGATTGCCCTAGAAAGGCCAATCGATGAAAATGATACAATGAATGATTGAATAACTCGATTGCCCTAGAAAGGCCAATCGATGAAAATGATACAATGAATGATTGAATAACTCGATCGCGGAATCTCTCTGCCTCTGCCATAATAAAAATTCTACTGGAACAACGGGGATCACTTCCCTGAAGCACACAATCGACAACCAACGATGGAAAGATAGTGACCAAACGCTAACAATCACTGATGATAGTATCAAGACGGTTGAACCAACAAATACTGAAAATTACATCGTCCTAAGATAAGTTCACCACGATTAGATCCATCAACCAATCGCGGTCATTAAGCTTAATTTGGTAAAATTCCGAAAATTCTTCCATCGTCAGGTAGACCGATGGTATGAAGTCCACAAGCAATAGGACTATTCCGAAATAAGTCTTTTCAAGAATGATTCGAAAATGAATGAATGCGGTGTACCAAAGATCAAAAGGTACACACAAGTTGAAATAAAATTACGAGTATACGAAATCATTCGACCACCGATCGTCGATCCTCCTCATCATATGAATGGGACTTGCCGCCCCGAACCGACGCTCCCGTCTCGATAAGTACGAGCTCCAACTCTATTTGCTTCCATTGTCTTAAATGACGTTGACAAAGCGCCTGATTCAAACGCCGATTGCTTCGGGCTCGAGATGCCACGAGCCGACTTGGAGTCCTTTCGCAAAAACGGGCCTTATGTCCAATATTCCCACAATTATAGCACGTGATAGACGGTTTCGTACACTCGCTGAAATGACCCGGCGTTCCACAATTGAAACAGTGATGGCCGAATCGCCGCCGGGAATGAGGTCCCGCACGATTATGCGCCGTAGAAGGTCGCTCGAAACGATAGGGCTCACACGAGGCTTCTTGAAGGTTGATCGACCGCCTTCGGATTGATTACGCTTCGTTGATTTCTTGTTGACAAATGAAGGTTGTTGTTCAGACTTTCCTTAGCGGTTGGCTCATACGGAAGAGTTCTCTCGATTAATCCGGTCAGTGGCACAATGATGATTGAGCAACTGCACATGGGTCATCATGGCCTGCATAAAAGTGAGTGGATCAACCCGAACATTTTCTGATCGAGCCGAGTCCTGGGCACGATTTCCCGACAGCGAGTGATTATTCCTCGGGTTTCGGCCCGCACCGCGGCCTCTTCCCGTGCATCCCCTGACAGCTCTCTCCATACTGAAGTAGGAAGGTCGCATAATGATTATATTACCCGCATGATTATCACGTTATGATTACGTCATGAGATGATGAAAATGAGTATACATGCTCTAACTTAGTGATTATATGAATGATTGACTGAAGTGACATGAATATCTGATGAAATTCTTGAAATGATTATTTTGAATGACTTAACAAGATTTATAATATGATCATCTAGATCGGAAACTGAGTAATGAAATGAATTAAGTGATTAATGAATTAACATGGTCGTCCTGATCATTAACTGAGTAATGAAATGAATTAAGTGATTAATGAGTTAACATGATCGTCTTAATCATAATAAATTATGATGTTGAGGATTGTGAAATGATGAATGATGAATGAATGACTATTGCCAGAAATTATACCATGGCGTTAGAAATCTTACAGTTCTTTCGGTCTGATTGGCTCGGCATTTGCACAGGTCACACGTGACGCGAAAGTCCAATGATACTAGTCTGATGACGATGATTTCAAATGAGACATGACTCGGAAGGTAGTATTCAAAACCACGCTCCGATACCAACTCTGTAACACCCCAAACTAGGCGGATATTACAGTGCCGTAGATCCCCAACTGGGACCCACCAGGCAAAAGAAAATGAATGAATTACACAAGATAAATGTAGTACCGAACTACATTACAGCAATAATTACTCCGATGAGGAGTTTAGTTACAACACACCAGACAATACCGACACCGTGTATTTTATATGAAGATAAAATATACAACACTGAATGAAACGGAGTATTCAAATGAAAGTCTGCAGCGGAAAATAAAGGACAATAACATGAATAACTGAAAGATCGGGGCCCCCTACTAGTATCACTAGGACTCCTCGACATCAACATGCTATTCCCGTGCGTTTGCCTTGCCATGACCTGAAAAACAAAATCCCCAAACGGGGTCAGTTGCAAAGAATAACAATCCTCAAGAGTTGAAAATACACAATCATGATATATCTGAAATTATGAATTATCCTGTCGAAACATACGCAATCAAACATGCTATATGGATCGACTAATCAGTACGGCTCAAAGGAATGGCGCCACACTGCGTCCGGGATGGAAATGTGTCCGTGCACAAGCCACCAACGATCAAACACGCGTGGTCTTGTACCTAATCAGTCTCACGAGCAATCGACTCGTGTGCACAGTCCAATGTGAGGCCACCAACCAACACACGACTATAATGTGCCCGACATGAAAATCCTACACATACCAACCGGCACGCCAGTATGACCCGGAATGCCACAATATGACAAAAGTGACAATGAAAATGAATAATGACTCACCAAGATTGAATGATAGTGACATGAATGATAGCTCAATGAAATGATCGGAACCGTCGTTCCTTATGACTGAGGTGATTAATTGACAATGACGAGTTTTGATACGATTAATACAATGATGAATGAGTTATGATTATGAATGAACAACGACAAAAGGAATGAATATCCTTTTAACCGAGTAAGAATTAACTTACACAACGTCGGTGACAATTATCCTTCCACGAACAATGTCCTAATTGAGATATCGGTCGCTCGAACAACCTTGAACAATTCAATTACCAACAATCCGTTCAATATACGAATCAAACACGAATATAACGAACTCAAAACGCCAATACGACTAAACCAAGTCCATTGAGGCATTAAATCAAACACGCTATGCGTCCGAACTCCGATTGTTTACAATCAAACCTCAATATACCAATATCAAATCCCTCAAGAAAGGTTTCAAACCCACAAAACATCTTCAATACGATTAATAATCCAAAACGAATATCCAAAACGTGATTATTACGACAATTTATCGAAATCCCCATATTTCAACTCGATATTCAAAGTGTTCTTGAATAATCCTTCAATAATCCAATGAATCTTTATACAAACTTATAATCATATACATATCCCTTCATATAACATGATTATAACGTCCAAAACATCTTATCTCAACACAAAATCGAAATCCAAGGTGTTGAAGAATATTACCTTTGAAGATCCAAACACTTCGATCCGATGAAAACGTGTTAAAACGACTATCCAAGCTTCCCAACGAAATAAGATGATGAAATCCGAATACACAAGTGATTGAGGATGGAAAAATACCTCTCTCAAGTCTCTCTTCGAACAAGAAGAAGAAGAGGATGAAAATGAGTAAAAATGTCCCGCCGAGTACTTAACATCACGGAAGTTACTGAGTAACTCGCCCTCTTACGGCCGTAACTTTCCAAGTCAACGGCCTTACGGCCGTAATCGCCAACTCGTGCGGCCGTAACTCGCCTTCGTCCAAAGCCTCGCTGACGATTTACTTACGGCCAGAACCGCCTCGAGTTACGGCGTAACCCGCCTTCGCCACAAACACTGCCGACAGCCTTTACGGCCGTACCGCACACCTTACGGCCGTAACTCGGATGATACGGCCGTATCCGGCCAACCTTACGGCGTAACCCGCCCACGTCAAAAATAGCGACATCCTTCTGCACAGACGGCCGTATCCGGCCAAGCCTTACGGCCGTACGCCTCGACTTACGGCCGTATGCCGCAACCCTTACGGCCGTAAGTCACCCCGTCGACAACACCCGAAATTAACGAACACCACTTACGGCCGTATCTCACCTTCCTTACGGCCGTAACTCACCTTCGCCAAAATGCCCGGCAACTGTTGGACCACTTACGGCCAGAATCGCCAGCCTTACGGCCGTACCCGCTGGACTTACGGCCGTATCCCAGAACCTTACGGCCGTAACTCAATGTTGGCCAAGGTGAATAAATCCGATGATTCCGATTCCTCGATACGACTGATGAATGATCCGACAAATCATACGAATGTGGAAATGAACAAGTCTAACACATGCCAAAGAATGATACTCCAGCACAAGACTACCAATCACGATGATAATGATAATACTCCCGTTCCGACACTCAAACGGAGATGAAATGACGATCGGTAACTGATACACGGTTACAACATGTCAACATTGAACGCAATTGAGTGATTCATGAATGATGAGTGATTATTAATGAGTGAGAATTACTGAGTGACAAATACAGACTGATAATTACCGAATGAGAATGACTGAGTTACAACCGGGTATTACAGCAATTTAGCCATTTTACTTCAACACATACTTCGCATTTCTTATTAAGTTGAACATGGGTTTTTGGAATTAATTCTAGATTAATTAGTCTTTTAATTGATTTTAGACCAACATGTCCCAATCTAGAATGCCATAGTCTGAACTAGAGCAAGTAAACAGAAGAATGAGCTTTATTATTATTATTTTTGTTCTTGCCTTCATGGCTTACAGGCATCACATTCATTTTGAATAATCCTCTGTCAAGATAACCTCGATCAAGGAACATTCCAAACTTGCTCATAATAAATTTTTCAAACTCACAAACAAGTCTAAACCCATGACTAACTAGTAGAGAGCCTGAAACTAAATTTCTTCGGACGTCTGGGACATGCAGCACATCCTTAAGCAGAAGCTCCTTTCCAGAGGTCAGCTTTAAGACCACATTCTCCACACATGCAATCACAGAAGAAACAGAGTTTGCCATATGCAATTTCCTACCATCAGTAACAGTGTAGGAAGAGAACATGTCTTCTTCATAACAGACATGACGAGTGGCCCCAGTATCAATGTACCAGGCACGGTGATTCTCCACCATATTGGTTTCAATCACCATAGCTGATACCTCCTCGTCCAGCTCCTCAATCATAGCTGACAGCTCCAGATCTGGCATGTCAACATCGCCATGTTCAACCACATTGGCAACTCGCTTGCCTTTATTTCGCTGACCAGTTGAACTTATTGACAAGCAATAGTCTTTTGCCTTATGGTTTGGTTTACCACAGTTGTGGCAATTTCCAGTGAATTTATTTGCCTTAAACGGCTTTTTCCCTTTGTCCTGAACATGGTTCAGTTTCCTCTTTTTGCTAGAGGACCCATGTTCAAGCAAATTTACTTTGTCCTTCATAGGGCCTCTCTTAAACTTAGAATCAGACTTTCGGTTGTCTTCCTCAATTCTGAGTCGAACAACTAAGTCCTCTAAGCTCATTTCCTTTCGTTTGTGTTTCAGATAATTTTTGAAGTCCTTACAACTAGGAGGCAACTTCTCAATTACCGTTCCCACAACAAACGGTTCAGGAAGGATCATCCTTCAGCATTGATTTCATGCACAACCAATTGAAATTGTTGGACTTGTTCGATAACGATTTTGAAGTCCGTCATCTGAAAGTCCAGGTAGCGTCCGATCACGAACTACTTGGCACCAGTACCATCGATTTTATACTTTTTCTCCAAAGAATTCCAGAGCTCTTTGGATGCCTTGATTTGACTGTACACATTATACAGAGAATCAATCAACCCATTCAATATCGTATTATGGCACATAAAGTCGTCGTTATACCACTGATCGTAAGAAAAACGCTTTGTACGATCAGTTTCCGTCTCACTGGCCACAGGAGGATCATCCTTGAGGTAAACAGCAAGCCCCAAGGTAGTGAGATAAAACAGCATCTTTTGCTGCCATCCCTTAAAATCAACACCCGATAACTTCTCGGGTTTCTCAGCCTGTACTGCAATGGTAGGTGCAGTAGCTTTGGCAGCGGCGGCAGCAGCATCAGCATCGGTTGCCATTGGAAATTACAGAAAAATAGAAATTGTCTTACGATTGTTGGTTCTGTGAATTTCCAACAATGTATTTACAATAAAAATTACAAAGAAAGACAACCTAATACAATCTTAATAAATTAAAATCTGAATTGAAAATTACAACTTTAGCAGAGGCGAGTAGAACTCTTTTCGTAAGACAATTTTGCCCCGTATAAGAGTAGACGGCTCAGGCAATATGTCTCTCAAGATACAAGTGCTACACGTTTCTGAGTTAGGTGCTCTCCAAAACTCAGAACTCCGGGAACGTTAAGTGCTGGAAACTGGGCACAAAAAATAAGAAAGAAATATGTTGCAATATGTGATATGCTGTATTTGTTCTGTTGTATATTCTATCTCTGAAATGAAATGCATAAGACCCCCTTTTATAGGGTCCAATCCCACTCCATCAGGTGGGGAGTTACTACAAATTAAAGTGCCATTAATTCTCTTTAATCCCTCAGCTCAAGAGTTACCTCCATAAATAGTCTCATTTAATTCAGATGTTACATTATGGAGTGTGAAGAGTCATATTCCAGAAGTTAAGTTCTCAACTTGCGTCATTTCATCTGAGACCAAATATCAGATCAGGTGGGTTTTCAGCCCCAAATATCAGATCAGGTGGGTTTTCAGCCACAAATATCAGATCAGATGGGTTTTCAGTCCCAAATATCGATCGATAGATTCACCAAATATCGATCGATAAGTTTCGCCAAATATCGATCGATAGGTTTCTCGCAAATATCGGGATCGATAGCTTTCAGCCCAAATATCAGATTAGATAGCTTTCAGCCCAAATATCAAATCAGATAGCTTTCAGCCCAAATATCAGATCAAATAGCTTTCCAGCCCAAATATCAAATCAGATAGCTTTCCAGCCCAAATATCAGATCAGATAGCTTTTCAGCCCAAATATCAGATCAGATAGATTTTCGGCCCCAAATATGATATGGGTTTTTAACCTCATATATCATATGGGTTTTCAGCCTTGTTAACTCTTCACCTTTTCAATTAAATGGCCAACTTTAATCATTTATTTCTCACTCACCGGAAATCAGTTTTGAAAAAAATAAAATTCTACGTTCATCTTCTCGAAACGTAAATTCACAATTTATTATTTAATTCCCAAGAATTAAATATTTTATCATTACTAAATTGGTTTAAATTGAGTTAAAACTCATTTTTTTTCTAAAACCAATTTCGAACACATGTTTTCATCTGGCTGTGAGGAACAATCAGTTTGAAGCTTTTAAGGTCTTGTGCAAGCATGTTGTCTCGTCGTCGGATGATGGAGAATGTATTCTGAACGTGAGGGATGAACGGGGGAACACGATCTTGCATCTTGCAGCATCTAGAAAGCAATATGAGGTAATTACTTATGAATTATGATATGTTGTGGGGTTTTTTTTGGTGGATGGGGTTTGAGCGCGAGCCGGAACCAATTCATGGACGACCCGAGTTAACGGAAGGACCGAACCAAACTCGACACATCTAAAGACGAGCCGGGGCTTTTATTTAATATTAACTACACTAAACTTTGCTTACCTCTAGTGATAAAGTACGAGTCGGTTACGAGCTGACTATGAGCCAGATGAGACTACTCGTTCACTAATAAAAATTATTAGGAAAATAATTAATCACCTTTTTGCTAAAAAATAAAAAAAATATTTTTAGGGTTTAGGGTTTAGGGTTTAATCAAACTATATGGTTTGGTTTTTTACTTGAAAAGAAAACAAAAATCCAAACAACATAGTTCTTCTAAGTTTCTAACAAAACTAAAATATCCCGATTATATTCTTAAATTGGTCGATCACATGAAATGGGCAAACAAATTTACGAGTCGAGACAAGCTGATCACGACTCGCGAATCGAGTTGAATCGATCTAACCAACTGATTTGACTCGATTATGAGTCGAGCTAAGTGGTAGAATCGGGGCTAGATGATTCAACGAGCTCAATAAATATGGAACCAGGCTCGCCTCGTCTGCCACGGAACCGAGTTAGGCTCGAACCGATTCAGGCAAAAAACTGACTCGCCACGATCTACATATGAGTTCGAGCCGAGCCTAAACCGGCTCAAGGGGGCAGCTCTAACTATGGGTGTCATCTTCTTACAGGAGACGAACAAGACACAGTATTAAGATTACGGGATCGAGTTCCATCCGAAAAATGTGAATGATATGCATGTTAGGTCCGATGAAATGATCGACCCGTTTGATCTATTCGGGCCTTTATTGTCGAAATACATTGTTATTATTATGATGATTGAAATTCGAAAATTGTGCAGTACATGTAAATATATTTCCCAAGTTGAAGATTAGTCCATATAGCCAGGGAGCTGCTGAGTTTTAGCCCATCCCTTGCAAATATTTTGGGTCTGCATCTGTATAGCCATACAGATAGATAGATTATTCAGATTTTATAGGAACCTATTTGTTTCTTTTGGGGTTCTTAGAGTTACACGTGGATAAACAGTTTGAACTGCCATCCTCATTCTTATTAGAATGTTTTCGCCGTTTGGAGATAGAGTTATAAATTCTTTCGCGTTGCGGAAGCGATTTAAGTAAAGGTACGGAAATTAAATCGACACAGAATTTATAGAGGTTCGGCCAAACGTACCTACGTCCTCTTTCGGTATCTATTTCTATAGGCTAAAGAAAAACCTTTGCACCTCTCTTCTATCGGTCGAGGGATAACCGTTACAAGCTCGTCTTCTATCGGCTCGAGTAAACCGTTTAATCACTCTTCTATCGGTCGAGATATTACCGTACACACTTGTCTTTTTGTCGGTCCAAGTTAAACCGTTTTCCTTTTCTATCGGACAAGGAATCAACCAATCTAGCTTTCTATGGGTACTAGATAAATCTCACGTAGATATCGATTGCGATTCTAATATTGTCGGATCATTGATCCTAATAACACTGAATCGAATCATATCCTTTCTTTTACCTCTCGTGTATGAATTTTCGTGTATCACACTCAAATTCTTGACAATATAAGCACAATTACAACAACAAGAATATGTATATCAATATCTGGTCAATGAGTAGATTGCTTTGCGTTGTTGTGAGTTCAATACCATTAGAAGTGGTATTTATAGGCTCCAAAGCCTCAACTAGCCGTTAGCTCCTGCTACCTTCTTTACGTACGTTATACGGCTCCCTTTACGTATGTTAAGTCCTTTATGTACGTTAACATCTCCAGGTTACGTATGTTAAGCTCTTCAAATCAGTCCAGTAGCTTCGTTTCTTCCATTACGTACGTTAAGCTTCTCCCCCTTACGTACGTTATCTTCAGTCAAATTATCTGTTGCATGCTGATGTATGCCATGAAGTCATCTTCAACGGCTCCTTGTTTGAATTCTGAAACTCTTCATTATGTACGTTAAAAGTATGGTGTTACGTACGTTAAATATAGCTCATTACGTACGCTATGCTTCCTGCATTGCGTACGTTATCCATGATATTTTTCAGTTTTTTGCGTCTTCGACTTCTTCGTTGTTTTGTTTTGCTTCTTTGTTGTTTTCCTTTGTCTAACAACTAATCATCAAAACTCGATTAATGAATATTTGGAATAAGATATTCCAACAATCTCCGCTTTTTTGATGATTACAAAACAACACCTTGAATTGGATAGAACCTGCAAAATAAAGTATATATATTTTTACGAATCAAAGTTTTTGGCTTTGATCGTTTCGTTAGTTTCTCCCATCTTTTCTTTTTCTCCTTTTTATTTTTTTATTTTTCTCGTCATTCTTCCATGACGCTTTTTATCTCATTCAACTCCTTTCTCCCCTTTTTGTTATCAGCAAAAAGTATTAATCAAAGGATACCAATTTACGATGATATGTTAAAATATGCATGAAAGGGTATAATTCCCCCTCACACAAATTTCCCTTTAAAAATATAAACTCCCCCTGAGAAAATATTTATTGATAAAAATTAATTTTTGGGAATCCAACCGATAGTTGATTTTTCTTTCGAGACATAGACGATATTCGGAATAAAAATTCCTTTTGGAATCCAAATCTTTTTGGTTTTTATCGTCCGTTGTGGGCTTTTGCAACTCGTAAAATGATGCCCAGTTTTTAGACATTTTTCGCAGTGAGGTATTTTGAAATTTAAGGATTCATTTTTAGTATACGGTTTGAATCATAACCCCTGTTTATTTAAAGTAAATTTTTGCAAGGATAACATTTGTTCAGATTTATCATTACCGCATGAAAATTTCTTTGTCAAAATTTTAAGTTCGTCTTGAACTTTTAAAAGATCATTCTTTAAAATATTTTTATTTTCAAGGCATTGAGAATGATTGGTCTCGACAATTTTTCTTTTTTCAAGAATTTTTGAAATTTTAATTTCAAATAATTTATTTTTAGATTGAAGGGATTTAATTTCACTTAAAGCATTTTGAAAATCGGTATGTAGTAACTCGAATGCTTCAAATAATTTGTCTTGAGACGATGTACTTACTTGACTTTCGACGTCGCTATCGTCGAATGAGCTTCGGGCCATAAGAGCGAGATTATTTTGATTGATAAAATCTGCATCCTCGTCTTCATCACTCCACGTGGCAATTAGGACTTCCTTCTTTTGATTTGCTCGGCAATGCTTCGCAAAGTGGCTTGGTTTACCACAGATTCGACAGTTGTCGAATTTCTTCATTCCGTCCGAGATGTCTTTCTTTCTCCGGTTTAATAAGTTTTGAAACTTATTAATATTCTTGGCATAATATGTCGATTCTTTGTCGCTTTCGTCCACCAGTATTTCTTCTTTATTTCTTGACATCTTAGCCTTCATGGCTATTGATTTTTCCTTCGGCTTTGGTTTGGCATTCCGAAATTTTAGAACAATCTCGTAGTTTATAAGTGAACCAACGAGGGCACTAAAATTAAGATTGTTTAAATCTTTTGATTCCATCATTGCTGTCACCGTGCCGTCCCATTTAGCAGGTAGTGATCTTAAGATTTTCTTGACTTTCTTACTACTTGATAATGGTTTCCGGACGAAGCAAGTCCATTAGTAATGACCGAAAATCGGTCGAGCATGTTGGTGATGGACTCGTCACCTTTCATCATGAATAACTCATAGTCATGGAGAAGCATATTAATCTTCGTCTCCTTGACTTGAGTTGTTCCCTCGTGTGTGATTTCAAGAATTTCCATATCTCTTTAGCATTTGCACATGATGAGATACGATTGACCTCTTCTGAATTTAAGGCACAATATAAAAGTTGAGTATCCTTACAACTTAGATGGTCGTTATTCCAATCCTCGTCATTATATTCTTCGAAACTCTTAAGAGATCCGTCAGATTTGATTGGAACTTTCGGGCCAAGACAAATGATCTTCCAGATTTCTATATCATAGACACGAATGAAGATCGGTATCTTTTTCTTCCACGTCATATAATTTGATCCATCAAAGAATGGTGGTCGGTTCAAGGCAAGTCATTCTACCGGGGCAAATTGAAACGCCATTTGGATCGACTCCTCAGATGTTAAGCTGCTGCTAGGAGGTACCGCTCCGATACCAATTGTTGGTGTGATATTGGTTGTTCTCGCCGTTTGGAGATAGAGTTATAAAATTCTTTCACGTTGCAGGAGCGATTTAAGTGAAGATGCAGAAATAAAATCGACATAGGATTTATAGAGGTTCGGCCAAACGTTCCTACGTCCTCTTTCGGTATCTTTTTCTATAGGCTAAAGATAAATCTATGCACCTCTCTTCTTTCGGTCGAGGGATAACCGTTACAAGCTCGTCTTCTATAGGTCCGAGTAAACTGTTCAATCTCTCTTCTATCGATCGAGATATTACCGTACACAGTTGTCTTTTTGTCGGTCCAAGTTAAACCGTTTTCCTTTTCTATTGGATAAGGAATAAACCAATCTAGCTTTCTATGGGTACTAGCGTAGATATCGATTGTGATTCTAATAATGCCGGATCCTTGATCCTAATAACACCGAATCCAATCGTATCTTTTCTTTTACCTCTCGTGTATGAGTTTTCGTGTATCACACTCAAACTCTTTACAATATAAGCACAACTACAACAACAAGAATATGTATATCAATATCTGATCAATGAGTAGATTGCTTTGAGTTGTTGTGAGTTCAATACCATTAGAAGTGGTATTTATAGGCTTCAAAGCCTCAACTAGCCGTTAGCTCCTGCTGCCTTCTTTACGTACGTTATACGGCTTCCTTTACGTATGTTAAGTCCTTTACGTGTGTTAACATCTCCAGGTTACGTACGTTAAGCTCTTCAAATCAGTCCAGTAGATTTGTTTCTTTCATTACGTACGTTAAGCTTCTCCCCCTTACGTACGTTATTTTCAGTCAAATTATCTGTTGCATGCTGATGTATGCCATGACATCATCTTCAATGGCCCCTTGTTTGAATTCTGAAACTCTTCATTACGTACGTTAAAAGTATGGTGTTACGTACGTTAAACATAGCTCATTACGTACGTTATGCTTCCTGCATTGCTTACGTTATCCATGATATTTTTCGGCTTTTTGCGTCTTCGACTTCTTCGTTGTTTTGTTTCGCTTCTTTGTAGTTTTCCTTTATCTAACAACTAATCATCAAAACTCGATTAATGAATATTTGGAATAAAATATTTCAACAATCTGCTGCTCGATGAACATTGAGTACAAATTGGAGGTGAATGCCTTAAACCGAAAGGGTCTCACCCCACTTGATGTCTTGATATCAGAAGGGGGTGATCCCGACATAGAGGAAATGCTTAGGATGTCCGGCTCTATAACAAATCAAGAAATGTGTCCCTTTCCTCAAACACCACAAAACTCGGCAGTTGCCCCTCGGGACCCACCAGTTAGTAGCCGATCCGAACAAGACCAAATGGGTCATACTCGTCATCATCGTCTGAAATCCGCCTCCAAGAAACTACATGACTACTTCAAATACGACATAATGAGAGACTCCCCCGGTAAAGATGGAGACACTTTGCTTCTGATAGCCATACTAATCGCGACCGCGACATATCAAGCCGGCAGTGGTTTCTAAGTTCCCGAGTGGTGGTTGCCTGCTAATCTTATTCCAAGGATACGAATCGAACCTCCCTACAAATCTCGATTCAGCTCCCGACGGAATTAAAGAAGGTGGTGGATCTCGGCTCGACGGCGCTCAGCGCGGCGGCAGCGGCGGTTCTCTGGTATGAATTGACGGTGGCTGGGGGCTGAAGACGGTCGCGGCCCTTCAAGGATTTATTTTTTCAGGTTTGTTTCTTTTTCGGTTTCTGTTCTAAAACAAAAATGGATTTTTGGTATTGAGTGATTTGAAGAAGTTGGGTTCCTGTTTTCACTCGTGTGTGTGTGTGTGTGTGTGATTTTCTGAATCAGAAATGGGACTCGGTAGCCAGAGTAAAGACATAAATCCCTTCGGTGATATGATTTTAACTGCTTTTGTCCATGATGATAACTTCCCTCCACTACAATCAACTACTGCATCGTGGAGAATGTGGTTCTGGGTTCTGCCGTGAGAATATAGTTTTTTTTGGGCTAAATATTATAATAGTTTGGCTCAGGCTGGGCCCAATCGAAATGGTAAGGTTTGGGCTGCTGGCCCAAAATTATAAAATGAATGGATTAGAATCAATTAAATGGACTTGTATGAACTTAGAACAAATATATAAATGATGTTTTATATGAATCTAGACTTATAATGAACAGACTCAATAATTAATTATAGGTCCAACTAATTATTAAAATTTAGTTACTATTTATCATGCACAATATAAATAATTAGTAATCAAATCTAGAAATTACTCTTAAATTAGCGGGTATTACAACTAGCCACCGGTCCTTTACTTTAAATGAGAGACTCGGGTTTAAGTCTCTTTGAGGACAGGAATTTTTAAGAGTTTATGAGTCTATTTGTGGTTTTTTCTGCATTCATTGTATATTTTCAAATTGCTACCTTTGTGGTTTCTGTAGCATTCATTGTTTGTACATTCTCTTCTGAATTACCCATAGTACCCATAGTATCCATAGTATCTTAGCTTGCTACTTTAAAATATTGATATAGCTATAAAGTAGTTCATAGTACCCATAGTATCTTAGCTTGCCTTAATAGGCCCCCGCCCAGCCAGCCTAGATGACTGATTAATCACTCAAACGCCCAGTACAAGCGCCTAGGCCATAATCGGAACGGTAGAGGACCTTCTAGGGATTAATCGGAGGATTAATCGATCTAGGCGGGGGGTTTTAGTACAACGCCTCAGACTCATCACTCAAGACACCAGGTTAAGCTCTTCGAGACTTCTTCACTCGAGTTAATTAGGCAACAAAATGGAGAAATAATTTTAAAATATATATTCATTTTTTTTTGTTTTTAAATTTTCTTTTTGTTTTTTGAAAATTATTAGGGAGAAAAGGGTGGCATTTTGAAAAGATAAACTAATCAAATACATTGATTATATAAATTTAGATGAAAAAAATCAAAATTATCATTAGTTACCAATATATGTTTAGAAATAATAAATGCGAGAAATATTATTATATATCATTATATACATATATATATATATATGTGTGTGTGTGTGTGCGCGCGCGCGCGCGCTTGTGTGTCTAGATGATATGTTTTTAATTCTTTTGTTCAATTTATTGATTGTATGTAAGTTTATAAATTAGTTTATGTATAAGTTCGTATTTCACTTAGGTAGTATTTAAGTAAGTATTTTAGTTTAGGTAGAATTTAAGTAGGTATATTATTAAATTACAATAAGTAGTTATCATCTAATTGCTTCAGCTGAATGGTAAAGAGTTGAGATTCAAATCTTTAACCATTATTTTGATTTTGTTCCGGGATATCCTTCCATTATTGGTGTCTTACCTAATATTGGTTGTAGGGGGATACAAAGATGGAAGGTTCTAGACCCTTACAGAGGTAATGGGATCTCATCAAATATCTTACCTTAACAAGGAATCCTATGTATGGAAGGACTCTCATTGTAATGCCTATATAAAGGCCCCTCTATTCATTGTTATCAATACAATTGAGTTGCTGTCTTTTACTTTCTACTGAAACACGTTATCAGCACGTAGCTCAAAGAAAAAAATCGACCCAGCCACCGCCGCCGCCCAGCACCATCGCCGCTGCCCAGCACCACCGCCGACGACGACCACCGCAGCCGACCACCGTCGGACCATCGCCGCCGACCACCGCCGCCGATCCAGTCCAGCCGGACCGCCGTCGCCGACCACAGCCGCCGATCCAATCCAGCCACCACCGTCGGATCGCCGTCGCCGACCAACACAGGCCAATCTAGTCCAGCCCTGACCGCCGCTGACCACCGCCGCCACCGACCGCCAATGACCACCGCCGCCGGCCAGCTCCAACCCAGCCAAGTCCGACCCGGTTCAGAATCTCGGACCAAAAACCCAGACATCGACTTAATTTATTTTCGGAAACCGCCAAAATTGTGCCCTCGGTTTCACGTCGTCGCATCGAGTACCAACCGGTAGATCGAAGCACACCACAAATTCATCCATATCACGTGCCTAATTTTATAATCGAGGTAATTATCTGAACTTGTCCCTATTCAATTCTCTCTCTTTGGGAATTTTTTATTGTGGGGACATGGGTTATTGGGTTCTTTATCTCCCACGCTACTTTGCGGTGGATGAGACCACGAGAGAAGTCGGTATCTCTGCGTGTCGAAGAAAACTGTGTGACGGTCCTGGGGGAGTCACGGAATTGTTGAAAGTCGATACTTGTGGTTGTTGCATACACCACGTATCTGGGTGCGATTTGATATCGCCGTTTTTGTCGACTTTACTAAACAACAATTAAGGGAAGTACATCGAGTAACGGTTATGTTACACGCTTTTAAAAGCATCGATTGTGACCGTTTACATTGTCACTGAAAATCCAACAAGACTAACTTCCTCTTATTTATATCTTGTGTTGTTACCCAAAATATTATACGGAATGGTTTGCTGGATATGGCTACGGGTGAGTAACAAACAAAATGCGAGAATACGTCCGAGTGAATGTAAATAACACAAGATTTTTCGGGGTTGTTAGTCCTGGGCTTGAATGCTCTCGTGAAATATTATTAATACGAATACTTTGGAGTACAAATATTAATATTAGAGTACAATTACAATGAGTGTAACGACCCTAGTTATCTAGCTCTTGAGTGCTGATGATTGTCGGAAGAACCAGAGTTAATGCTCTGTGAGTTCTTGTAACAAAGAGATGAAGTGATGTGTAGGATTCTACTCTGTAGGATTTTAGCCGTGTTCAACTATGTGAATTTGACTATTTTCTGAACCCTTTTCCATTTGCTGGAGGTTTCCTATTTATAGGAGTGGAGATAGTGGGGCGATCGCCTTTACTGTATTAAATTAAGCGGGCGATCGTCTTAGCACATGGGTTGGTTTCCTTAAAGTCCTCATCCGCTACTGGCAGCCAGCTGTGCGAACCAATGAGAAGACAACACGCGTCTCGTGTCGCTGTCTTGGGAGGTCCCACCTTGGACCCTTTCGGCGGGTTTGTCGGTGGGTGAGGCTGTTCTTGTCGTCTACAGCTGGTAGGGAGTCAAAAAGCCTTCTCCTGCGGCGCCTTTTGCGGATCTGCACGTGGGTCTTCATCCGAGATTCGGTCTTCGTAGACTTTGACGGGTGCTTGGCTTTACACGTGGCATAAGGCGGTCGTCCTTGGTCGGGCACTCGAAACGATCGCTAGGTTCCCAGAGGCGATCGCCTTGGACGCCGATCGCTCGGTACTTCGTCTAGAATCTTCGCCTGGCAAGTATGCCTTGGTTTATCTGATGCTGGCTTTGGTCGCTCGGCCCTTGTGCCGATCGCCGTCGAGGCGTATAAATCGCCGCACGACATCTTGTAGATGGCTCGAAGCTCCAATGTTCATCCGGAGTTCGACATCCTTGACCATGCTGGTAAGGAGTACCATAGGTGGGTCTCAGACGTTCGCTTGGCGTTCGTCGGTAAGAGATTTACTACCACCATCTTGCCCTCTAACGAGCCTACCGCACAAGAACCGAGCGAGGAAACCAAGGCTAATGTACTGATGTACTTGCGTAGACATATACATCCGTTGTTAAAAAGTATTACATGAATTTGCAAACCCCGAAAGAACTATGGGATACACTCGAACAATGATTTAATAATGTGCATGATCAGCGCTTCCCCGAATTGCAACTTCAGTGGGAGCAAATCCGGTTTTTGGATTATGCGAATGTGGAGGCTTATAACCAAGCCATCCTCGATCTTCATGCTGATCTTGATTTTTGTGGTGTCAAGAAGTCTGATCAAGACTTGATCTAGAAGACTCTTAACACGTTTCCTGTGGGAGCAAGTGTGATTGCTCATCAGCTGTGCGTTGCCTATAAGGAAGGGAGAATTAAAAAATTTAGTGACCTTATCTCCCACCTTGCGAAAAAAGAAAGGCACCATGAGATTATTCTCAACAGCAATGCCCGCCCAACTGGTACGAAGTCGATTCCGGAAGTGAATCAGGCTACCCACATGAAGGCACCACGACAAAATAGGAAAGGCAATGCTACTCAGTTTTTGCAAGCACCACGAGTGCATGACTCGAGTAAGTGAGGGAAAAGACGAGGTCGTCATTCCAATGTATGGAAGAGGCAAGGTGGATCGGCCACGGGTCCTAGTGGAGCCCAACCTCGTGGACCGCCTCCTGCCACCGGGATTGGAACCACTCCAAAGAAAGACCAGAATTGCTATACTTGCGACTCAAAGAAGCATACTTACCGCAATTGCAAGGCGCCAAAGAACATCCAAGCTTACTACAAGCACTATAAACAGTACTTGACTCAAGAGCCAAATTACATGGAGAAAGATAATGAGAATACGGAGGTGAACCATATTGAGATCCCTCCTCTCACCATTGCGAACAAAGACCAACATTTGGATGTTGCTGACTTTGACTAGATCATTGTAGTTTGACTAGTTTTACGCTTTGGTTATGTTTTGTCTTGTTTCTAGTTTTCTTTCGAGAACTACTTTGGGATTTTCTATGAATGTAATAAAGTTGGCCATGATGAATAAAATTTTTTTAATTGCTGTGATTGTGCAAAAACAGATTTTATTTTTCCCTTCAAAAGCATGTTTGGTTTATCACAAAACAATTGCTCAGTAATGAATTGCTTGGTTAATTTGATACATTGGAGGATTTCATCAAAACTTTTGATCAAGACTAGGCGCATCCTCCTTGGTATTTGTTTATACTTTGAAAGTTCAAACGGAATAAGTGGTTTTAAACAGCCTTAGCTGTACCGACATTCCTACTTTCTCTGCAAGTCTAACAAGTTGGAGTTACCGAAAGGAATATTAGTCGAGATATAATCGAACACCCCGATGCACTTTGAAATGTTTAAACGCTCTTATGGCCATATTGCCATAGTATTGTATCAACAATAATGCCTTTGAAAAAGGCTTCAACCTTGCTCTATCACTCAACAATAGGGAAATACCAAAATAGCAAATTGAAACGAGCACTGAGATCTGAGTTTAATGATCCAGAAAGTGCACGACCTATGGACAGAAAGATACGGAAGTCTAGTTTCCAGAACAAGTGACCGTTTATCCTTGGCCTTCTTAACGAAAGAGATATTGCGGTTTTAGTGAACAAAAGTCAAGCTACGCGGAAATTATTTCCAGCGATTGTGCTAACTTTGATCCTAACCAACTTGGTCGAATTTCCCCAAACTCGAAGTTAATGAGTTTTCGCTATATCTTTCATCACAAGACTAATCGAGTTTCATGTATTATTGTAGATGTCCCGTGGCGAAATTGAGTGCCTTGCTGATAGTGGAACAACCCACACTATTCTTCGGAATAGGCAACTATTTAAGGATATTGTGCCATATATATCCTCAGTGACAACAATGATTCGTTCATCCCAAGTAATTCAAGGGAAGGAGTGAGAAAATGAGTGAAGAAGTAGCCTGCCCGACCAATATATACCGCCCGGATCGGCTTAGTGCAGCGGCCGGCCGGCGAGGCCGCGGGCAGATGTCGGCCAGCTCCAAAGATCAAAATGCATATGGTGCAGTCTTAGCTATTTCGACCATAACTCTTTCGTACGGACTCCGATTGACTCACCGTTTAAACCATTGGAAAGCTAACTTGATGCTCTATATTAATAAAAAGACTCAGAATTTTTGGAGTCTCCAAGAATTTATGGTGATTTTACAAAGTCAAATTCATACTTGAAAAAGTCGCTTAAGAACACGGAACTCAACAAAACGACACCGAAATGAACTCGGATGACAAAAAGTGTAGAATTAATCATTATCGTAATGAGGAAATGGTCAGGATAGAATCATTAAGATGGACTTCCATCAAAAAAATAAAATTACCGGAAATCGAAATTGCGGATATTACATATGGACCTAATGCACCTAATGCTACGACGACTCGGATACACTAATGCACCTGCTATGATTCAACACAATAACGAGCCAACCACGAAATGTAACATGCCACAACCCAAGCACACATTTAATCAAAGAAACGTCGGCGACACAAGTCTCACACGACGAACTTTACAACAGAACACATCAATACATCATAAAAAAAATCCCACATAATCATTACCAAACAAAGTAACCGGAACCAAACAACAATTAATTCTGCGCAACTTGAAAGTAAAAATCTCGGGTATTACAGACAAGGCACACCCTCTTGCTACCCCCATGGTTGGTCGAAGTCTGGAAATGAACAAGGATCTGTTTCGTCCTAAAGAGGAGGATGAAGAGGTCCTTGGAGCAGAAACCCCGTACCTTAGCGCAATCGGTGCGTTATTGTATCTGGATCAATGTACTCATCCAGACATCGCATTCTCTGTAAATTTGTTACCAAGATTTGGCTCCGCTCCCACGATAAGGCATTGGAATGGAGTAAAACACATCTTTCGATACTTGAAAGGCTCCAGCGATCTTGGATTGTTCTTTCCCTACGCAAGAGAGAGCGATATTCCGAAAGGAATTGTTGAGATTAAGACGATGCATACCGACCGTCGATCTTCCTCTGATATTGCAGCTAAGCATGGTAGCTTGACTACCAGAAGTGCTAATGCGAGCAAGCTTACCCCCTATGCAGATAATCCTAATAATACGTTAGTTGGATTTTCTGATGCCGGTTATCTCTCTGACCCGCATAAAGGACGTTCCCAAACTGGTTATGTGTTCACCATTGGTAATACGGCGATATCTTGGCGATCTACCAAGCAGACGCTGGTTGCTACTTCCTCGAACCATGCAGAGATAATTGCATTGCACGAATCCGTAAGGGAGTGCATTTGGCTTCGATCAGTCATAGACCATATACGAGGAACTTGTGGATTAGTCCCACTACAGCAACTCCTACTTGCATCTTTGAGGACAATGCGGCATGCATTGAGCAGATGAAGTTAGGTTTCATTAAGGGTGACAATACCAAGCATATCGCGCCGAAGTTCTTTTATAATCAGCAACAACAGAAATTGCTGAATATCGAAGTGAAACAAGTGAGTTCCGATGAGAATATCGCAGACTTGTTCACTAAGTCTCTGCCAAAATATACATTTGAGAAACATGTGAGAAGCATCGGCATGTGTCGATTATCCGAGCTCAACTAATGATAGCTCGTCGGGATGAGCTGTCATGTATACCTCAGGGGGAGTATACTTCACATGATTCTGACATTTGTAGTTGGTGCGTTGTGCTCTTTTTCCTCACCAAGTCTTTATTTTTCCCATGGAGTTTTGTTTGACTTGGAAAGGTTTTTTACCGAGGCAACATCTTATGCACCATGATAGTATTAGTGCTCGACACAGGGGGAGTGTTACGGGATATCCTTTCCTTATTGGTGTCTTACCTAATACTGGTTGTAGGGGGATACAAAGATGGAAGGTTCTAGACCCTTCCAGAGGTAGTAGGATCTCATCAGATGTCTTACCTTAATTAGGAATCATATAATGCCTGTATAAAGGCCCCTCTATTCATTGTTATCAATACAATTGATTTGTTGTCTTTTACTTTCTCCTCAAACAGATTTATTATTTTCATTAATTGTAGCTTAAGCATTTGTAACACTAGAATATAACATGTAACATACGAAGCACCAAAAATAAAATAGATTTCCAATAAATGTAATACGAGTATTCATTTAAGGAATTCAATTTTTAAATTAAATTTTATAAATTATAAATATAAAATAAATAAAAATTGTAAATAAATAAATTAGTAAAAAATTCAAAACTACTAAATACCCTAAAAAATATACAAAATTGAAAAAATTCTATGAAAAAAGAAAGATAAAAAAAGAGGGGCCACTTAATGGGCTTTTCTATGGTCCGGCGAGTAAAACTTGGCCTGACGTTAGACTGATACTAGAATTACATATTTGTTTATATTTGTTAATTCCATTTTGTATATTCTTTTTGTTAGTGTGTGCGAATTGGAATCAACAAGTATGAAAAAATATGAAATTTTAGTATCGGTCTAATATAAGACCAAGTTTTCCTCACTTGACGATAAGAAAATACATCTTAATTATACCAATATAATTATGATTTGGTATTACCGAAATCGCATAATTCAACCTTAACAATAAGAATATACAAATTAGAATTAAAAATATGATCAAATATATAATTTTAATATCGACTTAACATCAAGCTAAATTTTCTTCGCCTAACGATAGAAAAGTCCTATTTAAACATATATTTACGGAAATATCTCGAAGTATAATCAAAATCTAAATGAGATTGGCCTTTTAACCGAAATTTCCTTTCGACAATGAATTGTATATCCTTCCAAAATTTGTGAAGCGTGTGTGGTTTCTTTGTCATCCCATCCGCACCACCCCACCCATCATATAATTCCCATCGAATCGCATATAATAAGAAAAACAAAAGCCTCATATAAAATATGCCAAAACTATAATCACGCACGTAGAGATGTTAATTTGATCTTAGCTTGATTTGACTAGTCTTAATGGACTTCGATTTAAACGGTCCGCCAAAAACCCGGATTTAAACGGCCAGAATATCGGCCATAACCCTAACCCTAACAATTTAAACGGGCTAAATATTTAAAAATCTATTTTTTATTTTTTTATAAGTCATAAACCAAAAAAAAAACAGTAACAATATATTTTATATATATAGTAACAACTATACTATAATAAATATAACAAAAAAATACACTTTTATGTATATATACATATATAAATATATATATAGAAAAATGTTATACTACCCACTTTGTGAATCCGATTCCGATTGGACCCCTCGTGTATAAATATGAATCCCGCGAATAAAAACACGACACGTGTCATTCGGGAACATATTTTGGGACCAATTGCGGGGTGTGTAGCACAACTCATATATATATACACACACTATATTAACAAATACAGTAATAATATATATAATATTAATATATATTACATATATAATATTAATATATGGTATATAAATATAGTATTACTGTAAGTTGAAATTAACAATATATATATATATATATATACATATCGGGCTTCGGGCTAGCTCGGGCTAGCCACTAGCCGGGCTAAGCAGTGCAGGCCAAAAAGCCTGATTTAAACGGGCTAGGAAATATCGGCCCTAACCCGATTTTTTGGCGGGTTAAATGGGCCAGCCCGCCGAGCTCGAGCCCGTTTAACATCTCCGCACGGACCTTGTTTCGTCCCGCGAAACTTCAATGTGATGTGATTTAAAATTATAAAAAGGCTCCACCTCCGCCCTGCACCAAGTTTAATGGAACTTAAAAATTTAACATGGTATCCGAGCAGATTTTCCATACGATACGAGTGCGCCACTATGTTCTACTTATGCGCCACTCAAGTCAAAGAATCTATGTTGTGTCTTGAATCTGACTGCGCGTGGGGAGACGTTGAAATACTAATTGCATATCGAGCAAATACAAATTTTATCTTCAAAATACAAAAATAAAAAATAAAGTTATTTATTTAATTGCCAATTGATTTTAAAATAAAACACCGACTTTAACTAATATTTGGTTTGTATCCTCAAGTTACACATGTTATTGACCTTGATGCGATGTTATATGGTACCGTCTATGGTACATTTCATGTAGTGCATCCCCTATCGGATGCATTATACGTGGCGTGTATGGACGGCGCAGATTGATGCACTACATGTACCATCGATCTGTACCGTTTATATACGCCACGTGTAGTGCATCCGACAGGAGATGCACTATATAGGGGCGTATCATGGACCCAACCATGTTATATACACATACCCAATGTCTGATTGAAAGGTTATTAGACCAGACTAGATAGTATAGGTAGTTGGTTTCATTTGACTTTTTTTTAGCAATGATTAAAAAAAAAATAGATTTAATATTGTTCAAAAATTAAACCCGGAGTTGTGTTTTCACAAATATACTATATTATATAGTGATAATACATGCTTATTAATAATAATAATACAAATTAAATAAGACTATAATAGGAAAATGACACAAGAAAAGGTGTCTTTTGCGCAAGGACCAAGGGAAAAATATCTGATTTTCATTTCATACTTGTCCTATTTTTTTCTTTCCGCCTAGGCCTGCAAACGCGATCACGCTCGGTCAAAACTCGACTCGAGCTCGAGCTCGTAAATACATAGTTCGTAAGAGCATTTAAATTACTGTTTTATAATTTGTTATATATGCATAAATATTCATAATATTTAATCATTTATTATTAATAATAATAGTAACAATTATATTTGTTAAAAAAAATGGAAGTTTTTTTATTTTTTTTAACAAAACATAAAAATACGAAATAAAAAAAATAAAAAAAAAAATATGTTCGCAAGCTCGCGATCGCTCGAAATACTGTTCGAGTCGAGCTCGAGCTCGAACTTTGCAGCTCGTTCGAGCTCGAGCTCGGTTGAATAATGACAAGCATCGTTCGTTAAGACCAAAACTCGACTCGATTCGCCTCGTTTGCAGACATATTTCCACCTACACAAATTAGGGCTGAAATCGATCCATGACCAATTTCAATGAACCCACCTAAAATTCAAGTTTTTATCATAAATCCAATCAACAATCACATAGTAACAAAGTACAAAAGCACATTAATAGTTTTCAAGTCTATTCATACAGAAAAAGCACAAAAATACCTCTGTAGGTGGAGATCGATTCAGATACCTGTCGATTCACAAAAATAAAAACATCGACTGGTCCACTAGTCTCGTAATCGCCTCTATACCCGTCCCGCTTACTCTAAGCGGTTCGGTAACCGATTTCTGCAGTTCGAATTGGGTCTCTTATCTCAATTTTTCATTTTTTTTTATAACAGTCCTAACACAAATATGCGGAAATGTTTTGCTACATGTGCCTATATATAAATATATTTGTACACGCATATATCCACTCATTTACAATATGATCCCAAGTTAAATAAATATATCCAACAATAAATCGATGAATGAGATACATGTATGTTTAAATACGTGTATATATAACACTATTCCACGCGAAATGACTTGAACACACTACACTAGTACACGGAAAATACCATTGAACTTCAAACGCACACATTCTTTGACCAGACCATACACAAAAATATTGAGAGAAAAAAAAAGGTAAAACCTCATTAAAAGAGCTGACTTTATGTCACCTTGCAGTACTCGAAAACATTTTCTCATTCAATCCAAGAGGGTAGGAAAAGCATGTACAGAATTCTGACTGAGGCTGCCGGAACCGGAGATGTCGGAAAGCTACATAATCTGATCAGAGATGATCCTTTTCTATTACGGGCCGCGAATCTAGCCGACGGAGATGGTACCAGCCCGCTGCACATTGCTTGCACGGGAGGACACGTCGATTTCACGAAGCAAGTCTTGAACCTAAATCCCGGTTCCGCCCGCGAGCTGAACCGGGATGGCTTTACCCCTCTGCACATAGCTTCGGCCAGTGGGGATACAGAGATCGTCAGGGAGTTGCTGGAGGTGGGCTCTCGTGATCTTTGCATGGTGAGGGGAAAGGAGAAGAGGATTCCACTTCACTATGCTGTCGTCCGAGGAAGAATCGAAATCATCCGATTGCTGCTGTCGGTTTGTTCGGATTCGGTTAGGGAAGTGACGGCCAGAGGAGAATCATGTTTTCATCTGGCTGTGAGGAACAATCAGTTCGAAGCTTTTAAGGTCTTGTGCGAGCATGTCGTCTCGTCGTCGGACGACGGAGAGCGTATTCTGAACGTGAGGGATGAACGAGGGAACACGATCTTGCATCTTGCAGCATCTAGAAAGCAATATGAGGTAATTACTTATGAATTATGATATGTTGTGGGGTTTTTTTTTTTTTGGTGGACGGGGTATGAGCGCGAGACGGAACCAATTCATGGACGACCCGAGTTAACGGAAGGACCGAACCAAACTCGACACATCTAAAGGCGAGCCGGAGGTTTTATTTAATATTAACTACACTGAACTTTGCTTGCCTCTAGTGATAAAGTATGAGTCGGTTACGAGCTGACTACGAGCCAGATGAGACTACTCGTTCACTAATAAAAATTATTAGGAAAATAATTAATCACCTTTTTGCTAAAAAATAAAAAAAAATATTTTTACTCGAAAAATAAATGAAGAAATCAAACTATATGACTTGGTTTTTTACTTGAAAAGAAAACAAAAGTCCAAACAACATAGTTCTAAGTTTCGAACAAAACTAAAAAATCAAATATGTCTCGTTACGACAATAAAAATACCACAACAGAACCAATAAATATATCCCAATTATAATCTTAAATTGGTCAATCAGATGAAATGGGCAAACCAATTTACGAGTCGAGACGAGCTGATCACGACTCGCGAATCGAGCCGAATCGATCTAACCAACTGATTTGACTCGATTATGAGTCGAGGCAAGTGGTCGAATCGGGGCGAGATGATTCAGCGAGCTCAATTAATATTGAACCAGGCTCGCCACGGAACCGAGTTAGTCTCGAACTTACCGAGTCAGCAACGAACTGACTCGCGACGATCTACAGATGAGTTCGAGCCGAGCCTAAACCAGCTCAAGAGGAGCTCTAACTATGGGTGCCATCTTCTTACAGGAGACGAACAAGACACACAGTTTACTGCATTAAGATTACGGGCTCGAGTCCCATCCGAAGAATGTGAATGATATGCATGTTAGGTCCGATAAAATGATCGACCCGTATGATCTATTCGGGCCTTTATTATCGAAATACATTGTTATTCAGATTTTATAGGAACCTATTTGTTTCTTTTCGGGTTCTTCGAGTTACACGTTGATAAACAGTTTGAACTGCCATCCTCATTCTTATCAGGTTGTCGATCTGCTGCTCGATGAACATTGCGGATACAAGTACAAATTGGAGGTGAACGCCTTAAACCGAAAGGGTCTCACCCCACTTGATGTCTTGATATCAGAAGGGGGTGATCCCGACATAGAGGAAATGCTTAGGCTGTCCGGCTCTATAACAAATCAAGAAATGTGTCCCTTTCCTCAAACACCACAAAACTCGGCAGTTGCCCCTCGGGACCCACCAGATAGTAACCGATCCGAACAAGAACAAGCGGGTCATACTCGTCATCATCGTCCGAAATCCGCCTCCAAGAAACTACGAGACTACTTCAAATACGACATAATGAGAGACTCCCCGGGTAAAGCTAGAGACACCTTGCTTGTGATAGCCATACTAATCGCGACCGCGACATATCAAGCCGTGCTCAGTCCGCCAGGCGGCGTATGGCAAGACGATTTTCGGGCCGGGGGTAAAAACACGACCACTACTACGAATCTGTTGGGGCCCAAAGAGCCACGGTCCCACACGGCGGGACAAGCGGTGATGGGCACTCTGACGCCGATACCCTACGGGTTCTTCCTGGTTTTCAACTCATTTGGTTTCTATATGTCACTGCACATGATGGACTTTCTTACGCTTGGGCTTCCTCTGCAGTTTGAGCTCAGAGCAGCACTTTTCGCATTGATCGCGACTTATGATGTTTGTATGACGGCGATCACACCTCGTGGTGGGGTTCTCGTGTTCTTCACTGTATTGTCGATAGTATTGCCGGTGGTGATGCCATTGTTGACTAAGGTGGTCAGAGATTTTAAGAAGGGGGGAAGACAATGTGAACTGCCGAGTACGAGGGAGAATGCCTGAGTTAGAATGCCATTCTTGTTCTAGGTCTGATTTTTATCTATAAGCCGATTTTTACAACTCGGGCACCTAGGCAGTCGTCGATGCCTGATTTTTATCTATACGCCGATTTTTACAACATCCAGTATTAACTAAACTGAATTCATTACGGTTGGGATTTTTTTCATCTGAAAAATGGAAAACCGAACCGAGTCGAACCAGAACCAGCCGGTTCGGTTCTTAGAATTGAAACTATTTCGGTGCGGTTCTTTTATGAACATTCAGTTCCGGTTCTGGTTCCAGAACTTGGTCACATAATGACCAAAAAGAATCGAATTCATGTAATTTATATTGTTCATGCATTAGTTATATATTACATAGAAAACTTCGTTTCTTAATATGGTTTTTCGGTTTCTGAAGTTTAATGAAAATTTATTAGTGTACCAATTTTAATTTATAGAAATTATCGGTTGTTAACGTGATTTTCCAGTTCTTGAAGTTGTTTCAGTTAATTAGTGATGTCCGCTTCTTAAATTAACCGAAAGAACCGAACTGGTTCCATTTGGTCCGATTCTTCGGTTCCTGTCGAAAAAGCTCAAAAATCCAAACTGATTCTCAATCTCAAGCACCGATTCCGGTTCCGATTCTTCAAACTTTTAGTAAGAACCGAACCGGTCCCAGTCCTAGAATTCAGGAGTGACCACAACATACACAAAAGTTCCTAGGACTGTGCCTCTTGCTTAATGTTGGTAAATTGCCACAGATGGAGAGATACTTGAATCAAGAAGTTAAATTGGTGTTTTAATTTCTTTGTTTTTAGGATCATTTTAATAGTTATTTTAATTTTTTTAGTGTTTTTCAGTTTTTCAATTTTTTTTTAGTTCTTCAACTTGTTTTAATCATTTCCAATGGAAACTTTTTTTTCCTTCAAATAGTATTTAGAAAAATTAAGTAGAATCCCTACATATAATTAGAGACTATATATTAATTTCTTCCTATATTTTAATTTTATTATATCTAAATTAAAATAAAAAAAAATCGAAGAGATGTTAGCCAATAAAATATATCAGAATGAACATATTATCAAATATATAACTTGGTCTTAAGTTATATTAATTGGTTAAACTTTGTTTGCTTATTGAGTAAATGATATACAAATTCAATATTTTAAGACCGAACTAAAGTAATAGGAAAATGCTACAACCATATACAAAGTTTCACAAAATGAGCCACAAAATGATGTGTCACATAGAAATTGGTGGAATGAGAGAGAGGAGAGAGAAACTATAGTAAAATTAACCAATCATTGCTTGCCACATCATTTTGTGAAGAGTTTTGTGGATATTTTTATGTGGGTGTATCACTCCTCAAAGTAATAAGGATTATAATCAAATAATATGTTATTAGTTTTATTTTGATCATATTGAAAAAAAATGAAGAGACGTTAGCCTATGAAATAGTAAATGTGTTCGTCTAAATGCCGCTGAATTTATTTTGATTTATGAGAGCACAATAGTGTCTGGTATGTGTCAGTAATTCGTTTTAGGTGAAACGGATGTTATAATTACCATTCACGCTTTGAACCTGCAACGATGAATATCAAGCAACTCTTCACAAGAAAATTTCCATCGAAAGGGTCGTCGTCACGCCACCAACGACAGATTCACTCAGGAATCTCTCCCACAATGTTCTTTACCAGCTACAATCACTTTTGAATCTGCATATGACGATTCAGATAGTGAGTCTATAGCCAAAATATCCAATCTTATGGGGAAAAGATGACTTCGATTTGAGACGAGTGTGGATAGATAAAATATTAAATGACCTTCAAATATGCGGTTGTGTTCTATCGCTACATTCAACTGATTTTGAGAAGAAAATATGAGATTGTCATCAGACCCGGTAATTTACCACTACATAAATACGATACAGAAACGACACGAAAATTCAGTGTTTGTGTTTGCATTTTGAGTACACGACACGAAAATACACAAACATGACACGACACGAGGTACACGAAATAAATAAATAAATAAATAAATATTTATATATAGATATATATTTAATATTTTATAACATAATTTAAAATTTTATATTTAATTTTATAAAAACATACATTTTATGAATTCTGTTTGTACTAAACTATAAAATTCAAAAATATAATGTGAATTTTCTAAATTTCGTGTAAACATTCGTGTTTTCGTTGTCATTCGTTTCGTTCCGTCTACTAAAACCTATAAAAATAATATTAAAATATTAAAATTGTTATTTTTTATAATATTCTAATATTTATTTTATATTATGTGTGACACAAAAATACGACACGAAACGATATGGATTTACGCAGTACACGATATGACACGATATGAATTCATTTCGTATCGTGTATGAGTTTGGACTTTTAGTACACGAAATACGAAAGTACACAACATGAACGATTTGTGAGGTCTAATTGTCATATGTATTCATAAAAAATAAGATTACGACAACAACATCTAAGTCTTAGTCCCAAATGATTTGGGGTCGGCTAACATGAATCAAACTTTGAAACCGTCAATAATCGTTACATAAATAACATAAAAGGAAAAAAGAGGGAAAAAGTAGAGAAAAAAGCAAATAAAAAAAGAGAATGAATGAAAAAAAAACAAAAAAAAAAAGAAAAAAGAAAGATAACATGAAATAAAAGAAAATAGGAATTAAAAGAAAAAAAAAGGAATCAGACTCCATCCGCCATCCGTATTCTTTCCCACCACATTTGTCTCTCCATCGCCATACTTTCTCCAATTCCAAGAAACCGCATATCATTTTCAATCATCTTTATCCAATTTTTCTTGGGTCTTCTTCTACCTTTCACAACATTACTTGCTCCCCAACTTTCTAGCCTCCTCACTGGGGCATCAATAGGTCTTCTTCTCACATGACCAAACCATCGTAATCGATTCTCCATCATCTTGTCTATAGCGCAAACTCTTACTTACCTTCTGCGATCACCTCATTCTGAGCCGATCCTTTTGTATATGACCACACATCCATCGTGGATACGCATCTCTGCCACATTAAATGCTGAACGTGACATTTGTTTCTGAACACTGGTCTTATAACAAAGCAGCGCAATTGCCGTGCGGTAAAAAATAAGATTATATATATAAAAAAATATATAATAAAATTTATATAGAAATAAAAAGAAAAATTGGTAGTATGTGTAGTGTCATGCTATATTTGGTTATTACAAACTTTAATGAACGAAATTTAAGGATTGCCCATATAATGCCTATTCTTAAGGGATCAAAAAAATGGATTATTGTTAAGGATTACATTATTTAAACCAGAAAAAACTGTATTTTCACTCTCTTGGGCAAATTAATAATTCAAAGTTCAAACAGACTCTCTCTGCTAAAATATTATACAAAAAAAAAATATAATAATTTTTAAACAAAATTAAATTAAAATTAAATTATGTCAAAGTATGATCCGTACGATCACCTTAACATCTCTCTCAACTCCGATGGCTCGCTCACCCGCTACATCAAGCTCCCCACCTCAGCCGCCGTCAGCGAAGCCGACGCCGAGATCACAAGCCAAGCCGTCGTCAGCAAGGACGTCACCCTCAACGCCGCCAAGAAAACGTGGATGCGGATCTACCGCCCGGCGAAGCTCGCCGCCGGCGCGAGACTCCCCATCATACTCTTCTTCCACGCCGGGGGATGGATCCAGTTCAGCGTGGCCAACACGCTCATCCACGAGAACAGCAACCGCATCGCCGCCGAGGTCCCGGCCGTGCTCGTCGCCGTCGATTTCCGCCTCGCGCCCGAGCACCGCCTCCCCGCGCAGTACGAGGACGCCATGGACGCGGTCGTCTGGGTGGGGAATCAAGCCTCCGACCGCGCGAACGGGGATCCGTGGATCCGCGACCACGGCGACGTAGATCGGTGCTACCTCTACGGCGTGAGCTGCGGCGCGAACATCGTCTTCAACGCCGCCCTGCGTCTGCCGGAGATGAAGCCTCAGCCGCTGAGAATCGCCGGGACGATAATGAACCAGCCGTTCTTCGGAGGGAAGAAGAGGACCAAGAGCGAGCTGAAACTAGCGACGGATCTGTACTTCCCGCTTCCGGTTCACGACCTGCTTTGGGAGCTGGCGCTGCCGGTCGGGACGGACCGGGACCACCGGTTCTGCAACCCGTTCGTGGATGGTCCGATGAAGGAGAAGGTGAAGAACCTGGGCCGGTGCCTGGTGATAGGGTTTGGCGGCGATCCGTTGATCGATAGGCAGCAGGAATTTGTTCAGGTGCTTGTGGAGCAGGGGGTACAGGTGGAGGCGCGGTTCGACGACGTCGGATTTCATGGGATCGATATGATCGATGCGAGAAGGGCGGGTGCTATTCTTAGTTTTATTAAGGAGTTCGTGGGCTAATCCTATTGGTTTAGATTCCCCAATTGCCAATTTGCAATGGGATTATATGTTTATGTTATTAATATTATGTGTGCTATTGTACATCCTATAGACTAGTGTTTGCAAAGTTACAAATATGTAACTATAATAGTTCCTTGTGTAGATCGGTTTGTATTCTCGGACGTATTTGTGTCGGACATCAAATTTTTTGTATCAGGAATGATGCATTTTTGTATAAGAATCGATACTTTGTGTTTATTTTGTGTAGGACCGATTTATATTTCTCAGGCGCATGTCTGTCGCAAGTCGGCTTTTCAGTATCAGGAACGATACTTTTCTGTATAAGAAATGATACTTTGTGTTTATTTCCTGATTGTAATCGTGATTATTTAGTGTATCTTTGGAGCGGAGTTTTGGAAGGCGTCAGTGGTGATACCAAGCCATTACGTGGCTTGATGGCGTCTATTAGGCGTTGATGTGGTATATTTTAATATAAAAAAATAGTAGGGTGATACAAAAACACCCCTACTATCAAAATCTTACTACATATACAGCATCCGGTACAACCCCTACAAAGCATGGTGTAGATAGTAGGGGTATTTTTGTATCACCCCTACTATTTTTTTATATTAAAATATACCACATCAGCGCCTAATAGGCGCCACATCAGCGCCACATAAGCGCTGGTATAATACCACCCTTCCAGACGCTGGGACTGGAAGGGTGCCGATCTTTGGAGGTATCTTCGTATATTCTTTATGATCAAATTGGTTTTTTATTAAGTAATCTTTCATAAACCTCAAATTCTAACTTCTCTATGATGAACCTTTTGAAGAAAGAGCTTTTACATCTAAGTAAATCATCAAACTTGGAATTTTAGATCAAAGTCATTTGAGAAATGCTAAAACAATTACGGATTCAACTTTGTATTAATGGACAAGTGTGTTGAACATTACATAAACTCTAACTGAAAATTCAATCGATAATTTTTTGTGTGCGCGTGTAAAATATCTCAATGTGAAATGGGAGATTGTTAGATGTAGTAAATGGAGATCGAGATTACATAATATTATACTTCCTCCGTTACTGTATTATTGCAACGTGTTGATTATTACACTGTTCACATTCTCTCTTTTGACCATCTTTTGTGATTTATACATATGAAAAAATATAGTCATGTGAGATCTTGTTAGATTCATCTCGAAATATAATTTCAAAATATCAACGTCTTATAATTTTTAAAAATAAAGAATTGAAGATATTAATAATCAAAGTTGTGTATTGGCAAGCGTGAAAGTCCAGATGTTGCAGTTATAAATATATTTTTATTAATATTTTACTATTTATTTACTTTAAAATTATTAATTAGAATATTTATTGTCATCACCATTTATTTGGTGTTCGGAAGTTTGTTCTATATTATAAATAAATAGATCTATTATCGTTTATTAGGGAAGTTGTATTTAATTAATAAAATTGAGGTTTTCCCTTCAATCACGTATTTTATAAGTGTGCTTCCAATATTATCTTGAATTAAGGATTTTCACATTTAAACACATGTTTTCTTGTACTCCCTCCGTCCAAAAAAATATTGTTGGGAAAAACATGACTAACGTCACAACGAGAAATGCGGAAACCATCGTTTGACAAATTCTCATTCTTCAATTGTAACTTCGAGGTTACCGACGAGTAGAGTAAATCAATTACAACACTACAAAAAAAAACAGTTTTTACCGACGCCATTTACCGACGCCCGTACCCGCCGTTGTTAAAATTATAATTTACCGACGCCATTACCGACGCCCGTCATTTAATTGATTTACCGACGCCATTTTGGCATTGGTAAAATTTTTTTATTATCTTTTTTTCTTTTTTCACAAATAACGACGCCATTTACCGACGCCATTTTGGCGTTGGTAAATTTTTTTTTTATTTTTTTTTATTTTTTAGTTTACCGACGCCGTTTACGCCATTACCGACGCCATTTCGGCGTCGGTAAATTTTTTACGCTATCCCACATCGAAAAAACAGTAGTGTTTTTTCTGGTTTATAAACCAAAATCCTACTCAACCATTTGAAATTGAATGGAGCCCGAACCTGACCCGTCCGGACCCGGACCCGACGCCGGACACATGCAGCCGAATCGACCCTTTGAGCCGGACCTAACACTTTGGCCCGAGCCGCCACTGAGCGACTTTTTAGATTTTTTTTTATTTAACGACGCCAAAAATGGCGTCGGTAAATTTTTTACGCTATCCCACATCGAAAAAACAGTAGTGTTTTTTCTGGTTTATAAACCAAAATCCTACTCAACCATTTGAAATTGAATGGAGCCCGAACCTAACCCGTCCAGACCCGGACCTGTACATGACCGAACCTGACCCGCCTGAGCCCAGACCTAACCCGCCTGAGCGCCGCCTGAGCCCTAACCTGACTTTTTTAGATTTTTTTTTTTTTATTTAACGACACCAAAAATGGCGTCGGTAAATGGCGGCGTCGGTAATGGCGTCGGTAAAAAATTACCGTCGAGTGTTTTTCCAACGGCGGATTTCCGTCAGTAATGGCGTCGGTAATTTTTTTACCGACGCCATTTTCTGTTTTACCAACGGCGTTTGGCGTCGGTAAAAACTGTTTTTTTTGTAGTGCAACCCGATAATCAATACAAATGATATCCGAAAAACAATAAACACAAGACACAATATTTTAGCGTGGAAAACCCCTCAAGACAAGAGTAAAAACCATGGGACCGAAGCCGCTTAAATCCACTATTACCAAATTCAGATACCTGTCGATTCATAAAAATAAAAACATCGACTGATCCACTACGTCTCGTAATCGCCTCTATACCCGTCCCGCTTACTCTAAGCGGTTCGGTAACCGATTTCTGCAGTTCGAATTGGGTCTCTTATCTCAATGTTTCATTTTTTTTTATAACAGTCCTAACACAAATATGCGGAAATGTTTTGCTACACGTGCCTATATATAAATATATTTGTACACGCATGTATCCACTCATTTTTCATTGTACACGCACACTTATTAATTTTTTACTATTTATTTACTTTAAAATTAATTAGAATATTTATTGTCATCAGCATTTATTTGGTGTTCAGAAGTTTGTTCTATATTATAAATAAATAGATCTATTATCGTTTATTAGGGAAGTTGTATTTAATTAATAAAATTGAGGTTTTACCTTCAATCACGTATTTTATAAGTGTGCTTCCAATATTATCTTGAATTAAGGATTTTCACATTTAAACACATGTTTTCTTGTACTCCCTCCGTCCACGAAAATATTGTTGGGAAAAACACGACTAACGTCACAACGAGAAATACGGAAACCCTCGTTTGACAACTTCACTCTTCAATTGTAACTTCGAGGTTACCGACGAGTAGAGTAAATCAATTACAACTCGATAATCAATACAAATAATATCCGAAAAATAATAAACACGAGACACAATATTTTAGCGTGGAAAATCCCTCAAAACGAGAGTAAAAACCACGGGACCGAAGCCGCTTAAATCCACTATTACCTTTTCACAATACACGATTCGTCCCTAATACAAACTAGGGGTATACACCAATAATCTTCAAATGCTTGGTAATAAACAATCTTCAAGTATTTGAATAACAACAATATCGAGAAAAGAAAACACCGTAAATAGCTTACACAAGAAGCTAATGAAATACCCGAACTTCCGGACTCAAAACCTCAATCTACTTCGGTGAAAAGATTTGCCCAATAGCTACCAAGCTATTGTCAAAATATCACGACGATCCGATCGATAAACCTCCGGGAAATTAAAGAAATGTATTTCTCTCTCGATCTCTCTTTCTTGCTGCTCTCAAAGGCGGGTATTGATGAAGTGAGTAACCCGCAGGAAAAAACCTGCTGAAAAAGGAACCCAAAGGCAGGGTTGACCCGTGTGCCGCGGCCCGTGCAAAGTGTGTCGCGGCACACACAAACGACAACGCCCAGGATTTTTCCGGGGGCTGAGGACCATAGAACAAGCGCGAATGGCTTTGCTGAAGGAATTCCAGGGGCCGAGGCCCGGCTGCTGTGTGCCGCGGCCCGGCTGTGCAATGTGAGAAAATGTCTTTTCCAAGCGTAGTGCCGCGGCCCGGAGTCCAGTCGACTCCGAAAATACCTATATTTCAGAAATAACTCCTAAAAATCTCCCCCTTTTCCAGAATATAGGAAGAGTTCACCATCTCGGCGATCGAACAACACACTTTTACCTTCTCTCTACTCAACGCCTTGGTTAACATATCGGAACCATTATCATCGGTATGAACTTTATCAAGTTCAAATACACCATCCTCCCATGCTTCTCGGATCCAATGGTACCTCACATCGATATGTTTTGTTCTCTTGTTAAAAGTCGCATTCTTAGCCAAATAAATCGCACTTTGACTATCACAAAGAACCACGTCGTTGTCAAAAGCCCAGCTCTCGTAAAAACATTTTCAACCATAAGAGCTCTTTACTCGCTTCTACCGCCGCAATATACTCGGCCTCCGTTGTAGATAACGCAACGCACTTTTGCAATCTTGATTGCCATGACACGGCTCCCCCTGCAAATGTCATCAAATAACCGGAAGTGGATTTTTGGTTATCTTCATTACCGGCCATATCCGAATCGGAATTTCCAACAAAAATTGCTTTCTCATTTCCAAACGTAATCCCCAATTTGGAAGTACCTCGTAAATATCTAAATATCCATTTTACGGCTTCCCAATGCTTTTTTCTCGGATTCGATAGAAACCGGCTCACCACTCCCACGGCATGAGCAATGTCGGGCCTAGTACATTCCATAGCGTACATCAAACTCCCGACCACCGAGGCATAAGGAATTTTATCCACATCCTCAATCTCCTCCTTCGTAGTAGGGCAATTCTTGCTTGTCAATTTAAAATTGTTAGTAAGAGGCGAACTAACAACTTTAGCTTTGTCCATGTTGAAGCGTTTTAGCACCTTCTCGATATATTGCTCTTGCGACATGTGTAGTTTTCGGGCTGCTCTATCACGAGTAATTCTTATCCCAAGAATTTGTTTAGCCACCCCCAAGTCTTTCATGGCAAAATACTTGTTCAATTCTTTCTTCAAGTTGGCAATCCTCTCGGTATTCTTGCCAACGATCAACATGTCCTCTACATAAAGCAATAAGATGATAAAATCATCATCTCTAAATTTCTTGAAAAATACGCAATGGTCTAGGGTCGTCTTCTGGTAGCCTTGCTCCCACATAACCGACTCAATCTTTTTGTACCATTGTCGCGGTGCTTGCTTCAACCCGTATAAACTTTTCCAGAGTTTACAAACATAATCCTCTTTGCCTTTGATCTCAAACCCTTCCGGTTGCTTCATATAAATTTCTTTGTCAAGGTCTCCATGAAGAAATGCCGTCTTGATATCCATTTGCTCAACCTCAAGATCAAGACTAGCTGCAATACCAAGGACCAATCGAATCGATTCTATCTTCACAACTGGAGAAAAAATCTCGTCAAAATTAATGCCCTTCTTTTGACTAAATCCTTTCGCTACGAGTCTAGCTTTGTATCGGGGAAACGAAGTATGCTCCTCTGACTTCACCCTATACATCCATTTGTTCCTCAAAGCTCTCTTGCCTTTCGGAAACTTACCAACTCGTACGTGTTATTCTCATGCAAGGAACTCATCTCGTCTTGCATGGCAACCATCCACTCCTTTTTCTTTTCATTCTCCATAGCCTCCGCAAAATATTCGGGCTCTCCCTCGTCGGCGAGTAAGACATACTCATCGGCCGAATAACGAGCGGAGGGATGACGGTCCCTCGTCGACCATCTATGTGGAACAAAAGATGGCATGTTCGTCATGGTTAGCTCGGGATTAGCTCCATCGGTGTCATATTGTATCAACTCATCGTTGTCACCGGCATCATGTTGTTCATCATTTTGGACATTCTCTCCACCGGGTGTCTCAACATGTTGTGGAGGAATGGGATCCAAATCAATAAGATCATAGTCATGTTGTGGAGCCGACTCTCCATTCTCAACATCCTTCATCGTTTGATCTTCAACAAAAACAACATCTCTTGACCGAACAAGCATTTTTGTCACCGTGTCATATAATCTATACCCGAACTCATCAAGCCCGTAACCAATAAAAATACATTGCTTCGTCTTGGAATCAAGCTTTGATCTCTCATCGTTCGGAATGTATACAAAGGCTTTACATCCGAAAACCCATAAGTGGCGGTATGAAATGTCTTTACCGCTCCACACTTTATCCTGGACATCAAACTCCAAAGGAACACACGGCGTCAAATTAATCACATGAACCGCCGTGTTCAAAGCTTCTCCCCAAAATGACTTTGGCAATCCGGCATGTGAGAGCAAACATCGAGCTCTCTCGACCAAAATCCGGTTCATCTTCTCCGCCAATCCATTGAGTTGCGGAGTCTTTGGGGGCGTCTTTTGATGTCGGATGCCTTGCTCTCGGCAATATTCATCAAAGGTCCCGGTGTATTCTCCACCATTGTCCATCCGAATACACTTTAGCTTCTTCCCGATCTCTCTTTCCACCGAGGCATGAAATTTTTTGAAAACATCTAACATTTGATCTTTGATTTTCAAGGTGTATGCTCACACCTTCCTTGAGTGATCGTCGATGAATGTGACAAAGTATCGGCAACCACCAAGCATCCTAGTCTTCATAAGACCACTCTCCTTCTTTTGTGAATTCTCTCGGCCTTGGCGATTTTTCTTCTTCAATTGTCGGCAAAATTTCTTAGTATGCCCTTTCTTACCATAATGGTAACATTCAATATTGGCATACTTCCCCCGGGAATTACTCCTTTGTGGCCCTCTATTACTCGGGCCTCTACTTTGACCTCTCCCACATCTTTCGGTAACGAGAACACACGACTGTGACGAAGATCCCTGTGCTTTTCTTCGGACCTCCTCATTCAACATGTTCCCCTTGGAAAGTTCCATCGAAATGACACCATTGGGGGCAGAGTTAGACAACGACGTACGAAACGTCTCCCAAGTGTCCGGCAATGTGACCAATAACCACAAAGCCTGCACCTCCTCTTCGAATTTAATTGCCATTCCGGCAAGTTGATTAATGATGCCTTGGAATGCATTTAAATGATCCGATAGAGGAGCTCCGTCTCGATACTTTAAATTCATCATTTGTTTAATGAGGAACAACCTTTTATTCCCCGTCTTCTGAGCATACAATTGCTCGAGCTTGTGCCACAATTCTTGAGCATCCTTCTCTCCACTAATATGGTTCAATACATTGTCATCAACCCATTATCGAATATATCCGCAAACTTGTCGATGCAAAATAGTCCACTCCGCATTGGACTTGCCTTTCGGTTTCTCTTTGCTAAAGACCGGTAAATAAAATCCTTCACATATAGAAGGTCTTTCATCTTCCCCTTCCATACATGGTAGTTCGAACCATTCAAGCTTATCATTCTACTCGTGTTGACTTCCATCTTACAATTGAGATAATAAACAACCACAAAACAACAAATCCTGTGGCTCCGATATCACTTTGTTGGGAAAAACACGACTAACGTCACAACGAGAAATGCGGAAACCCTCGTTTGACAACTTCCCACTCTTCAATTGTAACTTCGAGGTTACCGACGAGCAGAGTAAATCAATTACAACTCGATAATCAATACAAATGATATCCGAAAAACAATAAATACGAGACAATATTTTAGCGTGGAAAACCCCTCAAGACGAGAGTAAAAACTACGGGACCGAAGCCGCTTAAATCCACTGTTACTAATTCACAATACACGATTCGTCCCTAATACAAACTATGGGTATACACCAATAATCTTCAAATACTTGGTAATAAACAATCTTCAAGTATTTGGAGTACACAATAATAACAAGATCGAGAAAAGAAAATACCGTAAATAGCTTACACAAAAAGCTAACGAAATACCCGAACTTCCGGACTTAAAACCTCGATCTACTCCGGTGAAAAGATTTGCCCAATAGCTACCAAGCTCTTGTCAAAAATTATCACGACGATCCGATCGATAAACCTCCAGGAAATTGAAGAAATGTATTTCTCTCTCTTGTTTCTCTCTCTATCTCTCTTTCTTGCTGCTCTCAAATGTTGGTATTGATGAAGTGAGTAACCCGCAGGAAAAACCTGCTAAAAAAGGAACCCAAAGGCAGGGTTGACCCGTGTGCCGCGGCCCGTGCAAAGTGTGCCGCGGCACACACAAAAAGACAATGCCCAGGATTTTGCCGGGGGCCGCGGCCCATAGTGCAGGCGCAGATGGATTTGCTGAAGGAATTCCGGGGGACGCGGCCCGGCTGCTGTGTGCCGCGGCCCGATTGTGCAAGGTGAGAAAATGGCTTTTTCAAGCGTGGTGCCGCGGCCCAGAGGGTTTGTACCGCGGCCCGGAATCCAATCGACTCCGAAAATGCCTATATTTCGGAAATAACTCTGACAAATATGTCCCGTTTTACCATTTTAAGCCATCCACAAAAATATGTCCCACTTCATACTTTCTATTTTTGGTAACTAAATTAACCAACTTATTCACTTAAATAATTAATTAAAGTAGCCCAATTATTACTAATAAACCTAATTACCACTAACTTAATTACACTCATTCAATTAATATTAACCCATCTACTACCTAGACGTGCCGCCGGGCCGAAACCGCCGGTTTCGGGCCTCAAACCGGCGATCCTCGGTCCCCAAAACACAGGACCGAGCCCGGACCAGAGACGAGCCCGACCACCCGTGCCGGGATAGAAGCCCTCCGGTCCCGGGTCGGGCTAAAACCGCCGGTTTCGACGGGCCGGCCCGCAGCCCGCGACGAAAACAAGGGATCCGACTGCTGCCCAATTTCGCATTTTTTTTAATTTTTAACTTTTTTAATTTTTTTTTTCATTTTATTCTTGTATATTTATTACTTTTATGAATAGAAAATGATTATTCTTAATGTTTTGATTTTGTTTTGATTTTTTTTAAATATTTAAAAACTCATTAAATTGTTGAAAAATGAGTAAGGAGAAGTAGATATTCCGTACTCGGACGGATGAAACCCCTCCATGTGCCTTTGTAGTGTTCCATAGCCTCCCTTCTCGATCTATTTGTAGTGCTTTGTGCAATAGTTGCAATAAGCAATGAATCTCTTTCGACCATCAGATAGAGGAGGTTCTCCTTCGTTGATAGGAGCCAATTCTCTTTTAAAATGTTTAACGAAGATTTCGGACTTGAGAGGCTTACTTGTTGGCGGAGGAGGAGGTTGGTTTTGTTCGTCTTCTTCATGCTCTTCGTCCTCTTCATCATCATTTGTTGAGCCACGAAATTCGTATCCCGTGCTCTCCATCGTATGAACCATCTCTTCAAATCGGGCATCTTCTTTGGCTTGAAGTCGTTCGGAGACTTGTCTAGAAATTTCCTCCGCCATTTCGGCCCTTCTAGGCCTTTGAGTTTGAAAGTTTCCTCCTCCACTTCGTTGGCCTAGTTCAATGGCCTTGCCCTTGCACTTGTTGTAGTTGTTGTTGCTCTTTGAGGTAGACATGGAGTGTAGAGAGTTGAGAGAGTAGAGATTGAAATTTGAGAGAGAATTAGAGTGTGATTCTTGGTGAACTTTGAGTTAGAAACATGTAGTATTTATACTGGGGATGGTAGGGGAAAGGGGGGACTATTTGGAAGGTTTGGGGTGGGGGGGAAGGCTGTCAACGGCTAGCTGCAGAAAAGAGCCGTTTGCAGAGAAGGCTACTGGACTGCTACTCTTTTTTTTCCGTTGGGCCGGCCCGGCCGTGAGCTGCTGCGAACCAGCGGGCTTCGAGGACCGACGGGCTGAACTCGGCCCCTCGGTTTGATTTCCCCAACCCTAGCCCGGCCGGCTTCTCGATCCGGTCGGTTCGGGCTGTTGGCCGTGGGCCCGGGCTAAAACCGTTGACTTTGGGTCGGTTCCGGGCCAAAACCGCCGGGCCGAGAAGCCCAGGTACGTCTACTACTACCTACCTAATTAAAACACCAACCGGTCCAACCCACAACCCATCCATTAAAACACCAACAACCCACATCCATAACACTCCATCCACTAAACACTACATCCGATAAGAACAAGAAAAACTCATTTATCACCCCATGGAAACCCTACCATTTCTCTCCACTGAATCGCCGCCGGCACCAAGCGAGACGACTGATTCGCTGCTTCACGCGAGTGAATCCGACGAGTCACCGTTGCGTAACTGCGAATCTAGTCCCTTCGACTCGAGCTTTGGATCTATCCCCACGGCGACTCAGTTCGTCGTTCTGGGATGATTCTGAAACATTTGATGTGGGTTCGAGGCCCAGCGACTGTGAAAATCATTTTCGGAACAAACTTTTTGCCATTTGGTGTCCTTGCATGTTGAAGCTACATGTTAAAAATCTAATCTAATTTTATGTTTTTATATCTATGTATTGAAAAATAAGTAAATGGACAAAATTTAATTTTAATATTGAAAAAGTTAAAAGACATATACTCCCTCATTTCGTAGAGATAGTCTCGTTTCCCTTTTCTATCCGTCTTGAATTATAGTCACATTTTGTTTTTGAGATGTATTAAAATCTTTTATTTCCACTATAAATTATATTTTATTATCAATTAATATGAACTACAGCATTTAATAGAGCGTTATATTTGACAGTCTATATTATGTAATTACACTTTCAAAACTCTAGATTTAAGCTAGTTCTTTGCCTTATGGAATTGTTTTTAGACACTTTAGCTAGATTTTTTGTGGTTTATTATTATTTGTATGAATGTTTGGTACGGACGAACGCAAAATTTCTAAAATTTTAACAAACATAACACGAGCAAGTGGTGGGAATGTTCGTCGAACACGAACATGAACCAAACATACCATATAACGAATGAATGTTCGTTAAGGTCACTGTTCGGTTCATTCGGTTCGAAATAAACCCCTGCTCCCTTTGGTGTATGATGGAAATTCAGAATTATATGATTTACAAAAACAGAGAAGTAAAAAAAAAAAAAAATGAAATAATCTTTGGAATTAAAGTAGCGTCGAGGAAAAAAAAAGTAGAATCATAAACAAAAATCAGTTATTTAGTTCACATTGTTATAATCTAAACGAAACTGAATTTGTTGGTGGTTCGAATATTTTACTTTTAATTGTTCTCCGGAGTTTGTACCCTAATATTTTATGATTTATACATGACGAAAAATAGTTATGTACAACCTTGTAATTTATCTTGATATATAACTTTAATTATTTGTCTTGCTATATACTTTCAAAATAATAATTATTTATAAGTTTTTACTAATAAATAATTAAAAATACTAACAATCAACATTGTATTTTGACAAAACGTGATTTGACAATCATGAAAATTCAAATATTATAATTATGAAAGAACACATGAAGTATATATCAGTATCTCGGACGATCTGTAGCAGATGATTTTCATGATGAATTCGATGGTGAATATTCATACGCATGTTCAATTCTCGACCCACTTCCATTATTACATTAACTTTTTTTGGATCACCAGCAAAATCGATATATATCTCCCAGTCAAAAGCAATAAGTAGTTGCCTCATAGCTTTTTCTCCCCTCTGACAAAGGACACTGCTAAACATCATAAAAACTTCCAAACCTTCACAATCTCTATAATGATTTGAGCCGACCCCATCCGGTAGAGATAACAAAGCCCGTCTGGCAATCGAGCTACGAATTCGTTCCTTTAAAAACGGGACAGCCGAATATCATAACACGCTCTACCTACCGACTGATAAGGATGTAGGAAGGCATGTCTTCCAGGCTTGTGACGTCTTCTTGGAGAAGCTCGTTCTCGAGCTGACGACGAGTGGCTTTCATGACAGCCTGAGCAAAACCAGAAGACCGGAAAAAAATGACACGACGGAAACAAGTTTACCACGAAATAAACGTCTCAACAGTAAGCAAAAAAACTTCATGAAGGTGAAATTTTAGAAGTATTATTATGTCTTGTCCAAGTGTGGGCACCTAAAGATAAAAAAATATGGTTAATTTAAAAAAGTACCCTTAAGGTATGGCCTAATACCAAAATACTTAGGTAACTTATGAAATTACAAAAATACCCTTGAGAGTTTTTTCCCCTTACGTTTATCTCATTTATCAGCAAAAAACATTTCAACCCCGCCCCCCCCCCCCCCCCACGCCCACCCTTGATTTTTAACAATGGATCAAACCTTAGGGTATTCTTCATAATTTTTAAAAGATTTCTAATTTTTATTTGCAATAACTTTAAGGGTTCTTCTTGTAATTAACCCTAAAAGGTAAGAAGAAGAAAATAGATAAAAAGAAATTGGAAAAAATGTGGAGGAAAAAAGTAAGAAATCTCGCTATATATAATAACTCACTCAGAAACTTTGAACTCTTCCCAACCAATATAAATTTCCAACTTAAATTCCAAGTGATTAAGACCTACAATTACAAAAATGCCTAGCTAAGTTTTGGAATTACATAAAATACCCTCGAGAAATATTCCCTCACATTTTATCACTTCATAAATGAAAAACATTTTTAAATCCCGCTTCACGTTATAGAAACATGACAGCTAACCCCCTAGTTTGAACACTGAATCAAACAAAACTTGGGGGTGTTTTTTTGACATTATGAAACTTAGCTGTTTTTTTTTTCACTTAGGTCAAACTTCAAGGGTGTTTTTTGTAATTAACCCTAAAATTTAAGGGGAAAAAAATAAAAGAAAATGGAAAAAATGTAAAAAGCAAAAGTAAGGTGTACTACTAGCAAGCTCACAGTATACCAACTCATTCAGAAACTTTGAACTCTTCCCAAGAGCTACAATCGGCCTAGGATTAGGGCTGAATGAAAATCCTATGTACCTTCTTCTTCTTCTTCTTTACTTTATTTCTTAATTAAAAACTCTCACACGTGTGAAACTTACATTGAAATCCATGTAAGAAGCATGCATGGCTAACCATAGATGGTCCATGAGCTTGAACGCTATACAATACAGAAGATCAAATGCTGATTCGTTTTCTGTCAAGGAGAAGGATGCAAACTTTCACCAATAAGCAGAAAACCAGTTGGCAAGTCAAATGAACTCAACATGAAGAAAGTATATATATTAAAATCTACACTAAATAACTTTCTTGTTCATGAATCAGCAAACAAATTATACAGCAAAAACTCATATGAGACTGTGAGACGAGCCTACATTTGAAGTTTTTCATTGTTTTCCTGTTTTGTTTCTTAGTTTTTTTTTTCAGTTTTTTAGAGGTTTTCAGTTTTTAGGGAGGTTTTCATTTTTTTTCTATATTTTTTCAGGGTTCCATATTTTTTATTTTGTTTTTCATCCTTTTTTTCCTTCAATTTTTTATGGGTCATGTTTCAGTTTTTTAGGTTTCAATTTTTAGTATTTTTCTTAAGAGCTTCTATTACTCCTACTTATATTTTAGGAGTTTTTTTTTTTATCTAAAATTTAGTTTTAGGAGACGGTCTCGCAGGAAAAAACTACTTATATTATATAGCCCATTCTTCAAATAAAGCATGATGAGGCTCTCTCTAACTGTGAAAGATGCAACAATTTTTTTTACCTTCAAGAAGTTTCAGGAAGGTTGCTCCCACAAGCGTTCGGGGCTTCACTGCAGAAGACGAGTCAAGAGAATAGCTGATGAAACTTGTAGCTCAATAATTAAAGTTCAAGATTTTTGCTTAATGACAATTTTGGGACTAAAAGAAGCACAGAAGATTAAAAAAAAATAAAGAATAAAACATACTAATTATAAACATAGTTTTGGGATTCAGACATCTTTAGAAAAGACTAAATTCAAAGAATAAAGAGACAGAAAAAAAGATTAAGCAAGTGTGGATAAATGTTCACCCTTTCATCTCAAAAAGGTTAAGCAAGTCACCTGCTTCAAGATCAAGCATCTGAATAAGCATGAACGTAATGTTGACGCCACCGACAGCGAAAGGGTATTCCCACAACGCCCTATTACCTTCCTGCTTCCGAAGAAGATCCTGAAACGATTTCTTACAGGAAAAAAAAAAAAAAAACATTTGGCAAGTTTTCAAAAGGTTAATATTTCATCGTATTTTCTCCACCAGATATTCACAATTAGATGAACAAAACTAACGGATAGGTGACATTGGACTAATATAAAATTATAAATCATACCGGAAAGTTCCTAGCAAAGTACAACAAATTTTCCAGTGATATGAAACCTCCACCCCTAAAAAAGAGGGGCTATATGTTAATTACAGAAATGATCTGATGAAGGAAAAAAAATAGACAGTTTGTTCGAAAAAGATCTCAAGAAAGTTCGAGGATAACAATAATATACCGAAAAGAAAATGATAATATACCGAAAATCTGTTGATGGATCTTTTCCCTGCCAACCCATTTCCTTCCACTGCTCCGATATAAGACCATGGAGTTCCTCCCCAGGAAAGGCAGCACGCCATAAGGCCCACAAAGCTTCCTATTGAACAAAAGATGTTTGTGATATACATACCAATTAATATATGCACAGTAGCTTTATGAACTTACCTGATGTTCCGTATTAGAACTATCATATGCCACATCTAACCGATTTTGTAACTTCTCTAGGCACTCTTCCTGGCACATGAAGTAGTCTAAACATCAGATATGCACGCATGAAACAAGCAATTAAAAAAACAGAGTTCGACTTTGGAGAGCACAAACTATACGAAACGGAGGATTATTATCCTATAGTCATATTATATTTTGACAAAGATTTATCTTAACTATCAGAAGTTTTCTTATATCATAAGCATAGTTAACATATCTCAAAAAATAGATCTTTTTAGTCGGAAACTAACTTTTTACTCTCAGTGATGTGAAAAAAAAAGCTCAGTTTATTACTTGACAATTTTCTCTGACCTAGGGAGTGTTACACAATTTGGTCCTCACATCCTAACAACCCAACTACTACAGAAGATACAGTCAAATTCAAAAATGGAATCGAAATAAGAAAAAGCAAAAGTGAAAATACATCAGTTTAATTTCGACTGCAGGCTTCAATTTGATAAATATAGTGAAAAATGAAGATTGGAATATGAACTAAAGGAATATTTAGGTGGGAATGACTGTAAAAAATTCCTGAAACATTGGCCACGAAAGAGTAATGTGGCTATTTTCCAGTTGGATGTTTATAAGAACCTCAGGAAGTAGAGAATTTATGAACGTCTTAGATTGCATATAAGGAGGCAATTCGTGCGTTTAAGGGGAGACGAAGACATGGGACGCTCCCAAAAATCGATTAAGGATTTCCAATAGTATTTGGAACTTGGCCGCCACTAGAACGTCTCTCCATGTTAATAGGGGTAAGCTAATGTTTCTGTGTCCATCCATGGTGTGTCGTACATAATCACAAGTCCTAGTGAGAGAGGTAGTTTACAGACTTAAGCTAACCTGCCTAGATTTATTATAACCGAGTATTGACATCATTCAATTGAAATCAACACAGATCGCACACTAATCAACAAAAAATAGTATAGAGGAAGAAAAGCATTGCAGACAATATCTACAGAAGAATTGAAGTGAAAATGCAATAGAAACAAAAATTTCAAATAATTCACCAAGAGCAACATATAACCTGCACAGGTGTCAAATCAAATGATGGGCGAGCATCGCTATCTCTTCTTTGAGCACAAACGCATGAAAAGCCTCTGCCAATCCATGCAGCTGATCCAGCCACAACCTCCGCTGTGACAAAGAAAATGAGTGGCAAAAATAAATAAAAGAAAGATGCTCTATGTTCTCTAAAGTTTATACCAAGTATATGGTATGTTAAGAAGTGAAATATACAAACAGATGAAAAACAAAACCACATGATTAATTCTGCACATTTTGTAAGAAAAATGAAAAGCACGCCTACAGTCATTACTCTGTTAGGTCTAATCAGTCCATCTCACACATCAATAAGAGCAATTATCATCCACTTCTCGTAATCTCCACAAGTAAACCAGTTAATGCACAGGGCCGTCTTTGGCCATGTGCAGCCTGTGCTGCTGCACAGGGCCCCCAAAAAAATAGGGCCTATATTATTCAAAACTTTGGGGCTCCAAGTGTGCGTTTGGGTATTTTGATTGTGATGAAGACTTTTCTTTGGCAACGCTTATTGGGTAGTATTATCTTGAATGATTGTATCTTACAGGTTTATGCCTGCGATCGTTAAATATTGTTTATGCTCCAATTTTTTTTATATTGCTTTCTTATTTTTATTTTTTTGAATTAAGGGCCTATATTTTTCTTAGTTAGTATAATAATATGTATTTATTTTATTTATGACAAAAAAATCAATATATTTTTTTATGCTTCAATTTATAAGAACGGGGCCTCCGAAATGTTTAAGACGGAATAATGCAGTACGAATCAACAGCTGGTCTAATAAATACAACTACATATAGCAAACCCACATTGAACTTTATCATATTTCCATTTGAGCATTTGAGTATAAGGTGATCCAAAACCTCAATCAGGTAAAGTTGTTTTCCCTTATACATTACTGAGAAAAACAAATATGGTTATGCACATTCAGTGAATAGTCCACCTCTTCATCACTAATGAAAAAGCTAAGTAATGCAGCTACATAAATGAATAGAGAAACAGGGACCAGTTTATTGGATCCTAATTTGCAAATATCCAAAGTTAATGCAGCAAAAAAATGATTGATCCCCAAAGAGAAGGGAAAAACAAATTACAGAATACTTGATGCAAAAATACAAACAAGTTAGTTAATTAATCATCAGTAATACAAACATATATATATAAAAAAACATATATAAAAATTTTAAAGTGAGATAATATAGATTAGTTTTTTATCCATTAGCCCAATAATGAACACAGGCTGACAGAAACTTAAAGCAACTCAATCTATGGAATAAGCTCAGGTACATAATAATTCATGTTTGGTAAATCATAAAATAAAGAGTATTGTATTATCACCCCAAATCCATTGACCAGCCAAAGAAGATTCGTCATTTTATACCAACAATTTGCAGAAATTACACAACATAAGAAATATAATATATCTGTAAAATTAGAATTCCTTCAGATCTAGAAAACTGCAACTAATTTTGTACCTTAAGCACCACATGTTAATGGTTCTTACCAATAAAGCATGCTACCTTTCAACTTCAAAGGTTTTTCAATCTTAGTCTAACAACAAGTTACATCAACTACATTTTGATCCATTATCTTCAGATGTCACCAGTTTTAATAGAATAGGTTACAACTTTCGTAACTCAAGTTTTAGCAAAATAGTCTTAAGATAAGTTTGGTTCATATTTTAAAAGCATTTAAAAATAAAATATTCTAGTCAAAATGTTTTCAGTACTAGCTATTATATTAGTATATGTGCATAACTGATTCATATTTTAAAATTTAGATTAGCGTTTAAAATAAAAAGATTCTACGTTTTCTCGTACATGTGCATAACTGCAGATCAAAAGCTGGATAACAATCAACTAAATGATATAAAGTTTTAGATGATGCATGTGAGAGTAATGACAATTAGCATTCTACTTAATAAATAATTATGAAAATGAAAAAACTATGACCATAATAATAATTATTATTAATTTTATATTTGTTATTATTATTATTATAAAACAGTCAAAACTTCAAATTGGAGATATAAAAATTCGTGCTAAAATTGAAATGAAATTTACATTTTTATTTTTCACTATTTCATTTCTTTTCTTCTCTAATATATTTTTCCTTCTTCCTCACCACCCAAACAACCCCACCCAATCTCAAGTCACTAACACCCTAGCCTCGGATCCCCCAGCCACCTTCCCTACCACACGGCAAACAAGCTCCCCAAACCCCAGCCCCACTATTCACCAAGAAAACTGGAATTTCCTTTTCTCATTAGAGTTGAGAAAATTATACAAACAACAGATCAAATTTCATCTCAATTCAGATACCGGAAGAAGATTGCAATAATTTTATATAAATGGCAGAAGAAAAAAGATTGTATTGATAATGCTAATGAATTCGGGAATACCAAATCTAATACTATCAATAAAAACCAAAACTAACCAAAAATCTCAACGCAGGTAGGCATCAACATACGTGATTTGTTCAATTCACGGATCCATAATCTCCACAAACATTCACCGCATTCATACTAGAAGACATTCATACACATAAAAAGGAAATCACACGCGCACATAGAGGAATAAGGCAGACGAAAACGATGAAAAATAGACAGACAGAGAGAGAGAAAATAAAAGAAAGAAAAAATCACTGACAACTAATAAATAGCAGAGGAAAAAAAAAAGAATATACCACCGGAAGTAGAATGGCAAGCACTTCCACGATCGATCCCCTGCGCTATTCGCCTCACGGCCACGAAAGATCCGCCGCCGCCGCCTCTATCCTCCATTTTCTCACTATCACTACGCCGTATTCGACCGATCGTTCTTCTCTTCCTGTTTTTTCTACGAAATCCAAATTCGTATTGAAAAAAAAAAAAAACGCTTAACCAAATGGATCTTCAACCACCGAATTTCCAAATCAAACTCACGCCGATGCGAAACGTGGAATGAATCTGACTTTGCGGTGCCGTTTCTCGAACCGTTACTTATCAAGAAAGGGAAGATTTCTTCGTCGGAGTTTTCAAGATCTGTAGATTCTCTCTCCTCTAACGGTTCATGCGTCTGTGATCATTTCTATTTTATATCGAGGAATCAGTAGATTATACGTATTGCACAGTCCTCCTCTTGGTTTTCATTATATCTTAGCTGAATAGTGGTTACTATATTTCGCTCTCTAGCAAAAGTTCAGTATTCAACCCGTATTTCGATCGTAAATCTATTAAATCAAAATACACGTGTAAATATTCAGATAATTCCATAATTAAAATTAAAAAAAAATACATCACATTTTTTTGAAGATTTTTTTTCGAACACACTATTAGTTAGGGGTGGGCACAAAAAATTGAAATCCCGCTCCCGTCCCGGTCCCGGTCCCATCCCAAAATTACTCGGGATGGGACGAGATCCAAAATTAAAAACACTAGGCCGTCCCGTCCCGTCCCATTAGAGTAACTACGGGACGGGACACGGGACAAAAAATCTGAGGCCCGTAAGGTCCGTCCCGTCCCGCTAAATTTTTAACCTTTTTAAAACTATATATTCTTATTATTTATAACCCTTTTTTAATTAATTTTTAATAATAAACTATTTTTATTTTTTCTTATCTGTATATTATAATTATACACAAACCTAATCAACCGATATAAAGTTAGTAACTGATATTTTTTCAAAAAAAAAAATGGATATGTTGTATTCAATGTTAATAATTGATATTTTAAAAGTTTAATTTAGGCTATTAAATTAGTTTATTGGATATTTTTCCCGAATTTAGATGTATAAAATTATAGATTTTCTTGCTTTTTTCTAATTTATATTTTGAACTTTTTTATGCGGGACTAAACCCGTTCCGTCCCGTTCTGTCCCTTCCCAACCGGGATAAGGTCCGCGCGGGATGAAATTTTGAAATCACCAGTCCCGTCCCGTTCCGTCTCGCTTGTTATAACACGGGACGGGACGTGGGATGACCCTAGGCCCGTCCCATCCCGTCCCATGCCCGCCCCTACTATTAGTTGTATCATGCATTTGAAAATAAGCTTCAAAGTTTAGCTCGTTTGAAAATAAATAACCAATAAGTACTAAACTAAAAATATCAAGAAACTATTCGAATTCTTCTGGCTTTTTTATCTGTGAAATCGAAAGTAAATCGCTACAATCAAGATCAGCACCCATTTTTCTTTTCGTAGACAATATAGTCAATCTATTCTATCTATCTTGTGATGTGGTAGATAGAAGATAGTTTTTATCAATTTCAACTTGGAAAAACCAAGAGATTTGGTTATTTCTTTAGGCAATGCATTTCTCAACAATTGCAACTCCGAAAATAATTCACACGCATCAAAATTGAAAGCATTCTCGTGTTTCCGAGAAATCTCAAGTGAAACACATGAACTCTTCAAACTCTCATCACTTGCCGATCTTAACTTATCCAAATCAAATAAAAATCCAAAAATTTTGTCATACTTTTGAAATTGATCAAATCTAATCCGAAGTGAAGAAATAGCACAATCGACTACATTTAGGAAAATATTAATTCAAAGAGATTCTTCAGCAGACTGTATTGGTTCAGCACTAACATTCTCATCAAAAAGTTTCTTTGACGCGAACTAGTTTCATGGAATTTCAGTTCAACATTCATTTCAAAAGTAATTATTTCAGCTTCACTCTTCGCAATTTCAAAATCCACTATCCTTGTATTCTTCTAAAAAGAGAATGAGTTCTTTCAGCAGCTTTATACTCGCATCAATATCCATATCTTCGAAATAGATTGCTAACTTTATTCACCTTTCTCGAGAATTCATACTTAATAACCATGCCAATAAGAAAATCAAAGTTTGGAAGCTCAACATTCGCTAAAGACCCAGCCTCTATCGCCGTTGCTGTATCATTACTTGTTTATAATTCAAAGTAATTCACCCCTTACTTTAAAAGTATGAAATTTGGTTGGTTTTACACTAGGAAACGATTTTCCCGGCGTGTATCCGACCATGATATCAAAATAAGGCCTTTTGCTTTATCATCCTGAATCTGAAAACCGGAACCTCCCACCTCTTTATTGAATTGACAAATAATTTGTAAAGAAAGATTTAGCTTTTTGTTGAATTGACAAATAATTTGTAAATAAAGATTTAGCTTGAACATAATTCATAGCCATATTACAAAGTGAGAGGTTAAGAGAATACAACTAAATGGAGTGTAAAACACTCTAGGATACGTTTTTAGTACTCTACTACTCACACCTTTGTATTGTCCTTTCATGTTCGAACCATTATCATAACATTGCCCTCTAAAATCATTTAAATCAAGTTTCAGAAGCCCGACAGTGTCTTTTAAGTACAAAAAATAGCATCCCCAAATGTTTCAACCACTTTTAGAAACTCGATAGAAAAACTCTTCCACTCTTATAGGAGTCGTGCAAACATTAACATATCGTAATATAAGACTTATCTTCTTCGTGACTAACATCTGGAGTGCGTTCAAGAATGACACAGAAATACTTAGCCCCTTTAATAGGCTCAAGAATCTACTCTTAATTTTTTGGCGAACAAAGTATAATTTGGTTTTGTATATCATGATTAAGATAATGAACACGTCGATTCACTTTGGTCCGAATACGTTTAAGGTGTTGCTCTATTATTCGTATCAAATTCAGCAATCATTTGGGCTAGACTTAGAAAATTTCCATTGTCCCAATCACCTATTTTCTCATCAACACCACAAAATGCAATATTATTTCCAATGAAAGTTTTCACAACGCAAAAAATTCTTTAGAACTTGTTTCCCAAAATCTCTCTTTATTAATGGCTTTTTGATTCGATGAAATAATCGTGAGGATTTTTTCAATCTTGTTTCTGCCTCCGTCCAATTAGTGAAGCCAGGGTCGGTCCAATCGTTTTTGATTGCCTTGGCGAATAACTATTATTATGCCTCTAATCCAATCAACATATAATACACAAATTTTTTAAGGGGTTTGAAACCTATTCAAGCTAGGCGGCTCACCCGATTTTTATTGAAAAAAAGGGAGTTACAACGGGAGACATAAACCAAAACCCCGAACAATAAAACAAAAATAAGATCACTTAAAATGGTGCCTTCGTGCACTTCGTGAAGCAAAATCATCAATTAATCTATCATAGTCTGTATATGCTAAAGACTTACTTTCGATGCTCAAAATTGCTAACTCGTTAAGCCTACCTTGACTCGTGGTAGTCCACAAATATGATTTCAATAGCTTTAATTTTGAAAAACTCCTTTCATCGCACTTAGAATCACCAACAAGTTCATCATCAACAAGATTCACATTATCATTAGAATTAGGATCATAAAGTTTTTCATCAACAAGATTTTCCACATCATCATTAGAATTAGGATCAAGTTCTTCGTCAATAAGTTTTTCATCAACACATTCCTCAACATGATTATTGGTATTAGGATTATTAGAACCTTTTAGGTCGGATTTTCAATAGGTTTTTCTTGCCCAATAAAAATTTAATGATCCTTGTAAAAGTTAAGCAATTTCTTGTTGCTTTTTCTTTCTTTTCTTATTTTTAGCTGTCGATGGTTGTGATCTAAGAAACATATTTTATGTTTTTAAACAATGAATCAATGATAGTGATAATGAACATCAAATAACCCATAAACCACTTAATCAGTTAATAATCACACTAACACGGATTACAGATGACATAATTTGTAAGTTGTTGGCGCCAGCTTTTGAGCCAAAAAATTGAATGAAAATTTAGAGGGGTGTATTAAATTCAGATTTTGGTGGATTAATAATAATCCATGGATTTTTAAAGATTTTGTAGGATTAGAAATAATGCATGGATTACTAATAATCATTGTAGAATCTTATAAAGTTGATGAAGAGTCTTTGGATTTAAAAATAGATTTTTAGAAATCCTTCAAAATCTCATTGATTTTGGTGAGATTTCAAAATTAAAAAAAAAAACTAACAAATCCATCAAAATCCACCGTTTTAATGAATCCAAAAAAATCTATGGATTTTTGAATACACTCAGATTTTAATGGATTGTTTTAAATCCAGATTTAATACACCAAGATTTTAAATGACATTTTGAAATCTAAATTGAATACACCAAGATTTTAAATGACATTCTGAAATCCAAATGGAATACCTCAAGATTTTAATGAATTCAAAACAATCTAATTTGAATACCCTAGGATCATGGTTCTAAAAAACGCTAGGCGCTAGGCGAACGCCTAGCGCCTAGAGGATTACTCGGGGTTTAATCGGGGATTAATCGGACTAGGGGGATTTGTTTTTATTATTATTTTAATTATTTTTATATATAAGTAATTATATATATGTTAAATAATTAAGAATAATTAAAATATAACTATTTAAACATATATGTAATCAATTATATTTTAAACTTGAAATATTGATATAGATATAAAGGAGTCCATAGTATCCATAATATCTCAGTTTAAGAATTTATAGTACTATTAGAACAAAAAAAAGTATAACCGCTTAGACATCTGCCTAGCCGCCCACATAGTTAGGAAATTTGAAACATTGATATAGGTATAAAATAGTTCATAATATCCATAGTATCTTAGCTTGCCTTCTTAGGCCCCCACCCAGCCAGCGTAGACAACCGATTAATCACCCAAACGCCCAGTACAAGCGCCTAGGCCATAATCGGAACGGTAGAGGACCTTCTAGAGATTACTCGGAGGATTAATCGGTCTAGGCGGGGATTTTTAGAACACTGCCTAGGATTTCTAAAATCCAAAAGAATTGCACAAAATCCCAATTGAATATACCTAACTTAATTTTTTTCTTTCAAAAAAAAAATGAACATAGGTATACTCAACGGAAATTTGGGCTCTGCTGCCCCCTGAGCTTTGCTGCCCTGGGCGATGGCCCATGCCGCCCACTAGGAGGGCCGGCCCTGAGTGAAGCTATTAAGGTGATCAATACTCTTTTTATACTCGCTAAGCCTTTGGTGAATATTTTTCCAATCATTATATCCTAAAGTTGCATCACTTAATAAACTTGACACTCTTTTGAACAATGTACAACAAAAATAAAAGATCATGTCTTTTTTCTTAGAGCATATTAGTCTGGCCTATCAATTTTTGCTCTATTTGCCAAAATTTGGGCAATATTTTTTATCGGTGAAGCTTTTATTTTTACCACTAATCGAAGTTGTCGGTTAGACAAAACCTATAACCCTTACTAGACCCTTCTCAATTAACAAATCAGTTAAATTTTGAGACATAATTTCCACCCAATTTCCCAAATCAGACAAATCATTCAAATTTTCATCCAGTGATGGAATATCATTCACATTCTATGTTATGCTCCCCTTCTTTATCATCTGTAATCTCATCATCCACAATTATATTATCATCCACAATCACACGATTCAAGGTTTCTTCACAATCCACATTCAGATCATCCAAATTTTCGTTTACGCAAACAGAAGGTTTTACGCACCTCTCCATAGATCTGGAAAGAGATTGTGTAAGTTTTTCTCGCCTTTCTTTCTTGCTCTTCTTTGAACCTCCGGATTCAAATTTTCTTTCATCCGTCATAATCACACACAACCCTAATAATCTAAACAATAACATTAATACACATAAAAGAGCGCCTGCTATATTTTGAGGTTATATGTAAAACCGAAAAATAAAAAATGAGACCTTGATGGTAGTACTCAAGCACAATTTAAACATGAAAGACTTAAACAAAGGATCCGCACCTGATATATAGAGATGTTAAATGGGCTCGGCCCAGTAAGTTAGTTTAACCCGCCAAACCTAAGTAGCCGATATTTCCTAAGCCGTTTAAATCCGGAACTTTTACTGACCGTTTAGCCCGAGGCTAAATTAGCCCGCTGTAAGCCTTAAGCCCGATATATATATATACACACTATATTAATATTATATATATAATATATATTAATATTATATATAATCTATATTATTACTGTGTTTGTTAATATAGTGTGTTTATATATATATATATATATACACATAAAAGTGTATTTTTTGTTATATTTATTATAGTATAGTTGTTACTATATATATAAAATATATTGTTATTGTTTTTTTTTACTTATAAAAAAATAAAAAATAGATTTTTAAATATTTAGCCCGTTTGTTTAGCCCGTTTAAACCCGTTAGGGTTAGGGTTAGGGCCAATATTTCCTAGCCCGTTTAAATCCGGGCTTTTTTAGTCCGAACCGTTTAGCCCGAAGCCCGCTAGGGCTAGCCCGGAACCGCTAGGGCTAGCCCGTTTAACATCTCTACTGATATATAGAAAGACTTAAATAAGTTAGTTAAAGGTATAAAAAGTGTTCTAAAAATAATATTTTCTTACTTTATCCCTATATATACTTTATCCCTATATATAAATATATAGATAAAATATTTATGGAGATAGAGGAAGAGTAAATGTATATGTTGGAATATGAACGTCATATTTTTTTTTCTTAGGAGATAACTAAAGGGTATTTTTGTAAATGCTCTTGAACAATTGTAGAAAATTACGCAAATTTACTTAAAATTTGGACATTTTCAATATATATATATATATATATATATATATATATAATAGCGTTACGGATCCAAAGCACCACATTAAATCTCTCTCCTATGTGGCATTTTCTTATATTTGGATTCTTATTTATCTAAAGTCTTGGAACCCACATTGATTTAAAATGGTATTTAAACGATGGATAACCTAAATAAATAGAATTCAGTGTCTTGTATCCCACATCGATTAAAAATAGAACTCCACCAATGGAGAACCTAAATAAATACTTAGAATTCGTTGTGTATTTTTCAACCCCATAGTTATTTCACACACAAACTTAAGAATTTTAGTTTATTTTGTTTAAGTTGGGCAAATAAATAATTTAATTTTGTAGTAAAAAATATAATTTGGTCAATTATTAAATATACATTATTTATGTTTATAAAATTTGAATCACACATCTATTTTATTTAATTAAAAATTTTAGTTTGGTCAATATTAATCATATCAATTACTAAGTTAGTCAAATTAATTACTTTATTTCTTATTGGAGAAGCAAAATTGATCAATTATCGAACTTGTATTAATCGTATTTATCAAAAATTTTGAATACCACATCAATAGTATATTTGATTATGTAGATTTTATAAGTTTTAAAATTTTGCTAATTAGTTCATATAATCAATGTGTATTTTACCATCATATTTCTAAGCAAATTAACTTGACCAATTATCGAGTTGACCTAATAAATAGTATTATATTAATAGAAAATATAATTTGACCAATCATTAAGTTGGCCAAATAAATATACTTAGTAAAAAAATTAATTTGCTAAATTATTGACGTTAATTTAATTTGTCTAATTTATCAAGTATAACAATTTTAGCGAACTTTTTTTGAAATCAGACATAACAATCAATTATCATGACAACTTGTATTTGATTATTTAGATTTTATATATTGTAATAGATTTGGATAATTACTACATAACACTATATAGATTGGCGAGGGGAACATGTACTAAAATTATCTTTAGTTTGAGATGGGTATAAGTATATAAGATCTAAATAGGTTTTCGATAACTGAACCCTAGCTGTAATGTTTCGGGTATCACTATGTGGGTTTGGGATGAAAACGCGTAGTAAATATATTTTTTTATCAAATTTCGGACGTGTACGGTTATATAAATTAAAAACGGGTTCGAGTGAGTGAATCTTTGCCTCATATTTTTGGTTTTATTTTGCTCTGCCTTGGTGAAGAACTCCGACTGGCTGAACCTAACTAATATGTATAACTAGCGAGTTTTTTGCATTAACAAATTTAATTAACGAATATAGTTTTATTATATATAAATATATATAATATTGTTACACATCCGAAGCACCATGTTAACTCTCTCATACATGGTATTTTTTATTTTTAAGATTACTAATTATATAAATCTTCTGTCTCACCTTGTTTTTCAATGACACTCCAATGAATGAATAACTAAACATATATTTAAAATAAATGTGTATTTTACCACCCTTAACTATTACATTGTTACTTTAATTTGGTCATCAATTGAGTTGGCCAAATGAATGGCTTTATTCTTATTAGGAAATTTAATTTGTCAAATTTTTAAATAAATCTCAATGGCCCAAATATGTAAGTATTTCTTTAATATCTAATTGATATATGCATAAATATTATTTTTATATAATTTTATTTATTTTAATAGATTCGACACTATTCACTTATAAATAAATACTTAAAGTATCTAAAAGCAATTACGGATTCAGAGTAGCATGTTAACTCCCCTCTTTTGCATGTTTTTTTTTATTTTTTATTTTTATTTATCTAAAATCTTGAATCTCACATCAAAATATAGCTACATAAATTATAACGAGTTTTTGAAGATTGTATAATTCCAAACTTATGCTAGAAATTTAAGTTGTAATCTTTTATAATTTATGATATTTATTATTAATTTTTACTTTACAATGGTTGAGGTTTTATTGAGATGCGTTAACCAATTATTATAGCGACCTATGTTAGTTATTTAAATTGTATAATTTAAATATGTTTAGTACTTAGTGGATATTATATATGGTCTGGGTTTTTAAACGGGTAATAAATTTATATTTTAATCGAGTTTGTGATGAATACGGGTATATAGATTTTAAACGAATATGAGTGGCTGAACCATACTCCCATTATTTCATATGTTACTATTCGAGTTTTTAACTCGAATAAGTAGGAAAATTACCTTCAATCGGGTTTAGGACGAGTACAATTACATAAATTTTAAATGAGTTCGAGTGGCTGAATCTTATCCTCATCAATTCTGTTTATTGGGGTGTTCCGCTGCAGTACGATTCTAAGTGACTGAACCATAATAAAGTACTAAATTATTTGTAAGTTTTTGCTTATAAATTAAAATGTAAAGTGATTACCCGTCGAGTTATACACTAGTCTTATAAAAAAGGACTTATAATAGTGACAGGAGTAACAAACATGTTATTTAATCCAAAATATCTCAGCTGATTATGGGCAATTCATATCATATTGAGTTCATGATGCAGTATGAAAAATATATAATAAATAAATAAGTAAATGACGTAAATAACTCACTCACACATCAATCCATCCATATTTTTTGTAGGGGTACGCAGAAAAATCGAATCCGAAAAATCGAACCAAAAAATCAAAATTCCGATCCGAACCAGTCCGATTCGCTCCCTTCGGATCGGATTTCGGATTAGGATTTTACAGATCCAAAAATTTTAGATCGGATCGGATTAAATCCACGTATTTTCGGATTAATCTGATCGATCCAAAATATATATATATATATATAAAAATAAATTTGTTATTATTTTTAGGTAAAATGAGAGGAAAAAGTTTCGGATCGAATCAAATCCGCAGATTTTTGGATTAATCTGATCGATCAGAAATATATAAAAAAAAAGAAAATTTTTATTATTTTTGGATTAGAAATTTTTATTATTCTTATTAGTTTTTAAAATTTTCGGATTTTTCGGATCAAATTCAAAAAAAATCCGATCCAAACGATCGATTCGGATTTTGGATTGAGCTCAAGATGGTCCATCCACCGACAGTAGTTAGTTGTTGTGTCATGGATATGACAATTGCCAAAAAAATGAAACTCGGGGTAAGTTTTTTTTTTTTTCTTAGCTCTAATTTAATAAGATACAATTGGTCATTTAGTAATTGTAATCTGTATCATTAATAAAATATATATTTTAAATCGAGTATATGTTTACATCACATCGAGTTTGAAGGCAAACGAGCAACAACCTGCGTCGCTAGACCTCTCTGAGTGGCAAAACTAATTCTTTTAAAAATAATCTCAACCGATCTTGAGGTCATAACATTACTATACAGATTAATCTGTATCATTAATCTGTATTTGTTTGTTTTTTACAGATCAAAGCGCGAAAAAAATTCTCAAAAAATAAATAGAAACACACAGACCCAAAAAAATTGAAAAGAATAATTATTTTTACCTTTTTCAGATTGTTTTTTTTTTTTCCTAAAACAATCATTCTAATTTTTCAGAGGAATAAAGCTTTAAAGTTGAAACGACTACCTCTATAATACACGAGAATAAAAAAATTATGCATGAATGCATAGATTATATTATTAGTTTTTCTACTACACTGTTCTTCACACTCTTCACTATCGATAAGCTACATAAAGTTCGTCGTAACTAAATATGAATCTTGGTAGATTTACACCTATACGAGAGAGCGACTAACCATGGCAAAATACACATTGAGTGCATATTACAGTTTTTGAAAATTTAAATGACATTGTTATTCGATAGGCTTAATATTATTTTTGAAATAAATATTTTACTCCTAAATTATAAAATTGCCACAACAATAATTATATTGGAATAACACAGATACACATCATGAGAAATATATTAAAAAATAATAAAGTAAACTCTCTCGTAGAATCAATTGTTGCTGTCTTAACGCAAATAATTTCGACTGATTCTCAAGATAATTAAAACACTCATCCAATTGTATTTAAAAATATTTACCCATCACGTTTTCCTATTGATTAATATGCAATTAATGAAGACTAATTGCTTTTAAATTTCAAGAAGAAATCATTTAATTATTATAAAATCATTAATTTTTAATTTAATATTATCAAATACAAAAATATATACGATTGTTGGGTCAATAATTGTACAAAAATGTACAAATTTGTATAATTCGAAATATATTAAAAAGTAAAATACTAAAATTAAACTCTCTCATAAAATCTGATTCTCTCTCTCTCTTTTTTCTATGCTTGGACACGAAGTTTTTTAGAGTGAGAAACGCTGGCTATTTCTTTTACTAAAGGTGTTTAATTCATAAATATGCGTAATTTAATCATAATCTAAAAGCAAGGAAGGTGGTGTCTTAGATTTATGATTCTGCCTCTGGTCCGACTTTTAATCGAATACACGATATCACAAGTTATTGGCTAAAACATTCCAAAGTTATTTACCAAAACATTCACCGTAATCTCAATTATGTTGCGATAGCCTGAAAGACTACATATTTTCGGTTAATAGTGTATTACAATAGTCGAGTACTCAATACTATAACTCCTTGGCCCCTATGGCTATGGGGTACGATATTAATTGCCACTACCTACAACTAAGTCGTACACTTACATGCAATTAAATAAAAAATATCATTCTCATGTGGAATTTTCTGATCTACGATTTTCTCGACAGTCATCGTCTCTGGACAACGCATTTTTTTTAAATGTTAATATTCTGATATTTAGCATTTGCGTTGAAAATGGTAAAAAAAAAATATTATCTGATTTTTATCAAGAAATATGCTTGTAATTGGTATGAATTCTTTAAGCTGTATTTAAATATTAAGAGTACAATGTTGGGGGTGTTTTTGAAAGAGACCCTCCAAAAAGTATTATATGCTGCTTGAATTTGTGGCGAGCACACGGTATTCTTTAGCAAAAGGCGACAGAATAGTTCGCTATGTGCTCACCACGCAGCTTCATTGATGCAGCAAGCGAAAGCATATTCGTATTAATCCATTAATTCTAAGAATATCCGGATGAATACACAAAACGTGATTAACGTTTAATTCAGTTGATTCGATATGAATACCGGAAGAAGAACGATAAATATACGAACAAAGGGATAAAACCCGTTATATTTCTATTTCATCCAAAAGCTCCCCTACAAATAATCCCGCCTATTTATAACATAAAACTAGGGTTTAAGGCGTGTAAGCCCTAAAAGCCCAACTCATTAACAATTAATTAAAATCCTAAATAATAGAATATAAATAATAATATAAATGCAATCTAATCTTCATCAAATGATGGAGATAAATATTGTATTTAATTATTTATTATTATTTCTATCTTATAATTATAGGACTTTATTAAGTTTTATTAATTGTTAGTGGGTCAAGCTTTTAGGATTTATACGCCCTAAACTCTTAGGCAGTTGGTTGATGAATTAAAAATATATTGGGTTTATATCCTTTTCGTGTTATTAATCGTTCTTCTTCAATATTCATAGAATGAATCAACGGAGTTAAACGTTTAATCACATTTATGTTCTTCAGAGTATTCTCAGAATCAACAGATCTATGTCCCCTTCCCGCTTTGCGTCATTCATACTATGATTACTTCCACCAGATATATATGAGCCAAGTAACAAAATATGTACCAAATTCGTATATCTAAAACATAATTTAATCGCAAATGAACTTAAGAATGAGACCAAGAACAGAAGCCAACATACACGCGCTCAACTCCTCCGTTTCATTTGAAGTGGCTACTTTCAGACTATAATTTTATACCAATAATAATATGATTTCAAAATAAAATTTTATTATCTATATAATTTTCACATAATATTCCTTAAGATAAATATAAAAAAATGTTTAAAATAAATTGTACATTCAATAAAATAAATAAAATTAAAAAAAATTACACCTTAACCAACAAAATAATTTGAAAATAATTCTCACGGAAAAAATGTCAAAAATGTCAACTAACATAATTCGTCAAAACTATAACACAAACTGAAAACCAAAAAACAAAGCAAGACAGTATAGATAAGAATCAAAATACTACATAATTATATTTCAAGCATCGTATCAATCATTCCGAAACTCCGTTTTCATACAAAGAGAACATTTTATCCTAGAGAAACATGCACCTCACTTGCCGCCAAGGGTCGGGAACTGGCCCGGGTCTTTAATGTCAGGTTCTGGGACACTGCTAGTTTCACTGCCTCCACCGTCACCTCCTTTCAAATCACGTCCCTGGTCCCGACGGGGATTGAGGTACCTCTGGCCCTTAGCAGGCTTCAAAAACTCATTGATGCTTACCGACTGAACCAATCAAAACAAACCATGTCAACCAGAACTCTTTGCCGACCATACCCATAAAATACAAATCACAGTATGTATGAGTGTGTGTATATAAAATATCACACTGTTCATACACTAACATTTTATCGTATTTTATTCTACTAATATAAATTTAAATTTTAGCATCAAAGATGTTGTATTTGTCTCGATGTATATTTTCAAAGTATTATTTTTCTTTTTTTTGCAACTTTTATTAAAATATAACTAAAGGTATTGATGGTCAAAGTTATACATAATAAAAACAGAACGGAGGTAGTATATAAATGTTGTGTTGTACCTTTTTGGCCCTCTCCTCCTTCTCGGCTAATTCTTTCTTTTTATCCTTGCCAGAGCCCTGCGGAAAGAAACACATAAATGGCTTGAGGATGATAACTACCATCTTGAAGCACGCGCTGGACGTAAACTCTTGAAAAAAGTAAACAGACAAATTTGATATAAAGGAACTAAGAATCATTTCTTGGGGGTTTACCAATTTGATGAATATATCATCGTTTGTTTTCTTGTTCGAAAGTGGTTGCATGGACTCGAACTCTTTTGTGTCGACTTTCCTAGACTCGGTTTTAAGAACCTGCAGAGCCTTCCTTTTATCCTCGAGAAGCTTTTCATACTCGGCCAGTGTCATCTCCTACAGTTTGAAGGAGCAGTTACTCCACAGTCAGCTCATGATAATTAGAATAATATTAAAGTCGCCTCAATAGTAATCATATGGAAACAACTTTGACGGACTGATTCTATATACTTTTGGGTAAATACACGAGTGAAACCACCAATTTGGTCTCAGTGTGTGAGATCGAGCCCAATTTCTTTACTTTTGGTTTTTTGAGTTATTAGGGGGCACATTTTCGGTTCTTCAGTTCATTTAAATTTTTCTTAAGGGGTCCATTTTTTAGGTTCTTCATTTATCTTAGTTTTTTCAGAAGGCTGCTGCTAAATAAAGTTATGTTGAAAAAGTGACTTCAGCTTGTGGAAAGACGTAGTGAGGACAGACCATATATCGTCCAACACAAGTCGGACAGGCGGCCAACATTCATGTCGGAGAGTGTGGATTGTTTTTGTCGGACAGCCACTGGCGACAAGCTCCCGACACACGACATTTCAGGACATGTTCGGACACATGTTGGCCATGTGCAAAGAAGACCTCTAGAGACTCCAGTGAGGTGTGAAACTGTAGACATCGAACGGGATCAAAAGAACAGAGTGCAGCCAAAGAAGAGTTGGAGGGAAGCTATTAGAAGGGAGATGCGGCAGAAGAACTTAACAGAGGGGATGACCCCATCATAGAGCTGATTAGAGACGTCATATCCATATAGCCAATGCTACCGTAGTGGGATAAGGCATGGTTTGGTTTGATTTGGTTTGGTTAGGTTCGGACACGTGTTGGACAGGCTGGGACTCTATTCTTTAATGAACTGCCGGGGCTGTTTTCTATATTGTTGTAGAGAAGAAAGAGAAAGGCAAAGGAACGTAGTGGAGGTTATAAGTAGGTTAAAAGGCACTTATGAACTTGGCTCCTTTTTTATGTACTCATTTAATAATTTGGACACATATGGACTGGGTTCATAGTAGTCGTGTCGCATGTAAAGTCCATGCTTCATAGGTGAGGACGCTTGAATAAGAATTTAAGAGTGCAACTGGAATCAAGTGATGCAACATCTACTTCACCTGGACCTTAGGTTTCTCCACTTTAGCTTCATCTTTAGCAGCTTCCTTATCTCCATCCGCTGCGGCAGCCTTTTCCTCTTCAGAGGGATTCTCAGAAATCACACCTTTCTCACCTTCAACACCACCAACCTCGACCACTCTATTGGACAAAAATAATCAGGCAAAAAGTAGTTCACTAAAAAAAGGTAAATGGAACACTAGTATAAAATGAGACTGCAAATATAAGAACATATGCTAAAATCTAACAGAACTGCAAAAATGAATACTCACTGAGCATCAGTCTCAGTTCCCCAGTTCCCCTGGCCAGATCCTTCCTGTTTTATCTCACTTCTGAACAGTAGATTAATTTATTAAAGATCTCCAAAATCCAAACAGAAAGCTAAACAGAGAGTATGCAAACTAAGAAACGTCAGGCAAAAAGCAGTTCACTAAAAAAAGGTAAATGGAACGCTAGAATAAAATGAGACAGCAAATATGCCAACATATGCTAAAATCCAACAGGAACTGCAAAAATTAATTACTCACTGAGCATCAGTGTCAGTTCCCCAGTTCCCCTGGCCAGATCCTTCACGTTTTATCTCATTTCTGAACAGTAAATTAATTTATTTATTGAAAAAAAATCAAAAAATACGAGCAGAAACAGCTAAATGGATAGTATGCCAACTAAAAAAAGTGTGATGGGGAGAGAAAGAAACAAATACCCTTGCCCGGTGCCACTATGGCGATCGAATTGCCTACGAGGACGATCACGGTCTCCTCTGGATTCACCATTGCTAAAATCACCTCTGCGCCCATCACGGGAAGACTCACGAGGTCCTCCATAGCCACCACGCGGCCTACGCCATTCATAAGGTTTTTCTACATCAGCTTCGGGCGCACCTTGCCCAGAATAAAATTCCCTGTTTCCATATGAATTCTCATTGGAGGTTGAGTAGCGGTAGAACCCGCCACTAGCACCACGACCACGGCCATAACCATGTCCTCCGCCACGACCACCTTGTGAAGATTCAGACCTACCCTCTTCGACTACGCAGAAGATAAAGCAAAGAAGTGGGTAGAGATATGCAGGACATAACATTGAAACAAGACTTGGAGTGAAATGATAAAAACAATTTGGAATAAGTTCAATCATTAACCAGTTGGCAAAATGTAAATGTAATCCTGGAATGACACAAAATGGTGGATTTCCCGTAACATACAAGTAAAACCAACAAAGACTTGACACGCATAAACCAAAATTAAGGAAACTAAGCAGTTATATCAGATAGACATTTTTAAGTTTGATATAAAGGTGTCTTGAAAGTGCGACCCACCAAAGGACAAATCAAGACAATCAAAACACAAGACTATGGCTGGACTTGCCGTGAAACAACAAACTAAGAGCATCAAGAACCAATCTTTTGGGGGCACCAATTCTTTTTTCAAGAAACAAAAAAAAAAGAGTTATTGCAATTCCACTCTTCTAGTGAGTCCAGTAAAGCATCATATCTCTAGAATACAATACTGGAATTTATTTTTTCCATGATTCATCTTTACTTTTAATTATGCTCCTAAAACAGTACTCTTAAACTATCTCATATACCATTTCATATTCTTATGTTATTACTGAGACCTCTCTTCTATTCTAAAAATTAAATTATTAAAATAATAATTTTTGAAATTAAAGGATATGAAGGAAAAGGAAAATAAGAAGAAAGAAAAGAGAGGAAGAGAAAATTTAGGGGTGTATTTAGGTGATATGAAGGATGTGTTTCTAATGTACATTTTACTCTTTTTCCATGAATTTGGATTCAATGGGGGTTGAAATTTGAGAGAACATTCATATTGAACAATAAATTAAATCATAAAAAGCAAAATCTCATAGCACAATAAAATTAAATGAGTAATCATTTACATTGTGTACATTTATGCTAACATCGTATCATAACTGCAGGCATTTGAGACAAGTCGTTAAATTAAAATAAAAATCATAAACTTCCAAATCAATTTCAATTTTGAGTCGATAACAAGCACCATTGCATATATGAAACTGAGATATTAACAAAACCAACTCATAGTCGCATACAAGATTAAATTCTTTTACCAGATTCCACGACATGAGGTAAAAGAGCATACCAGCCTGAACTGGGGGGAGAGGCTTGGAGGGGAGCTTAGCCTTAGCAGCCGCCTTGGCTCCAACAACAGCCGCTTTAGGCGATGGAGCTGCGGCTTTCTTCGGCTCTGTCTTCTGCTGCTGAGCAGCAATCAGCAGCGACGGATCCTCTGCGTCATCGTCACCCAGCAAATCGAACGGATTAGTTGTCGCCATACCTCCCCCCAGAGTAGCACCAGTAACAAACCCCTCGCTATCAGATGAGTCGCACGCAAAAATCTAACCAAGATGTATATCCATTGCTGTAGTTACACAAAATCCACAGATCTGGTACTGGTAAAATGAGACGAAAAAGGGGGAAAGGACCAAGTAGGGTTTGGATGAAACCCTAGCCGCAATGCAGAGTATATATATAGAGAGAGAGCGAGTGTGTGAAAGAAAGAGAGAGAGAGAGAGAGAGTATGACTGTATGTGAGGTTAATGTGAGAATCCCCGATTTCTTTTGCTCTTTTTTTTTTTTTACTCATGCGTATTGTTAGATTTTATTTTATTTTATTTATTAAATAATGTCATCTATATTATATAACATGAAAGTTTTTTATAATTTATTAAATCATTTTAATTCATTTTTACTTTTATTTTCCTTTTTTTTTTTTTTGGTTTCTCCCACCTAAACTTTTTGCTCCACTTGGTAAGTTTATTTTTTCCTTATTTTGCTCCCCTTTTCATGCACTCTTCAGTATCTTCTTTGTATATTTCTCCTCCCGTTTTTTCTCCTCTCTTATTTTCTCTTCATATTGTTTCTCCTCACCGTTGATTGTTTTTCTTTAATTGGCTCTTCCAATTTTTTCGTGAATCACACCTAATCTCTATCTCTCGGCTGATTTTTCTCGATCGCTAGATTCACCGCCACCTCCCTGTAACACCCTCAAGATATTCGAGGTATATTACAGCGCCGTGAATCCCTATATGGGACCCACCAGGCTGAACAGCATCATACTCATCGACTCACATAAACGACAGAACAATACCATGTCATAAAGACACAAAACAGAATAATCCACCGGTTGGCCAAATTGATATAACATCATCATCCAACACAACATAATAAGCAACAATACAATCCGAACGAACAAGAACCCCTTAAGTACTCGAGTACAACTATTAGTTCAAAACCACAAAAGATGAAAAGGTAAAAGACACTAAAACGTCACTCGTGCACAATCATCACGCACGACCATCATCCGTGTACTGGTCCAGCGCCCGCTCGTCTCGATGAACTGACTGAAATTCATAAAACGAATTTCCCCAAAACGGTCCCCAGAGGGGTTAGCAATTACGCTAGTACAAGTAACTGGATGAACAACTTACATCTTACACATATAGTAAATGTATGCAATAGAAAAACCGTTCGAAAACACTCATTTAAATGCCAATATCAAATCACATTTGTAAAATTCACCACAATTAACCGTCGATCCACACCTCGTGGACCCCTCCGAGACCCGTCGGATCTAACCCGTAGTGGTTAAAAGCAAAGCTCGTCGATCCACACCTCCGTTGACCCCTAAGGACCCGTCGAGTCTAACCCGTAGTGAGCATACACACACACAATTTCTCATACAAAACTACTATGTCAAGATTGTAAGTTCATAAGGATACTTGCCTCGATTAATAGACGGTGACGCGAGCGGAGCGGAAGAATCAAGCACGACCGTGAGGAACCGACGAATGAACCTAACGATTCGAATAACACAATCACAACCAACTCTAGACGATTACGGAAATGGAATACACCCGGAAACCCACCTACGATTCATGTATATTCATACCAAAAATAACAACGAGGGCGGACCACAACCAAACCCTTTCGATTCCGTAAAAATCCACAAAATATCCATGAATCCGTAGGAAAACTAAAGATACTAACAATATCAATCGTATACATCATGAATCCATCAACAAAACGGAACTAATCGGGAGAAAATCCCAAAACCCCCAAATTAATCGAAACTAGGGTTCTAGAAATATTACCTTTGAAGATTCAAGTACTAAGATCCGAAGAACACGCGTTAGATTGATTATCCGAGCCTCACAACCGAAGGAAGACGATGAAAATCGACTCCCGAATGAAGAATGCTTGAGAGTTCTCCCCCCCCCCTAGCTCTCTCTCTTTCTCGCGCAGTGAAATGAAGAAGAAGACGGCCGATTTCGTCTAATAAGGACGAGTTTACCTGATTGACCGCTTTGTGTGCAGCGGCTTAGGTGTCTTGCACGTGCCAAAAATTTACTCCTGTGTTTCGGCATTGTGCGCGGCACGGCTGCGTGTCTTGCGGCACCAGTCTGATTGGGTTTAGGTCGCAGAAGACACACGAGTGCGCCGCGGCACCGGACAGGTGTGCCGCGGCACCGGCCTCGCACTGTGCCGCGGCACCGGATGGGTGTGCCGCGGCACACAGTACAGTTTGTCCGACCAACAACAGAAGGGATTTGTGTGTCGCGGCCCACACCCCCTTATGGGTTCCAAAATGATAAAAATGATCCGGAAAGAGAATAAAACGATAGGAATCAATATTTGGGAACCAACAACACGAAATGGATCCACGGCAACCCCGAAACGGCGGTTCCGCACAACAATAACGAGAATACAGTTCAACAGTTTGACAGGAAGGACACACTGAGAAGTACACGAGGGTCACTACGATCGAGAAATACACCAAAAACGAAAATACCAGGGAAAGAAAAATACGGATATTACATTCTACCCCTCTAAAAATAAGTTTCGTCCCGAAACTTAAGAAACAAACAACTCCGGGTACCTAGCACGCATGCTATCCTCGGTTTCCCAAGTTGCTTCCTCGACACCGTGTCTCGACCACTGCACTTTGACCAAAGGGATGGTTTTATGCCTCAGTCGTTTCTCACGATGCTCCAAAATCTTCAAAGGACGCTCCTCAAAAGTAATATCTTCAGCAATATCAATCTCGCCATAATCGATGACGTGACTAGGATCCGGGACATATTTCCTCAACTGGGAAACATGGAAAACGCTATGAACATGACTCAAGGCCGGAGGTAACGCCAAACGGTATGCCAACCCACCTACTCGCTCGAGGATCTCAAAGGGGCCGATAAATCTCGGACTCAACTTTCCTTTCTTCCCGAAACGAAAAACTCCCTTCGTCGGCGACACCTTTAGCAAAACGTGGTCTCCCACCTCGAATTCCAAAGGTCGACGATGGACGTCGGCATACGACTTCTGTCGACTCTGGGCAGTCAACATCCGTTCCCGAATTAATTCTATCTTCCGCCTCGTCTCTAGAAGGACATCCGGCTCAGCCCCGACCAAATCGGACGCCTCATTCCAACAAATAGGTGATCGACATCGCCGCCCATAAAGTGCCTCATACGGTGCCATCCGAATCGACGCGTGCCAACTGTTGTTGTACGTGAATTCGATCAGCGGCAAATGTTCCTCCCAGTCACTACTCGATCGAGAGCACAGCACGCAACAAGTCCTCGAATGTCCGGATAGTGCGTTCGGCCCATCCGATCGGGTATGAAAAGAGGTACTCAAACGCAACCGGTACCCAACGCCTTATGCACCGCTTTGCGAAGTGCGATACAAAGCGGCCGTCACGATCCGAAACAATAGACTTGAGTACCGTGAAGTCTCACGATCTGCGCGATAAACACACGAGCTAACTTCTCCGGGCCCCAAGTGTCCTTGATGCCCAGAAAATGTGCCGACTTAGTCAGGCGATCAACAATCACCCATACCATATTCTTGCCCGACCTCGATCTCGGCAAACTCGTAACGAAATCCATCGATATATCTTCCCATTTCCATTCGGAGCGAAGTGGCGCAATAACCAGTTGGCCGATGCTCGATCTTGACCTCGACAAGTCAAACATCTCGCTACAAGCGTGCGACCTCATCCTTCATATCATTCCACCAGAAATTTCTTCTCAGGTCCTTGTACATCTTACTCGAACCAGGATGAACGGAATAGGGTGTAACATGGGCCTCCCGCAAAATACTCTGTCTCAACTCTGAGTCGTTCGGCACACAAAGCCGACTCTGAAATCTCAAAATACCATCCTCGTGAATCACAAACCCAAGAGACTTTCCCTTAAGAACATTCTATCGGATTTGAGTAATCATCGGATCCTCTGACTGCTTCAGCTTAATCTCATCGATCAAAGACGACGAAATTTCCAAAGCACGAAATTGTTCGACAGTTCCCGGCAACAGAACCTCAATATCTAACTCGATTAAAGCTCGTCGAAGCTCGGACTGAGACGTAAGGATCTCAAGCGATCGCAATGCAATCGGTTTCCGACTCAAGGCGTCGGCCACGACGTTCGCCTTGCCCGGATGATAAAGGATTTCGAGGTCATAATCCTTAATCAGCTCTAAGCACCTCCTCTGTCTCATATTCAACTCCCGCTGAGTAAATATGTATTTCAGACTTTTATGATCGGTAAAAATCTGACATGTAGAGCCGAAAAGATAGTGACGCCAAATCTTGAGACGACTGCCGCTAACTCCAAATCATGAGTAGGGTAGTTAAGCTCATACGGCCTCAACTGTCTGGACGCAAAGGCAATGGTCTTGCCGTGCTGCATTAATACGCACCCAAGACCCTGACCCGAAGCATCGCTATAAACGGCGAATCCCTCGTTGCCACATGGCAACGCCAAAACCGGAGCTGAAGTCAAACGCTTCTTCAGCTCCTCAAAACTGAACTGCCTCTCGTCATTCCAGACGAACTTCTCAGATTTCTAGAGCAACTGTGTAAGTGGTCGAGCCAGTTTCGAGAAACCCTCGACGAACCTACGGTAGTAGCCAGCCAAACCCAAGAAACTTCGGAGCTCTCTCACGTTTTTGGGCGGTGCCCAATCCAACACCGCCTCGATCTTCTGCGGATCTACACGAACCCCTACCGAAATCACGTGGCCCAAAAACATCACTTCCTTCAGCCAGAACTCACATTTCGAGAACTTCGCATAGAGTTGCTCGGCCCTCAAAATGTCTAACACTATCCGCAAATGATGGGCATTCTCTTCCTCGTTCCTCGAATAAATAAGAATATCGTCAATGAAGACGACGACACACTTATCAAAATACTCGATAAAGACTTTGTTCATCAACTGCATGAACACCGCCGGCGCATTAGTTAACCCGAAAGGCATAACTACAACTCATAATGTCCGTATCTCGTCCGAAAAGCTGTCTTCGGCACATCGGACTCTCTCACCCGGAGCTGATAGTACCCCGATTTCAAATCAATCTTCGAGAATACCGCAGCTCCCTACAACTGGTCGAACAAGTCGTCAATTCTCGGCAAAGGATACTTGTTCTTGATGGTCACCTTGTTTAGTTCGCGATAGTCGATACACAAACGTAGTGAACCATCCTTCTTCCGCACAAACAGGACCGGTGCGCCCCAAGGCGAGGCGCTCGGTCGAACATACCCCGACTCAAGAAGCTCACTCAACTGCTTCTTCAACTTGGACATCTCTGAAGGTGCCATGCGATAGGGCGCCTTCGAAATAGGAGCCACACCCGGCTCTAACTCTATAGCGAACTCGACCTCGCGTTCCGGTGGCAATCCCGGTAACTCGTCAGAAAATACATCCGGAAACTCATTAACGACTGGAATCGACGAAAGCTCGACTCCACCATCCTCCGCCTTCAAGGCATAGCACCAATAACCAGTACACCCCTTTCGCAGGAGACTCATCGCCTTCAAGGCGTTAATGATGAATTTCTGGTTCCCCCTCTTTCGCCCGGCGAAAGAGTGCTCGGTGCCATCCTCGGCTAACATGGTGATGATCCTCGTGCGGTAGTTCATGATTGCGCCATGCCGCTCGAGCCAATCATCCCCGAGAATCAAATCCTCACCCTCAATATCCACAACAATAAGATTAGAGGGCCAAGTCCTCTCACAAATAAGTACAGAACAGTCTCGAACCTCCTGATCACCAACGATCCTATCACCGCTAGGAAGCTTCGATGAAGGGTTCACAAGGCATCAAATAGTCGAGACTCAAACGGCGTACACAATCCAAAGATATGAACGAATGCGTAGCACCGGAATCGAAAAGCACACTGACAGGATGATAAAGAATATAAACGGTACACATCGCCACGGTAGCCGGATCATCGGCTTTCCGCATCTCATAGACACGCGGGTGGGCCGAGCCGACACCGAAGCTCCCCCTTAGAGGGCTGACCCGACCTCTCCCCGACTAGCACTCGGCGGGGATTGAGGAGCAAGCGATCCTGATTCACACTTGGTTCCCTAGGCTGGAATGGAAGCCGGGCACCAAGAATTTTCTCCCTCTCAAGGCCTGACGGCCTTGTGGCCGGTGGCCCTGCACTGATTACGTCGACCAAAGGGCTCAAACAAGTACGTGATGTGGCCTGTCGACCACAATTGAAACACTTCACATCACGAAAAGGAGCACCGGTAGTTCCACGAGGACCCCAGTGAACGAGGTGGACCACCGCCGAGGAAGTTAGCGATTGGGATCTCTGCTGACCCCCACTCTTGTGGCCCGAAAAGTTCCCAGCGGACTTCTGCTTCTTACTCTCGCGGGCCGCCTCACTCGCCGTCACAGACATATCATAAGCAAGGGCCCTGCTCTGGTAATCTTTCAATGTAGTGCATACGAGCCCCGACATATAGTCCCGAATCGGCAACTTCATCCGTCTGGAGAAATGGAAAATTTTGTCACTCTCCTCGACAACTTGGGTTTTCACATAACCCAACTCCTTGTTAAAATCAGCAATAGCTTGAGCTACGGGGATATCCCGCGGTTGAGCATCATAAAAAACATGTACCCGAGCCTGTCTGACTGGCCACGGGCAATATTCGGTCTCCATCAACTCTTGAAACTCAGCCCACGAAGCAGCATGGTCTTTGGGCCCAACGGCCTCCCACCAGTCCGTGGCATCCCCTGTGAGAAAGTATTGAGCAATAGGGACTTTACGGTCCTCGGGACAGTTAGTGGCAACGAAGACCTTAGATATCTCCTTGATCCACCCTTCCCAGCCAATCGGGTCTGAAGCTCCCGAAAACGGAGGAGGATGCATCTTGATGACATCTTGGAGCCAACGGTCCGCTCCGCCCCGATTAGCATGGGCCTGATCCGGGTTCTGAACCGCCTGAGCTATCGCCGCCATTTGGTTCACCATTTGCTGCATAACGGCCGCAATACCGAGGTCGGCACGCTCCTGAGAAGAAGCATGGCTATGACGGTCGCCGATCGCCGGCTCCAAGATCGTGGCGTGGCCGCCACCATTGCCCCACGTCCCTGCCGCGTCCACGACCACGACCGCGACCACGACCTCTTCCAAGATCCATACCGGAGTTAAATAAGTAGCAAAAGCCATACGAGGGTAAGTACGAGAAAAGAACAATCACAAGTCGAGAATCAAAGGTACGATACAAGGAAATAATGAGCAGAGGAAGGAAAACTTACGGACACTTTGTAATCTAGGAATCATGACAGTGACGATGATGTGCAAAACAAAACACCACAAGACCCAATAAACCGACAAGCCTAGGTATCCATAAACACGGAGCTCGATACCATTTTACGTAACACCCTCAAGATATTCGAGGTATATTACAGTGCCGTGAATCCCTATATGGGACCCACCAGTGAAAAGATCATACTCATCGACTCACATAAACGAGAACAATACCATGTCATAAAGACGCAAAGCAGAATAATCCACCGGTTCAACCGGCCAATATAACATCATCATCCAACACAACATAATAAGCAACAATACAATCCGAACGAACAAGAACCCCTTAAGTACTCGAGTACAACTATTAGTTGAAACCACAAAAGATGAAAAGGTAAAAGACACTAAAAGCGTCACTCGTGCACAATCATCACGCACGACCATCATCCGTATCGGTCAGTACCGCTCGTCTCGATGAACCCGACTGAAATTCATAAAACGAATTTCCCCAAAACGGGTCCCAGAGGGGTTAGCAATTACGCTAGTACAAGTAACCGGATGAACAACTTACATCTTACACATATAATAAATGTATGCAATAGAGAAAACCGTTCGAAAACACTCATTTCCTAAATGCCAATATCAAATCACATTTGTAAAATTCACCACAATTAACCGTCGATCCACACCTCCGTGGACCCCTACCGAGACCCCGTCGGATCTAACCCGTAGTGGTTAAAAGCAAAGCTCGTCGATCCACACCTCCGTGGACCCCTATCGAGACCCCGTCGAGTCTAACCCGTAGTGAGCATACACACACACACAATTTCTCATACAAAACTACTATGTCAAGATTGTAAGTTCATAAGGATACTTGCCTCGATTAATAGACGGTGACGCGAACGGAACGGAAGAATCAAGCACGACCGTGAGGAACCGACGAATGAACCTAACGATTCGAATAACACAATCACAACCAACTCTAGACGATTACGGAAATGGAATACACCCGGAAACCCACCTACGATTCATGTATATTCATACCAAAAATAACAACGAGGGCGGACCACAACCAAACCCTTTCGATTCCGTAAAAATCCACAAAATATCCATGAATCCGTAGGAAAACTAAAGATACTAACAATATCAATCGTATACATCATGAATCCATCAACAAAACGGAACTAATCGGGAGAAAATCCCAAAACCCCCAAATTAATCGAAACTAGGGTTCTAGAAATATTACCTTTGAAGATTCAAGTACTAAGATCCGAAGAACACACGTTAGATTGATTATCCGAGCCTCACAACCGAAGGAAGACGATGAAAATCGACTCCCGAATGAAGAATGCTTGAGAGTTCTCCCCCCCCCCTAGCTCTCTCTCTTTCTCGCGCAGTGAAATGAGGAAGAAGACGGCCGATTTCGTCTAATAAAGACGAGTTTGCACAGTTGACCGCTTTGTGTGCCGCGGCACAGGCCAAAAATTTACTCCCAGGTTTCGGCATTGTGCCGCGGCACCCGGTACAGTTGGGTTTAGGTCGCAGAAGACACACGAGCACCGGACAGGTGTGCCGCGGCACCGGATGGGTGTGCCGCGGCACACAGTACAGTTTGTCCGACCAACAACTGAAGGGATTTGTGTGCCGCGGCGCACACACCTTGTGCCGCGGCCCACACCCCCTTATGGGTTCCAAAATGATAAAAATGATCCGGAAAGAGAATAAAACGATAGGAATCAATATTTGGGAACCAACAACACGAAATGGATCCACGGCAATCCCGAAACGGCGGTTCCGCACAACAATAACGAGAATACAGTTCAACAGTTTGACAGGAAAGACACGCTGAGAAGTACACGAGGGTCACTACGATCGAGAAATACACCAAAAACGAAAATACTAGGGAAAGAAAAATACGGATATTACACTCCCCACCTCTTGGTTTTAGGGTTTGCAATCTTCTACTACATTCTTTTATCTTGTGATTGATATTCTTGTATTTTGAAGCTTTTGTTCTATCCATAATTTTGTGATTGATAAATTGAGAGAAATCGCCTCTATTTGTACGATTTGGCATTTGCAATTTGAAAGGTGGGGATGAAAAGATATCTGTTTAGTGAAAATTTCCTTTTTGCTTTCTCTTCGTGCGTTTTTATTCCCCCAACACATGTTCAGGATTCCACGACGGTATTTTTAGTCCTAAACTAATATTATATGTTTGATATTCTGCTCCCATTATTATTTCTTGGATCAAAAAATTGATTTTACCTAATTTTTTCAATATCCTAGTCAATTATTTGTTGGCATTGCTTGAAATATGTTACGGCTGGCCATGAGGTACAGTTTCGAATTGATACTTATCAGATGATTATACAGATTCTTGTGAAAATCATCACCTCCTTCAACAATTTGTTCGTTATTTGTAGTCCTGACTAGGTGAGTTGCTCTTCTTTTTTGTTTTGATTTGGAAATGACAATCTTTGGATATTGTTATATTGATCTTTTCCCTACACCACGTGAAGATTTGGAAAAAGCAGCTTCAAGGGGCCAGTAAATTCATTTTACCTTTATTTTTTTGTTCTTCTATATCTATTATTGTGGATGTCATTTCGTATTGTTCTGGTTGTTGGAAACTTTATTGTCTACATTTATGTGCTAGGTCCCAAGTGACTGGCCGGCAAAAAGATATGTATCTCGATGATGCAATATTAAAAATTACATTGCTTTGATATGCCCTACAATTCAAGATTAACATAGTTACATTGATGAGTAAATGCCAACAGAGTAGATAGTCTTGATCTTATGAAGAATCGACGTATAATGTATATGAAGAGTAGTCCAATTTTATGACTATTCCAATTTTATTTCATCACTTTTAGTATTTTATATGTGCAAATTAATAACTAGAAACCATCAAAATCCCTAAATTAGAGTTCTAGGGAGATTTATCTTGATTCAGAGAGAAATTAAAGATTAAATGATATTTAATATCCAAAGCATTCTTGACCAATAGTCTCGAACCCAAATTTGTATAGGAAAAATAAGCTTTTTCAAGCCCATTCGCTTATTTCAATCCCATTCGCTGATTTGATCCGCCTCAGATCTGGAAAAGTGAGGCGTCGCTTTTTTAATTCCTCCATTCCGTTTTCTTCGTGAATCATACGTATCCCTCTGTTCACATTTTTTTCCTGTAGCAATCAATGTTTTTAGGCTTCAATTTTTCCTTATTATGCGCATTCGGTCTTCTTTGCAATCTTGTGATATTCAATTTTGTTGGGCTTAGATTTCACCCAAAAAAAATCACAATATATATCCAATCGTCTCTTTCTTCGACTACAAACACATTAATCATACCAAAACCCAAGAAGTCTCCATTCTCTCTCAGGTAAACCTCAGATTTTGTTAGTGTGTGTATTAGTTGTACTATTTTATAGATTCTGTGTTTTTGTAAGGTATATTCAGAGTTTTGTGTTTGAGATTCTCTGTTTTTGTATGGTATACTTCATATTTTTTGAGATTCCATGTTATTGTCTGATATAATTCAGAGATATATATTATGTCGGCAATAATTATGCAGCTCGTATGTGTAAAAAAAACTATTTATTTTTTGGTGAAGAAGTTTGGGAATAAAATTGGAAGAGTGAAGTACTGCAAGGAGCGTAACAATCTCTACAACTTGCACTCAGGTTAATTTTTAAAGTATTTTAGAATATTGTGCTTATAATTTTATTCTTTTATTTGATAGTTGTAGTCAATTGTGATTATGGAATTATTGTTTGGTTAGGTTTGAGAATATGATTTTAGCGCGGTTAAAACTTAAAGAAAATACCAGAGGGGATAAGAAATCATGTGGTTCATAAGCAGTGACATGTGTGAAATGTGTATATTCCGACGACTGCCTAACAATCTCTACAACTTGCAGGGCGAGGTGAATTTCTTAAATATTTTAGTCTATTGTGCGTACAATTTTACACGTATATTTGAGAATTGTAGTCAATTGCGGTTTTATAGAATAATTTATTAGTTGGATTTGATAATATGATTTCAGCATGGTTAGCAGTTAAAATTAATATCGAAGGGAATATGAGATCGTGTGGTACGTAGACGGTGACAAAATTGTGTGAACTGAGTATAATCCGATGATTGGCTATGCATTTGGTAAACTTCTACTTTGCGATGTGTCCTTTTCTTTTACTCGAAATTTAAAACTAAGTAACACAAAAAAGTATTACCCGAAAGTGTTACCTATTTAATTTGTTACTTAGTTTAGGTATCACTCCAAGTAACACTTTCAAAATAGGTAACACTTTAGGTAACACTTTTTGTGTGTTACATAATTTAAGTAACACTTATGTAACACTTGGAGAATATGTATAATTATTTGAAGTCATATTATCACTTTTTTTGCGTTACAATAATATTATTGTTAACTACACATAAAAATATATAACAATAAGGATATATATATATTAAAATTCGATTTATCTTAGGTATCACTAAATGTAACAAATTAGAAATATAAAACGTTTAAATATAATACAATGCCTCCTAGTATTTTACGGTTGATGATTAATTTATATAATGCGAAGCCTTATAACAGGTAGATGGCTTGTTCAAATCGCAAAGTCTTTGTAATTCCTATTAATTGACGCGGGTTCGATTCTTCTAGGCTACATTGTTTTTTTAAAAATATATGCACACACTTAAGTGTCAACAATATAATCTAAAATGACCAGTTTACCCCTGAGCTCATATACTTCACCTACACAGTAGGGTAAAGATGTAAATTTAATAGGTAAAGATGTAAATTTAATATATTTGTAGCCGTATATAATAAGGCTACATCTTTCGTCGCCCGACTCCTGCTTCACGTTGCCTTTTCTCCTGCTTCGCTGCAAAGGGTGCAGCCTCACTACTACAAAAACAAGCAAAGAGATCCAAAATAAAAGACCCGTTGATAAAGATAACGAATCTCTTTAATATAAGACACCTAATATTATAAACAATAGGTTTCTAATATGTCAAATGGACCCGCTATTTTTTTGTGAGACTTTAGAAACCATTTATGCGGGTTAAGAGGTCTCTAATGTGTAATAAATAAGAGACCCGTTGTTTTTATTGACGGGTCTCTAAAGTGTAAAAACCAAGAGACCTGTTAGTTTAACCCAAACCGGCTCTTCCTTTCTTCTTCAGCTTAGGGTAAATACACCGAAGCCCCAGCTATTCTTCTAGATCTCGTCCTCTCTAATTTCTCCATCTCTCTCTCTAGAACTCTCCGCCCCATATGTGCTCACTCTTACATCGGAATAGGAAAAGAAAACGGCAGGGAGAAGAAAGAAAAGAGAGAAGAATCAGGGGTCGAACGAGATTTGAAAAGAGGGAGCTCAGCTCGGGCAAGAGGAGAAGAACAGAGAGGAGATGAAGGAGAATCAAAGGAATTCGATTGAGTGAAGAAGGAGAAGAATTTGCAGTCAAGGTATATATTATCTACCCATTTGGTTAGGATTTTCGAATTTTGGGGAAGAACAAATTAGGTAACTTGGAAGACTTTTGATGATGGAGTCTTGATAGTTTTTAGGAGTTGACTAAATCTAAAAATGTGGGTGATTATGAGATTCTATAGTTGTTGTGTGGCTGCTGCAAGCCTAATTAAGAGGGACAAAACTGACTATGTGAAGGCTCGATCACCAACTGCTTGATTATATGTCTAAAAGGCGAAGACAATTATTGTTGAAACCTTAGTGTTCTTGATGATATGTGCATACTTTGAATCTGAAATTTATTAGGATAGTTAGACCAACATTTTTGATCAAAATCTTGATATTAAAGGCTTAATATATCTGGTTTTATGCTTAGTATTTCTTTGTGAGAAGTGTGAAATGGATAGGTGAAGTTTTGGATACAACAATACTAACATTTTCGTGCGTCTTCTGCATCTTTGCCAGATTAGACACTGTGTTCAAACAGCAATAACTCTTTGCTCGTTTAATATTTTTGAGAACCGTAAAATTTGCTAAAAACTAGACACCTGTAAGTTTCTAGAGAAATATGAAACAGACCCTGATTCATTCTATATTGAAACAGATTATTGTTTGAAGTTGAAGGTGCTGCAGGATAATTTTAAAATAAATGTATAGATAGAAAAGAGAGCTTTTATTGAAACTATGTCACAAATTCCTGTGTATATATTTGCCTTTTGTTCCTTAGAATAAAACTAAAGATGATAGCATGTAAGAATGAGCATATATGGGTTGAATGGATGTATTTAGAAGATGGAACGATAAGACAGTAGCCACCACCATGGAAATATCTTGGATAAATAAAAGTGATTGGGATATATTCGTGAAAAACTGCACTTCTAACGAGTTCAAGGTAGGATTGTTCTAGGTTCAGAATAACATGAATTTTTTCATAAATTAGGCAATTGCATGTACTAACTTTGTTTTAAAAAACTTATAGTTGTTGAGTGAAAAGAATCGTGAGAGGGCAAAGAAAAAGACTTCAAAATATCGAGGAAGCAGACTTGGTTATCAATATTTTGAGGAACATATTGTAAGTATTTTTACTTTCAGATGTTCTCACGTGTCTTGTATTGTTTTTATGTTCCTCTGTTTTATGAATAAGATGATGGGTTATGATATATATATATATATATATATATATATATACACATGAAAATTAGTATGAAAATTATTTTTTCATACGACAAATTTGTTATAGGACCAAGGTTATGAGAGGGGTATTGGATTACGGCAACTCTCTTACTGGAATTTCATCTTGATTTTTTTCTTAAGTTTTGTATGACTTTCAATTAAAGGACGAATGAGTTCACATTAATTTTCTGCTGGTATGTTTACAATTTACATGTTCCCTTCTTCATTTTTTACTTTATAAGCATGCAAGAATTAGAGTAAATATAGATTATTAACTTATCTCATCTTCAGAATTGATAGTTGGTTTTTTTCCCAACAAAACCCTGTGCTTGAACTATGATCTCACGGCCTAGGTAGTGATGCTCTGTCTACCTGAGCTAACCCACCTTGTCATACTATTGTTACATTTGCAGTAGTATTAAAATATTTGGATATGTATTCCAGAGTGTAAATTTTGATTTTCTCTCATTCATGAACACTTGAAGTCTAAATTTAATACCCTTCTTCAGGAAATTGGTGTTTCTTGTCAATTTGCCTAAACTAATTGTTTCTGCTAAACATATAAGCTTTTGATGTTATGATAGGTCGTGCTGATTGTTTTTGCTAAACGATTATATAGCAAGAAAGTTGTTGGATGGGCTGCCTGCTCTTGTGAACGCATATGCATAGAGGCCGAACCCGTTCAACAAAGCATGTGGAAGTTCAAGACAACAACAACAATGACATCATTAATATCAACAACGAATTGAAGATATATGGGAGCTATTTTTATACAAGTTACAAATTAGACAACAATTAGGTTATTGTTTTTTTAGTTATTGGATATGTGTTTGACATACTATGATCTATGTCTTATTGTTATTGGATTATTTATTTGAGTTTTATCAATATATTTTCTCGTTATTTATATATGAAAAAATGGTTTCTTCTAGTTTTCATATTATTGATAAATATTAATCAGAATAATAATAATACAAATAATACTACTACTAATAATAATAATAGCAAGTGTTACTTAATAATGAATAAGGTGTTACCTAAGCTAGCACTCATATAATCGAAAGTGCTCCTTAAGGTACTTAAAGTGTTACTTAAAAAATGGATACATTTAAAAGTGTTACAAAGGTGTTACAATAGTGTTCTTTAAAGAATCTGAAAGTGTTACCAAGTTGTTACCTAAGAAATTTATAAGATGTTACTAAGGTGTTCCTTAAGATGACATTGGGGAACACGTTTTAAAGTGTTACCAGAATTGATCAAAAGTGTTACCTAAGAGCATAGGGAACACGGGCAGATGTAACACCCAAAATGTGTTACCTATGGTCTATAGGAACACTTTAGGCTCTTTAGGGAACACTTTATGGGTGTTACCTAAAGGCATTTTTCTACTAGTGGTATTTGAGAAAAAGACATGAGTTGTTCATCAGGGAAAGTTTCATTAATGGGAGGTTCTTTATCAGTAAAATTCACGATTAGCCTAGACAAATGATCAGCAACAACATTTTCAGCACCTTTTTTATCTCGAATTTCTAAGTCAAACTCTTGTCACAATAGAATCCAACAGATCAAGCGAGGTTTAGCATCTTTCTTAGAAAGAAGATATTTTAATGCAGCATGATCGGAGTAAATTATAACTTTCGAACCAATCAAGTAGGGTCGAAATTTGTCTAAGTCAAAAATGACTGCAAGCAATTCTTTTTCAGTTGTAGAATAATTTAATTGGGCATCATTTAGAGTTTTACTTGCATAATATATTACAGTTGGCAATTTATTTTCTCTTTGCCCAATACTACACCGACGGCATAGTCGGATGCATCACACATTATTTTAAAAGGAAGATTCCAGTTTGGAGATTTGATGATAGGTGCAGAGCTCAACATAGATTTGAGTGTCTTAAAAGCTTTTAGACAATGATCATCAAATACAAAAAGTGTCTTTTGAAAGTAAATTACATAATGGCCTTGAGATTTCGCTAAAATCTTTGATGAATCGACGGTAAAAACCAGCATGGCCTAAGAATGACCGAATTTCTTTAATCGTTCGTGGGGGTGGAAGACTGGATATTAAATCAACTTTAGATTTGTTCACCTCAATTCCTTTTTCAGAAATCACATGTCCTAAGACAATTCCTTTTTTAACCATAAAATGACATTTTTCCCAGTTTAAGACAAGATTCTTATCCTTGCACCTAACCAACACTTGGGTTAAGTGGTGTAAACATTCATCAAAGCTAGACCCGAATATAGAAAAATCATCCATAAAAATTTCCAAAAACCGCTCAACTATAATACCCAGTTGTAATCCAGTATCTATCATTCAGTATTTATCATTCAGTATTTGTCACTCAGTAATTTTCACTCATTAATGATCATGTGTCACTCATATTCAATCATTGTATTCACCGTTCAGAGTAATTGTATGGTGTATCAATCGTCATTCATCATTAATCTAGATGGAGTTTCATGCCGTGTTTATCACCGTTGTCATCTTCATAGTATGCTGTGTGTGAGGAGTAGCGCACGCTACGTACTCGCTTTAGCGTGCGCTAATTGAGTACGGGTAGCGCACGCCACCTCTCAACACTAGCGCACGCTAGTATGTTTCAAGCAGGCAGTCCAGAGGGCACTGGACTGCAGTTGGGTTATTAGTAGCGCACGCTATGAATGGTAAGTAGCGCGCGCTAGTAGGTCCGAGTAGCGCACGCTATGTAGCCGGTGTAGCGCGTGCTAAGGACGGATCAGGCAGAGTCCAGTGGCTACTGGACTGCATTGGATAAATGCCTAGCGCACGCTACGAGTAGATTAGCGTACGCTAATCTACTCGTAGCGTGCGCTAGGCACGCTGAAGTTTGTGTGTAGCGCGCGCTACCGCGATCAGATCAGAGAATAGGAGGTTCTGGAATCCAGTACTGGGCATCAGATAATTCGTTAGCGCACGCTAACCATTGGTGTTAACGCACGCTAATTAAATGGTTGTAGCGCACGCTACAAAAGGTACGTAACGTATGCTACCGTTGCGAGCATAGAGTACTGGACTACCCAGTGCACCCGTTAGCGCACGCTATGCACAGGAGCTAGCGCACGCTAACTGGGACTTGCTATATATAGGATAGTCCAGTCCTTTCTTCGTCATTTGTAATTTCTCTTCATTCCTTCGGCGATTTTGGACGATTCCGGGCGTTTTGGAGAGTTTTCTTCGAGGTGCAATCATCAATCATCATCTTCAAGTCTTTGAGTTGGATTAATCATCACTTCATCATCTCCAATACATCAAATCTAAGATAATGATTTCTTAAATCTAGAATTTCGGATATTTGGGGTTTTCCTTCCGATTTCTTCGTATGAACTTAGATTGTTGTTGGAATATGTTAGATATGGATTATCTACCTTGGATAAATGTATTCCTACGGATTTAATGGCATATATTTCGGATTTCAAGAACACTTTGGGGTTGACTTTGATATTTTTGGGGTTTTCGATTAGATATTGTCGTTAACTCGAATTATGGATTCCTATGGGGTTATTGATATCATTGAAAGTGTTTTGATGGTTTGAAATACTCATTTTGGAGTTAGTTTCGATATATTCGGGATTGGATATTATCAAAGGATGTGTGTTTGCTAAGTGTTCGCTGGAATGCCTCAATGAGTTTGGATATCGTTGTATTGATTTTTGAGTTAGTCGTGTTTCGTTGCTTGATACGTGTATTGAACGGTTGTTGGTAATTATTGTTATTCAAGGTTGTTCGAGCGACCGACATCTCATTGTAGGACGTTTGTTCGAGGAAGGACATTCTTCACCGGTTGAGTAAGTTAATTCTTACTCGGTTAAAAGGATTTTCATTCCTTTCGTTGTTGTTCATTCATAATCATAATTCATTCATAATGTATTAACCGTATTGAGACTTGTAATTGTCAATTAATCACTTCATTCCCGAGGAACGACGGTTCCAATCATTTCATTGAACTATCATTCATTTCACTATCATTTCATCTCGGTGAGTCATTCTTGACCTTGTCAGATTGTTATTCATTATTATTCTTCATGGTCATTCTTGTTCATATGACCTTCTGGGTTCATATTGCGTGGCCGGGTGTGGATGTGTGGGATTTTTAGTCGGGCACGTGATGGTCATGTGTTGGGTTCACCGACACATTGGACTGTGCACACGGTAATGTACCTCCGCGAGATTAATTAGGTACAATGACGGGTGTGTCCGGACATCCGTCTTGTGTACGTGCACATTCTATTACGGGTGCACTATGATGCCTCTCTTCATCTTCATTTCATAATTAAGATATATCATGATTGTGTTTATTCAACTCTTGAGGATTGTTGTTCTGTGTAACTGACCCCGTTGGGGGATATTGTTTTCAGGTCATGGCAAGGCTAAGGCACGGGAAGAGAACGTTGACGGCGAGGAGTCCTAGTGATACTAGTAGGGGGCCCCAGTCCGTTTCAGTCATTCATGTCTTTTCATCTTTATTTCCGCTGCAGATTTCCGTTTGGATATTCATTTTCATTTAATGTTTTATATTTTATCTTCACATAAAATATACATGTATTCAGTGTTCTTTTTGGGTGTATTATACTTAGACTCCTCATCGGAGTACTTGGTAATATGATGTGGTTCGGTACTACATTTATGTTGTTAATTTCATTAACCCTCATTCGCCTGGTGATTGGTGCATAATTGATCTAAAATTCATATACAAAATATTCATTTTTTCCGGGCATAATTGTACTGATTTGTGATTAAAAATATATATTTTACAGATATGTCCAAACATGAGCTAAAAATGGTTATTTTACAGATTACTGACATGAAGCATCAAAAAGGACGGAAAACAAGATCAAATCCAACGACGGGAATTTTTCAAGGCAAAACGACCTACAACACGGCGCAAACAGGACCGTGTAATGTAGGCCGTTTCACATACGGCGCAACAAGGGCCGTGTCTTGGGCCGTTTCACACACGGCCGGCATTTAGCGCCGTGTCCTCGCGCGTATTCCGGAAGAGACCGAGTCACCACAAAACGGCGCACAAACACGGGGCAAACTGGGCCGTTTTTCATCGCCGTGTTTCAGCAGATGCCATGCAAAATTAGTCCACTTTTGACCAACTTGTGAAATCAACCACAAGATATTTTTTTGGTCAAAAATCTAAAAATTCAAAGACATGGGTGAAGTGTGAACAAAGAATTAAAAAAATGATATTACAATAGATATTTTGAATTAAATAATCAATTGTATTCTTGAAAATCACCTATAAAAGGACATGTTCACCCATTGCAAAATAACCCACATTCTTACCAAGAAATCCTCAACTTCTTGCTAAGAAATACTCCTTTCCTTTAGCAATATATTTTCCTTAGAACTTTCAATTTTAGTTCGTATTTTATTTTTGGTTTGAAGTTTTTCTTTCATTTAGTTTGTAATTGAAAAGTGCTTGATCAATAAGCACTTAGTAGTTTACTTAGTGTTTTACTTTCAATTTTTGTAAGCTTGTAACCTTTGAACAAGTTTGAAGTTATAATTTGAAGTTTGTTTCTTGCACTTTGATTCATCATATTCAAGTAAGTTTTATTTAATTTCTAGTAATTAAAAGTTTCTATATATATATTATATATATCAATTATTTCTATTATAATTTTAGTTTGTATAAACCAATGAGTAGCTAATCTTTCTTCCTAGGGGAAGGGGGATTTCTATTAGGTTATATATTGAGTATTTGATTGATTTAAACTATTTTTAGGACTAATTGGTTTAAATAGAGATTGATCATATCTTATTTTTACTAATGAAACCTTCTTGATTGATTGTTGAGTGAATTGGAAACATATCTTTTCAATCTATCAAATGTTAATCTTGTTATCAACATCTTAAGATTGCGAAAGTGGTTAAGACATCTTTGATTACGAAAGTACGGAGGTGAAAAGTTGATTACTCGATGAACGATCGTTTATCCTAAAAATAGTCAAGTTAGAGAAATGAAAGGACTAATTGGTTTAAATAGAGATTGATCATATCCTATTTCTACTAGTGAAACCTCCTTGATTGATTGTTAAGTGTATTGGAAACACATCTTTTCAATCTATCAAGTGTTAATCTTGTTATCAACATTTTACATAAGTGACTTCGTTTATGTGATCTTTGATTACGAAAGTACGGAGGTGAAAAGTTGATTACTCGATAAATATTCATTTTTTCTTTTATATCCATATAAATCAATTCCTATACTTAATTAAATACCTAATTTAATGAACCCATAATCCCCTAGATTTTATAAATTCCCAACTCATTTTAATTCTATTCATTTTCACTAGTTAAAAATAGTCTAGTATAAAAATAGTTTTCTTAAAACTAGTAGTATTAAAAATTGTCTTAATATAAATAGTCTTAATATAAATAGTCTAGTATAAATAGTCTTAATATAAATAGTCTTAATATAAATAGTCTAGTTAAAAATAGTCTAGTTAAAAATAGTCTTATATAAAATAGTCTTATATAAAATAGTCTTATATAAAATAGTTTAAATTAAAAATAGTGCATTTTAATTTAATTAATATTTAAAAACCCAATAATCTATTTTAGTATTTATTTCTCGCAATTTGTAACAAAAAATTATACGAAGCCCTGTTGGACAATCCTCGAGAGAAAAGACCTTGGTAGAACTCACCACAAACTACTTCTACCTCGTATATATTTGCGAGCGACTCAAGAACTCCTATTTTTAGGATAAGTTTTTTGGCCGATCAAATTTTGGCGCCGTTCTAAGGATTGTTTTAGGCCAAATATAATTTTTGTATACTTTTATTTATATCTTGTGATTTAATCTTTCTTTATTTCTTGCATCTTTTATTCATCTTGTTCTTAATTTTTTTTTTTTTTTAGGTCTGTGAATCTGTTTTCTAGTCTATGCGGGGCCGTAGGTCTCTTGCAAGAACCTTGGTACCATACAACGAAAACATTCATCCCGATTATCGAGTTGGAGATAGCACGGAAGATATTAGCGGTGAAGGAGAATTTTTGTGAAGAAAACACGAATCTTCCGATCAAGAAGAAAAGTCAAACGAAGAACATATGGCGAGACCAACAAACTTTGAAAGATTTTGCTAGGACCGGTGATCGGTACAACAACGTCATGCATACAACTTGGCGACAAAGACGAAATTATGAATTGAAATCCATTCATTTCAACCAACTCCCATCTTTTTATGGGATGCCAAACGAGGATCCTTTAAGTTTTATTCGTGATTTTTACTCGGTTGTCAATACCTTTCCATTACAACAATTGACCGAGGATCAATTAAAAATGAGGTGTTTTCCTTACACCTTAAAAGATCGAGCAAAAACATGGATTATGACGTTGCCACCAAATTCATTGGCTACTTGGGATGATGTGTGCAACAAATTCATGTCTAAATTTTATCCACATCATAAAACGGCGGATCTAAGGACCAAAATTGCGGCTTTTACGCAATCGGAGGGTGAACAATTTTTGAAGCATGGGATCGTTTCAAAACTCTTTTACTAGCATGCCCCCATCATCATTATCCTTTACCTTGTTTGAGTCAAACTTTTATGATGGGCTAACTCATAATTGCCAATTCTTGTTGACAATGCACTGGGAGATATAGGAACACTAACGGCGCAAGCCGCTTTTGATTTGTTTGAAAAACTTGCTATATCCTCCCAGCAAAAGAGTGCACGAGGCAGGAGAGTCGGAGCTAATGAAGTAAATTCCACCAGCGATCTCACTGCGCAAATTGCCGAGCTAACCAAACAAGTCCAACGACTTACAACTCAAGGAATTTCTCAACCACCCACAGCCATGCCATCTCAAGAAGTATTTTTCGCCGGTGGTGAATATAGTCATGCACCCAACATCAATCCCCCGACGAACCCTGAAGAGGTAAATGCTTTAAATAATTTTTACCAACGCCCCATAAATGACCCTTTTTCTGAAACCTATAATCCCGGTTGGCGAAATCACCCTAATTTCTCTTGGGGTGGGAATCATCACCAACAACCACCACCTCCTCAACATCAAAATTTGCAACAACCATATCAAAGACCGAACCAATTCCAAGGGTCGCCCTCAAACCAACCCAGAAAACCCTCATTAGAAGAAACACTTCAATCATTCATCCAAAACTCGGATCGAAGATTTGAAGCAATGGAAGCATCGATAAAGCAGTGAAACTCAAGTCGGGCAACTAGCAAATCAAGCGCAAAATAACCAGAAAGGAGGTTACCAAGTCAACCCGAACAAGCTAAAGCTATCACCACGCCGAGAACCGGTAAGATTTATAACAATCAAGTTGATTCCCCTTCTAATGATGATATTTCAATTATTGCAGAAACAAGGACGAAGATAAGGAGTCAAATGAAAATTCTAAAGAAGAAGTCCCCATCCCAACACTCCACAAATCTACAAATCCATACAAACCCCCAATACCTTTTCCAAGTCGACAAAAATGAAAAACTTGAGAAGCAATTTCTAAATTTTTTGATATGTCATCTAAAGTAAATGTAAACCTTCCTTTATTGGAAGTAATAAAAGTGTCAAAGATACGGAAAATTTTTCAAAGAATTACTCACGGATAAAAAGAAGTTTGGATATAGAGAAAAATCATTGTCTCGGAGGTTATGTACGCATTGCTCCAACAACGATTACCTCCCAAGCAAAGTGATCCAGAAGCTTCATCATAAATATCGCTATGGGAAAGCGGTAAGAAGACCCTTTGGTATGCTTGATCTTGGAGCGGTATAAATTTGATGCCATTATATATTTTTGAGCAACTTGATCTTGGTGAACTTAGCCCAACTAAAATATGTTTACAATTGGCGATAGATCGCTTCGTTATCTGTTGGAATTATCGAAGATATTTTGGTTGACATAGAGGGGCTTATTATTCCAGATTTTGTTGTCTTAGAAATGGGACAATGTCTAGAAAATAGAAAAGATCATTCTATTTTATTGGGAAGACCTTTCATGGCTACCATTGAAACAATAATTGATGTTAAAAGAGGAAAATTAACCATGAGTGTGTTAAATGAAACCGTGACATTTTACGTGTTTAATTCCCCTGTTCCTAGTTACGATTTATACGAGGAGTGTGCTTTTGTTGATATTATTGACAATTGCAGAAACTCTCATTATACAGAACAAGTAATGGAATGTTCGAGCTTAACCGGAAGTTGAAGGAGAATTGTGCGAAAATCTCTTACGAGGATTAAGATAGATAGTCTGAGTCGTTAATGGATAGCAAAGAAAAGAAATACCGGAGCTTAAAGAATTGCCTAAACATTTAAAATATGTTTTTCTTGAAGAAGGAAATAAAAACCCGTAATTATTAATGCAGAATTAAGCAAAGATGAAGAATTTCTTTTAATAGAAGTTTTGAAAAAATGCAAAGAGGCAATAGGATGGGGTTTGAGTGATATTAAGGGAATTAGCCCCTCAACATGTATGCACAAAATAATTCTAGAAGAGGGGGAAAAACCAAGAAGAGAAGCACAACGAAGATTAAATCCCAATATGCTAGAGGTAGTAAAAAGGGAAATTTTAAAATTACTAGCTGAGGGAATTATTTATCCGATTGCGGATAGTGAATGGGTAAGCCCGATACATGTGGTGCCAAAGAAAAGTGGCATAACAGTGATTGAAAATGATAAGGGAGAGCTAGTACCAACTAGGGTAACAACCGGGTGGCGGATGTGCATTGATTATCGAAAATTAAATGCCGCCACCAAAAAGGATTATTTTCCTCTACCTTTTATTGACCAAATGCTTGATAAACTTGCAGGACACAAATTCTCTTGTTTTCTTGATGGCCTTTGGGGTATTATCAAGTGGCGATTGCACCCGAGGACCAATCGAAGACCACATTCACATGCCCTTTTGGAACTTTTGCTTGTCGAAGAATGCCCTTTGGATTATGCAATGCACCGGGAACTTTTCAAAGGTGCATGTTGTCAATTTTCTCGGATATGATCGGCGATTCTATTGAGGTATTTATGGATGACTTTTCGGATTTGGATCATCTTTTGATGATTGCTTAAATAAATTGACCAAAGTACTTGAACGTTGTATTGAAAGCCATTTAACTCTCAGTTGGGAAAAAAGTCATTTTATGACAGAAAGTGGAATTGTGCTAGGCCATGTGGTGTCAAATCATGGAATTGAAGTCGACAAAGCAAAAATTGATGTCATTCAAAAATTACCGCCACCAAACAATGTAAAGGCAATCATGAGCTTTTTAGGACATGCCGGTTTTTATAGAAGGTTTATCAAAGATTTTTCAAAAATAAGTAAACCTCTATGCACTTTGCTTACCAAAGATGTTTCTTTCATTTTCGATGACGCTTGTCTCGACGCTTTTAAAACCTTGAAAGAGAAACTAACCACGGCACCAATCGTAATTGCCCCTGATTGGTCTTTACCTTTTGAAATTATGTGCGATGCATCGAGAAATTTGTTAGTGCGCTTTGGGCCAAAGAATTGATACAATGCTCCGTGTGGTTTATTACGCTAGTCTAACATTAAATGATGCGCGAGTTAATTATACGACAACCGAGAAAGAATTATTAGTTGTGGTTTTCTCACTGGATAAATTTAGATCTTATATTGTAGGATCTAAAGTGATTGTACATTCAGACCATGCAGCTTTACGACATCTGTTGAAAAAGCAACAAGCGAAACCTCGGTTGATTCGGTGGATTTTAATGCTTCAAGAATTTAATGTGGAAATAAAGGATCGAAAAGGAAGTGAAAATGTGGTCGCAGACCATTTGTCTCGTTTAAAAATAACAGAAGAAATAGATAACAAACATGAACAAATTGTGGACTCTTTTCCACATGAAAATCTATTTAAAATTTCTTCGGTACCTTGGTTTGCAGATATTGTGAATTATTTGGTTTGTGAAATGCTCCCAACTAACATTTCTTACCAAGAAAAGAAAAGGTTTTTATCATCATGCAAAAACTACTTCTGGGACGAACCATGCCTTTTTCGATTATGCAAAGATGAAATCATGAGGCGATGTGTCCCAGAAGATGAGCAACAAAGTGTACTAACCTTTTGCCACGAACTTCATTGCGGAGGACATTTTGGCGGACAAAAGACCGCTAACAAAATTCTCCAATCTGGTTTGTATTGGCCATCCTTATTTAAAGACGCATATCATTTTTGTGTTCAGTGCGATAGGTGTCAACGAACTGGTACTATCGGAAAAAGAAATGAGATGCCCCTCACGATCAATTTGGTCGTAGAAATTTTTGATGTATGGGGAATTGATTTTATGGGACCATTCACTAAATCTGGAAATTTTGAGTACATTCTTTTAGCAGTCGATTATGTATCCAAGTGGGTTGAGGCAATCCCCACAAGGACTAATGATGCTAATATTGTTGTTAAGTTTGTACGGGAATACATAATCGGCCGTTTGGTTCCCAAGGCAATAATCAGTGATGGGGGATCTCACTTCTGCAACAAGTTATTTGACAAGCTTATGGCCAAAAATGGCATAAATCACAAAATTGCAACTCCCTACCATCCACAAACGTCGGGTCAGGCTGAAACAAGCAACCGACAAATAAAAGGGATCTTGGAAAAAGCGTAAGCCCAACTCGAAAAGATTGGGCTGAAATATTGGTCGATGCACTTTGGGCATACCGAACTGCATTCAAGAGTCCATTGGGAATGAGCCCTTACCGTCTAGTCTATGGAAAAAATTGTCACCTTCCAGTTGAAATCGAACATAAAGCTTATTGGGCAATTAAGGCCGTTTCAATGGAATTGAAAAAAGGCTGGACAGAAAGATCGCTACAAATATCCGAACTAGACGAGTTAAGAAAGCGAAGCATACGAGAACTCTCTGATTTACAAAGACAAAGTCAAGAGACTTCATGACCGGAAACTTACCCTCAAGCACCTTGAACCAGTGCGAAAGTACTTTTATTTAATTCTCGTTTGCGATTATTTCCGGGTAAGCTAAAATCACGCTTGGACAGGACCCTTCGAGATCGAGGAAGTATTTCCATACGGAGTAATTAGACCGATAAATCCTCAAACCAAAGAGTCATTTCAGTGAACGGACACGAGGTAAAGCCTTATTTTGAAAATCAGAAAATTCCTCACGGAGAGAGCATAACCCTTGAAGATCCGTCGCACGACTAAAACAGGAAGTTGTCAAGCTAATGACATTAAACGAGCCCTTATTGGGAGGGAACCCAATTTATTTATTGTTTTTCTTATTATTTATTTTCTAAAAAATCTAAAAAATCAAAAAAATCTAAAAAATCAAAAAAATCTAAAAAAAATAAATTTCTTTTCAAATATGGAGTCATCATCTTCCACAAAAAAATTTTACACAGTCTGCATTTTTGGTGGATCTAGTTATGGAAAAGATGCATGCTTTATTGAAGCAGCACACAACTTGGGTCGTACTTTAGGAGAAAAATGCATTCATGTAGTTTACGGAGGAGGAAGTCTAGGATTAATGGGACGAGCTGCTGCTTCTGCCTATATGGAAGGAGTAAGAGTATTGGGAGTAATCCCAAAACCTCTGGCCGAAAGTAAAATCACCGGTCAACTATTGGAGATGAGTTTAGATCTGAATATGCAAGATCGCATAACTCACATGATAAATAATTAAGCGCCTTTATCGCCCTTCCGGTGGTTTTGGCACCCTTGAGGAACTTTTTCATGTGGTTACGCAGGCCCGACTAAATGTTCATCAAAAACCAATAGGAGTGCTTAATGTCAATGGTTTCTTTGATGGTTTCTTGTCTTTCATCGACTACTCTGCCGAAAAGGGCTTTATTTCCGAGCGTGCAAAGCGAATCATAGTCGTTGCAACAACACGAGAAGAACTTATCAAAAACTCAATGAATTTGTTCCTCAACCAGATCCGACTCTAGCTAAAATTATGCAGGTAGAAGATTTTATGAGAAAGCGAAAAGTGGATTCATTCCTCTCCCTTTGATAACCCATGACGGACCTCTTGTATTTTTACTTTACGCCGTGTGTAATAATCGTGCTAAATGATGGCGGCTTAAGGAGTTTCTTCTTGATCTCTTGACGCGCATCTATTCGCGATTTATGTATTCTTTGTAATTTTTATTTCGTGTTTTGCTTTTATAAAAACTTTGATGGCAGCGTAAGGCGACTCTTCGGACTTTCTTGATGCGCATCTAAAAAATTATGTTATACTTACGAGTATATTTTATTTTCTTTTGTGTGTGCCTCGTATATTTATTCTCTTGCAGATTCTAAAAGGCGTTAGGCTCAGACATCAACTTTCTTAACAGGGAGTATTCTGCTTTTCTGCATTGATTTTTATTTTTTATTTTATAAACTGAGGACAGTTTTATTTTCAAGTTTGGGGGTGGTTTGTTTTAATATTTTGGTGTGTTGTAATTTTGGTGTGGTTTGTTTAATAATTTTGGTGTGTTTTGATTGATTTGGTTATTTGCCTTAATTTTTTTTTCATATATATATATATATATATATTATTTTGATTTGTGAGATTTCTAGATCTGGCCATAACACCAATAAATTAGCTATATACAAGCTTCTAAAATTGTTTTAACCGGTAAAAAAATTGTATATTCCAAAATTTTGAGCCTTAATCTCTCTTTCCAAGCCTTGTAATTATCATATAAAATCGAGTCATTCGTTACCTTGAGAAAAGAAGAATCAATTGGTTGATGAAAAATAAAACTGAAATTTACTTAATTTGTGGAGTTTTTGATTTTTCATGCTTAAATAAAAAAATGATTTTCTGCAAAAATTCTATTCCCTAAAAAAAAAAAAAATAGGAGTCATTGGTGAAAAGAGCTACACGTTAGCAAATAACGGTGTGAAAGCTATCACCTAAAAAAAATAATAAATGACGAAAAGGAGAAGTGTTGAGCAGCAACAGCTGCCTAATTTTGGAAGTCTTAAATTTTGCGAAAAATAAAGGACTAACCATTGTTGGTGCGTAGGCTGTGTCTCGAGAAAAATTGGTGAAAAGAGCTACGTTAGCAAATAACGGTGTGAAAGCTATCACCTTTTACGAAAGAAAAATAATGAGATAGAAATTGTGTTAGTGAAAAGAGCTACACGTTAGCAAATAACGGTGTGAAAGCTATCACTAAAAGGGATGTAGTTTATGAGCGATTTGAATTAATTAGCGGTGAATTTCAATACACTCAATTTTGTGAAAATCACAATATTTGATGGCCGATGAAATTCTTCTTCATATTGAGTCGAAAAATAAGCGAGTGATCGAGCAACCATTAAAGGAGTCGTGTGAAGTCACGAGTGGGAAAGAAATAATCAACCTTTAGGAAACCTTGCATTTTGGAATTACAAAAATAAAAACCGTGTTTTAACTTCAAAATCGTTAGTAGATTTATTTTGAATCTTGATTCATTTTCTATCTTGTATAAAGTTGGTTATTGTGTATTAATGGCATTTTGATCTCTTTTTATCTTTATATATAATTATTTTTCTTAAATTTGTGTGTATTATTTTTATTTTTTATTTTGTGTCTTATTTTAATTTTTATTTTGTGTGTGATTAATAATGAGTCTTGCTCGGGACTAGCAAGAATTTAAGTGTGGGGTATTTGATTGGTGCATAATTGATCTAAAATTCATATACAAAATATTCATTTTAGGGCATAATTATCTTGATTTGTGATTAAAAATATATATTTCTGAGATATGTCCAAACATGAGCTAAAAATGGTTATTTCTGATTCGACATGAAGCATCAAAAGGACGGAAAACAAGATCAAATCCAACGAGGGAATTTTTCAAGGCAAAACGACCTACAACACGGCGCAAACAGACCGTGTAATGTAGGCCGTTTCACATCTGGCGCAACAAGGGCCGTGTCTTGGGCCGTTCACACACAGTAGGCATTTAGCGCCGTGTCCTCGCGCGTATTCGGAAGAGACCGAGTCACCACAAAGCGGCGCACAAACACGGGGCAAAGCCGGACCGTTTTTCATCGCCGTGTTTCAAAGATGCCATGCAAAATTAGTCCACTTTTGACCAACTTGTGAAATCAACCACAAGATATATTTTTGGTCAAAAATCTGAAAATTCAAAGACATGGGTGAAGTGTGAACAAAGAATTAAAAAAATGATATTACAATAGATATTTTGAATTAAATAATCAATTGTATTCTTGAAAATCACCTATAAAAGGACATGTTCACCCATTGCAAAATAACCCACATTCTTACCAAGAAATCCTCAACTTCTTGCTAAGAAATACTCCTTTCCTTTAGCAATATATTTTCCTTAGAACTTTCAATTTTAGTTCGTATTTTATTTTTGGTTTGAAGTTTTTCTTTCATTTAGTTTGTAATTGAAAAGTGCTTGATCAATAAGCACTTAGTATTTTACTTTCAATTTTTGTAAGCTTGTAACCTTTGAACAAGTTTGAAGTTATAATTTGAAGTTTGTTTCTTGCACTTTGATTCATCATATTCAAGTAAGTTTTATTTAATTTCTAGTAATTAAAAGTTTCTATATATATATATTATATATATCAATTATTTCTATTATAATTTTAGTTTGTATAAACCAATGAGTAGCTAATCTTTCTTCCTAGGGGAAGGGGGATTTCTATTAGGTTATATATTGAGTATTTGATTGATTTAAACTATTTTTAGGACTAATTGGTTTAAATAGAGATTGATCATATCCTATTTTTACTAATGAAACCTTCTTGATTGATTGTTGAGTGAATTGGAAACATATCTTTTCAATCTATCAAATGTTAATCTTGTTATCAACATCTTAAGATTGCGAAAGTGGTTAAGACATCTTTGATTACGAAAGTACGGAGGTGAAAAGTTGATTACTCGATGAGCGATCGTTTATCCTAAAAATAGTCAAGTTAGAGAAATGAAAGGACTAATTGGTTTAAATAGAGATTGATCATATCCTATTTCTACTAGTGAAACCTCCTTGATTGATTGTTAAGTGTATTGGAAACACATCTTTTCAATCTATCAAGTGTTAATCTTGTTATCAACATCTTAAAAAAGTGACGATTAAGACATCTTTGATTACGAAAGTACGGAGGTGAAAAGTTGATTACTCGATAAATATTCATTTTTTCTTTTATATCCATATAAATCAATTCCTATACTTAATTAAATACCTAATTTAATGAACCCATAATCCCCTAGATTTTATAAATTCCCAACTCATTTTAATTCTATTCATTTTCACTAGTTAAAAATAGTCTAGTATAAAAATAGTTTTCTTAAAACTAGTAGTATTAAAAATAGTCTTAATATAAATAGTCTTAATATAAATAGTCTAGTATAAATAGTCTTAATATAAATAGTCTTAATATAAATAGTCTAGTTAAAAATAGTCTAGTTAAAAATAGTCTTATATAAAATAGTCTTATATAAAATAGTCTTATATAAAATAGTTTAAATTAAAAATAGTGCATTTTAATTTAATTAATATTTAAAAACCCAATAATCTATTTTAGTATTTATTTCTCGCAATTTGTAACAAAAAATTATACGAAGCCCTGTTGGACAATCCTCGAGAGAAAAGACCTTGGTAGAACTCACCAAAAACTACTTCTACCTCGTATATATTTGCGAGCGACTCAAGAACTCCTATTTTTAGGATAAGTTTTTTGGCCGATCACCTGGTGGGTCCCAGTTGGGGGTCCACGGCACTGTAATAGCTGCCTAGTTTAGGGTGTTACAGAATTGGTATCGGAGCGTGGTTTTGAATACTACCTTCCGAGTCATGTCTCATTTGAAATCATCGTTCATCAGACTAGTATCATTGGACTTTCGCGTCACGTGTGACCTGTGCAAGAGCCGAGCCCCTCAGACCATAGAACAGTAAGATTTGTGACGCCATGGTATAATTTCTGGCAATAGAATCACTCATTCATCATTCAACAGTCAACAATCCACTTTCATCATTTTCATTTTTGATCAAGTCGATCATGTTAATTCATTAATCACTCAGTTCATTTCATTGTTCAGTTGTTGATCTTGAGGATCATATCATTAATCTTGTTAACTTGTTCAAGATAATCATTTCAAGAATTTCACCAGATAATCACGTCACTGTAATACCCTCGCCTTTAATATTGTATTTCATGATTTAAGTTAAGTATTGTTGCACCATATCTGTGATGTGTAGCATGTACCGACGAATTATGTTAAGTTGGATTCATGGTCATTCATACTATATTAGTTGTTGGGTGATATTGCGAAAATTCCATTTATGCTCGTTATAGTACTTAACGTACGTTAACATGTATTCTTAACGTACGCTATGAAGGCCGCCTTACGTACGTAACACCGATACGTTAACGTACGTAATGCGGAAGATTCCCCAGCAATCCGCCTTTCGGCGGGTGGGGTCGAGCAAGGGTAGCTGGTCGGGAGTCGATCGCGACAGCCAAGTCAACGGCCACTACGTACGTAATAGCCGCTTGGTTACGTGCGTAACGAACTGCGTGTTTTTAGGCAGTGAGTTTGATGAAATTGGTTACGTACGTAATGATCATAAGATTACGTACGTAAAGGATATAACGTACGTTAACCACGTTCGTTAATGTACGTAATGTCGATTCGGATTATAAATGTAGGACTTGCCATTCATTTCCTACTCGACCTTTTCAATCTCCCGACTAAGGAACGATTCCCTTCCCTTCCAACTTCGTTTCTAAGCCTTTCTAACTTGTGTTGGAGCCTCAACACTTGATTGGTGACTTGGAGAAGCTAGAGATTGAAGTATATTCCTTGAAGTGTTGGTGTTGTTCTTCATTTTAAGGTTGGTCTTTCTTTAACTCATATCAATTCCATGTTTCTGATGATGTTAGTAGATAAATACTTCACATAATGATAGTTTAGATTAGTGTAAACATGATAAGTTAATTGAATCATACTCAAATCAAGTGAAGATAAATTTTGAAGGTATTAGTATTGCTTCTTGAGGTAAATAACTTCATAATATGATTGTGTTGATTATGATATACATTAAAACTGAGGTATAGCATGATAATCGGAAGTTGATTTTAGTCTCTACACTAGGAACATGTTAGAGATGATGTCCTTAATGATTAAAAGTGAGAAATGTTAAGATTGTCTTGAACATTCTATTGATCCTTAAAGGTTGCATGAAACCATGATTTTGGCCTTTAAAACCTTTGTGATGGAATTTTGGAAAGATGATGTTAACCCTTTGAAGATGATTTTGTTAGATGGATGAAATTACTTCAAAATCTCAAGTATCCAATGGTATAACTAGGCATTTAATAAATTCTTCAAAGTAAAACAATGAATGTTGATAGGAGGAAGTTGTAATCTCCGTGCGTTGAATTTATCGATTTCACCAAAGAGTGTTAATCACTACATTAATAGGTTAATAATGTTCTTAAGAGAGTTGTGTTGAATATGACGATACAAATACGGTAGATGAATAGCGAATTCCATTTCATTAATCCGTGCATGTCTAGAGGAGTAAATTAAGATAATGTTCTTAACTCACTAAAAACTTGAACTTACGTTTCATATAATAATCAAGTTTTGAATGAAATCGTCGGTAAATAATGAAGAATGTAATTAAACACAACTTATATCGTAATTGGAAGTGTCGATGATTTGAAACGATATCCTCACGATATTACATTGATGATAAATGGACATCAAGAATTTGACATCAAGATTAGAATATGTAATGAACATGATAAACATGCGATGATTTGTAATAAGAACATTAAAATGGTCAATAGGATAATCTATTTATTCAAAGTGAATTTACGAATATTGTTCATGCGATAATACCATTATCATACGAATGTGTTGTTGAATGGATTATATTTCATTCAAGGTTGCTTGTTCACGTGAGTATTGTTAGACGAGGATACCGTTCGTTTGACCATTCAAAGAAGGATTATTCGTCTACGGAATTGAGGCAAGTTATCTTGCTTGGTTATAGTGATGGTTGAATTCTTGTGATTATTATGCAGTTCGTGTGTATGAAATGTTACGATAATCTATGATTCGTGATATGGTGATACCCTTGATCGTATTGTCATGGTGTTGGGGATGATACCCCGGAATTACCGTCCTTATTACCGTTAGTTCTTTTGAGCTTTGTTGACACTTCGGTGAGTTGTTCGATTCCTCGTAAAAGTGTAATTCGTTGAGTTTCGTTGTCATGTTGTATCGTGACATCTCTGGAGTCATATCTGCGCGCCGATTGGTTATGTGTAGGATTTTTAGCCGGGCACTTGATGATCATGCGTGGATGTTTTCCGCATTTAGATCGTGCACACGAGGCGTAGTTCGTGAGGCTAATTAGGTACATCGTCCCACGTATATTACGGATTCCGTATACGGGGTGGACATGTGCACGGACACATTTCGGATCGGGCGTCTTGTGACGTCCGTCTTGAGCCATAGTATGTGGTCGTTCGTATACTTGATTATGTTTCGACAGTTGGGGTGATTGTTTATACGCCTTGGGTATATTCGATGGTCGGTGGATTTCTTTGAAATCGGTATATATATGAATTGTATAATGCCATGAGAATTATTATCATGTATAGTGACCTGTGGTTTGGGGCGAAATACTTGTATTTCGGGGCGAGAAAGGGCAAGGCACGGGAGGAGCACAATGGCGACGGAGGATTCGATGTATGCTATTTGGGGGCCGAGTCTTTTAGTTGTTCGGTTATGTTTTAAGCGTGACTTTCATTTTATTTTTGTGTCGGATGAATGTACTAAAACTTGTTAGTCGCCCATCGTCATATAGTGCATCTGTGTTTGGATCTGTGTATGTTTGCTTGTATTTAAAAATATGAATAACTCATACTCCACACCGGGTTTTGATAAATATCGTGGTACGGTGCCACGTTGTCGGATTTTAAGTGTATTTTGTGATATTGCACAGTGGGTCCCGGGAGGGATCCACGGCCTTTGTAATGGCCACCTTGTTTTTGGGTATTACGAGAAGATGGTATCGGAGCGCGTGTGTTTTTATTTTGAGTCATTGTAGGATCGAAATAGCATCAAGAAAACTTCGTGCCACGTGTAACTTTGTGCAAGCGCGACCGTCGAATACGGTATGTTCTCATGAACCATAATTTGATTTACGGCATGGTATTGACGATGTATTGGTCTCCTTACTTATCTTGGCATCTTGCTACCATGAGGCAAAATTCATCTATTGAAGAGAACCTAAATTAATTATGTGATTGGAATTGTTTCGACTTAATGTTGATATGATATTGAGTGTGTAACACTTGTAGTGCAGTGACTCTTTACAATTGCTTTGTTGGATAGGAAATTCCTGTTGTTATTAACTTAGCATGAATTGTGATTGATAAATCAAAGTACTTGTGACTTGATTCTTTCGGTATGGAAAGGAACCTTAGGGGCCGTGGCGAGAGGGGCGAGGCCGCGGAAGAGGCCGAATTCGATACCACGAGCTATGAGACGCGAATGTGGAGCGAGTTCCCGCGACGGTGGTCGCCTTCTCGGGACCAATCACACCACACGGAGAGAATGCACGTGCCGATCCTTACACCGTGATGCAGGCATGATGGCCCAAATGACCCAAATGGGTGGTGATGGAAACTATGCAAAGGAATACTCTTGGTCAACGGCGGGGACAACGGCCTCCGCCCACAGTACTGGCGGGATCGTGAGCCGGATTATTAGCGACATATCACGTCGGCGACCTCCGACTTTTGAAGGCTCATCGAGCTGCCGACATTGTACCTTTGGATAGAACATTTCGAGAAACTGACCGAGATGGTGGAGTGCCCAGAGGAAAATCGAGTTCTTTGTGGCGACTACTACCTTAGTAAGAGTGCCCATACTTGGTGGCTTTACGTGAGGCTGCCGAAGGCGCAGTACTTGGGAGGAATTTAAGACTCTTATGCTAGATCGTTACTATCCTGCACCCCTCCGTGAAGCCAAAGTCCGAATTATTAAACCCCACCCATCGGAAGACGAAGATGTGTTAGCAATTCTGAAAAATTCCAAGTACTTCTCCCTTTTGCTACGTCGGTTGTCCGTTCGGAAGGCGATAAAATCAAATATTTCCTCAAGAGGCTTAAACCCCGAATGAGGATGCAATTACTCAATCACCACTTTATGCGACCTTAGGAGTTTATTGAGAAGGCTTTGGAGTATGAACTTCTGCGAAGGAGATTTCTAAGAGACAACCTCGGTTTTCCAACAAGAGATCCAGAACTGCACCCAAGGAGACAAGAACGGGGTATTCAAGAAACCCCGGCTGTACCAAATCCTTCCGAGCGGCCACCTATGGCACCAAAACCGGCGAGGAACGCACTCTCGGGCAATCGGCTCACTGCCGTGTGTTATAAGCGTGGGGACCGAGGGCATATCAGCTCCAAGTGTCCGGCCGTTACTGTCACACTTGCGGGAAGAACGGTCATCGCTCGCTATTGCCGGTGGACTCGGGCGTGCCCAGAAGCATCTCTTGCTCAGTCTGATCTTGTTCAGAACGTGCTCCTCCATCCGCTTCTTACCGGACTAAGGCGAACAAAGGGATAGGCCGTGGAAACCAAGTTGGTACACCTTAGGGGTTGCAAAACCCGAGTTCTGAGATGAAGAAAGCCGATGATCCGAAGCCCGGCATGATTGCAGTACTCTCGAGATCCACTCTCGGCCGTTTGTGTTCTTTTTGATCGGTGCTTCACACTCCTTTTTGTCTAGTTCTTGCTTGAGTCGTTTGCATTTGAATCGTGTTATCAATTGTGAACCTTATGTAATTGGTCTACCCGATGGTAGAAGAATTATTGGGAGTCGTGAAGTCTGAATCGTCAGATTAGCATAAACAACCGTGAGTGGTTGTCGACTTGATTGTGGTGGATTTACCTAAAGATGATGTAATCTTGGGTATTGATGGATGGATCGTCACGATTCCGTCCTTAGCGTCCGTAAGCGAATGGTGACCGTCACATCGGATGATGGCGTCGAGTGTATTTTTAGGTGATAATCCCAATCATTACGGAAGAGTCATCGGGCTATGAAGGCTATGCGATTACTAAACGAGGATGCATTGGTTATTGGTGTTACATGACTAAGACGGTGATCGGCGGTCAAATTGATTGATATTCCGGTAGTTCGAGATTATCCGGATGTATTTCGGACGAGCTTCGGGAATACCCCCACGGCGAGAGGTGGAATTCACCATTGAGTTGGAGCCAGGGCGTCCCCACTTTCGAAAGCACCATACCGTATGGCCCCACCGAGATGCGGGAATTAAAAGACAACTCGAAGAATTAATCGAGAAAGTACGTTCGACCCAGTGCATCCCCTTGGGAGCGCCGGTGTTATTAAATGCGGAAGAAGGACGGATCATTGCGTTTGTGTATTGATTACGGGAGGTGAACAAGGTAACAATTAAGAACAAGTATCCTTTACCTCGCATCGATGACCTATTGGATCAGCTCGAGGAGCCGTATTTTCCAAGATCGACTTGAGGTCGGGTACCACCAGTGCGGATTCGAGTCGACGTCCGAAGACGACTTTCGCACTTTTTATGGGCATTATGAGTTCGTTGTCATGCCATTGGATGACTAATGCACTGCGGTATTCATGGAATTGATGAATCGGGTTTTATTAATTATCTGGATCGTTTTGTAGTCGTTTTTATTGACGATATCTTGGTCTACTCTCGTGATCATGAGGAGCATGAGCGTCACCTCCGCCAGTTCTCGATGCGTTAAGGCGAGAACAACTCTATGGAAAATTTTCCAAGTGTGAATTCTGGATGTCTGAAGTTATTTTTAAGGTCATGTGATATCAACGGAGGAGTAAGAGTAGACCCACGAGAAGACGGAAGCTATCAGGCCAGCTACCCAGAAGAACGTGAAGGAAGTTCGTAGTTTTAAGGTCTAGCAAAGCTATTACAGACGATTCGTGGAAGGATTTTCCAAAATTGCTCAACCGATGACTAATCTGTTGAGAAAAGATAAGAAGTACTTGTGGTGGAAGCATGTCGGCAAAGTTTTGATGAACTCAAAGGTCGATTAATTTCAGCACTGTTTTGGTACTACCTAGAGGGACGGAAGGATTCGCGGTATACGGCGATGCATCGAGGCGGGGCCTTGCTGCGTATTAATGCGGGGCGGGAAAGTGATCGCCTATGCGTCAGACGATTGCGTCCTTACGAGGTCAACTACCCGACTCATGACTTGGAGTTAGCGGTAGTAGTGTTTGCTTTAAAAATCGCGCCACTATCGTATGGAGTTACCGCGATTTTACGGACCACAAGAGCACGAAGTATATTTTTACCCGAAGGAGTTGAATATGAGACAAAGGAGGTGGTTAGAGCTAATCAAAGACTATGATATCGAGATCCTTTATCATCCGAGGCAAGGCAAACGTGGTTGCCGATGCCTTGAGCCGCAAGGCAGTGCGGGAGCAGAATGCTAGCTCGTTTGACCGCCCGAGAGGAGTTGCGATTAGAGTTCATGAGACCGAGAGATTGAGGTCCTGGATACAACGCATTCGAGGGCAGTGTGCATGCTTGAGATTTCACCATCCATTGATGAGACGATCGGGGCCAAGCAGATGTCGGACCCATTCTTATCGATTCGAGGAGAAATCGATCGGGAAGGCCCCTGGTTGTGGTTCACGAGGATGGGTATTACGCTTTAAAAATCGAGTGTGTGTACCGAGACGAAGAGTTGAGGAATACTATTCGAAGGAGGCTCATGCTACCCGTATTCCATACACCCGGATCAAACAAAATGTATAAGGATTTGAAGCCGTATTATTGGTGGGGTAATATGAAGCGGAGGTTGCCGAGTTCGTTTGAAATGTATGACACTGTCGGAGTCAAGATTGAGCATCAACGACCCGGTGGCATGATGAGACCGCTTCCTATTCCCGAGTGGAAGTGGGAAGACATATCGATGGACTTTATTACTAGTTTGCCGACGAGCCGTCGAGGCATGAATACGATTTGGGTGGTTGTGGATCGATTGACTAAATCAGCCCACTTCTTGGAGATCAAGGATACTTGGGGCCCTGAGAGATTGGCCCAATTATTCATCAAAGAGATTGTGAGACTGCATGGCACCCCTAAGAGTATTGTATCAGATCGGGACGGGACGGTTCGTGTCGCACACGGAAGGCGGTTCATCGTGCTATGGGTACACGGTTGAACTTGATCTGACTTTTCATCCTCGGACCGACGGTCGATCGAGAGGACAATTCAAACTCTAGAGGTTATGTTGTGGGGATGTGCTCTCGATTGGAAGCTTGATGGGAAGCCCAACCGCCGTTGGTAGAATTCACATACAATAACACTGGCACGCCTCGATCATGATGGCACCTTATGAGGCACTATATGGTCGTCGTTGTAGGTCCCCATTGTCTTTGGGACGAATTATCTGAATCTATTGGTACGGAACTCGATATGTTATTGGCGGCTCGCGAGAAGATTTCCCGATCAAGAGCCGTCTATTATGACCCAAAGCCGCCGAAATCATATGCGAGATAATCGACGACCACTCGAGTTTGAAGTTGGTGACCATGTACTGGTCAAAGTATCTCCTACTAGAGGTGTTTTTCGATTCGGGAAGAGAGGCAAATTGAGCCCAAGGTATATTGGTCCGTTTGAGATCCTGGAACGAGTAGGCGACCTAGCCTATCGTTTAGCATTACCACCGACTTTGAGTCGGATTCACAACGTATTCCATGTATCTCGATTAAGGAAGTATGTTGCTGATCCAAGTCACGTTATTCAATTCGACGAGGTCGAAATAGCCGACGACCATTCGTATGAGGAGCGGCTGTGCGAGATACTCGAAAGGAGAATTAAGCAGTGAGGAACAAGGCGATTCCCTTATTAAAAATTCGGTGGTCAAGACACGGAGTCGAGGAAGCTACGTGGGAGGCGAAGATAGCATGCGAGAGAGATACCCCCATTTTACCCCTTAGTTTGGGGACGAAACTCCTTTTAAGGGGGAGTATGTAATACCTCGCCTTTAATATTGTATTTCATGATTTAAGTTAAGTATTGTTGCACCATATACGTGATGTGTAGCATGTACCGACGAATTATGTTAAGTTGGATTCATGGTCATTCATACTATATTAGTTGTTGGGTGATATTGCGAAAATTCCATTTATGCTCGTTATAGTACTTAACGTGCGTTAACATGTATTCTTAACGTGCGCTATGAAGGCCGCCTTACGTCGTAACACCGATACGTTAACGTCGTAATGCGGAAGATTCCCGACAATCCGCCTTTCGGCGGGTGGGGTCGAGCAAGGGTAGGCTGGTCGGGAGTCGATCGCGACGGCCAAGTCAACGGCCACTACGTGCGTAATAGCCGCTTGGTTACGTGCGTAGAATTTGCGTGTTTTTAGGCGGTGAGTTTGATGAAATTGGTTACGTACGTAATGATCATAAGATTACGTGCGTAAAGGCTATAACGTCGTTAACCACGTTCGTTAACGTCGTAATGTCGATTCGATTATAAATGTAGGACTTGCCATTCATTTCCTACTCGACCTTTTCAATCTCCCGACTAAGCGATTCCCTTCCCTTCCAACTTCGTTTCTAAGCCTTTCTAACTTGTGTTGGAGCCTCAACACTTGATTGGTGACTTGGAGAAGCTAGAGATTGAAGTATATTCCTTGAAGTGTTGGTGTTGTTCTTCATTTTAAGGTTGGTCTTTCTTTAACTCATATCAATTCCATGTTTCTGATGATGTTAGTAGATAAATACTTCACATAATGATAGTTTAGATTAGTGTAAACATGATAAGTTAATTGAATCATACTCAAATCAAGTGAAGATAAATTTTGAAGGTATTAGTATTGCTTCTTGAGGTAAATAACTTCATAATATGATTGTGTTGATAATGATATACATAAACCTGAGGTATAGCATGATAATCGGAAGTTGATTTTAGTCTCTACACTAGGAACATGTTAGAGATGATGTCCTTAATGATTAAAAGTGAGAAATGTTAAGATTGTCTTGAACATTCTATTGATCCTTAAAGGTTGCATGAAACCATGATTTTGGCCTTTAAAACCTTTGTGATGGAATTGTTGGAAAGATGATGTTAACCCTTTGAAGATGATCTTTGTTAGATGGATGAAATTACTTCAAAAATCTCAAGTATCCAATGGTATAACTAGGCATTTAATAAATTCTTAAAAGTAAAACAATGAATGTTGATAGGAGGAAGTTGTAATCTCCGTGCGTTCAATTTATCGATTTCACCAAAGAGTGTTAATCACTACATTAATAGGTTAATAATGTTCTTAAGAGAGTTGTGTTGAATATGACGATACAAATACGGTAGATGAATAGCCGAATTCCATTTCATTAATCCGTGCATGTCTAGAAAAGTAAATTAAGATAATGTTCTTAACTCACTAAAAACTTGAACTTACGTTTCATATAATAATCAAGTTTTGAATGAAATCGTCGGTAAATAATGAAGAATGTAATTAAACACAACTTATATCGTAATTGGAAGTGTCGATGATTTGAAACGATATCCTCACGATATTACATTGATGATAAACTGGACATCAAGAATTTGACATCAAGATTAGAATATGTAATGAACATGATAAACATGCGATGATTTGTAATAAGAACATTAAAATGGTCAATAGGATAATCTATTTATTCAAAGTGAATTTACGAATATTGTTCATGCAATAATACCATTATCATACGAATGTGTTGTTGAATGGATTATATTTCATTCAAGGTTGCTTGTTCACGTGAGTATTGTTAGACGAGGATACCGTTCGTTTGACCATTCAAAGAAGGATTATTCGTCTACGGAATTGAGGCAAGTTATCTTGCTTGGTTATAGTGATGGTTGAATTCTTGTGATTATTATGCAGTTCGTGTGTATGAAATGTTCTGATAATCTATGATTCGTGATATGGTGATACCCTTGATCGTATTGTCATGGTGTTGGGGATGATACCCCCGGAATTACCGTCCTTATTACCGTTAGTTCTTTTGAGCTTTGTTGACACTTCGGTGAGTTGTTCGATTCCTCGTAAAAGTGTAATTCGTTGAGTTTCGTTGTCATGTTGTATCGTGACATCTCTGGAGTCATATCTGCGCGCCGATTGGTTATGTGTAGGATTTTTAGCCGGGCACTTGATGATCATGCGTGGATGTTTTCCGCATTTAGATCGTGCACGAGGCGTAGTTCGTGAGGCTAATTAGGTACATCGTCCCACGTATATTCGGATTCCGTATACGGGGTGGACATGTGCACGGACACATTTCCGGATCGGGCATCCGTGACGTCCGTCTTGAGCCATAGTATGTGGTCGTTCGTATACTTGATTATGTTTCGACGGTTGGGGTGATTGTTTATACGCCTTGGGGTATATTCGGTGGTCGGTGGATTTCTTTGAAATCGGTATATATATGAATTGTATAATGCCATGAGAATTATTATCATGTATAGTGACCACGTGGTTTGGGGCGAAATACTTGTATTTCGGGCGAGAAAGGGCAAGGCACGGGAGGAGCACAATGGCGACGGAGGATTACGATGTATGCTATTTCGGGGCCCGAGTCTTTTAGTTGTTCGGTTATGTTTTAAGCGTGACTTTCGTTTTATTTTGTGTCGGATGAATGTACTAAAACTTGTTAGGTCTGCCCATCGTCATATGGTCTGCACTGTTTGGATCTGTGTATGTTTGCTTGTATTTAAAAATATGAATAACTCATACTCCACACAGGTTTTGATAAATATCGTGATACGGTGCCACGTTGTCGGATTTTAAGTGTATTTTGTGATATTGCTGGTGGGTCCCGGGAGGATCCACGGCCGTAATGGCCTTGTTTTTGGGTACATTACGATCACTTCAGTTGATCATTCATGTAATCATTGTGTTTGAGCGCGTATGCTCATTTTCATCATTTCATAATGTAATCATAATGTGATATTCATGCGAGATATATAATCATCATATGACTTTCCACTTCAATATGGAAAGAGCTGGCAGAGGACGCGGGGGAAGAGGTCGTGGTGGGGGCCGAAACCCGAGAGCTCGTGTGAACACACGCGCTAATGCCAGGAATAATGCTAACTCATCGAGCAGTGACGCTGCCACTCATTCACCTGGACGTAATCATTCACTATCAGGGAGTCGTACCCGGGACACAGCTCAGTCAGAAGGTGTTCGGGTTGATCCACGCGCTTTTATGCAGGGCATGATGGCCCAAATGACTCAGATAGCACAACTAATGGAGACAATGCATAACTCAACTACTCAAAATCAGCAGGCTCCTCCGCCGCCACCTCAGAGGCAAGAGAGGGGTGTGAGCAGTATCATTGGCGACATCTCTCGCCAGAGACCACCTACCTTCGAGGGCTCATCTGAGCCGGCAGATATCATTCACTGGCTTGAACATTTCGAGAAACTGTTTGCTATGGTGGACTGTCCTGAGAGACACAAAGTTTCAGTTGCGGCTTACTATCTGGGTAAGGGCGCACATTCATGGTGGTTGTCGTTGAAGCCCACTGACGGATCTTGTACATGGGATCAATTCAGGACTCTCATGATGGAGAGGTATTATCCGACCCCACTCAGGGAGGCCAAGTTGTCAGAATTACTCACTCCCGACCTCTCAGCGGACGATGATGTTCTCGCCATTGCCGAGAAATTTCAGGAGCTACTTCCGTTCACCTCGTCCATTATTCACTCCGAGGCGGACAAGATCAAGTATTTCAGCAAGAGGTTGAAGCCTCGTATGCGGATGCAGTTGCTTAATCACAATTTCACCACGTTCGCCGAATTTATTGAGAAAGCTCTTACTTATGAGCTTACTGCTAAGGAAATTGCCAAGCAACAACCTTCATCTGCTGGCAAGAAGTCTAAGAATCGTAACCAGTCTGACGGCAGTCAGGCCACTTTCAAGAAACCTCGTGCGGGCTCTACTTTTTCTGAGCGACCTCCTATGACGCCTAGACCCGTGGAATCTCAGTCACGAGCGGCCAGTTCGGCCATCACCTGTTTCAACTGTGAAGAACAGGGTCATTTCAGCACCAAGTGTCCGAGGCAGACTGTCACGTGCCATAACTGTGGGATTGCTGGGCATAAGGCCCGTTTTTGCCGAAGAGACTCTAAACCTACTCCGGCGTCATCTCAGGCCCCGAGACATTCAGCGGTGCAGAATCAGGCCACTCAGTCCGCGTCGTTCAAGACGACATGAGCAAATAAAGGCGGAGCCAAGAGCTATCAGACGGGGGCGTCCGGTTCGGGGCCGGTAAGCCCCGAATTTATGAGATGAAGAAGACCGACAATCCAGAGGCCCGGATAATCTCAGGTACACTCGATATTCTATCTCAACCTGTGTGTACCCTTTTTGATACTGGTGCATCGCATTCATTCATTTCCGAGTCATGTTTGAGTAGACTACGTCTGGGTAGTGCTTCTAGTTGTGAGCCTTATGTCATTGGTCTACCTGATGGTAGAAGAATTATCAGGAATCGTGAGATTAAGGATTGTCCGATTCAGCTTCATGGCCGTGATTGGCTAGCAGACCTAATCGTGGTGGATTTACCAAGGGACGACGTCATTCTGGGTATTGATTGGATGGATCGTCACGATGCCGTCATTAGTGTACGTAAGCGTATGGTCACTATCATTTCAGACGATGGGGTCGAATGTGTATTTCAGGGAGGTAATCCCAGCTGTTCTGGGAGAGTCATTAACTTGATGAAAGCAGTGAGATTACTCAATCAGGGATGTGTCGGTTATTGGTGCTATATGACCAAGACCGAGAAACCATCAGTAATGTTGACGGATATTCCTATAGTGAGAGAATATGCCGATGTATTTCCAGATGAGTTACTTGGTTTGCCTCCACAGAGAGATGTGGAATTCACGATTGAGTTGGAGTCCGGTACGTCCCCGATATCGAAGGCACCGTATCGGATGGCCCCGACCGAAATGCAGGAGTTGAAGAATCAATTAGAGGATTTGACCGAGAAGGGTTATATTCGACCGAATGCGTCCCCGTGGGGAGCACCAGTGTTATTTGTCAAGAAGAAGGATGGTTCGTTCCACTTGTGTATTGATTACCGGGAATTGAACCGGGTGATGATCAAGAATAAATATCCTCTACCCCGTATCGATGATCTTTTGGATCAACTTCAGGGAGCTTCAGTATTTTCCAAGATCGACTTAAGATCTGGATATCATCAGTTGCGAATTCGAGAGTCGGATATCGCTAGGACGGCGTTCCGAACACGCTATGGTCATTATGAGTTTGTGGTTATGCCGTTTGGGTTAACTAATGCACCTGCGGTATTCATGGAGTTAATGAATCGGGTTTTCATCGACTATTTGGATCAGTTCGTGGTTGTATTTATTGATGACATTTTAATTTATTCTCGTGACCGGGAAGAACACGAGTTTCACCTTCATCAGGTGCTCGACGTGTTGAGACGAGAGCAACTTTTTGGAAAGTTTTCCAAATGTGAGTTCTGGATGTCCGAAGTGACGTTTCTCGGACATGTAATTTCATCAGACGGAGTTCGTGTCGACCCTCAGAAGACGGAGGCTATTCGAGATTGGCTATCTCCGAAGAATGTTAAGGAAATCCGAAGTTTCCTCGGATTAGCTGGTTATTATCGGCGATTTGTGGAAGGATTTTCTAAAATCGCTCAAGCCATGACGAACCTTTTACGGAAAGATAAGAAGTACACGTGGTCCGACGCGTGTCAACAGAGTTTTGAGGAACTCAAGAGCCGATTAATTTCAGCACCTGTCCTTTCTTTACCGCAAGGGACGAAAGGATTTGTAGTTTATAGTGATGCGTCCGGGCAAGGTCTCGGATGTGTACTAATGCAGAACGGTAAAGTCATTGCTTATGCTTCACGACAGTTGAGACCTTACGAGGTTAATTATCCGACACACGACCTGGAGCTAGCAGTCGTGGTTTTCGCATTAAAGATTTGGCGTCATTATCTTTATGGCGTTACCAGTCAGATATTCACCGATCACAAGAGTTTAAAGTATATATTTACTCAGAAGGAGTTAAATATGCGACAGAGACGGTGGTTGGAACTAATCAAAGATTATGATATTAAGATACTTTACCACCCGGGCAAGGCGAACGTTGTCGCCGACGCCTTGAGTCGTAAGTCCATTCAGGAACAGATGCTTACTCGATTAACGGATTGAAGGAACTTCAAGAATTTCGAGACCGAGATCGAGTGCAGTTACAGCGAGTACAAGGGCAACTTTGTACGTTAGAGATTTCCTCGCCACTTGAGGAGGCGATCAGAGAGAATCAGGGTTCGGACCCATTTTTGTTACGCATTCGCGATGATGTGACTCAGGGGAAAGCCCCTGGATTTGTGGTCCACGAGGATGGACTTTTGCGATTCAAGAACCAGTTGTGCGTACCGGCGAATGACGAGTTGAAAAACTCGATTTTGAGAGAAGCTCATGCTACCCCTTATTCCGTTCATCCAGGGTCTAGCAAGATGTATAAAGACTTGAAACAAAATTACTGGTGGAGTAATATGAAATGAGAAGTCGCGGAATTTGTTTCGAGATGTTTGACCTGTCAGCAAGTCAAGATAGAACATCAGCAACTGGCGGGTATGCTGAAACCTCTCCCTATTCTAGAATAGAAGTGGGAAGATATTTCAATGGACTTCATCATGAGTTTGCCGACGAGTCGTCGTGGCATGAATACAATCTCGGTAATTGTGGACCGCTTAACTAAATCAGCTCATTTCCTTGAGATTAAGGATATGTGGGGTCCCGAGAGACTTGCCCAGTTGTTTGTCAAAGAGATAGTGAGACTGCACGGTACTCCTAAAAGTATCATTTTCGATCGTGACAGACGATTCGTGTCTCATTTTTGGAAATTAGTTCATCGTGCTATGGGAATTCAGCTTAATCTCAGTACAGCTTTTCATCCTTAGTCCGACGGACAATCAGAGAGGACTATTCAGACTTTGGAGGACATGTTGAGGGCATGTGTTCTTGATTGGAAAGATGATTGGGAAGCCCAACTACCATTGATCGAGTTCACATACAATAATAGTTGGCATGCTTCGATTAAGATGGCACCTTACGAGGCCTTGTACGGTCATCGTTGTCGATCTCCTTTGTGTTGGGATGACTTATCAGAATCAATCGGCACCGAGCCCGATATGCTTGTAGTCGCCCGCGAGAAGGTAGCTTTGATCAGGAGTCGTTTGTTGACCGCTCAGAGTCAACAGAAATCTTATGCAGATAATCGTCGTCGACCTTTAGAGTTCGAGACAGGTGACCATGTTTTGGTCAAGGTATCCCTGAGTCGTGGTATCTTCGGTTTTGGGAACAGGGGAAAGTTGAGTCCGAGATTCATTGGACCGTTTGAGATTTTGGATCGAGTAGGCGAGTTAGTGTAACACCCCCAATCCACTCAGGGATATTACACGCCGTAGAACCTTTCCTCAAGGATCTACCAGGCTGGTAACAACATCGAACAACTCAACAATGCCTTTAAGACTAAAAATGACTCAGTAGACCGATTTGGTCTTTCAATTAAAACATACAACTCAATTACAACACATGCCCACGCAGGGGTCAAAATACGACGAACTCCCGTACAACGGGGAAAAATACTGCAGCGGAAATAAAGTACAACTGAACCAATACACAATGTACGGTTCCACATGTGATTGGTATCGATCATCTTTCATCATCCTTCGTGCCGACCCTGTGTTATGCTCCCGAAACCTGAATGCAAAAACAGACATCCACCCCCCGAATACTCGGGAGTTAGCAAAACTCCACTGTTTTGCTAGTGCAAGTATAAAATACGAAAACAAGCCATACATATCATACTCCAAGGACTTAGAAATCATAAACATACTTCCCGAGGTAATTCACTTGATCAAAACGATTAAATCGAAAGATAGGGGTAAACCCGATATACATCTTGTAAAAATATTTCACGATCTCGGGAGTTTTGAAAACATTTGGGATTTAAGGATTCTCAAGCCTTTCGAAAAACATTTAGGGACACAGCCCAAAAGTCATTTTCCCAAAACAAAGTTACGATAACAACACACGGGGTCCACGACCCGATCATACCATAACAACCTGTTTCCACAGATTATTCGCGTCCCGTGCTAGCAAGCCACGGACCTCAGATGCTCCCGTAGAACAAACCCGAGTGAATAACCCACAGGGAAACTAAATCAATTCACATGTCACAATAACAACAGTCACGTGACTACAAGCACAGATACACACATAACCAAACCACAACCATAAGTTATCCCGGCAATCCCACGAATACTACGGAAATAACATCACCACAAATCAATAACACTAATCGAAATCCGAAACGATTTTAAAAAAAACAAGGATCTAAGTGTTCTCAAAGAAATAAAGAATCGTTGATCCGAGCGATAAAAATCGATGAAGGGTTAACAAAATCTGAAGATTACGGTCAAGACAACCAAGAATACACAACCGATCGGAGGAGATCGGTTAAGAATCACAAATCCAAGGAAAAATCCCAAATTCAAGAAACTAGGGTTCTAAGAAGAGATTACCTTGATTTGGACCAAGAAGACGATTAGATGTTGTTAAACACCTATAAATCCGCTCAAAGATGAAGCAAGAAGAAGAAGATCGCTCAAAATCGCCTCTGGAGCTCACTCCCGTCGGAAGGGATGAAGAAAAGTGAGAAATGACGAAGTGAAGCCTGCTGTCCAGTATTTATACTGGACAGTCATTAGCGTGCGCTAACCATACAACATTAGCGCGCGCTAACGAGGTCAACGCCCAGAATTTACCGAATAGCACTGTTAGCGTGCGCTAGGCCCATTAGCGTAGCGCGCGCTAACGGGTCACGAAACCAGTCCAGTGGCCCCTGGACAGAATTGCACCTACCGGGTAGCGTGCGCTAGAAAGAAGAAAGAGCGTGCGCTAAGCAGTCGATAGCGTGCGCTAGCTATCGACCTTAGCGTGCGCTAACAAAGCCCGATCCCGATCCGGTAGCTCTGGGGCCTGCAGGCTGCCAGTTAGCGTGCGCTAACCACAACGCTGTAGCGTGCGCTATGCCACAAGCATTAGCGTGCGCTACACCACAAAATCCCAGAAACTCATATAGTGATCCGAAACGCCTCCAAACAAATGTCCCAACAAGGCACACCTAAACATGGCACAAAATTCCAACGATGAGGACAATAACAATCCGATAAAACCCCGAAAACTCAATGAATCCGGAACAAAAATCTCGGGTATTACATTCTACCCCCCTTAAAAGAAGTTTCGTCCCCGAAACTTAAAACATAGGACGATCAACGCAAAACAATTCCAGATGACATAAGCTATCCATTGCCGACATCCTATAACGAATCACATGCAGCACGTGGCTGCTACGATGCATGTCGCTACGTCAGAAAGATAACAGAACGCAACGAACAAAAATCAATATGGTTGACCAGCCCGAACAGTACGTCAATAAAAATGCGATCTAATCGCTGAACAAATACGAAATTCTACACACAAGGATTGGAAGATCGAAAACGAAGTTAATCTCCCGAGCTCAAGGAAATTACGAAGAAATCTAAACCTTCAAAAATTACGATACAAGACCAACAAGACTGGACAACAAGCGATCGAACCACAACGATCGAGACACATCGGTCGAACGATCATATTCGAATCACGACGAACAATAATACTCGAACAACAACCCCAAAGTTCACATCTCGACTCGAGACAATATACGATCCGGTGAAGACAACAAGATGTGCATTCACATAAGATCCACAGGAAATGGAATAGCAATTGGAAAGTCATAACGACAAATGGGTTATTCGGAAACAATACCACAACTCGTTCGATCAACAAAATCACAAGACAGGACAAGTTCAGAAAATATCAGCGAACATAAACGAGTCGACAGAGTCAAAAGTAGAGAGTTCAAAATCCGATCCACTTCAAATAAAAGAAGTTAATCTCCGAAATGAAACAACAAAGCAAGGGAAATAACTCAACATACAACCGATAGACCACGCCCCTCCGGGACTACTCGGAGTCGATCGTGATATCAGCGCTCAAGTCCATGCCTCGGAAGGCTCAGTGCCGAACTCACAAAATTGAACCCGGTGTCCCTCGAGTCCGCACCTGTAACACGTTACTGGCGGAGAAGGACAATATGCACGAACATGTCCCGCCACATTACAGTTAAAACATCTCCTAGCTTTACCAGGAGTCAGAGCAGACGACTTGGAACTCTCAGTTCCTCGCATCGAGCGATGGAGCTTCACAGCGGAAAGGCTACGACATTGAAAACTAGAAACACCAACTCCTGCACCGTCCACACGGTCATCGGACTTCCTCTGCTTCTTCGACTCGGGCACACGCTCCGACGATAACGAAGCTAGTTCACGGGCTAATGCTCGATCTTGGTAGTCCCTCAACGAAGTGCAAGTGAGTCCCGACATATACACGCGAATCTCTGGCTTCATTCGTCTGTCAAAATGAAAGATCCTCTCTTCCTCGGTTCTCACCCGATCTCGCACATAACTGAGTTGTTTGCTATAGTCGATGATAGCCTGTGACACTGAAATATCTTGCGGTTCTGCCAAATAGAATTCATGAATTCTCTGTTCTCTAATCGGTTTCGGACAGAACTCAGCTTCCATAAGTGCCTGGAACTCCGCCCACGTGACATCATGATCACGAGGCTTAACAGCTTCCCACCAATTAGCGGCATCTTTGTCAAGAAGGTACTGCGCAATAGGTACCTTCCGCTCTTCAGGACAATCGATAGCCTCGAATATCTTTCCCAACTGGAAAAGCCAACCATCCCAGCCCAACGCATCCGCAACACCGGCGAATCGAGGGGGATTCATACGAATTACCTCCCGAAGCCACTGATTTGCACCAGTGTTCTGAGTCACATCTGTAATGCGCTGAACTGCCTGAGTCAACTGAGTCATCTGTGTAGCTACCTGATGTAAAATAGTAGCTACACCGATACTGGCATCATCACCGGCAGCATGATCTCGACCATGCGTCTGATTGCCACGACCACGACTTCGGCCCCTCGGCATACTGAATAAGTAATCACTCAGCACAACAGAAAAATCATAACACATACCACATACAACGATTTCCATCGTAAAGCAACATGCATACTAAAATCATAGCAACGACGGCATCGTTCAGCGATCTCAACGGCCCGAACGAGAATCAGCACATAATCACAAAACATCATGGAACAATCACACATATACACGAACGCACCAACCCAAGCTTCAACAGCCTTGCTCGCGCATTGAGTAACACCGGTGTTCACCAATCATATGGAGCCGCTCATTGCAGCGTACACCAGGCCGGAGTGCACGCCCCGCCCTCAGAGGCACCTGGATATGACGTCTCTCATAACAAGTATTCACGTTGTTGCAAACACCAAGCACACAGTCAACCGTTGCAACAATTATCAAATCAGTTCATCAATTCACATAATTTATTCGACAGTACGCAACTATGCAAAATAAACAATAACTCGCATGTTATTCATCAAGACTTAGCACATTAGGCCTTCAACACTATCAATCAATACTACATAAATATCCTTATATCGTAACTCATCCGAAATGCAAACATCACCATATTACCTCTATAAATAATATTCATACTTTAGTCTAAGTTGAGTACGTCGACTAATATTGGTATGAATCACCCAACATTCATCTCCATATGTATATTTATATACATATACATATATCTATACATATATCCGCACATCTCTCTCTCTCTCTCTCTCTCTATATATATATATATATATATATGTAATATAAATACAGATATTCAAAACATGATCCATACACTTCAGCAACAATGATTTCACGTAATTATAATTCGTATATCAAGGTACTTGTCTTGGTAATCTCTCGCGAATACTCCGGAAATACAGTTGATTAAGCTGAGCTTATTTGAGTCAGATTTTGGGATTGTGTTTGGTTTCTATTTACAAGAGAATTATACAGAAGATGGTTCATATACTTAGTCGCAGCATGAAATTATATTGGTTTTCTTTCTTTCTTTGTTCCTAGAATTTGATCACTTGCATATGGAGGTTCAGCAAAACAATTTGGCCTTGTTACATGATTACTAAACCATTATTTTAATTTTTTGGGGCAGGTATTGCTTCGAGATCCTTCAGATGATAATGTGATAACAGTTGTTGAGGAACTACGGAGGAGATTGCCTGTTATAAATTGTTGCGATAGTTCGTTAACGCAAGTGCACGTTATCGTTGACAAGTAATAAAGTGATGAGTGAGTATCGTTCCCACGAGGATTGAATTACTAAGTACCGATTTTTGGTATTCTAATTTTATTTGAACAATCGAATTTTGAGTTGCAATTAATAACTAAATAAAACCAATAAAAGAGCTAACAGTAAAAACGATCGCTTGAAGTAAGAAAATCAAATAATGAATAAGTCTAGGATTCTGAATCCACCTTGGTTTATCTGAATTTACTCTCGATTATCTGAAGTTAATGATTTCCCCAATTTATTGAAGGCGAAGATTGCTAAAATACTCTACCGCCTCTCCCGAGGTCAATAGATTTTTCTAAAGGCGAATAACGCACTCTATCCCTAGGTAAATTAATTCGTCAATAGGCAAAAAGCATAAAATCCTCACAAGTCCACGTAGTTCCTATGAGTATATTCCTATCTCACAAGATAAAACGGTTCTCACCAATAGTTCCTCACCAACTCTCCTCTCCCGATTCGAGTAAGGTAATTAAAACAATCCAATTATTGGCCAGACAATTGAAAGCATTAAAATCAATTGGGACAACTCAACAAAAAGAGAATTATATAGATAATCTAAAGCAAATCCGTCAAAACTTAGGTTTCATCAAAATCCTAGAACAGGGTTTTAGCCTGACATGCTAAAAGATAAAAATACAGAAATAATGAATGAAAGCATGAAAATCAAACGCAGATGAAGACCTCGGATTCCCTTGTTCTTCTTGCTTCTGCCCTCTCTTCAGCGATCCTCCTTAATTTCCGTCTCCCCAGATTCCCAAGATCAAAGATCATTAATTATGGCCTTAAACCCTTATTTATAGCTCCCAACAACCTCCAAATCACGTCCGTGTGATTAGGTCGAGAACTGGCTTCAAAACAACCAAACTCGCGCGGATCACACCAAAACTGCCCTGTGTGCCGCGGCTCACTTAATCTGTGCCGCGGCACATGGCGTGCAGATTAAAACCTGGGCGCTGTGTGTTTCTTCTGGGCCGCGGCTCACCATAACTATGCCGCGGCTCAGAGTACAGTTTGCTCTGTGTCTGCTGGTTCTCTTCGTGTGCCGCGGCCCACTTGCCTTGTGCCGCGGCCCACGGCCAAAATTCGCCGTTTTCGCTCGTTTTGCCTCGTTTTAGCTTCCGGACTCCAATCTCCTGCCAAACATACAAGAATAAGGCATTAAAAGCTCATTTATGCAAATTTACTCGCCAAAATAATACAAGATAATGATAAATAAGCGTATAAAAATACGCCTAACAAATACCCCCAAACTTGAGCCTTTGCTTGTCCTCAAGCAAAAATAATCAATTTCAACAAAAGAATATCGTGAATAATCGTGCAACTCATAGTGCTCAACCTAATCAATACTACACTGAAAATCTCAAAGAATAATACGAATATCGTAATAGTGAGTCGCATCCAAGACACTAATTCCACAAAGTAACCAATTTCAGTCCTAATCAATCGTTCAAGAAGAAAATTCAGCTCAAAGATTAACAAGTTGTGAATTTAATCGACCGTCACTATGAAAGGTTAAAATAGACAAGCTAACTCGCCCAATCCCATAGTCTAGTGGCAAAAATTTCAAGAGTTTCATAAAAAATAACCCTCGGACAGTATTCCCTTATATATGCATAATAAGATGATTCGAGTTGACCACTAGGTTCGGATCTCGGGATGTTTCATCGCGACAATCCTAGGGTGGAATTTCATTCTCATGTGTCGGGGAACCGTTTGACGTAAAAGACACTCATGGGGCACATGGATGCTTCTAGTTACTAAGTTCCCCTCCACAGCGGAGAAACAACTCGAATAGCTATTCCCGCATGTCCGATTCAAGGTCGCTGTTTTACGCGAGAGTAAACGGCGGGTCCACGCGAATACCCCCGGTTACTAGGCTCCCCATCATCGGCACAAGCGAAATCTCTAAACCTCTAATCTAATCAGAGTCGTCGTTTTACGCGAGAGTAAACAATGGGTCACGCGAATACCCCCGGTTACTAGACTTCCCGTCATAGAACAAATAATATCACGACTTTTGGGAAAAACTGTCCGACTCTAAACTCAAATTAGGTGCCAACACGACTTATGTTACTGGACGACTAGCTACGCGAAAAATGTAACCAAACGTATCGACAGCGGTTTTAAAACACGTATGTCTCCTCTCTTATCCGCTAAGACCTCTACAAAAACGAAAAAATTTCGGACCTAAATGAAGACTTAACAGAAACAGATATCATTGACTACAACTCGACTAAAACTCAACCGTTTCTTCAGAGAGAAATCAGTATTGTAACATCAGTTTTACACAAATAGAAGCACGAAAAATTCACGAATAAGAGTAAAACCATGACAAGCAATGCTAGCAACAAAAATATAACTAGAAATAATGAAAAGTGCAAACGAAATAAGTACAGCAATAAGTATATCAACGGAAAGTAAACCCCCCCAAACTTAGGACGTACATTGACCTCAATGGACAAAATATAATATGCAATAAAAGTGAAAGGTCAAGTACTCCCCTCCAGTCTGCTCACGAACTGGTGCCGGCGTCGTTCGGCGAGGAGGGTGGTGTGGCTGGCCGAGCAGGTGGAATAAATGGCCCGTCCGGGTGCATAATGTGGGCTGTCCAAGCAGCAAGGTTCTCCTGGTGGTAGGCATCCCTCGCTGCCAGACGCCTTGTCTCACGCCGGTTGGCCCGGCGGGCCTGCTCTCGCATCTCATCTCGGACGGCAGCAATGATGCTCTCTCTCTCCGTCCGCCTCTCCTCTCTCATCTCAGCTATAAGACTCTCTCTCTCTCTCTCTCCTCATATCCTCTCTCTCTCTCCTCATATCCTCTCTCTCTCTCTCTTCATCTCCTCCCTCAATCCATCGAACATCGCCTGCAAGCGCTCTCTGTCGGGCGGCGGGCTGGACTCCATCTGCTCCTGCGCCAGAAGAAGAGGCTCGGGGGACCCCTCGTGGGCCTCATCAAGTAGAAATACTCGCCCCCGAGCGTGTGCCGGCGCTCCTCCCCACTGGTCGAAATGCGAAATGATGCGGTGATCAATCGGGCCCTGGGGAGCTAGCATCGGCTCGTCGTCCGACCACGTCATCCCCGACTGCCGGCAAAGAGCGCAAATAAGAGAGGGGTGCTTCAGCCCCGTCTTGGCCCCTCTCTGAATACACTAGAAGATAGATCGGACCAAGAGAGGAGCCACATCAAACCGCAGCCCGGAGGTGATAGCATATAATGTACGGGCTCGAGAGAGAAAAACCGTGCGGATCTGCGAGGTGGGGTCAATCCGTGCGCAGATAAAATACAGCCAGGCACGCCCGAACCGACTGAGGCGCGAGCTCTTAAAGTAGAAGGTGAAAGAGGCCGGTGCGCGCCGCTCCCAATCGGAGTCGGGCTGTGTAAGAGTCTCAAGCAGAGCCTCCTTCGTGAGGCTATCCATAACTCGCGCATAAGCCGTCTCATCAACCACCGGCAACTCAAACAACCTCCGAATCGCAGCTACTGAAAAATCCACCGTAATGCCTCGGACTACAACCTGAGTCCACGTGTCTAACTGCTGCAACATCTGCCCCGCCCGAATGTGCTTCAACAAAGCACTCGCATAAAACTCGTGCACAATCGATATCACCGCCGACTCAGGAGGTGCAGCAAAACGGGCCCACTCCATCTCGTCGATCATGGTCAGAAGATCCCCGTCCTGGGGGGCTGGGGTGAATCCCCTCTCCGGGATCAGAGGTCGAGGGCGAATCTTCTCGTTGAAGATTTTATGGATCTCCGGGTCAGAAAATTGATGCGCCTCCGACTCGGCTCGACTATGAGAAGTTTCCCCTCGTGTGGGAGACGACTGAGTCCTGGACCTTTTGCTGAGCTTCTTGGTTCTAGCCATAGCGAGTTCCTGAAACGTTAAACACCGGAGTTTGGTTACTTACAATAAAGAGAACGACATTTACTCGGCTAAGGATATCAAAAATTTGACGAGCTAGCACCGCCGTGAGAGAAAAATAAAATTTTGAGCTTTAACGTTTAACATTGACGTTGGTTGGGGTTGATGTACTCCAGAAACGAATTCGTTGCACATAGCCTAAAAACATTGACTTAACAAAGAAAAAAAAAATTCATTCAGGCAATTCATCAAACAACTTGAGTGCATCCTTTTAATTGAAGAACAAATATGACTAAAGCTTCATTAAATCCCCAAAAACAACAACACGAATCATTCTTAATGTCAATCATTAACACAAACACATCATTCATAATAAAAAATAATCATTAAAAACCGATCAAAACTTCATATTCCCCAATCTTAATAAGACTTTGAAAACAAACAACTTAATCAATATTTCATGAATAACAACATCTAATTTTTCAAATCATGAAGCAATTAATACAAAGGATTGAAAATTACCTTGATTAGCTTTGGGAGATGGAAGAAGAAAGCAAGAAGAAGAAGTGTACCGGCCGATTATTTGTGCACAGGGAAGAGGAAGAAATGATACCTGAGTTGACGGCCGAATGTGGGTTATAAAGCTACCTGGGCTGTTCAAATTCCGAACAGTGTGCCGCGGCACAGCTTACGTGCGCCGCGGCTCAGAGTACAGCCTCTTTTACCTGCTGTTTCGTTTTGTCGTGTGCCGCGGCTCATAATGCGGGTACCGCGGCTCAGAGTGTTGGTGTGCCGCGGCTCACTTGGTTTGTGTCGCGGCACATAGTACAGCGTCCTGGGCATATCTGGTGTATCTTGTGTGCCGCGGCTCAGAAGCAACGTGCCGCGGCTCAGCGATCAATTGTGTCGCGGCTCAGGAATGTTATGCCGCGGCACATAGTACAGAATGTTCAGCCTTCTGGTTCGATTTGTGTGTGCCGCGGCTCACAAGCCTTGTGTCGCGGCTCAGGCATAATTTTTCCCCTGGGACTTTTTCTGCACATAATTTTAAAAGGAACACGTCAAGAACGAGAGGGATAAGCAAATCAAAGCAAAAATGATGAAAAATAAAAATTCAAAAATGCAAGGAAATACTGAAAAACAAAAATTCTACTACTAAAACTCGGGTTGCCTCCCGAGGAGCGCTAAGTTTATAGTCTTCAGCCGGACCTATTGGAAATCAGTTTGCTTTTCGCAAACTCCATTTGGACTCCGCCCCGTTCATTGAACCGTTAATATGTGTTTTAAAATTTTGACCATTGGTCTTTAACGATTCAATTTTCGGTTCGGACACCAAATGCTGTTTGCGAGAAGGTTTTGACACAAACAACTTTCCGAAGCACCCATTTTTCTCATGATTTGGCCTCCATTTTACGTCCGGCTTATTCTCCTTTTTCTCGAACGAACTTAGGATAGAATGAGACTTGTACGGTTGTGGCTGAACCGATGGCGACATATTCAAATGCCTAATACACACGACTTGCTCTTTATTAGGCGTTGGGGCAGCTGGAACAGATTCTGACTTTTTCGACCGACGATTCTTCCATTGTGTGTCTCTCACAATGGCATCCACACTTTCAATTTGCGAGCTCTTCTCAACACCACCCGGACATGGAAAGGATTTAAATACTTGAAAAGTGACATGCTCGTCTTGAACCCTTAGAGTTAGTTCCCCTTTTTCCACGTCGATTAAAGTTCGTACGGTTGCCAAAAATGGTCTTCCCAAGATAATTGGGATGTCGTGATCTTCCTCCATGTCCAGCACAATGAAATCGGCCGGAAAGATGAACTTATCAACCTTTACTAAAACGTCCTCTATTACTCCCCTCGGATATTTAATCGATCTATCGGCTAATTGTAGAGAGATAGTCGTCGGTTTCGCTTCTCCGATTCCAAGCTTTTTGAAAATAGAAAGAGGCATCAGATTAATACTCGCCCCGAGATCACATAATGCTCTATCAAAAGTCAGATTTCCTATAGTGCAAGGTATATTAAAACTTCCCGGATCTTTCAATTTTGGCGGAAGCTTTTTCTGAAGAATAGCGCTGCACTCCTCCGTCAATGCGACTGTCTCGAACTCTTCTAGTTTTCTTTTCTTTGACAAAATTTATTTCATGAATTTCGCGTAACTCGGCATTTGCTCCAAGGCGTCGGCAAATGGGATGTTAATGTGCAGCTTCTTAAAGACGTCGAGGAACTTTGAGAATTGCTTGTCCACCTTTTTCTGATGTAATCGCTGCGGAAACGGGACGGGTGGTACATATGCCTTGGGATTGTCCGGAAATAGTATCGAGGCTCTCCAATCCTGTGATTCCTCCGTTGCTGAATTTTTCTTCTCCCCTTCCTCACTTATCTTTTCGCTCTGCTCAGGCTGCTCGCACAATTTCTTACCACTTCTCAAACCGATGGCATTGACACTTTCTCTAGGATTCGTTTCAGTGGTACTTGGCAAGGTACCTTCCGGGCGGGCTGTTAATACATTTGCTATCTGGCCCAGTTGGACTTCCAAGTTGCGAATGGAAGCGGAATGGTTTTGCAATGTTGCTTCCATACGGGTAATGAACTGACTCGTATTCACTGCCAATTTCGCAATTGATTCCTCTAGAGAAACTTTTGGAGCAGGCGGAGGTTGCTGTTGGTGTTGAGCGAACGGAGGCTGGTTCGAGTTCTGTCCGTTTCTCCATGAGAAGTTAGGATGATTATGCCATCCCGGATTATACTTGTTGGAGTATGGATTGTTTTGTCGATTCCCGTTTCCTACGAACCGAGCTTGTTCAATTGGGGGCTGCTCGAAAGGGTTTCCGACTTGGCACTCTGCTCTAGGATGGGATCCATTACACTAATTACAAGATTCAATGGTAACGGGGGAAGGAGCATGCGAAAAGGCTTGAAGTTGTTGCGTCAAAGCGACGACTTGAGCTGAAAGTGCAGAGATCGGATCATTATTGGAGATTTCCATGACTCGCTTCGGATTTACTTGTTCGGACGGCCATTGATATGCATTTGCGGCCATAGCTTCCAACAAAGAATGTGCTTCAGCCATTGTTTTTCCCATCAAGGCTCCTCGGTATTTGCATCCACGAGAGTGCGTGTAGAGGCACTCAATCCATTATAGAACGTCTGAATTTGGAGCCAATCCGGTAAGCCGTGATGTGGGCATCTCCTCAGTAAATCCTTGTATCGCTCCCACGCCTCGTGAAGCGACTCCATGTCAAATTAACCAAAAGTAGTGATCTCGTTCCGTAACCTCGCTGTCTTCGATGGTGGGAAGAATTTAGCAAGGAAGGCTTGCGCTAATTCTGTCCATGTCGTGATCGATCCCGGCGGTAAAGAGTTCAACCAAAATTTTGCTTTGTCCCTCAAAGAGAAAGGGAAAAGCCTTAGACGGATGGCATCATCGGTGACACCATTGTTTTTGAACGTATCACAAATCTCGAGAAAAGACGCGACGTGTGCGTTGGGGTCATCATTCGGCAAACCACAAAACTGGCTCGATTATACCATCTGAATAATTGCAGGCTTGATTTCGAAGTTGTTCGCCTGGATGGTGGGACGCCGAATCCCCGAAAAGTTCGCATTGATCTGCGGCATAGCATAATCTCGAAGTGCTAGTGCCGGTTGAGCTTGCACCATGGGTTTTTACGCTTCATGATTTCCGATATTATTGGCCATAGTGACTTTCGTCGGTAGATCTCGTTTCTCCTTGTTGTTTCTCCGAAGAGTGCGCTCGATTTCGGTATCCAAAGGTAGTAGGCCTTCATTACCGAATTTTCTCATGCTCTAACCGGAAACTCCTGAAAGGAAAAACAAACAAATAAATAACACTAAAACAATAAAAATGTTCAAACTAAGACTAGAAATACTGAAATCGATATTAGTAAAAATCAAGTCCCCGGCAACGGCGCCAAAAACTTGTTGCGATAGTTCGTTAACGCAAGTGCACGTTATCGTTGACAAGTAATAAAGTGATGAGTGAGTATCGTTCCCACGAGGATTGAATTACTAAGTACCGATTTTTGGTATTCTAATTTTATTTGAACAATCGAATTTTGAGTTGCAATTAATAACTAAATAAAACCCATAAAAGAGCTAACAGTAAAAACGATCGCTTGAAGTAAGAAAATCAAATAATGAATAAGTCTAGGATTCTGAATCCACCTTGGTTTATCCGAATTTACTCTCGATTATCTGAAGTTAATGATTTCCCCAATTTATTGAAGGCGAAGATTGCTAAAATACTCTACCGCCTCTCCCGAGGTCAATAGATTTTTCTAAAGGCGAATAACGCACTCTATCCCTAGGTGAATTAATTCGTCAATAGGCAAAAAGCACAAAATCCTCACAAGGCCACGTAGTTCCTATGAGTATATTCCTATCTCACAAGATAAAACGATTCTCACCAATAGTTCCTCACCAACTCTCCTCTCCCGATTCGAGTAAGGTAATTAAAACAATCCAGTTATTGGCCAGACAATTGAAAGCATTAAAATCAATTGGGACAACTCAACAAAAAGGGAATTATATAGATAATCTAAAGCAAATCCGTCAAAACTTAGGTTTCATCAAAATCCTAGAATAGGGTTTTAGCCTGACATGCTAAAAGATAAAAATACAGAAATAATGAATGAAAGCATGAAAATCAAACGCAGATGAAGACCTCGGATTCCTCCGTTCTTCTGGCTTCTGCCCTCTCTTCAGCGATCCTCCTTAATTTCCGTCTCCCCAGATTCCCAAGATCAAAGATCATTAATTATGGCCTTAAACCCTTATTTATAGCTCCCAACAACCTCCAAATCGCGTCCGTGTGATTAGGTCGAGAACTGGCTTCAAAACGGCCCAAACCCGCGCGGATCACACCAAAACCGCCCTGTGTGCCACGGCTCACTTAATCTGTGCCGCGGCATATGGCGTGCAGATTAAAACCTGGGCGCTGTGTGTTTCTTCTGGGCCGCGGCTCACCATAACTGTGCCGCGGCTCAGAGTACAGTTTGCTCTGTGTCTGCTGGTCCTCTTCGTGTGCCGCGGCCCACGGCCAAAATTCGCCGTTTTCGCTCGTTTTGCCTCGTTTTAGCTTCCGGACTCCAATCTCCTGTCAAACTTACAAGAATAAGGCATTAAAAGCTCATTTATACAAATTTACTCGCCAAAATAATACAAGATAATGATAAATAAGCGTATAAAAATACGCCTAACATAAATGCAAATCAAGGAGAATTGGGTGGTCAAAATGATGTTGAAACTGGCGAAGAAGATGGTATAGTGTTGTATTTAAATTCTACCTTAGTTTCTGTTTGTGCAAAATTTCAGTTTCAGTTTTATATTTTTTTGTATTTCTTGGGTTTTGAAAGAAATAGCTTCTTTTCTGTTGCTCAAGCATCTTTATTTTAAGTCGCTTAATAATGCATGCAGAGTCTCCATTTGAATTCCGAGCACTAGAGGTTTTCCTAGAGGCAATTTGCAGCTTTCATGCCGCTCGTACGACAGAACTAGAAACTGATGCTTACCCGGCATTGAATGAGCTTACATCTAAGGTACTTATTTTTCTGGGAAACTATTAGGTGATAATATTCTTGTTTCCATACGCTCAATCATATGATTTTGCTGTTTTCATTATTGAAAGCCATATGAAGCATTATGTGAAATGACCTGAGACTGCATATGACTTGATTGTTCGTGCATCATATGCTGCTTCGTATCTTTTTGAATCTGTATTGATAGTTTTGTATATCATGGCTGTTCTAATTGGTAGATTAGTAGCCGTAACTTGGATCGGGTTCGTAAACTGAAAAGTGCAATGACAAGGCTGACTGCTCGTGTTCAATAGGTATTTATGATGCTTGTTACACGCATTATATAGATACATTCATCTGTCATCAAATTAAGAACCTTTTAGCTTCAATATAACATGTAAGTTTGTTTAGGGTGTCTACATGGTAGTTATACTTGCTAACCTTACACATTAGGAATCTGTTGTGTGTATATTCGAAGAAACATATGAATGATGTTCCTGAGCTTGCTGATCGATTTGGGACCATCTATACTTCTAACCTCTATATTCTTGTGTCTAAATTTTTATTGCAGGCACCCCTGCAACAACAACGTCATCGATAGTTACAACCAAAATGTCTCAAACATCATCCGCACTTGTAGTATCTTCTAGTAGTGGGTCAGTCATCAGTATTATCTCAGAATGCTTTTTTTACTTGTTATTCAAACTGATAAGTTTCTTGTGTACTATAAAGCAAAGTATTTAATCTTAAAATAAAATTTGTTTTATCAATTGGCGTTCAAGTATGATGCTGAAAATTTATTGACGTTGCAGATCTTTTTTTATTGTATTGTAAAGTGACCTCTATCTATCTTAGAGCTACGAGAATGCCCCGATCTTTCCGCATGCCAAATAATTTGCATTTATAAACGCTTTCCTGTTAAGTAATGCTGGCATTACATTTTGGCAGATATTTTAATAGTCACGCATTGTTATTTTCTTGATTTCTCCGTGTTGTACATCATCTCATATGATGTTCCTTGTAATTTTGCCACCAGGACAACTACAAGTGTCAGCGCAGCTGTAGCCTCTACACCAAAGTTACCAAAAGTTTATGATGTATGCTCATCTAGTTCTGTTATGTTGTATGCTTTGACATGTTCTGGTTCTGCTCTCATCCTGATGTGGTTATTGTTGATATGCAGCAGCCTACATTTTCAAGGCTTATATCCAGATGATGAGATTAGATCAGTGGGAGAAAAACTTCTAAGTTTGACTGCAAATTTTATTATTATGTTCATTGTTGGGATTAAAAGTCTTCTTGACGTTTGAATTACTGCTGCTCATGTTTGTGTTAATACTGCTCAGATGGATTTAGTGCTGCTCATGAACTTCAAAGAAAATGTGCCAAGTATTTACTACTGCTAGTACAAAAGTTACTACTGCTAGTGAAAGTTAGTACTGCTAGTATAAAGTTAAGGCCTTTCGAGAGATTAAAGCGCTCGAAGTTAATACTGCTAGTGTATTAGTTACAACTGTTAGTTATAAGTTAGTACTGTTGGTTCATATAGTTAGTACTGCTTATATGATATGTATTAGTTGTTTATGGAAAAAATTATAGATACTTAGGAAAGTATTGTAAGCCGATTAGGACTCCTTGGTGAATAAAAGGAGGTCCTATTTTATATTTGGTTCAGTTATATACATTCCAATTTTATTGTATTTGAATTTGTTTTGATATATATTTGAATTTGTTTTGATATATATTGATTTTTTAAATGTGACTAAAAGATGCATATAGTCATACTTATTAACACTTTTGGTCACTGTTTGCTTAATTCGTTGTGTGACTAAATATTACAAAAGGCCACACAAACATAAAATTCATGTGACCATTGGATGATCAATAGTCACACAAAATACACATTTCTTCATTTTAAACAGCATATGGTCACACTTATTAACACTTTTGGTGACTTTATGCTTAATTGTATGTAACTAAATACACCCAAAAAACATGCTTTGTGTGACTAAATATTACAAAAGGCCACACAAACAGAAAATTCATGTGGCCATTGGATGAACAATAGTCACACAAAATATACATTTCTTCACTTTAAACAGCATATGGTCACACTTATTAACACTTTTGGCCACTTTATGCTTAATTATATGTGACTAAATACCCAAAATAAATATGTTTTGTGTGACTAAATATTACAAAAGGCCACACGAACATAAAATTCATGTGGCCATTGGATGATCAATAGTCACACAAAATACGCATTTCTTCACTTTAAACAGCATTGGTCACACTTATTAACACTTTTTGGCCTATGTGACTAAATACCCAAAATAAACATGCTTTGTGTGACTAAATATTACGAAAGGCCACACAAACATAAAATTCAAGTGGCCATTGAATGAACAATAGTCACACAAAATACACATTTCTTCACTTTAAACAGCATATGGTCACACTTATTAACACTTTATGCTTAATTATATGTGACTAAATACCCAAAACCAACATGCTTTGTGTGACTATATATTACAAAAGGCCACACAAACAAAATATTTATGTGGCCATTGGATGAACAATAGTCACACAAAATATACTTTATTTCACTTTAAACACCATATGGTCACACTTATTAACACTTTTGGCCACTTTATGCTAAATTGTATGTGACTAAATGTACAAAAAAACATGCTTTGTGTGCTTGTACAGTGTTTACGGTCACTTATTAACACTTTTGGTCACTGTTTTTTAATGGATACGGACACTAACTCCAAAATGTGACCATAAACACTCTACGGTCGCGCGACCTTTTGTCACACACATTCGAAAACACATGTGTGACTATATGTATATCGTCACACTTTTTTGGTGTAGCCAAATCCACTTTTTGTTCTAGTGATAGAAGGCCGTTTCTTCGTCCTCATCCTCAACCGGTTCATCTTCTAGATCACTATCTTCTTTGGCTTTGAAGGCGATCGGCCTTTCTCTTTCTTTGGGCTTTGGTTTCGAATTCTGAGATTTAATCATAATCTCATAATTAATAAGGGATCCAATAAGAGCACTGAATTCCATCGTGTTTAGATACTTCGACTCCATAATAGCCATAACTGTTACATCCCATTCTCTTGGTAGTGATCGTAGGATTTTCTTAACTTTGTCACTACTTGAGATAGGTTTGCCAAACGAGGCTAGCCCATTCGTAATAGCCGAGAAACGGTCAAGCATAGCAGTAATGCTTTCTTCTTCTTTCATGGTGAAAAGTTCATAATCGTGAAGAAGCATATTAATTTATGTTTCTTTTATTTGACTCGTACCTTCGTGAGTAATCTCGAGCATCTTCTAAATTTCTTTGGCTATCTCACATGAAGAGATTCTGTTGTGATCTTCTGGATTAAGAGCACGGTAAAGAAGCTGGGTAGCTTTTCTATTGAAATGATCATTCTTCCAGTCAATATCATCGTATTCCTCAAAACTTTTGAGCGAGTCATCTGTCTTCTTTGGAATAGTAGGTCGAAGAGCAATGACATTCCAAATTTCAATATCGTGGGCTCGGATGAAGATATATATTTTCTTCTTCCACGTCATAAAGTTTGAACCATTGAAGGAAGGAGGGCGATTAAAAGCATTGCCTTCAAGTGAAGAGTGGATAAAGCCATATCTGGATCTTTTCTCTAGCGGGTGTTAGACCGGTGAAAAAGAGACTGCTCCAATACCAATTGTTAGATTGGTACCGCCACAAGAAAGGGGGGTTGAATAGTGCGGATTAGAGTTTTGAACTCTTTTTGTGCGGAAGCTATTTATCGGAGTAAAAGAACTGCAGAAAAGAAAGAACACACGAATTTGTTCGAGAGGTTCAGCTATTAACGAAGCCTACGTCCCCTACCTAGTGTTATCGACCAGGACTTTTCTAAAAACTTTGAATGCACTTTCTAGTTTAGTGCCAACTCTTACAATAGCACTTTCAAGATTAGTGCCGAACTTTACAGTTTCTTGATTTTAGGGCTCAAGAACAACCTCACTAAAATCACTCTTGTTTTTCAGGATACAAGACAACCTCACAATAAACAATTGCGAGTAAGGAAACTCGTCTTTACAAAAGATAGCGCTCGTTGATACAAGAATGTAGATATAGAAATGATAGAATGATTCTTCTCGTATCATAATAATCTTTTCAGAGTATAATGATCGTTTGATAAACTCAGATATTGCTTGTGTATGCTTGTAAGCTCTGGTAATTTCTTGTGTATCTCCATAACCAAGAATGACATCTATTTATAGCCTCTTTGGAGAATTTTCCCATTGGAATAGTATACAAGTGTTACGTACGTTAAGTAACATATTTTACGTATGTAAGTAGTGTTACGTACGTTACACCTCCTGTGTAACGGCCGTAATGAGACCCCTAAAACTGGGCAGTAGCATCTGGCTAAAATCTGTTACGTACGTTATGTATTAAACATTACGTACATTATGCTTGGTCAAATAGCCGTTGGATGAGATGACTTTATGTAACGATTGCTGACTAATTTTGTTGACTCAGTGTAACAGGCTGATTTTCAAATATTACGTACGTTATACTCTTTGTATTACGTACGTTACATGCATTCAAAACACTCAGTGAAAATGTTAATGTTACGTATATTAGGAAAGGTCTGTTACGTATGTAAGGAATAGTTTGTTACGTACGTAAGGTACATTATGTTAACGTACGTTAAGTACTGAAAAATATGGAATGCTAATTTTGCTTTAGTAACACATCATCAAAACATTCAAAATGAGTTATGAAAAAATATTGTTCCAACACAGCTTACATTGACACGTGCAGGGCACGTGTGGAGTTATATGTATTGATTTTATGCAATAAGGTAGTAAATGTAATTAAAAACTTATCGTTAGAAAACTGTTACTAGGCGTTGGAATTCAAATTTGTGCCTATTTATACCCTTTAAACTCCATTTTTTTTACTCTTTGTTTGTTGTATCCCCTAGATATTCAAATATATTCTCCTACATTTCAAAAATGAGTGATTAGGGTGTTCTTCGTCCAGTTTGCAAGATTTCAATGTGTTGAAAGCGTACAGAGCTATCTGTGGCAAATGATGGGAGATTTTATTGGAAATGTCCAACCCATGGATGGTCGGAATGGGCTAAAGAGCAAGAAAATTAGCAATTTCAATAGCGGGGAGAAATAATGGAACCTATAGTTCTATGGGAATTTGCAGTTTCTCGTCAACACGAGCAACAAAGTGAAGATGTGATGCAAGAAGCAAGTGAAGAACAAGTGCAACTACCAAGAAAAAATAAAGGTGCAAAAGCCACACCAACTGATGAATACAAATATAATAGAATAAGGCAACTAATTTGCCTAAATTTGTTATTGTTGGCTATGTACCTATTTGTGCAAATTTGCAAATCATTCAAGTAGAATAAGGCCATTGTATTCATGAATAACTGATATGTTTTGAGTACAACTTTATGAGAACATGATTCGGTTAACAAATCAAAATAAGCTAAGTAGACTTCACAAGATTAACCCAAAAACAATTGCAACCTAGACAAAGCCAAAAGAACATCACAATTCAATCTTCACTTTCCTTTCCCCCTTGTTCATGCTGTTCCCCTGCCTCATCCTCTGCTCATGTACCTTGTTGATCTTCCTGATCCATTGCTACATGATGCTTCTCCCTCACTCATCTTCATCTTATTTTTACTCTGATTGGCAGCAAGATCGAACCAAGACAAGTCGCAACATTAACTTCATTGCAGTTCCAAATTCATGCTAGCAGTTCCAAAATCAAGCATCAATCATCACGCAATAGATTTATATGCTAGCAGTTCCAAATCCACAATTCTTCTACACAATCAAGACAACAATAAAATAGTACATAAATTCCTTACAACAGTTGGAACTTGTGGTGCAGTTGGAACATCAATTGGAACTTCAATTGGATCATCCTGCTAGGAAACCCCTTCTCAATCCCTCTAAGCCACAAAAGAACCTCTTGAAGAGTAGTGGCCTTTCAATGGCAGGGCCAAACTCTACAATGAATCCTGTATTGGATCTAATCACTATCTCCCTATATTTAGGTGCCAACTTGAAGGCTTTTTCAGGGTTGCCTCCCAAAACCAGCATGGCTTTCTTCCTAGCCCTACACACCTTCATATAAAGATATTAAACTTGTCAACCTTCACCATTACTGTCACAACAACAACAACAACATCAGAGCCTTAGTCCCAAAATGCTTTGGGGCCGGCTAACATGAATCAATCTCTGAAAATGTCAAGTCGTCTCCAATAAAACAATCCTATGAAAAGGCAAAAGTGACAGGTGAAAAGATTAGTACATACAAAAAAAAGTAATAATAAATATGCAAAGATAAGTAAATCATAAAAAGTAAATAAAAAATAATAATAATCATTATGCAAAAAAAAAAAAAAACTCAAACATAATCAACCACCCAATTCTCTCTCTCCACGTCGTCATATCCAATGCATAACTTCTCCAATCCCAAGAAACCTCATATCATTCTCAATCACTCTTATCCATGTTTGTTTAGGTCTTTCTCTACCCCTCACCGGCCTATGCGCTCCACATTCTTCAAGCCTCCGCACCGGTGCATCAATCGGCCTCCGTCTCACATGTCCGAACCATCTTAACCGATTCTCAAACAGCTTATCCTTTATAGGGGCCACTCGTACTTCTTTCCTAATCACATCATTTCTAAGTCGATCCTTTCTCGTACGGCCACACATCCATCTTAGCATATGCATTTCCGCCACATTCATCTTATGCACATGACTATGCTTTACAACCCAGCATTCAGTGCCATATAAAAGTGCAGGCCTAATTGCTGTTCGATAAAATTTTCCCTTTAATCTGTAAGGTACGCCTTGATCACATAATAATACCGTTGTGCTTTTCTATTTCAACCATCCCGCCTTAATCTTATGGGCCACGTCACCGTCTAATTCTCCATCCTTTTGAAGAATAGACCCAAGATAATGAAAAAACTTCGATCCTCGTATAACATTCCTATCAAAAGTGATTGTACCCGCCTCTCTACTTCCATTTCCACTAAAGATACACTCCAAATATTCAGTATTACTTCTGCTCAGCCTAAAACCATGAGTTTAGAGCGTATTTCTCCATAGTTCCAACTTTCTTTCAACTCCGTCCTTCGTTTCATCAACCAATACTATATCATCTGCAAACATCATGCACCAAGGAATATCGTCTTGAATTGACCTTGTCAATTCGTCCATGACTCTGGCAAAGAGGAAAGGACTAAGAGCCGAGCCTTGATGCACCCCAATCATAATAGGGAATTCCTCAGTCCTTCCCACGATAGTACGTACACTTGTACTAGCTCCTTCATACATGTCTCTAATGATGTCAATATACTTCTTAGACATGCCCTTTTTGGCTAATGCCCACCAAAGTACCTCTCTTGGTACCTTATCATAAGCCTTCTCTAAATCAATAAAAACCATATGCAAGTCTTTCTTCTTATCACGATAGTGTTCCATCATCTGTCTCATCAGAAATATTACTTCCACAGTCGATCTCCCAGGCATAAATCTAAATTGGTTTTCTGATATCTCCACACACTTTTTAAGACGTTGCTCAATCACTCGTTCTCATAATTTAATGGTATGACTCATCAACTTAATCCCCAAATAATTAGATCACTCTTGGACATCGCCTTTGTTCTTATATAAAGGGACTAAAGTGCTTTTCCTCCATGCCAGTGGCATCTTGTTGTAGTTTCAAATCTTGTTGAAAAGTATAGTCAACCATTCGATTGCCCTCTCTCCCAAACACCTCCATCCTTCAATAGGTATACCATCTGACCCTTCTGCCTTTATTCGAACCCATTTTCTTTAATGTCATCCGTACTTCACTCTTTTGAATTCGTCGCATAAAATCCCGATTAACCAAATTTGAAGCAATACTTACATCCCCAATATCTTCCTCACATTGTCCATTAAATACGTTATCAAAGTATGCCCTCCGTCTTTCTCTTATCTCCTGATCTCCGACTAAAACCTTATAATCCACATCCTTCACACATTTAACTCTCCCAATATCTCGTGTTTTCCTATCTCCAATACGAGCAATTTTATAAATATCCCTTTCCCCTTCCTTAGTATCTAATTTCGTATATAATTCTTGATTAATCTTTGCCCTAGCATCACAGACGACTTTCTTGGATTCTCTTTTAGCCTCCTTATATTTCTCAAAGTTCTCCTCACTAGGGCATTTTCCTAATGCCTTGTAGCATCCCCGTTTAGTTTTTATCGCCTGCTTTACCTCATCATTCCACCACGATGTGTCCTTACCTGATGGCTTGTGTCCTTTAGATTTCCCAAAAAATTCTTTTGCCGCTTTCTTAAAGTTATGTTCCAACATAGCCCAAGTTGAATCTACATCCATCTACGCGCACTCGAAATCATTACATCTAGCGAAAACCTTATCCACAAAAGTTTGCCGACGCTCCCCTTGAAGCTTCCACCATCTAACTCGAGGGTCCACTTGTGGACTTCTCTTTTCATAAAACCTTTTACCTTGAAAATCAAGCACAACAAGTCTATGTTGAGTCGCGGTACTCTCTTCTGGTATCACCTTGCAATCCGTGTACCTCTTTCTCCACACGTTTCTCACTAAAAAGAAGTCAATTTGACTTGCATTTCCTCCACTTCTATATGTCACTAAGTGAGATTTCTTTTTTTCAAACCACGTGTTCATGATACTCAAGTCATATGCTTGCGTAAAATCCAACATACCACATCCCGCTTCATTTCGATCCCCAAAACCAAAACCACCATGAACACTTTCGAACCCGTCTCGTCCGGTCCCCACCAATGATCAATTTCTCCCCAATAGGGACTCGTGCGACAACCTCTTCGAAATGCTGCCAAAATGCAGGAAAAACCACCATTACTGTCACACAAGCACAAAATGCAGGAAAAAAAACAATATCAGATAAACCCTAGTTCGAACATATTGTAAAAAATTTCAGAAAATGCACCAAATTACATAAAATTCAGTGATATTAAGACCATGAGCAATATAAAGCATTAAAAAAACTCAATTTTGAAAAATTCTTCTAACCTATAACTCACTCGCCGTTTTCCAGAATTCTGCCTCCCAAACTCGTCGACAATGTCGAACTAGCCAATATACGTGATATAATGGCCTTTAAACAACGTGATTTGAGTCGAGTTTGGTGCAATTTTACGATTGCAGAGGAAACATTGTATGGAGGGAAGAAGATGAAGGGGGAAGAAAAAGGCAAAATGGGGAAATATTAATTGTGTGTGTAATAAATCCCTTAAAGGACAAAAAAAGCCGTTAGGGCGTGTTTGGTTTGAGAAAAAGGAATAGGAGCTTATAAGCTGGTCAACGTTTTGGGGCCGGATGTAAGTGTTAATCTAAGAGGGAAAAAAAGTGGTGCGTATATGAAATTTTCCCTTGTTTATTATTAGCATCATTCGGTTAGAATTAACAAAATCTTTCCATCTAACTACTAATTGGTTAAATTAGCAACAATATTAAAGAAAATCGTTCTTCATTTCAGAAGATTATCATTTTTAACAATACAAAAGAATCAATCAATATATTTATATAGTTTTCAACGGATTATGACTAAAGCATAATATTATTAAATTACAATGGTAAATTAAGATAAGGATAAATATAATAATTATAAGATAATCACAACTTAGAAGTAATATCAATTATCTCATCATATCTCCAAAATCGAGCCATCACCCAATTTTATAAATTGATTTGTATTTATCTAATTAAATTATTAAGTTCAATCAGATAATCAGTTTATTATTATTAATATTAATCTATTATAATTTATATTTTAGGCCTATAAACTTAAATTATTTTACACATTGCCGGAAACAAACAGGTTAAAAAATTAATTCCTTATTATCTATTTTTGTTTGTCTATAATTTTATTAATATAATCATTGAGTTAGATAATCTAAATAGATCATAATATTATTAGATTACGGTTAAAATTTTAATTAATAGGTACAACTCATTACCAAATAACCGCAACATTAAAGAATATTATGATTGATCAGATATAATTAATTTATTCTTAATCGAATCAAATTTGTATACTAAATTAAATTATGGGGTTGTATGTTAGTTATACGGAAAAATGTCCAAAGTAGGCTATGCAATGGTTCCAGAATGATCGTGATCAGGCTTGGAACCCACGTAAGTGAATCAAAGATCCTCACCGGAAGTAATGCGGGACAGAAAGCGCTGATTCCCATAATGTCACTCAAGCCTCCTGATCCGAGATTGTCTTTGAAATTCACAAGAAGGCAATTCCCCTCATTGTGTCGTTTGTAATGACGATAAACAAGAGTCAATGTCAATCTCTCTCAAGTTGGACTATTTCTTAGAAAACGTATTTTCTCTCATGATCACTTCTACATTCCTCTGTCAAGTGTTATCCACCCTAAGGGACTCAAGATCTTGATATATGACAAGGAAAATAAATTGTCCACCACGACGTCGAACATAATATAAGGAGAAGTCTTTTCTTATTCGCTTAATCTTTTAAAGACAATCAAATGAAAATAGTGTTTGTTTTATTTTTATAACTTAAATTAAAATCTGTGCGACGCACGCCGGACTTTCTTAGTAATGATAGATTACCGACTGTTAGTTTAAGTTATCAATTGGTTATTTCAATTACTGTGCGGTTTTGAAAAATAAACCACTCTACTTCCCAAAATTCAGTAACAATTGCTCTAGTAATTCCACTAATTTTCAACAAAAATGAAGGGGAAAAAAATAAGAACATGATCTTCAAGAATCAAAAAAACATTGAAACATCATTAAAATCGTTTACATTTTCCATCAATTCAATTTCATTTTCCCAAAAAACGTGAGAATTTGAAGGATTTTTCCACCACCCATTCCGCCAGCCTAACCATTTTCTACGGCAAAACCCTTGATCCCGTATCCACGATCTCCAAATTCCCGCCGTCCCCGCCTCTTACCACTTGGACGATAAATTCATCGCCACCGGAGATCCAACATGAGTCATTCATGTCTTCGATGAGCCACATCCACTGCCAGGGGGGCTACAACCCCGCTGCTCGCTCGATGCTCGTGGTTTGCATTTTTTGAATTGAATGCCAAAAGCGAGCTCATTTCTTTTGAAAATGGGAGTCTCCACAATTTTTTTTTTGGGCAACAATGGACATATATTGATTGGGGAGGAGATAGATTAGTGGAAGAGGGCACGACGACGAGCTGGCCAGGAGCAAGGGTTTGAGGATAAAAGAAAGAGAAATTTGTGTGTTTATGCGTGCATATATACTAAAAGGACATTTTTGGTGGAATATATATAACTTATATTTTTTAATTTAAAAATTAATTACCTACATTATAGGATAAATTGTGTTTTTTCTTGTAGTTTGGGGCATTCCCTTCAAATAGAAAGTAGACCTCAAATAGAGAGTAGACGAAACAATCTACATATAATTGTTAAATAGTTGTTATTAAAATTCTCAACTGAGAGTGCACACACTAAACATAATTCCCAGCACATAAATCAACAGAGCGGTAATGATCCAGGACTCGACTGAACATCACACGCATCATTCGAATTCAGTTGAGAATCTCCAACGATCACAACTGAAAAACTAGTTGAAGCTCAAGAACTTGTTCATAGCCTAGCCTAGATGACCGACACATTTATTTCAAGATTTTTGCACTTTCATCGGCTGGGCTTGTCATTCTTGACACTCTTATCATCGTTCGTTTGGGGCGAGAATTGGCTGGTTGAAGATGGGGAGTAACCCGGTGCGCTAGGAGAGTATCCAACACTTGGGCTGTGAGGTAAAAAAAAAAAAAAAAAAAAAACGTATCAGGACCATATATGTATGTGCTAAGTAAATACACATTTAACGGGACAAGAGAGTACTCAGAAGTCGGAAGTCACCTGTACTGTGGAGAGCTCGGACTATAGTCTGGGTTTCCACCAGAACTATATGGGCTGAAGGAAAATCATATTTTCACTAGTTAGAAAGAGAACATAATGCAAATATTTTTTACAAAAAGAATGTTCAGATATTTTATACTTATGTACTCCTGGCCTTCAAAAAAACCTTCACAAAACCAGGTAGGGTTATTTTTTATTTTTTATTTGGGGGGGCTTCCCTTTCGTTTTTCTAACTACTGACCATGTAGTGGGACATGCAAACGAAAACGACACTGATAAGCCCTTAATTAAAGCAGACGCATACTCGATATACCTGCTTGGACTATAACTTGGACTACATGGAGAATATGATGGGGATGTCGGAGAATATGAAGGTGATGTTGGGCTGCAAAACCACATTATAAACGTAATATGTAAGTCCAAAGTCAGCTTGTAAAAGGAAAAGGCGGTAAATTATTTGAAACAAAGCAATTTGTACATCACTACTCAAAACATCCTGATTTATCTATTAAACATAATCTACCCAAAGAAAAGAAGAAAACAATAAATATGGCAGGAGTCAACATGATCAATCGAAACATTAATCAACTTGGGCAGCAAAAATAATGAAAGAGCAATGAATTAAGCCATAACAATTATAGCTCCTCAAGACGCTCTAAAAAACGAATCAATGTATTTCGGCTAGTTGGAAAAAAATGCCAGAAGTACCTGTAACTTGGTGAGGAAGGACTGTATGGACTCGACGGTGAAATCTTCGGAGATGTAGGTGAATATGCCAGAGAAGGGCTGTATCTCGCTGACGGATTGTAACTTGGAGATGCAGGGCTAAAACTAGGTGAGGTAGGACTGTAACTCGGTGACGTAGGACTGTAAGTCGGTGAGGTAGGGCTGTACCCAGGTGAAGTCGGGCTATAGGCGGGTGAGGTCGGACTATATGATGGAGATGTCGGACTGTAAGACGGAGAGGTAGGGCTGTATGAAGGTGAAGTTGGACTGTATGATGGCGATGTTGGGCTGTAAGAGGGCGAGGTCGGGCTGTAGGAGGGTGAAGTTGGGCTGTAAGCAGGGGATGTGGGGCTGTATGCAGGGGATGTCGGGCTGTATGCAGGGGATGTTGGACTATAGCTAGGAGATGTAGGGCTATAGCTAGGAGACGTTGGGCTATAGCTAGGGGATGTGGGGCTGTATGTAGGTGAAGTAGGTGAATAAGATGGGCTGGTGGGCGAATAAGCCGGGCTAGTCGGGCTATACCCAGCAGGAGAACTCGGACTATAAGTTGGGGAAGTCGGGCTGTAACCAGGTGACGTCGGGCTGTATCCAGGGGACGACGGGCTGTACCCAGGAGATGATGGGCTGTACCCAGGAGATGATGTAGGAGAAAAAGCCATCCCACCGACGTAAGGAGAAAACTGAGCATCCGAAACGGGCGATAATCGAAGATTCGGGCTCAGCAGATAACTTGGTGACATCATGCTATAATCGTGATATGGGGTCCCTGTGATGGGTGAACGACCCGGCGTCATACCGAAATCCAGCCCACCTTCTAAATAACTGGGCAAAGGAATCTCAATCGCTTGCTTCAACATTTCTTCATTTAGATACAATGCGCAGTCTCCCGTGCCAATAGGGGCCAGCTGACCTAAAATAATATTTTCAGTTACGCCCCTGAGGTAATCTGCCTCTGCATAAACAGCAGCATCGAGCAAAATGTCCACGGTTTCCTCAAACGAGCATCTCATCATGGGCCCGGTATCATTCCGGTTGATGCCATGACGGGTGATGGCCATTAAATGACCACGATATGTCATGGTATCACACAATATTGCCAGATGTCGATAGTTCACATAAGACCCATCAAAAGATATGACGACGCGCAGCTCATCGAGCAAAGATTTACGCACTGCTTCGATTCCAAGAACTTCAATAACTTCAATTAAGTGGTTGCTTGTTGTTCTCCTTGCATCTACATCTTCATGACACATGACGGCTAAAAGATTAACACCTTCTGTGTCGAGCATCCACTCATTCTCCGCCTTGAATCCTTCATCCTCGTCAAACTTATTCAGCTTACTATTCTTTATGAACACCTTATTGATATCCGGTATGCCTCGAAGAGCCATTTCTGTAAGCATGTTACTTTCTATTTTCTTGAGGAATACATCGTCCTCAGCCGATTCATCACTCAATTCCCCCTTGGGGCCTTCATCATTCATGATACGTATACGAAGGATCAGCTTTTCGGCGTTATCATCATTAAATATGCATGTAAGATCATCATCAAATTCAAGATTAATCTTCTCAGCAATATCTGCCATGCTGAGCTTCTTATCGACCATCATTTCTCGGTTTAACTCTATGCGAAGCAACCAAGGAGAGATCTTGTCAGGGTCAATCTCTTCGTCAGGCATTTCATAATAGGACTTCACAAACTCAACATCTTCTTCAATTAAGGTGCTCATAGGATCCGGATCGTACCATACCTCTGTGGCTTGTGTCACACTACGTAATGTCGTATATTCCAGAGCACACTGGACATTTTTGGCCCTCTCCTTAGTTTTACTCGCATCAGGCTTCAAGTAAACAGAGAGAGAGGGTGTTTTAATATTCTTAGCGACATTAATAATCTCCCTCAACCTCGGTACACCTAGAGTAACATTCTTGGCACTCACACCAGCATAGTGGAATGTATTAAGAGTCATCTGTGTGGCAGGCTCACCAATAGATTGTGCAGCAACGCACCCTATCATTTCCCCAGCTGCAACGAGTGACTGCAGAAACCGAGATTCTACCTCACCAATAACCCATTCAAAAGCTTCACGCGTAAGTCTATACTCCTTCAAAACCCTTTTACTTGCTAAGGCACCGCGAAGCAGTATATTGAAGAAAAGAGTTGCATTCTTTTGAGCTTCCATACTCAGATAATCATCGCCAACAACCACCTTAAGCCTTTCTTGTAACTTATCAACAGCTTCCACAATCTCCATTGGGTGCATATCAGAAGGCCTTCGGAAATCAACTCTAAAGGTCTTTTGTGCATTTAAGATGAGCCTCTTGATATTAACAGGCAGGGGCCAAGAATTGTCACCTGTGGTCGCAATCTCTGTCCCAAGTTGAAACCTGTCAGCTTCGAGCTTCTGAACCTCTGCATCAAACACACTGCGGATTTCACGAATAGTTTTCAAATCTTCCACAGCTTCAGGTAACATGTATGTAGGGTTCCAGTTTGGATCATCAATCTCATATTTGTACTTGTCATTGAAATTCGATTTCTTCAGCTTCAGGGATTCCAGAGGTTGCGATTCAATCCAAACAGCATCCATACCATCTTCCCCATAGAGAAACTGAATCACATCGCCCAAGGAATTTCTAACAGTCCCATCATACTTAACCATGATATCCTCCATAGCCTTCACCAATCGCCTCTGTATATACCCAGTCTCGGAAGTTTTAACTGCGGTATCTATAAGTCCTTCCCTACCACCCATGGCGTGGAAGAAAAACTCTTGAGGAGTCAATCCCCGAAGATATGAGTTCTCCACAAAACCACGACTCTCTGGACCAAGATCATCTTTCGTGAAGTGTGGTAGTGTTCGACCGACGAATCCAAAAGGAATGCGTTTGCCTTCAACATTCTGCTGCCCCACACATGCAGTCATCTGAGAAATATTGATAAAACTTCCCTTGGATCCTGCAGTAACCATAGCCTTGAGGTTGTTACTTTCTGACAAGCTCTTCTGTGCACTACTGCCAGCATCATCACGGGCCTTATTCAACACCTTAAAGACACACAAACACACTGTTATAATCAGGCTTTATCGAGCTGCTGCAAGCTAAGTAAAATGTTCAACAAACCTGATTCACTCTGTTTTCAAATGATTCCTTCATTGTTCGACCAGGTTCAGCCTCCAACTGCCCTCCTCGAAAAGTGCTAATAAGTTCTTTCACCTCATTCTTTGCATTTGAAATAGTTTCATTGATCTTTTCCATTGTTGCAACATCAGCAATTGTGTCACCTATTCCCATGCTAAATGCATTCTGCAAAAGCCAATAATTGACGAGCCATTGTGTATGTCCCAAAAATTTGCGAGCTGCATCTGGGCCGACCTCTTCCCTGAAATCATTATCCTTAAGTAAATATGTATAAAAGAACAGCATATGTATTTCTGGGATAGCCTCCATAAGTTCCAAAACACTTCTTAGAATGCCCATATGTTCAAAAAATGAGTTGTTTCTTATAAGGACAAATGCAAGATCATGTGTATCCAGTTAATCTGCAGGTACTAAACCTATTTAATATGAGAACATTAGAGGCCTGTTTGCTTCACCAACCATGTTTTCGGGTTAATGAAACCCTGACGGCCCCAGAGGAGTTATATACTTTCCATATGCCCTGCAATAACTTGTTTATTTCACAGGTTTCAGACTTAATATTAAACTCAAGTACACAGTTTAACATATTTGGTTGGTTGGATATCTTGAGGTTTAGACACAATTTTACAAGATAGCTATCATTAATTTCAACTATTTCGATTCATTAGGGTCTGGGGTCATATATGTGGGGTAAAGTAGACATTTTCAAAATTCATAAGTTTCCCTCTTTTTTGTGATATTAGGTAACACACCGGGCTTTAGGTTATTAGCAATCCGTCTCTAAAGAAATAAAGGGCTGCAACAAATGAACCAAACACAATAACATGTGTGATAGTGAGTATAATATAGCTCTATAACCCCAAGCAAACAGTAGATGTTTGACTAGCAACAGATACCAAGATATTCATATAACAAAAATACTTTCTGAAATGAAGGAAAATGAAAGTACTCTTCTACATACGCTATAGCATAAAAATGGATGGTCGATTTTTTTCCCCAGAAAATCCACACGCAGTAGTGCACTCCTAAAGAATAAGCCATTTATCTTTCTTTCGTATCCCCTTCCTTTCTTTCTCCTCTTTTATGTTTGAGGTGGTGTGGGGAAGCTAAAGCCACATGACCTAAAATATGTTTTTTCCTTCGCTCATTTTTGAGATAATTGACATGCATACAACCAGAGGGATTTTTTGGCTGTACATAGGATGCATCTTTTGGTGTAAATTTAATAATATATTTATCTTCCACAGGCATAAACCGGGTCAGATAATTGCTTTAAAAGGTGAATATGCAGGAAAAAGAAAACAGAAAATGTACGTGGTCAAACACCACATTGCAAGAATGTATGACCAGCTTTCCTCCGCTTACGCAAAAAAACTCTCCCGCACACTAATTGTATTTCTCCAAATTGACCTAACATTGAAAGTTAAAAAGGTGAAGCTACGCCGGCCAGAGTGTTACTGATGTTCCTCATCAATTTCAACTGGAAAGGCAGTTTCAGTATAAAATTCTTCTGGACAGAGACTTGTTAAAGTACTCCTTCTGAAACGCATAAAAATGTAGCAATCATTTCGAAAGCAAAAGCTAGGAAGGAAGTACCAAATAACATGTATGAGACTTCCGGTAGATGTCCCAAGTGTCTTCTTGCATAATGTGCCAGTAAGTAGCTCTCCTCTTTCTATCAGTACTTGAGTATCCCCAGGAGTTATAAATCCTTTCTCACTTTCTTGATGCCATGCTGAATACCTCAACAAATTTATCTGTTTTGGTATGATCAAATTAAATACTTGTTTTCCTGTCCAAAGAGGCCTAGGTTTCAGAATTGCTGGAGCAGGTACTTTGCCATCAAAATCCTCCCACCACATCAGAATGTTCATAAAAACATCCTGCATAAATCAAGATAATTATTTCACGATGGAGAAAGATACTTGGCAATAAAATACTGTCGGTAGATAAAAACACCAGATGTTACCTTTTCAATAAATGTATCCCTTTTTGTAATTTTACGACATCCTAAAAGTGTATCCTGCACTATTCCCATTACAGGACGATTTGATTGAGGCGACACAATGCATTTTGGAACCATCATCAGTTCCAGCACTTCAGCTCTAGTTTCGAATGACTGGGGCACGTGCATATTCATTTCATCCCCATCAAAATCGGCATTATAAGGTGAGGTAACAGACAAATTTAAACGGAAGGTTGAGTAGGGCATAATCTTGATTCTATGGCCCATAATAGACATTTTGTGAAGACTTGGTTGCCTATTAAACAGGACGAAGTCTCCATCCGTTAAGTGACGCTCCACCTGTGCCATTAATGAAGGAAATTAGGCACAAAATTAAACACTCTAATCCTAGGTCATGCATATGTGTAGAGCATGTATTCTCACCTTATATCCAAGTTCTAGATGCTGATCACTGCTTTTCTTCAAGTACCGGAGATCAAGCCTCTGTCCATCATCCCTAATTATATATCTCGCACCAGTTTTTCCAGGAGGAGGGTGAGGTCCATTCTCCACGAGCTCTTTCAGCCTGTTTTCGAAGTCAAAGTTCTGCTGAATAAAAGACCAAATGGTAGAAAGAGAACAAGAAATGAACATAGCAAAACAGACATACCTTTCGATGTTATAAGGAGTTACAGTCTCCGGATATGTGAGATTTAAGGCAATACTCCAAGGTACACCGAGTTGATCAATATTGATGGTTGGATCTGGTGTAATCACAGTCCGGGCTGAAAAATCTACTCGCTTGCCCATCAAGTTACCTCTGATCCGGCCTTCTTTTGCTTTGAGCCTGCTACATATTGATTTGATTGGTCGACCAGATCTTTGCGTAGCCTAGAGTAAACCAAGGTACTTCTCTGGTTAGTCAAATAGTACTCAAGAACTTTAACTAGTGTTGTTAATGGAAGAAACAACCATACCCTAGGTTGTCCTGGTAATTCATTGTCAAAATATGTGGCTACATGAAATTGCAGCAACTGTGCGAACTCTGAAATGATATGAGCAGGCGCCCCGTTCCGCTCTTGCCTCTTCAGGTTCTCATTGTGCCTAATGATCATTGCCAGTTGATGAGTTAAATCATCCTGCATCAAGAGAATCAAAATCAGAACCTCCCACAACTTAGTGCAGCAAACCTAGGGCAACTGGCACAGTAATTCAATTTCCATTAACTGAATGTGATATAATAGTCAAACCCCACAGAATACCAAAATTGTCTAAAAAAATCAGTATATAAGCCATGAAAAATTGTAGATACAAAAGAAGCATGCCTCACTCCTAGCAGAAGTATCCATCATAACAGAAGGTCTAACAGGAGGGGGAGGAATTGGAAGAACTTGAAGAATCAACCAGTCTGGGCGAGCATATTTCGGATCTAAACCCAACAACTGACAATCTTCATCAGTTATTCTCTTCAGAATGCTAAGAACCTGAAATGAAAAGAATCAGAGATAAATTCTCACCATGGACCAAAGTAACACGTTCAAATCCAAATAAAATATGAAAATCCTTTTTTTTTTTCAAATGTGCAGCATATGATACCTTCTCTGCGGAGAGAATCTGTTTCCTTTCAACAGGTTCAGGCATCTGATCCTGGTCATCACTTTTCTTCTTCTGGGGCTTGTATTCGGCAACCATCTTCATCCCATCAACAGAAATTTTTGGCTGCTGAGCACCACATCCACCCCTACTCTTCTTTAATGGTTCAGAATCTTGACCTTGCACATCAATCTCATCACCTCCTTCACATTTGGATTTGTTTTTGCAGGCATCTAATATCTTTTTGAGTCTGTTTTTGGGGTTCCTTATTCGCAATGCTTGCTTGAACTTATGATCCTCCTAGGAAATACCACACAGATTAAATAGTAGCCACAAAAGCAAATGCATGATTATTACATTTTCTCTGAAGAAGAAGAAATCCATTCAATGATTAGAAAAAACTACTGACTCACTGAACAACACTGTTAACATAAGACATCAAACATTTTTCAGGTCACCATTAACTCCAAAAATTTCAGTTCATCAATTCAGAAATCAAAAGGTTACCTCATCGGCCAAGATTTTGGAGCAATTGAAGCAAACACTACGGAGGATACTGAGCACCGTTTTCATGAATCCAATGTGAAACATGGGTTTCGCCAGCTCAAGGTGACCAAAGTGACCGGAGCACTCAGCCATGTTAGACATACAAGTCTCGCACTTCATTTTCCGATCAATCGTCCCGAGCCGTGGATCGCTCAAACCACCAATCTTCGGCTTACCTCTTTCTGTCGTCTCGCTGTGCTCTATATGCACAACCGACATTTGCCTCTAAATAAAAACACAAAATCACAATGCATCACTCAATTGATTTCAATTAAATCCGTTAAAACACACTCAAATGAACGGAACAAGAAATAGTAAAAATTACGATCTCGTCCGGGCTGAGTATGCCGAACTGGACGGCGCGGACTTTGGCGACCTCCGCCGGAGAATAGGGGAACCGCAGATCCATGGAGTTGCGCTAGATGGATGGATATTAGGGTTTTCTGGTATCTAAATTACTAGGGTTCTTGAATTTAAAAAAAAAATGCAATTAAAACATGCTATAGCCTTCGAATTTTTTCCTTTAACGGGGCATCTTCAATTGTATTTGATTTACTGCGAGAGTTGGTTTCTCTGAGGCCTTTCAGAAATCTGTATACGCCAGCTTTTACCCCTTACGAGAAGGAGACTTCGGCAAACAGAAAGATAAGAGCAGGGGCCTGGGAAACTATTTATAGACAGGCGCCGCCTTACCCTCGGCAGATTGAGGGCATTTATAAACGTCCCGAAACGTTTTTGAATAACCAACTTTCGTCGATCCAATGACAAGTAATACCCATATAATTCTTTTTTAATAAGAATCACTCTATATATTGCAACATATAGAAACATTTTGATTTAAGTGTATAAAATATTTCATTAAATCACGTTTTTTTTCTTCGGCTTGTCGCCTTATATGCTTGCACATAGTAGTTCTATCAATTTTTTTGCGGCGGGGTTATAAGCATTTTGCATAACATGTTCAAAAGTCATTTTATCGACAAATATAAAAGGCAAATGCTCCATAGAAATAAAACAAGTCATTACTTCTTGAGCATTTAAATGATCATATTTCCATAAAATATTACCTTGTTCATTACCTTGTTGATTACCTTTAAAGGTTTGGGGATTTAGTTGAGTTTGAGTTGCAGGGATTTCCGCCTCGGGTTTATGCATATTGTTCATGTGCCTTTGGAGGGTGCCATAACCTCCTCCCGCCGTCCATTTGTAAACGGCGGGATAATAGTTACAATAGGCCATGAACTTCTCGGGAGCACCGGGAGCATCATTTGGATATTTTTCTCTAGGAACCTTTTTAAAATATTTAAGGAAAATGTTAGATCTAAGTGTTTTAGTCTTACCCTTAGTACCCTTACCTCTAGTGGTGGATGGTCCGCCTCCACATCATGTCTTGCTTGATCGGCTTCCTCCTCCGACTCTTGGTTATGCATTTGTCGACCATACATTTCATCCTCCTCTTCTTGAAGTTGTCGAGCATATTGTTCACTAATCATTTCTTCAGCCTCACGGCGTAACGGCTTTCTACGACGAACTTTTTTCCTTGAGGATGAAGGAAGAGGAACATTTTGAGTAAAAGTGGGAGTGCTGTCAATATCTTCTTCGGTGTCGACATTGATAGACTTGCCACGGTTACCACGAGAATGAGACATGGTAACAAATAAACAAGTAGATAGTATTTATATAGTATAGTAGGTAGTATATATATATATATATATAGTAGATAGTATATATTATAGTAGATAGTATATATCTCTCCTATATACTAATGCAGAATACGTTGGCTGAAGTGGCGAACTTCCGCTTTTTTGGCATACATGTCTTTTCTTTGGTCTTGGTCTTACGTGTCAGCTTCTCATGCTTCAGCTGACACATAATCAATTACTGGCATAATCATCATTGCATTAATTACATTATAATTATACCTCAAATAACTCCTACCTACCTTATTAATTTTTACGAATTAAGGAATATGAATTATGAATAAATAAGAATTGATTATATTTACAAAAATATTTCGTATTTTCATTAATTAAAAATATAAATCCCAAACAAAGAGAAATTTAATATAGTAGTGTGCATTATATATTAAAAACATAAACCTAAAATCTCGCAAAAATATTATATATTCCACTAATTAATTAGTTTATATTAGTTAGTCACATTAATTAGGTATATTAATAAAAAAAATATCAACTAAAATGAAAGATGCTTGGGAGTATTGCAAAAAGAAGTGTTGAATACATATAATTAAAAAGGTACTTGGAGTCCTAATCAATTAAATAAATCGAAATAATCTTATTAAAAATATTATTGAAAATATAGAAACAATGGTTTTAATTATTATTTATAAATAAATTAAAGAAACAATGGAATAAATCAATTAGTCTATTTTAGTTTTAAATCTTATTTAATTAATATAAAATAACAAAATAAATGAAAAAACTTATATTTAATAAATTATATAATTACTGATTTTAAGAATTTTTAAAGAGATATTTCAAAATATATAAGAAATTAAATTTAATAATATACTAATTCCTAGATCTTTGTACAAAGAGAATTTCAGAAAATAAAAATTGATCGTTTTACGTGATTTTTATTTTTTTTTGTTTTAAATTTATTTACTTTTAAAATCAAATATATAATTTTGAAAGTTTTGGATTTGTTTTTGTATTTTAAATTATATCCAAATAATTTATGTAATTTTTTTCAAACATAAGGATTAAATTATCTCTTTTTTGGCCATATACAGAAACCGTTAAATACTTAACGATTTGGATCATTTTGGCAAAAAGAAGGACCAAAGAAAATATGGAACTAAAATTTCATTTAACACAATCAGATATGAATTGGGGTTTTTTCTAATACGAATTTCCGAAATTATTAAAAGTGCCCAACTATTTATGTGTTCTCTTGATGTGCCGACTTTAATACTTCTATATATTAAGTTAAATGTTTGAAAATAATATCATATGAAAATGATATAAAATTTCAAGTGAACCAAATGTCACTTAGTTTTTTTGTATTACAAGTTTCACAAATTACCAAAACACTCTAATTATTTTTCTCTTCTTTTGAATGTAAAATTTCTTGAATTTAGTACTCTTAATTATGAAGTTCAATGCCTGAAAAGTACCCTATAACTTTTTCCGGCTCATCTTATATTACAAACAAAATTGGGCATTTTTTTACTTTTAAAAAATGGGGGAAATTTTAATTAGGCTATGATGTGGATGTAGTTTTCTTAATTAACCCCGCGATTAGTATATTTACAATAAGTCTTACAAGTAATTCACTTATATATGGACTACGATGATGCTTCTTTTTTGTTTTTTTGGCAAATTGGGAAGTACTTAATTTTAAGTTATAAGTCATAATCTCCTTACTTTGTAATTCCAAAATCTATTTTAAATTTAATATACATTTAGTTTCACTTCAACCAAACGAGATTTTTTGTAATACAAGTTTCAGAAATTAATAAAAGTATTTCAACTATTTTTCTATTTTTTAATGTAAAATGGGTAGACTTTAATACTCTTAAATATAAAGCTAAATATTTGAAAAAATATCATATAAGCATAAATATCATTGAAGTACTTCAATCAAATCAATTGAGTTTTTTATTTTATAATTTTTTAAAATTTTAAGGTCGTTTTTAATTAGGACAAAATTATGATGTATATTTTTTAACTTATCCAAGCTATTCTTATATTATAATTGTTAAATTTCTTGGTAATTTTAAGGCTAGGACTTGGATGTAGTTTTCTAAATTAACAGGTATATTTATAATAAATCATACAGTAATTAATATATATATATATATATATATATATATATATATATATATATACTACTATTATGTTTTTTTATTGCAATTTGAAAAGTGCTTAATTTTAAGCTATAAGTCAAAATCTCTTATGCATTTCCAAAAGCTTTTTTTTATTTTAAATATTACTAGAATTATCCTTGCCATAATTATTTAGTATAATTGTACATATGAAGTTGTACCAAAGGACAATGGATATATTGGTTATTCAAGTATAAGCCCTTCTTCACTTGAACATCATTGCAAACTCATAATTATGAGATTAAGTGTGAGATTAATTGTTGGACAAACAATGTCATCTCATCATCTACAAGAAATTAAGAACTTATCCGAACGAATCCTCAAAATTGTAAATGGTGAGCTGGGTGAAAAAGTCAATAGAGAAACCTTGGTTGATATTTGTTGTGTCAAGATTTAACACCTTCCGACCGGCGATCGCCTAGGAGGTCGGGCAACCGAGTCACTGCCGAGCGTCCGAGGAAGAACCGCCGACCAGCGACCAGGCGACCTAGCCTTAGCCCGGCAGACAAGCATGAATCGCCCAGCCGAAGGTCCCAGGACAAGTCCCGGTGCCGAGCGATCGACCTCAGATACGATCGCCTCTCGGTACTCGGCGACCGACTTCTGGCGACCGACTTATGGACGATCATCTCTCAGCGCTTTGCCGACCGACCCTTGGTGACCGACCATTGCCAACCTTCAGTGACTGGCCGAGAAACGATCCTCGGTGTCCAGCTAGAGACGACCGCATCATGACGATCTGGGCCGATGGCCATCCAGTCGGCCAAGGCCGAGCAAACAGGACAAAGACCCACGCGAGATCCACAAAAGGCGCCGACAAACTGTCACCTACCTCACCTACCAACAGGCCCAGCTGAAAGGAGCCGACGGACAAGATCGGTGACCACACTGTCACCTACCCCCGCCATCGACAAAGTCCGCCGAAAGTAACAAAGTGGGACCTCCTGTGACAGACTTCGGACGCGTGCCGGCTCCTCATTGGGCCACTCACCGGCCGCATACTGATCTCTGGACTTTGGCGGGCGGCCCATGTGACCTTTAGGACGATCGCCCCATTACATTAATGGCCGAAAGGCGATCGCCCACTAGGAAACAAGGCATCTCACCCCTATATAAAGAGGGCACTGCACTTGGAAAAAGGGTGCATTCCCGCATTTCACACCATACGAAGCAAAATACTTACACTTGGCTAACATCCAACTCTTGGCAATGACTATCTTCGGTCTTACTTCTCGGCCTATCTCATCCATAGACACGGCGGGACGAAGAACACCGAGCTTCGCTCAAGAGCCGGATTAACAGAGTCTTTACACTCATTGTATTTAGATTTCTCTCATTAATACTTGTATCCACGAATATTCGTATTAATAACATCTCGCGAGAGCATTCAAGCCCGGCCTAACAAACCCGGCAAATCTTGTATTATTTATCTACTCTAAGTGCTCCGCAATTGTTGTTTGTTGTCCGTCTTCCACAGATTAATCTTCGGATAAATATTTTGGGCAACAACAATTGGCGCTAGAAGAAGGAGCATCCAACCCTCGATTTTTTATACCTACCGTCCCGAAGAACACTCACTGTTCTCGGGCGGATACTTGAAGTGACACTTACGCACTTCAAAGAAATCCTTCGAAGTCATGTCTTCCGCCTCCGCGTCGAAGAAAGCCGACTCACCCGGCCAAACCCCTGCCTGGTCCCGGCCCGAGCCACACCGATGGTGGAAGGTAGCCGCCGCGATCGAGACGCTCGATCCGTCCCTCGACGGCGGCCAGCCTCTCGCTCGACGGTTCCAAACCAAGGAACAGATCGAAGGCTCTGGCCGCCCTACAGAGCGACGGAGTACTCTCAACGCGCCTCCGCTATCGCCTCGGCCGTCCGCCGGAAGTCCAAGCGAAGCTCAAGGCGTCAGCGCCGAGCGACGCTGTGAGGCTCCGTCCGCAGAAGAGGCGCTCGCCACGGGCACCTCTCGTCTTCGATCGCACAGGCGGTGACTCCGACTGCACGGGCGGTCCGGCCCGGCCTACGAGACGACGGAGTTTGAGTCCGTCACCGAAGCTCGGCCTACCCTATTCCCGGAAGGCGGCCTTAGCTGCCCGCTCCTCGCCGATTGCCGAGGGCGGCGGCGAGCCCGAGATCGGTACACGATCGCCTCGGCTCGCTCCCAAAGCCGATCTGCAAGCGACCAAGCCACGGCGATGGCTGCGATGCAACGTCAACTCGACGACATGAAGGCGCTCGAATCCGGGCGGCGCCAAGAAGACGATCGCCGCCAAGCGAGCCGCCGCAATCGACATCGAGCTCGCCGTGCGGCAAGACAAGATCGCTCCCGCAAACACCCGTGTACGAGGCGACGGACCCCAGTGCACTGAGGAAGTTCAACATCTACATGACCGGGTGTGGGGCATCCGACGCGACCGGATGCCGAATGTTCCTCCGACGCCGGACGACCTCGCCCACCGGTGGTACACTTCATTGCCACCTCGGTCCATTGGCTCCTTTAACGAGTGGCGCACGTCTTCACGGAGTACTTCGCCACCGTGGTCGTCCGCCCAAGGTCCCTCCGCATGATGCAAATCAAGCGGGGAGAAGAAGAGTCCGACTCGGACTACATCGGCCGGTAGACGTAATCATCCTCAATGGCGAGCCCATAAGCGATGAGACCGCCTCTACGCGGTCCTGGAGGATTTCGGGTTTTTCGCCTATGTTCGGGCATCTCACGAAGACCCAACCTACGACCTACGCAGCCTTCCGGCTAGAGCCGCAGATTTTCCGCCGTGCAAAGGTTTCTTCTTAGCTTGTGAGCGTAGCGATCGGCACCGGACGACGATCTCCCGCCCGATCGCCAATATCGACCTACGAATAAAGCGATCGGCATGAGCGACGATCGCGCCTTCCGGCCCGATCGCCGATCATCACGCTACATCATCCGCAACCCGAGGACGCGATCGCCATCTACCCCAAGATATAACATGACGGACTAAGGCATAAGATCGCCTCCACCGCACATCATAAAGCCATGGTCCTGGCAGTCGATGGAACCGACCGCTTGGCCATGCAAGGTCCCTTTCGGCCAAGATCGCCCGCCCTTCGTTTAAATACGAGGCCGGCGTAGTCCGAGGGCACTCCAACATTAATCGGTGGACACATACCACAATCCCCGTCTCAACGTGCCGTCGAGGTCGGCCATCTCCATGGTGGCCGAGGTGGAAGCAGAGCTAACAAGCCGCGGCGCGGAGTTGATTCATCCGACGCCGCGCAAGGACTCCTCTAGACCGAGACCGCACGCCCTTCGTTTAGATACGAGGCGAGGCGCGCGGCTAACAGAGGACCCTCATAATAAAGTGAGTCACGAGACACTCATTGTCTTCGCGCACCAAGACACGGTCACGGGTCGGTCCATCGATCTCCGCGATCGTGCACGATTCCTCAAACAAAACGAAACCACCAAGTTTCCATGGGGATCGGCCAATGTTGTTTTGCAGTACAAGACCGAAAGATAGCTAAGACAATCGACCATGGTAGCCCAAGTCCGAAATCGTAAGTCACCAAGAAGGTCGCCCGTCCTCATCCTTACACGATCGCAAGCCAAGAACCACCTCGCCCCATGTCTTCAACATAGGAGCAAGTGGGGGCAATTGTTGTGTCAAGATTTAACACCTTCCGACCGGCGATCGCCAGGAGGTCGGGCAACCGAGTCACCGCTGAGGCGTCAGGAAGAACCGCCGACCGGCGACCGGGCGACCTAGCCTTAGCCGGCAGACAAGCATGAATCGCCCGGCAAAGGTCCCAGGACAAGTCCGGTGCCGAGCGATCGACCTCGATACGATCGCCTCTCGGTACTCGGCGACCACTCGCGGCCGACTTATGGACGATCATCTCTCGGCGCTTTGCCGACCGACCCTTGGTGACCGACCATTGCCGACCTTCGGTGATGGCCGAGAAACGATCCTCGGTGTCCGGCTAGAGACGACCGCATCATGACGATCTGGGCCGATGGCCATCCAGTCGGCCAAGGCCGAGCAAGCAGGACGGCACTCACGTGCGAGATCCACAAAAGGCGCCGACAAACCTGTCACCTACCTCACCTACCAACAGGGCCCAGGGCTGCGAAAGGAGCCGACGGACAAGACTGGTGACCACACTGTCACCTACCCTGCCATCGACAAAGTCCGCCGAAAGTAACAAAGTGGGACCTCCTGTGATGATTCCAGGATGCGTGCGGCTCCTCATTGGGCCACTCGGTGGCCGCCTGGATCTCTGGACTTTTGGCGGACCCATGTGACCTTTAGGACGATCGCCCCATTACATTAATGGCCGAAAGGCGATCGCCCACTAGGAAACAAGGCATCTCACCCCTATATAAAGAGGGCGACTGCACTTGGAAAAAGTCCGCATTCCCGCATTTCACACCATACGAAGCAAAATACTTATACTTGGCTAACATCCAACTCTTGGCAGCTATCTTTCGGTCTTACTTCTCGGCCTATCTCATCCAAATAGACACGGCGGGACGAAGAACACCGAGCTTCGCTCAAGAGCCGGATTAAGAGTCTTTTACACTCATTGTATTTAGATTTCTCTCATTAATACTTGTATCCACGAATATTCGTATTAATAACATCTCGCGAGAGCATTCAAGCCCGGGCCTAACAAACCCGGCAAATCTTGTATTATTTATCTACTCTCGGAATTGCTCCCGTAATTGTTGTTTGTTGTCCGTCTTCCAGCAGTATTAATCTTCGGATAAATATTTTGGGCAACAACAATATTCTTGATATTTACTAATCCGGAATGCCGAAAATCATATTCCAGCCATTGTTGAAAGCACTATCATTCACTTAAAAGTAACTTTCCATAAAGTAATTTTTTGAAGAAAGAGCAACCATGACGCCAACAAACGACGTTGTGGAGATAGTAAATGATTACGTGATGTCTATAATTTCAAAAGACAAGCGGATATATCACGTTGTGGAGATAGTAAACGATTACGTGATGTCTATAATTTCAAAAGACAAATGGATATATCGTAGTTTTGATAGTATATGCAAAATTTCTGCCCTCTAAAAGTCAAAATCAAGTATATCGAATGAATTTTTTTGGACAGTATCAAATGTTCTCGAATTCCAAATCACATCTTAAAATCGTAAGTTAGAGTTTCAATTATGCCAATTTAAAATATGGATCAATCATCAGAATTATGCAGTGTCACATCATTAATAATTATCCAAACTCGTAACTATATTATTGAACGAAAAATTTCGGGGAATAATTCTGAGAGTAAAATATTTATTCCACAATTGATATTAAGCCCCTTAGATATCAGATTACCATTTAAATTTCAAATACGTAAGTTTCCACTTATTATGAGCTTTGCCATGATTATATTTAAGAGTCAAGGTCAAAGGCTTTCTCATATCGGTATGTATCTTCCAAAATCCGTATTCGGTCATGGTTAGTTTTATGTAGCCATATCAAGAGTGAAGATAAAAAAAGACTAGAAATCTTTTCTTTCAATGAGAATGATTAAACAGAACAAATAGTGTAGTTTATAAATAAGTATTTATAATGAACGATTTACATATTATATATTTATATAAAAGTTCTTTTTTGTGTTCCGTGTAATTACACGGGTGTTATACTAGTTATAATTATAGTAGATAGTATGTAGTATATAATATAGTAGATTGTATATATTATATTTATATTATAGTAGATAATATTTAGTATATAGTATAGTAGTCTTAGTAGATAATATTTAGTATTAAGTAGAATTATAGAGCAAGAAGAGCAATTTAAATTTTAAAGAATGGAGGAGAATTAGAAGTAGAAGAGAAGAGAGTTTAGAATATTGTTAATACAATGGGGTGATTTTAAAGGTGGAAGAATGAGGGTATTTATAGATAAATTGGAGGGGGGGGGGGGTGGGTGGGAAAAATTTGAATTTTGAATTTGAAGAAAAAAATTGAAAATTTGAATTTTGAATTTGGGCGGAAAACCAGCGGTTCGGGCGGAAAACCGCCTGTTCGGGCAGAAAAGCGCCGGTCGGGCTTCTGCAACATCGTCTGCAGTGCTTAGTCTACAGCCTAGCCCTGCAACATCGTCTGCCGTGCCGGAACCACCGGTTCGGCCTGCCGGTTCACGGGCCCAGAAACCTTCGACCCGTAACCGGCCCGTGCAGCACAGCGCTTCCGGTTCCGAAATCGGCCCGCCGGTTCCGGTTCCGAAATCGGCCCGCCGGTTCCGGTTCCGACCCGGACCGTTGACCACGGGCTGCTCCGGGCCGGAATCGCCAGTTCCGGTTAAATGTGGCTGTAAATGTACGTATCATTCTTTTCGTTCCGTTTAAAATTTTACACTTATATTCTTTTATCTAGGGGTGTGCATTCAGATCGATCCGATCCGATCCGAATTCGGATTGATCTGAAATTTCGGATCACCTTTTGCTCAATTCGAAATCCGAACCGATCGTTCGGATCGAATTCGGATCAATCTGAATTCGGATCGGATCGGATCGGATTTAATTCGAAAATTTTAAAAACTAACAAAAAAAAATAATAAAAATCATAATCCAAAAATAATAAAAAAAATTCTTTTTTTATATATTTCGGATGGATCAGATTAATCCTAAAATCCACGGTTAATCCGATCCGAAATTTTTTCTGGCGTTTTACCTAAAACTAATAAAAATTTCTTTTTTATATATATATTTCGGATCGATTGAATTAATCCGAAAATCCGCGGATTTAATCCGACCCGATCCGAAATTTTTGGATCTGTAAAATCCTAATTCGAAATCCGATCCGAAGACATCGGATCGGATTGGTTCGGATCGGATTTTCGGTTCGTTTTTTGGATTCCATTTTTCTGCACACCCCTACTTTTATCTATTTATAAATTTTATATTTATCATCTTTACACAATCAATCAAACAAGTTTCTATCATTTTTTAATCTCAACCACACACTAAATATCAATATGTTTTACGTTTTAATCTCCACCACAAATATATCATCGTCACATACACCAATCATTATCTAAAATACACAAAATATACACTCTCTGTCAAGTTTTGAACGGGATGAAGGAAGTATATTACTAGTAAGAGCATGTTTGGCTGAGATTATTTAAAATAGCTGATAAGCTCATTGTAATATCTGGGGGTATTTTTTTTCGTTTTTACTATTGTGTTGTACGTATTCATTTGGAATTGTACAAGTGTTGTTGTATTTCACTGATACAATGTAAATTATATTGGGGTATTTCGGTATCGAAATATTTATGCTTGTCGTCGGTATTATGTTTGACGATTGGATGTTGCTTGGTGAGTATTGATTTTGGCTAAGTATACTAGCCATAGCGTACGCTATATGTATAGCTAACATACGCTAAGAGCGGAGGGTTACGTACGTTAAACCATGTTGGTTACGTACGTAACACAGGGTATCAGATCGCACCTCGACTTTCGGCGTGTAGAGCCATGCATGATCCGGATATTTGGCCTTTCGAGACAGCGAAGTCAACGGGCATTACATACGTAATGTTTATGCTATAGCGTACGTAATGTAGGTGAGCTTACGTCCGTCTTTTTCTGGCAACGTACGTAAGGGTGGGTCGTTTTGCGGCAGTAGCCTATGGGAGGACATAGCGTACGCTACGTGTAACACCCCGACTTTCGAGGGATAATTATAGGGGAAACTAATAAAAATATGAATTTTTTAGAAGAAAAATTAATTCCTTTGAGAATATTAAAATTTTCGGCTACAAAGTTGAGTCGCTACAATGACTATAATAAATGCCCATTAATTAAGACAATGACATGACATAAATAAGAGGTAATAATTGCGGCGGAAGAAAATTTTATAAATTGTTATTTCTAATCGAAAGTTTCCTCAAATAATATTTCAAAAAACAAACATGAAACACAAAAGAAACATCGTTTAATAAAAATATCATCATATGCCCTCTCGGCTCGCTCTTTCGTCCATCCGGCTCGGTTGAACCTGCGGGATCAATATAGGTGGCGGTAAGCTTCCTTCGGCTCGTGGAAATCACACATATCATAGTAATATACAATCTCATGGAAAGCATTTAAATAATCATTCTATCAATAACATTTTCCTCAACATGAATACGAACACACAATACCACATATAACATGAATCGAGCACATATGTGAATATTGAGCTTGTGCAGGTGTTCCCACGCAACATATATCTTAAGATAGCCTCTTTACACGTACACAGGTGAGCCTGATTTACAACATGTATCGTCAATTTTAAACATGAATAGATATACAATCCAATTAAAGCAATTAAAGTGATAGTGAAAATTTCCACCTGAATAATATGCTGCTGCTTGAACTTGAATATGAAGATGCTCGACTCACAGTCATAAGCCCGTAATTCCTTGTTAATATCTACATATAATAATAATTATAATCATTATAAAATATTATGATATAATGACTGAAAATGAAAATATATTGCATAAAATTAAAATGATTATTAATATTAATTGAAGGGTTAACATTATTAATGTCTTGGTCAAAAAAGGCTGAAATTGAATATTATAAAGTTGTCTGGGTCAAATCAGAATAACTAACAGATGTCTAGGGTCAATATGCAAGATTTGAAAAATCTGGGGGCTTAATACGGAGGATTGGAAAAAAGTTGGGGTTAAAATCGAGGAATTATAAATCAGAACGGGTAAAATTGAAGTGTCCAGAATTATGGGGTTAAATTGCAGAACCCTAAAAATGCGCGGTATAAAAACCATACTCCTCACGGGTCAGCTAACAGAAACTCATTTCTGCACCTCTCGCCTCTCTCTAACATCTCGGTCTCTCCGTTCTCTTCTCTCTCTCTCTCTTATACCCACACTCAAACACAAGAACACACACACACACACACACAAAGGTTCGCGCCCCAAACAAAAAGGACGGCGGCGACGATTGGACAGTGCGGCGGTTTTCGACGGGCAGTTCGCGGTGAGGGTGTAGATCCGGCGATGATTGCGGTTTTGAGCGTGGGCAAGTTTGTGTGGGTTTAGGGCTGGGAATCTCGGGCTGACTTGCAGCGAGCTCGGGCCAAGAAATAAAATCAAGCTGGGTTAGGGTTCTATGAACTTGGGTTTGGTTTATTCACTGATCTTCGGCTGCTAAAGGGGTGAGTTGGATTTTAGTCCAATTGGGTTTCGGATGTTGATTTTTGTTTTCTGAATTTGAGTTCGGGCTCGGTCCGGGCTGAAACTTTGAATTTATGTTTCATGATAGGTGTTGTGTTTTGTTGCGGGCTCGGTTTGGGTTGCTTCAAGGTTGTGGATGGCCGATGGATCTGTAAACAGGTGATTTTCCTAAGATGAGTTATGTCGAGTGAACTGGACTTGGGTTCTGAAATCGCACTGTGATGGAGAATTGAATTCGGTTCTGTTCAGGTGTTGTACGATTATGATTGTGCATAGATGGATGAACGAAAGTATAAATCATAAAATATTAATACCGTGTTTGTACCGAAAGAGCAGACATGAACTATAAGAAGGATAATTTCTGAGTTTTACCTTTTGCTGGAGAGTAGAGGTTTTTCAAAAGTGATCGAGTTGCGGCTGGACCCCAGAGAAGAATATTGTGTATTTTATTTTGTACTGCATAATGTATTTATATTGTATAAAAATTAGGGTTAGGGTAATTTATGGCCTTTAATTATTAATTTGGGTCATTACAGTATATTTGAGCCAATGATAATAATAATAATAATAATAACGGTAGTAATAATATTAATAATACCGATACTAATAATAATAATAATAATATCGAGAATAATATAAATGATGATATAGAAATGATAAAGATAAAAATATTAATACCGTTAATATTAATATCGTTCCTATTATAAATATTATTATTATTATTAATACCTTTAATAATTATAATATTAATAACAATGACTAATATTAAATATTTTTGAAATTAAATTGAGAAATTGACTCGGGCTTAGAACATATGATATATCATGAAAATGTCTATGATCTTATTAAATGAGATTATATGAATTTGACTTGTACGTGTAGTGAAAATATATGTACAACAATTACTCACTCGGTAATAAAATGAGATTAAATGAAATAAAATGCACTATTAATATTATTAATTATTCTATAAAAATGGCGGATATTACACTACGTAGGGATGATAACGTACGTAAGGCGGTTGATGAGTCGATTTTTGATCTTCTTATTCCATTCATTCGAGTCGCGCATTCGTTTGTTTTTAAGTGTTTTTACTCTTTTTACGCGTGGTATGTTGTGTTTTTGTTTTGTAGGTATCCGGACGAAGATTGTGGTGAAATATGCGCCTTTATGGCCAATATTGGAGTTTATGACGATCAAGAGCAAAGAACGAGGCCTAAAACGATAAAGATTGAAGCAATGTCGGTCGTATTTTCTAATTTCCAGATTCAATACTTCGAATTAGGATATTTTCTATATATGTATGGATTTCTCGTGAAATCAACTTCGCAATGGTATAATATACGCTAAATTCCGAGGTGTATTGAGGGAGATATGGCTTCTAGACCACGGCTTCACAGTCCAGACCGCACACGGGCCGTGTCACAGGACACAGTCGGGTCTGCTGTCCAGAGAGTTTTGCATTTTATGGGATACTTGGACACGGTCGGATCACTTTCCGGTGCAAAGTCCATTTTTTTGACATTTTACACGGTTTGAATGGAATTTCTTGGCATTTTAGCTTGATAAAAGGCCTTGGATCAGACTTTTGAGGATATTCTAATCTTGTATAAGATTTTTGGTGAAAAACACATGATCTAGAGAGAGAAACACCAAAATAGGGAGGAAAGAGATTTTTTTTCATCATCTTCTTTGTTTGTTCATCATTTGAAAAATACATTTTGTGAGTAATTATAATTCCTTGTATCATTTTGTTGTGAGTTCTTGAAGGAAGATCATCAAACCTTCATCGGGAATTCGATTTCGGCTTTTACAAGGGAAGTTTCTACCATGCTTTGTTTTTATAATTTTCACTATTATTGTTGAAATAATCATGTGTAGCTAATCTTTTCATATGGGTTTTTTGATTGAGCCACACAAATGTTATCGATTGTTAGTTTCTATTGATTTTCTGGGTAGAGTTTGGGATTGTCCCACTTTGTTTGTTCTTCGCATAAGAACTTTTGATTTAGATCATCAAATCTATTTCATAGTTGTTATTATAATTCAAAATCGAGAGTTTCTGTCGGTGTTCGCCATCAAACGACCCGATAGAAGTGATTGTGTGTAATATCCGGATTTACTACGGTGTATTTCATCTGTATTCAAACCCTGTATTATTCGGATTGGTGATTTTGATTATTGGAGTATGATATTTCGTGCATTGATATCATTGTACATAAGTATATAAACATGCAAAATTGCTCATGCAACCTCGTGATAGCGCACGCTAAGAATGTATCTTAACGCGCGCTATCGGGCCATTATTAGCGCACGCTATGAAGATAGGAGTTGCGTGCGCTAAGAACTCAATTATTGAACGGGACGGCTAGCACATGCGCCAGCCGGGACATGGGTCCGGATAAGATTGCCGCGGACGCACCCGGACAATTCTGAAGTCAACCATTATTAGCGCACGCTAAGGAATGTTTAGTAGCGTGCGCTAACTTGTTAAAATGCAGAATATTATAAATAGGACAACAACTCGTTTTGGCTTGCATTTTACTCGTTCCTTCTGCATTCTTGAGAGGCCAGAGAGCTGTGATATCCTCCTACACACTTAGAACACATTTTGTGGGTGTTTATATATTGGTTATCATTTGGGAATAATCATTGAAGTGGAATAGCACCTTGGAGTGGCATACAACCAACCGGAGTCGGATTCTACCTTACGGTTCAGTGATTTTCATCATATTAAGGTATGTTCAATCTATCTCAAGGCTTAGAGTTGGATTCTAACGATTTGGATGATCATGTTTAGACCCGAGGGTCGAATATTCTGAAAGTTTTCACTAAGATAAAGTGTCCTCATTTTTATCAAATGCGAAATGGTTCTCCAAAGTCTCGATAACGATGTTTCCCGTTTGTACTTTTTGAAAGGTGATACTCAAGATCAACCGGTGTTCTTCTAAATTATTTTCAAAATGAGGTTTTCGTTTTTAAAACCTATCCATTCCCGTTTGAGGGCTGGGTATGTATGTATGATGTTCGCATTGTCATTTTAATGTTTGCTCCCTAGTATGATCGAGTTGGCGGCGTGAGCGTTGAGTTGTTTTTCACACATTTGTTGTGTTAGCCCTCTGTGAGAGGTGGGATGTTGGTGTTGAATGTTGCCATCTCGTGGTGATTTCTGCGTTATCGCGCATGTGCGAGCTGTTAGAGCTTGGTTTGGTATGACCGTGTGCATCGGTGATCGTTCCGTTATGTGTCGGTTGTTTAATGTCTTGTTACCTTGCTCCTATTTTTGTGAATTTTGTGGACGAGGTCGGAGGTAATACCCGTAGACTTCGGTATTTTCTCTTTCTCCAGTCTATCGATTCGCTCATGTTCGTTGATACTTTATGAACTTGTTCTGTATTTCGGTTTCATCGTCCGAACGAACTGTGATCTTGTTGTGGGTTGATCTGGTTATCGCTGTGACTTTTTCGAGTTCGGTTCGATTCTTGTGAACCTTGTTCGGAAGTGACATCATCTGGTTCTATTAGTTCTTTTATTCGAAGTGGATCGGATTTGGAACTCTTGTGTTTTCGACTCTGTCGACTCGTTTATGTTCGTTGATATTTCTGAGCTTGTCCTGCCCCTTGCTTTTGTTGATCGAACGAGTGTGGTATTATTTCGGAATAACTCGTTTGTCGTTGTGACTTTTCAATCGCTATTCCCTTTCCCGTGGATCTTATGGGAATGCATATCTTGTTGTTCTCACCAGACCATCCTGAGAATTGTTGTTTGAATTTTATTATCCTTTTCGGACATGATTGTTCGATTTTTGTTGTCTCGATCATTTGTTTGTTCGGTTTTTGTTCTCGTTTCGTGATTGTTGAGCGTTCAGGATCCTTTGTAATTCCCTTAAGTTCGGGAAATTAGTCTCGTTTTCGATCTTCCAACCCTTGGGCGGTGGAATTCCGTATTTGTTCAGCGATTGGCTCGCGTTTTGATTGATGTACCGTTAGGTCGGTCAATCTTATTGATTTTCGTTCGTTGTGTTTTGTGATTGTTCGGATAATTGACTTGACTATATTATCCGTTTGATGACGCTTGTCATTTGTTGGTTTTATTATATCCCTAACGGCGACGTTGTGTTGGTCGCCGTGGAGCGTGTTTTCACGTCGTATGTCTCTTTGCGTTTCTTGCCGCGTTTCGCCGTCGGGCGCGAGTTTTCGGTTTTTGCGTATCTCGTCGAGTTTTCCTGGTAGGGGATATTGCTTCTCCCTACTTATTTTAAGTTTCGGGACGAAACTTCTTTTAAGGAGGGTAGAATGTAAAACCCGTAATTTCGATTTTCGGTAATTTCTTTTTTTTCAGCGGAAGTCCGTTTTGACGACTCGCTCTTGACCGTTTCGTCATTCCGGGAATGATTAATTCTACACTTTTTGACATCTGAGTTCGTTTCAGTGTCGTTTTATTGAGTTCCGTGCTTTTTGGCGACTTTTCCGCACTTGAGTTCGATTCTTGCGAATCTCGTTCGAAACTACTGTTTCGAGTTTCCTGTAAGTCCGTTTAACTTTGTTAGACGAGTTGTGAACTTTGGTTTGGTTATTCGATCACGTATCGTGATTTCCAGGCGTTTTGGGCCATTTTGTAATTTCTTAAAAGTTACGGGTATCCGTATCTGTATTTGTTGTCTCGACCCGTTTCTTGGTCGCGTATAATTAATTTTTGCATTATGTTTTCATTTCGGGTCGTTGATGTCGTCCGCGAACTTTTCGTCGTGTTCGTTCCGTGCGTTTTCGGAAATCGAGTCGTCGAGCCTTGGTGTTCGAGCACTGGCCGGACGGTTGCGGGACTGGCCGGACGATTGCGGGCACCGGACGGGCAGTGCGCGAGAACCGGCGTAAGCGCCGCTAACCGGCAGTGTAGCGCCGCTATCAGGCGCCTAACGCCTTGCGCTTATCGGTGCAGACAGTGTAGTCGGGGGTTACGGAATCGGTTAGGCTCGGCGGGTAGCGCACGCTCTTGTCGGGCATTGCGCGCCTTCTGGCCGTGAGTAGCGCGCGCTTCTGGCCGGAAAAGGCTGCGCCACGCTACTGGCGAGTCGGTAGTGCGGTGTGGGCACCGGATCGCGGCACGGGCGATAAGCGCCGCTAGCTCGGCGACTGGCGCGCTAGTCCGGCCCAGTATAAATGTGACAGAGCAGTCACATTTCCTCTCGTTTTTCATTTCCTATCTTTCTCTTCCGCGGCTGGAGCCTTGGGGATTCCGAAGCCATGTTGTTGAACAACAAATCCACGAAGTTCTTGAGTTCATAACATCAATCAATCATCCGTTATCATCCTTTGATCCAGCGAATCAAGGTAATCTTCCTTAGAACCCTAATTTCGTGAATTTGGGTTTTTTTGCAATTTTGTCCGATTTGTTCCGTGTTGTTGATTAATTCATGATGGGTATGATTAATCTTGGTAGTATTCTTGTGTTTAACATCATTTAATCCATTGTTCTTCGTCGAATCGAAGTATATTTCTTGATTTCCTTCGAATCGACTTTTTGGGGGATTTGTCCTCAATCTCGTTTTTCATTCGTTTTATATGGATCGATTATGGTTAAATAATGTTGTTAAACATATTCTATGGATTGTATATCCATATTTCAACTTGGAATTCTGTTTTCGGGTTTTGACGGAACGAATCGTGTTCTTGGCCGTTTTGGGGGAAACGCTTGAACTTTCGTCATTCGTTCTTTGAATTCAACGGCTTTAAGTCGTGTTAGGGAATTCATTTCATTGTTGTTATTGTCCTTCGTAGTTTATGAACGCGAGTTGGTGATCGGTGGAGTCGGCGGGTTCGTAGTCGGTTCGTGTCAACCTACTTCGGTCGATTCTTCGCGTTGTTCTTATTCGAGGCAAGTACCTCGTTCATACGCTTCTCATTTTATGGATATGATGATCGGTGGTCGTCTTGGTGTGTTTGTTTGGTTATTTGAAATGAATTTTCAAAAGATTTGTTTTGGCCTCGTTAAAGGCTCTCTTTCACAATGCGTGTGTGTTTTGTGAACGGTGTGTTTTGGGAATTGATTATGATTTGATTATTTTGAACGTTGAAGGCTTTGATGATGATACTCATGTTGTTTAAAATTATGGTATCGTGTATTCCGTATTTAATCTTGTTATTGTGTTTTTGAAGAGTTTGATAATGGTGTCGGATTAGTGGCCATCTCTAGTAAGTATTCTTGATGAACTTACATTCTTAGCATATTAGTATTGCATGAGTAACGTGTGTGTGTGTATGCTCACTACGGATTAGATTCGACGGGGTCTCGGTAGGGGTCCACAAGAGACGTGAATCGACGAGCTTGCTTTTAACCACTACGGGTTAGATCCGACGGGGTCTCGGTAGGGGTCCACAGAGAGGTGGATCGACGGTTAATTGTGGTGCATTTTGCAAATGTGATTTGATTATGGCATTTCCGGAAATGAGTGCTTTCGAACGGTTTTCATGATTGCATGCATCGACTAAGTGTGTAAGAGGTAAGTTGTTCGTTTGGCCTACTTGGCTAGGATGGCTCTAGAGTATTTTGTTGTTTATGTTAAATCTTTTATTTGCGGATTTTGATGTTGGGAGACGAACCTTGGGGTCGTTCTTGTGTACTGTGAGTTGATGAGATTTGGGGCTAAAATCCCAATGGTTTGGTAAAGGTCATTTTACGGAAAGTAAACCTTTGGGGCGGTGACCCCTTTCGTCTTTTGGGTTTTGAAAAGCGGGATTTGATAATCCTAAATTGTTTCCTATTAAAACTCTCGATGGCATTCTAAACCGTTTTATAAATTATTTCCATTGATTTGTGATCTTTCGATTTTGAAATGTTTTCTCAAACTCTTGCCTCGGGAAGTACTTTTCGTTTCGTTTGAATCTTTGAGGATTCCGAATTATTATCGTTCGTGGAATGTGAATTGTATGACTCGTATTTTTGCACCTGTACTTGCACTAGCAAAACAGTGGAGTTTTGCTAACCCCCGAGTATTCGGGGAGTGGATGTCTATTTTTGCATTCAGGTTTTGGAGCATAACACAGGGTCGGCACGAAGGATGATGAAAGATGATCGATACTAATCACATGAGGAACCGTACATTGTTTATTGGTTCAGTTGTACTTTATTTTCCGCTGCTATATTTTTCCCGTTGTACGGGTGTGGTTGTGTTTTGACCCCTGCGTGGGCATGAGTTGTATTTGAGTTGTATGTATTTATTGTAAGACCAAATCGGTCTACTGAGTCATTTTAGCCTTAAAGGCATGGTTGAGTTGTTATATGTTGTTACCATCCTGGTAGATCCTTGAGGAAAGGTTCTACGGCGTGTAATATCCCTGAGCGGATTGGGGGTGTTACAGTAATTTTGTTCGAAAAACCCGTATCTTATAGCTCCATATCCAAAATCCATAACTTACCCAAGTATTGGTCCACGTAAGAGCATGAGAGGGTATATTTGAAAAACGAAGGTGTGCAAAGTTTGCGGTGTATAGAGGCAAAAATCTTCTCTCCCGTTCCCTTGAAAATAATAAGCCCCACAAAAAAAAGTGATCCTAATAATAATAGTGGGATAGAAAAGATAGGGGATGAGAGGAGTGAGCCTAAGAAAAACAAAGGGAAGTCGTTGGGTTGTGTGAAATAGGCCAATATCATAAGAATTGCACTTAACAAGGCCTAAAAAAAAGAGATATATATACGGGAGAATTGAAGTAGAATGATCGATCATGCTTTGAGTGTTTATTTCATATATGTGAGGATCGTATATGCTCTACTTGGACTAAACTTATAACTACTAGCCAAATTTTCCCAACTTGAGCCACAACCCCGTTACAACCCAAAGTAAGACCCTATGACTCGTGTTTTGTGAATATTGATGCGTTTGATGAAGAGAAGAAATGCAAGCATATAGTAGAACTTTCCATTCGAATCGAGTTGAGCGTATTGACCTATCTAAACACTTGAGAGATGAGTGAATCGATATAATTCAATGAGGGACTACTAAGACTTGTTTTCTTGCATGTTCGATAAAGTGCCATTGCTTTCCACTCATTTGTGAGTTTAGGCTTCCATGACGAATTACGAGACTTTACGATACTTTTACATTCTCATTTGATTGTATGTATACCCGATGATTAACTTGATTATTCAATGCTCCCCATTTCTTTGTCGTGTGTTCTATTTCTTTCTGCTTGAGGGCAAACAAAGTTTAGGTTTGGGGGGATTTGATGAGTCGATTTTTGATCGTCTCATTCCGTTCTATCGAGTCGCGCTTTCATTTGTTTTTAAGTGTTTTTGCTCTTTTTACGCGTGGTATGTTGTGTTTTTGTTTTGTAGGTATCCAGACGAAGATTGTGGTGAAATATGCGCTTTTATGGCCAATATTGGAGTTTATGACGATCAAGGGCAAAGAACGAGGCCTAAAACGATAAAGATTGAAGTAATATCGGTCGTGTTTTCTAATTTCCAGATTCATTACTTCGAATTAGGATGTGTTCTATATATGTATGGATTCCTCGTGAAATCAGCTTCGCAACGGTATATTATTCGCTAAATTCGAGGTGTATTGAGGGAGATATGGCTTCTAGACCACAGCTTCACAGTCCAGACCGCACACGGGCCGTGTCACAGGATACGGTCGGGTCTGCTGTCCAGAAAGTTTTGCATTTTATGGGACACTTGGACACGGGACGTGTCCCAGGACAGGTCGGGACATTGTTCGGTGCAAAGTCTATTTTTTTGACATTTTACACGGTTTGAATGGAATTTCTTAGCATTTTGGCTTGATAAAAGGCCTTGGACCAGACTTTTGAGGATATTCTGATCTTGTATAAGATTTTTGGTGAACAACACATGATCTAGAGAGAGAAACACCAAAATAGGGAGGAAAGAGATTTTTTCATCGTCTTATTTGTTTGTTCATCATTTGAAAAAATATATTTTGTGAGTAATTATAATTCCTTGTATCATTTTGTTGTGAGTTCTTGAAGGAAGATCATCAAACCTTAATCGGGAATTCGATTTCGGCTTTTACAAGGGAAGTTTATACCATGCTTTGTTTTACAAGTTTCACTATTATTTTTGAAATAATCATGTGTAGCTAATCTTTTCATATGGGTTTTTAGATTGAGCCACACACATGTTATCGATTGTTAGTTTCTATTGATTTTCCGGGTAGAGTTTGGGATTGTTCCTCTTTGTTTGTTCTTCGCATAAGAACTTTTGATTTAAATCATCAAACATATTTCATAGTTGTTATTATTATTCAAAATCGAGGTTTTTTGTCGGTATTCACCATCAAACGACCCGATAGAAGTGACTGTGAATGTTCTAAACCTTTTTCCGCGATCTTTTAGCGAATTACCCCGTCAAAGGTATTGGCTAGTCGATTGTTAGTAGAGATTCATCCCCATCAAAAGAGTTTCTCTTGTTTTTGAAAAGAACAATCGCGATTTTTAGAATTCGCCGCCATCAAATGGGTTTTCTTTTAATTGTGAGCAATCAGTAATTCCAAACCATAAATTCTTTGAGTATCGAAACTAATAGTTGATAACGTGTGTGTCGGTGATTCTAAACTCCCATATCATTCTCATAATTATATTCTCTAGAAATCCAACCTTTAATTCAGTGTTTTTAACGGCTCGATTAATTTAATTTTCCGCACTTGTTTTACGAACTTTCGTCTCAATCGAATCATTCACCGTGTTTTAATTTACTTTACTTTTTTGTCAATTCGACTATTTGCCAAACATAATCGAACTTCAAACCGTTTCCAACTTCTCGAGAGATCGACCTCGGAGTTACTTGCCGCTTCCTACAAAAAGCGATTCGTACACTTGCGAGTTTTTAATTTGTTCATCAGCGGTCTAACGTACGTTAATGATGGAGGATAGCGACCGTTATGGCAAACCCAGTTTATAAAGATTTTTCTCCTTAGAGATCATCCATCTGCATCCCTTATTGTATTCCAACCCCTTACAACTTGCTTTGGAGCTTCCTAACTTGGATTGGAGCTTGGGAGCTTGAAGATTGAGGTGGTTTCTTGAAGGGTTGAGGTTGTTCTTCACTTCTTCAAGAGGTATGTGATTAATCTTGTGTTTATCTCGAGATTGCGATGTTGTTACTGATGATTACTTCATGTAGTTGTTGATTGTTGGAGGATAGTATGATTCTTCATAGGTTGGATGAATTTATGATGAAGAATGTGTTGAGGTGACTTGAGAAAGAGTGTGTTCTTGATGTTTTAAGAACACTTGGAGATTATAATCATGTCTAGGAAGAGTTATGTTAAGATTCTTAGATGATTAACATAGCCTTGAGATGATTGTTGATGTTGTATGTGTTCTTGAGAGATTTTAACCATTTTAGTAAAGGATTATGATGAGTTAGGAGATCAATATCATAATTTTGAAATAGTTGAGTTAATCTTGTTGAATAATCCGAAATTCATGATGAATTGGTGGTTGATTATTGTGTAGACATTATGTTTGTTGTGTTGATGATGTTCTTGAGGTGATAGTGATGATATTGGTGATATTATCATTTTGAGATGATTAATTTGATGTTGTTCTTGATAATCCTTGTTGAATTGTTTTTCACGAGTATTAAGAATATTATGATCATGTTATTTGATCATTGGAGTGATTGGAGGATGTTAGAATTCATATAGTTGAGGATTATGATATTCGTTTGTGTGGTTTGATCGATTCGTGATTGAATCGGAGTTATCTTTTGTGTTGTTTTCGATTGATATTGTGTTATTGAATGAATTGTATTTCATTCAAGATTGTTCGCGTGCTTGTGATTGTCGGAGGATGCCGTTCGTCGTTCGTGGGAGGATTTCATCCCCTTCGGTTTGAGGCAAGTTTTATACTTGTACTGGTCAATGAGATTAATGTTATCATGTATTTGTATGAAAGTGTTGTATCATTTCGAGATGTAGCCTCTTCACGATTTGTTGATATCAGGGAATTGTTTGATACAATACCCTTCGGCAATTATGCCAAATGTTATTGTTGTTCATTAATGGTCGGTTCAAGGCATTGAGATACTTGTTGTTAATGTTGTTGTCGATAGCCGGTTTGCGGTATCGATGTATCGATTGTTATTGTTGACTGATGTTCCATTAAGATATTGTGGTGATCGTTGGTATTGATATCAGTGTTTTTCTATTGATGTTGTATTGGCCGATTGAAGGCATTGACGTATTAGATTATCATCTCTGTCTTCGATGGCCGATTAAATACGTCGGGGCATCCATTATCATTGATGTTAGCGATTGGCTATTTCTAAGGCAATCGAAGTATTGAATTGGGACTGTCGGGAACATTTCCCACCCGTTTTATCGTTGTTATCGATTAGCCGTCCTAAAGCAATCGAAGTATTGAATTGGGACTATCGAGGACATTTCCCATCCGTTGTATCGTTGTTATCGATTAGCCGTTCGAAGGAAATCGAGGTATTGAATTAGGACTGTCGAGGACATTTTCCATCCGTGGTATTATTGTTATCGATTGGCCATTTCTAAGGCAATCAAGGTATTGAATTGTGACTGTCAAGGACATTTCCCATCCGTTATATCATTGTTATCGATTAGCCATTCTAAGGCAATCGAGGTATTTGAATTGGGACCGCCGAGGACGGTGCCCATCTGTGAGTTATTATTGTCGTGTTGGCCGACTCAAGGCAGCATACCATCATTCTTGTGAATTCGGTAATTTTGTGATCATTGCCGATTGTGATTATTTGTGTTGGAGGATAGTCTTGGCTAGTGCTCGTTGGGTAAGTTTGGGGCTTGAACCTTCGCGGTTGGTTTCCCAACATATACAGTTCCGTAGGTCACGATCATTTTGATGATCTCATTATGGGTAAGTCTGAGGCTTGAACCTTCGCAGTTGGTTTCCCAACACCTACATTTCAGTAGGTCACGGTCATTTCGATGATCTCATTATGGGTAAGTTTGGGGCTTGAACCTTCGTGGTTGGTTTCCCAACACCTACAGTTTAGTAGGGCACGATCATTTCGATGATCTCATTGTGGGTAAGTTTGGGGCTTGAACCTTCGCGGTTGGTTTCCCAACACATACAGTTCAGTAGGCCACGGTCATTTCGATGATCTCATTATGGGTAAGTTTGGGGCTTGAACCTTCGCGGTTGGTTTCCCAACACCTATAGTTCAGTAGGTCACGGTAAATTGGTGATCTCATTATGGGTAAATCTGGGGTTTGAACTTATCGCAGTTGGTTTCCCAGCACCTGCAATTCAGCAGGTCACGGTCATTGGATGATCTCATTGTGATACAGCTTCGGCTGTGTGGCTCGGCCACCTCATGTGATACAGCTTTGGGCTGTTTGACTTCGGCCATCTCATTATTATATTGCAGCTTCGGGTGAGGGGCTTTCAGGCCATTGTGATGATTTGCGGCTTCGGCCGAGAGCTTTCAGGCCATATGCGATATATTGGTATTACAGCTGGAGCCTTCAGGCATCATTGTTGTTATCTATTTCAGCTTTGGATTGTTTTACCTTCGGGTAATTTGTTTTTGTGTTCTATATTGATTCTTCGCCATTGGGCATTTGTATTCTAACTTGTTGAGCAGGTATTGATAAGTGTCAGTTTTATACACTTATCCATGGTTTGTATCGATAAATTTCACCCATATTTAGCTAGTCTACTCGTTTTTGCTTTCAATTAATTAGTTTTTAATAATTTTATTTTTATCGGATGATGATGTAAATATAGTCTTAATCGGATTGAATTACTGATTTACTCAAGAAATAACATGTTTATAAAATACTCTTTGTTGAGTTTTTATATATTCATGTTGTAGGGCTTTCCGAGACGAGTTCGGCAGTCTTTCTGGATTCAAAATCTGAGTTATATATCAAAAGTTATCATCCGAAGAAGATTTGGGGCAAAAACGCAAAGTCTAAGAAATTTCTGGGCTGAAAATGAAGTTTGAAACTCCATACGGGCGTAACATCATAACATACGGGCGTAACTCACAAGACATAAAGCCGTAGCCTACTTACGGCCGTAACTCATGTATATTACGGCCGTAAGTCATCCATGTTACTAGTAACTCCATGCATTACAGTAGTAACTCTTGGCAGATTTTGATCATTGTATAATTTTTTATAATTTTCGTCTATTATTGAGGGGATGGCTGGCATTGATCCGATCTATTGTAATAATGCTGGAGTTTTGGAGCTATTAGATGACTTTAGGTGTATAAATAGACCCCTTAGATCCATCATCAATCATCATTTATCTTATAATTTTTCCACTTTTTGTAATATTTTCTTTTTGTGTGATGTGTTCTTGAGTGATTTGTGTAATAGTGGTATAGCATATGTTGTTCAGAGAGTTTATTGCTTCTTTCTCCTTTATCTACTAAGGGAGTTAGGATCAATTCTTTCTCTTGTTCAACTAATAATGACCACTCTTGTTCACAAAAGAAATGTTTCATTAATGGAAAAGGTTGTTGCCAAAACAAAAATGTGTTTCAGCAGTTGGTGTTACAGTAGGGATTAGTGGTGTTGCCATTGGTCTACAGTAACACATTTATGGGTGTTGCTAGAGAGATATTGGTGTTGTCATTGGTCTACAGTAACACTTTTCTTGGTGTTGCTACAGTGGTAAAAAGTGTAGGCATTGGGGTCTGTAGCAACACATTTTCCCCGTGTTACCATAAAGTTAAAAAGTGTTGGCATAGACCCCTATGGTAGCGGCCGTTTTTGTAACACCATCAAATTTCGAAAAAGTGTTACCGTAGCATATTTTTTTGCTTTCAGCAACACTTTTTACCCTTTTGAGCACACTTTTTTGGGTATTGCTGAAGGCCATTTATGGCGTAGTGACTGTACATACGCGTGAGTATCTTTTATTTTTGTCTTATGGTGAGATTTTCTGAATAAAAAATGTGATACACGATAAATACATTCATTATTCTATTGAGTAGTTGAAGCGCAATTAACGCAATCACAAACTTGTTAAACAATTTTTACCTTCTTTTTCTTCTATAAATAAACTTTGTGCTTGTTTCTTTTATTCATCCCTCAAATTTGTACTTTTCTCTTTTTCTCTCTAAAAAAATTTCTTTTCAAAAATGGAGTCATCATCTTCAACAAAAAAATTTAGCACAGTCTGTATTTTTGGTGGAGCTAGTTATGGAAAAGAGCCATGCTTTACTGAAGCAGCCCACAACTTGGGTCGTACCTTAGGAGAAAAATGCATTCATGTAGTTTACGGAGGAGGAAGTCTAGGATTAATGGGACGAGCTGCTGCTTCTGCCTATATGGAAGGAGTAAGAGTGTTGGGAATAATTTCAAAACCTCTGGCTGAAAGTAAAATCACCGGGGCCACTATTGGAGATGAGTTTAGATATGTAAATATGCAAGATCGCATAACTCACATGATAAATAATTCTGGCGCCTTTATCACCCTTCCTGGTGGTATTGGCACCCTTGAGGAATTTTTTCATGTGGTTACCAGAGCCCAACTAAATGTTCATCAAAAACCAATAGGTCTGCTTAATGTCAATGGTTTCTTTGATGGTTTACTATCTTTCATTGACTACTCTGCTGAAAAGGGTTTTATTCCGAGCGTGCTAAACGAATCATAGTCGTTGCAACAACACCAGAAGAACTAATCAAAAAACTCAATGAATTTGTTCCTCAACCAGATCCAGCTCTAGCTAAAATTGTCTGGATGGAAGATTTTACCGTGACAAAACGAAAAGTGGATTCATTCCTCTCCCTTTGATAACCCATGTCGAACCTCTTGTATTTTTACTTTCTGTCGTGTGTAATAATCTTGCTAAATGGTGGCAGCTTAAGGAGTTTCTTCTTGATCTCTTGACGCGCATCTATTCACGATTTATGTACTGTTATTTTATTGCTGTAATTTTTATTGTGTGTTTTTTTTAAAAGCATTGATGGCAGCGTAAGGCGACTCTTCGGACTTTCTTGATGCGCATCTTAAAAATTGTGTTATACTTCCGAGTATATTTTCTTTTCTTTTGTTGTTTGCCTCGTATATCTATTCTCTTGCAGATTATAAAAGGCGTTAGCTCAAGCAAAACTTGCATCAACAGAGAGTATTATGCTTTTTTCCATTGCTTTTTATTTTATCTTTTTTATTTTTTTCTATTTTTTTTAAAAACTGAGGATAGTTTTATTTTCAAGTTTGGGGGTGGTATGTTTAATTATTTTGGCGTGTTGGTATTATGGTGTGTTTTGATTATGTTGGTTTTTCGCCTTAAATTTTTTTTAGTATATATATATATATATATTATTTTGATTTGTGAGATTTCTAGATCTGACCATAACACCAATAAGTTAGCTATATACAAGCTTTTAAAATCGTTTTAAACCGGTTAAAAAAATTGTATATTCCAAAATTTTTGAGCCTTAATCTCTCTTTCCAAGCCTTGTAGTTATCATATGAAATCGAGTCATTCATTACCTTGAGAAAAGAAGAATCAGTCGGTTGCTGAAAAATAGAACTGAAATTTACTTAATTTGTGGAGTTTTTGATTTTTCATGCTTAACTAATAAATAATTTTCTGCAAAATTCTATTCCCTAAAAAAAAAGGAGTCATTGGTGAAAAGAGCTACACGTTAGCAAATAACGGTGTGAAAGCTATCACCTAAAAAAATAAATGACAAAAAGGAGAAGTGTTGAGCAGCAACAGCTGCCTAATTTTGGGGGTCTTAAAATTTTGCGAAAAATAAAGGACTAACCATTGTTGGTGCGTAGCTGCCGTCTCACAGAAAAATTGGTGAAAAGAACTACACGTTAGCAAGTAACGGTGTGAAAGCTATTACCTTTAAAATTGTGTTGGTGAAAAGAGCTACACGTTAGCAAATAACGGTGTGAAAGCTATCACTAAGGGATGTAGTTTATGAGCATATCTGAATTAATTAGCGGCTGAATTTCAATACACTCAATTTCGTGAAAAATCACAATATTTGATGAAGCCAATGAAATTCTTCTACATATTGAGTCGAAAAATAAACGAGTGATCGAGAGCAACCATTAAAGGGAGTCGTGTGTATCACGAGTGGGAAAGAAATAATCAACCTTTTGGGGGGGGGGACCTTAAATTTGGAATTACAAAATAAAACCGTGTTTTAACTTCAAAATCATTAGTAGATTTATTTTGAATCTTGATTCATTTCTATCTACTGTATAAAGCTGGTTGTTGTGTATTAATGGCATTTTGATCTCCTTTTCTCTTTTTATATATTTTTTCTTAATTTGTGTGTGTATTATTTTTCTTATTTTGTGTCGTATTTTTATTTTTTATTTTGAGCGTAAATAATAAAGAGTCTTGCTTGGGACTAGCAAGAATTCAAGTTTGGGGGTGTGATAAGTGTCAGTTTTATACACTTATCCATGGTTTGTATCTATAAATTTCACCCATAATTGAGCTAGTCTACTCGTTTTTGCTTTTAATTAATTAGTTTTTAATAATTTTACTTTTATCGGATGATGATGTAAATCTAGTCTTAATCGGATTGAATTACTGATTTACTCAAGAAATAATATGTTTATAAAATATTCTCTTTGTTGAGTTTTTATGTATTCATGTTGTAGGGCTTTCTGAGACGAGTTCGGCAGTCTTTCCGGATTCAAAATCTGAGTTATATATCAAAAGTTATCATCCGAAGAAGATTTGGGGCAAAAACGCAGAGTCTAAGAAATTTATGGGCTGAAAATGAAGTCTGAAACTCCATACGGGCGTAACATCATAACATACGGGCGTAACTCACAAGACATAAAGCCGTAGCCTACTTACGACCGTAACTCATGTATATTACGGCCGTAAGTCATCCATGTTACGGCCGTAACTCCTGTCTGTTACGGCCGTAACTCTTGGCAGATTTTGATCATTGTATAATTTTTTATAATTTTGGTATATTATTGAGGGGATGGCTGGCATTGATCCGATCTATTGTAATAATGCTGGAGTTTTGGAGCTATTAGATGACTTTAGGTGTATAAATAGACCCCTTAGATCCATCATCAATCATCATTCATCTTATAATTTTTCCACTTTTTGTAATATTTTATTTTTGTGTGATGTGTTCTTGAGTGATTTGTGTAATAGTGGTATAGCATATGTTGTTCAGAGATTTTATTGCTGTAACACCCCCAATATATTCGGGAATATTACAGCGCCGTAAATCCTTTACATAAGGATTTACAAGGCTGAAGAATTGAACAAGCATAAAAAGGTACTGACAAATGGAAATAACGGAATTACAGTACATCAGTTCTGACCAAATACAGAAATAGTACAATTGTTCAACAGAACTCAATAATACATCACCAAATTCAAATCATCACAATGACTTCGTACTCGAGTACTTATTGAAATAATGAATAAACAACAGATAAATAAACCCGGTCGGGACATCACTCTGCACCCTCGTCGTCATACAGTTCCAATGGTTGTTTCCACGCTCTCCTGGATCCTGAACACAAACAAAATGTTCACCCCCGAAGGGGTTAGCACAACGATGCTAGTACAAGTACCACAACATATTATTCATATCTCACGAAGAATAATAATAACGTAAACGACAAAATACCAACGAGTCTTCTCCTACGAGAAACTCAAACATAACATACACAACTGATAATCACAACATGATATCAATACATACACATGGTAATTCCATCGATCCAGCGTTCACTGCCTAGAACCCACGATGATCCCGTCAGACCAACCCGTGGTGGAAAAACCCGTCCGATGATCCAGTATGCGCTAGCATAGATCCCCGATGATCCCGTCGGACCAACACGAGGTGGACACACAATAACGACATTCATGCACAACAATATGTACAACAACAATACATAAAACAATTAAGGTACTTGCCTCGATTTGAAGACAATAACAACACTTCCACGAAAATGAACACTCGAAGATCGTCCTCCTCAATCAATCACGTAACGAGACCAAACCTTAACAAAAGAAATGATATAGGATATATCTCACGTCATATGAATGTTTAACAATTCGATTAACGGTCAAAAGTTCATAAAGCGCAATGCCCGAATAGCTTAGCGCCACGCTAAGTACTGTGTAGCGTCGTTAAATGCGCCCGATAGCGCACGCAAACAACAAAGCCTAGCGCACGCTAACGATGCATGGTCGGTACTTCAGCGACCGGCCAGTGACTTCGTCGATGGTCTAGCGTACGTTACGTACCAAACGTAGCGCACGCTAACTAGTGCTTGATAGCGCACGTTAAACTGCATAGCATAGCGTGCGCTATCTATGCATGGCGATTCTTCTTGAGCGATGCTTGTTCTTGCCATGATAGAAACAATGAAATCTTGCGTGATAATTCATGTTACTTCCATGAATACCATGTTCACACTCTTATGAATGATTTTACGGATAAATACAACTTCGGATTCAAGGATATGCATACCAATATAAAACCATATACCATTCCGACTTCAAATCTTCATACGACAATTCGAAAAGCTTATCGGTTGATATCAACACCTCTATATCAATCCATATTATCATACTGAAGTTGATAAACGTCCTATATATACTAGATAAATCCTTCCATGATCAAACCTTTAGATTTATCTAACAATAAGGATGTTAACGTCTAGTCCAAGATTACTATGAAATCACCTATTAGATTCGGTTTACCAATGATAGAAGCTTCTCTTCACATATTCAGTGTACTAAGATTCGAATCATGATGATTATAATCAAGGTATTTAAGGCTTATTCATCTCACTATTCCAAACATGATATACTTGGATGATTCGTCTATGAAAATCCATATCTTGTTAACATGATCATCCAAATCGTTAGAATCCAACTCTAAGTCTGGAGATAGATTGAACATACCTTAAAATGACGAAATCACTGAACCGTAAGGTAGAATCCAACTCCGGTTGGTTGTATGCCACTCCAAGGTGCTATTCCACTTCCATGAACATTCTCAAGTGATAACCAATGTATAATACCAACAATATGTGTTCTAAGTGTATAGGAATATTACTACAACTCTCTGAACTCTCAAGATTGAGGAATAGGCGAAATAAATGCAAGCCAACACGGTTGATGTCCCATTTATAATATTCTGCATTATTGACAAGTTAGTGCACGCTACTAAGCATCCCTTAGCGTGCGCTAATAATGGTTGACTTCAGAATTTGTCCGGGTGCGTCAGCGGGAATCTTATCCGGACCCATGTCATTTGGCGCATGTGTTAGCCGTCCCGCTCAATAATTGAGTCCTTAGCGCACGTTACTCCTACCTGCATAGCGTGCGCTAATAATGGCCCGATAGCGCGCGTTAAGATACATTCTTAGCGTGCGCTATCACAAGGTTGCTTGAGCAATTTTGCAAGTTTCTATACTTATGCATAATGATATTAATGCACTAAATATCATACTCCAATAATCAAAATCACCAATCCGAAATAATACATGGTTTGAATACAGATGAAATACACTGTAATAAATCCGGATATTACATACTCTCCTACTAAAAAGGAGTTTCGTCCCGAAACTCAAGACGAAAATAACTCGGGATATCTAGACTTCATATGAGCTTCCGTTCCCAGGTGGCTTCTTCCATTCCGTGACGTGACCACTGAACTTTGACCAAAACGATTGGTTTGTTCCTCAGTTGCTTAACTCGACTCTCGAGTATCTTGACTGGTCTTTCTTCAAACGTCCCATCCTGCTCGACTTCGATCTCGCCGAAATCAATGATATGACTCGGATCTGGTATATACCTCCGTAACTGGGATACGTGGAACACGTTATGAACATGGCACAATGACGGCGGCAATGCTAATCGGTAAGCCAACTCCCCAACTCTCTCGAGGATCTCAAATGGTCCGATATATCTCGGACTCAGCTTTCCTTTCCTTCCGAAATGAAAGATTCCCCGAGTAGGAGAAACCTTCAAAAGTACGTGATCTCCAGTACTGAACTCCAATGGGCGGCGGCGTACGTCTGCATAGGATTTCTGGCGACTCTGGGCAGTCAACAGCCTCACACGAATTAAGGCTATCTTCTCTCGAGTCTGCTCGATCAACTCTGGTTCTGTTCCGATCAAGTCCGATGAATCGTCCCAGCATAGGGGCGATCTGCATCTCCTTCCGTATAATGCCTCAAACGGTGCCATCTTAGTAGAAGCATGCCAACTATTGTTGTAGGTAAATTCAATCAACTGTAGATGAATTTCCCAATCGTTTGACCAATCTAAGGCACAGGCCCTTAGCATGTCTTCCACCGTTTGTATAGTTCTCTCAGATTGTCCGTCAGTCTGCGGGTGATAAGGCATCTTGAAGTTCAATTCGGTCCCCAAGGCCTTATGAACTGCTTTCCAAAAGTGAGACACAAAACGGCCGTCTCGATCAGAAACAATGGTCTTCGGCGTACCATGCAATCGAACTATCTCCGAAATAAAGACTCGTGCCAACCTCTCTGGTCCCCACGTATCCTTAATGCCTAGAAAATGAGCCGATTTGGTTAAACGATCAACTATCACACAAATAATGTTCATTCTGTCACAGTTTTCGGCATATTAGTGATAAAGTCCATCGATACGTCCTCCCACTTCCATTCAGGAATCGGGAGCGGCTTCAACATTCCGGCAGGCCATTGATGCTCGATCTTAACCTGTTGACAAGTCAAGCATTTCGAAACATAGTCCGCTACGTCTTTCTTCATGTTGCCCCACGAAGTGCTTCAAGTCCTTATACATTTCTTGGTGCCGGGTGGATAGAATAGGGCGAACTATGAGCTTCCTTCATAATCGTGCATTTGAACATCAACATCGGGAATGCGAGTCGGTTACGAAATCTCAAAACTCCATCGTCATGAATTATGAATCAGGGCCTTTCCTTTGATCACTTCATCATGTAACCGAATCATCGGAGGATCATCTGCTGTCTAGATTTGATTTCTTCGGTTAATGATGAAGTTATCTCCATCACGCATGTTGTCCACTGGACTCTTTGTAACCACACCTCAATTCCTTCACGAATCATCTCTCGCCGAAGGCTAAGTTGGGAGGTCGGCGTCTCCGAGATCTCGAATAGAGACAGCTTGCGGCTAAGTGCATCGGCCACTACATTTGCTTTGCCTGGATGATATAAAATCCCCAAGTCATAGTCCTTAATCAGTTCCAACCATCTTCTTTGCCGCATGTTCAACTCTTTCTGACTGAATATGTACTTGAGACTCTTATGATCCGTAAAGATCTGACAGTGAGTCCCGTACAGATAATGCCTCCAAATCTTCAAGGCAAAAACCACTGCTGCTAGCTCCAAATCATGTGTCGGGTAATTCATTTCATAAGGTTTCAGTTGTCGCGACGCATAAGCGATCACCTTATCATTCTGCATCAACACGCACCCAAGTCCTTGGTTCGAAGCATCACTATAAACTATAAATCCTTCAGTTCCCTGCGGAAGTGATAGAATCGGTGCCGTCGTCAATCTCTTCTTCAATTCATCAAAGCTAATTTGACACAATTCATTCCACTCAAATTTTTGAGTTTTCTGCAGGAGTCGAGTAAGTGGGCGGGAGACTTTAGAAAACCCTTCCACGAATCGACGATAGTATCCAGCAAGTCCTAAGAAGCTTCGGACCTCTTTCACGTTCTTTGGAGGCTTCCAATCCAATATTGCTTCGATCTTCTGAGGATCTACTCGGACTCCTCTAGCGGACACCACATGGCCGAGGAACATTACTTTCTTTAGCCAGAATTCACACTTAGAAAGTTTGGCGTACAATTGCTCGTTTCTCAAAAGCTCCAATACAATCCGCAAATGCTGCGCATGTTCTTCCGGACTCTTAGAATACACCAGAATGTCATCAATAAATACGACCACAAATTTGTCCAAAAATTCAATGAACACTGTTCATCAATTGCATAAATACAAGAAGTGCGTTAGTGAGACCAAACGGCATCACTACAAACTCATAATGCCCGTAGCGAGTTACGACGGCGATTTGGAACATCGGACTCCTTAATCCTCGGTGATGGTATCACGATCTCGGATCAATTTTAGAAAATACCGTTGCCCCTTGCGGTGGTCAAACAGATCATCAATCCGTGGCAACGGATATTTGTTCTTAATCGTCATTTTGTTCGGCTCTCGATAGTCAATACACAATCGGAGCGATCCATCCTTCTTTCGGACGAAAAGAATGGCGCTCCCCAGGGTGAAACGCTTGGTGAATATAGCCCTTGTCCATTAACTCCTCCATTTGCTTCTTGATTCGTACATCTCGGTAGGTGCCATACGATACGGCGCCTTGGAAATCGGTGTAGCTCCGGGTTCCGGCTCAATAGTAAATTCCACATCCCTTCGTGGAGGTAGCCTGTAACTCGTCAGGAAATACATCTGGAAATTCTTTCACAACAGGAATGGATGAAAGTTCCACAATTTCGTCTTCTTTCTTCATTGCGTAACACCAGTACCCGGTACAGCCCTGTTTCAACAATTTGACAGCTTTCATCGCCTTGATCAACTTTCCTGAGCTTCCCGGTTTCCATCCTTCAAACAGAATTTCGGAACCATCGTCAGCGATCAGCGAGATATTCCTCCTTCGGTAGTTCACAATTGCTCCATATCGATTAAGCCAATCGTCTCCGAGTATCAGGTCGTCTCCTTGCATTTCTATCACGATCAGATTTGAGAGCCACTGTAATACCCGAATTTTCAGTATAAATTTTTCGCGTTATTTTATCTGAGATATACTGTATAGTTTGGTATCTATACAGTATGGATAAAATAAATTGAGAACCGAGACAGTTATACTAGTGTGATTATCGTTTTTGGATTGACAGATATATTCAGGATATGTTGTATGAGGTTGAACTTATTCGGATATCAGGTATACCGTATGAGAATATTTTGGATTCGGTATGTGTATTCGGTATGCCGTATGTTCGTATTACGCATGTCGAGACGTTGGAGAAGAGTAGATGATAATGGCTAAACATAGCCTTATTAGCGCACGCTAATACTCATTCATAACGCACGCTAACGTGCGGTGTAGCGACGTTAAAGGTAAAATAATAGCGTGCGCTAGTGCGACAGATCGGAGGAATCTACGTGTGGACCAGGCCACTTTCGGCGCACGTTACGATAAGTCAACGGATGTTTGTAATGTAGTACTAGCGCACGCTAATCCCTAAAGGTTAGCGCACGCTAATGATATATCGGACAAAAAGGAATCTTATCCTCGTCAGCACTTTCGGCGTGTGGACCAGTCTTCGGAGCATATAGACAAGCGAGTCAACTGCGTATAGCGCACGCTAAGGTTAAGGACTTGCGTACGCTAGACAGGATGTTTTACGTACGTTAATACCTGGGCATTACGTACGCAAGCTAGTTTACGAAGCAAAACAGTCGCCTCTGGACTGCGATAGCGCACGCTAACAAAGGGCGATTAGCGCCACGCTAATTTTGTAACGTCGTTAATTAAAGATGTTAGCGTCGTTAATAATGTACTGATATATATATATATATATATATATATATATATATATATATATATATATATATATATATATATATATATGTGCAGTTGGCCATTATTCGTCATTTCCGCCCATTTCTTCATGTGAACCGATAGAGAGAGGTCTTAGATAGAAGTTGAGGTTCCAAACACTCGAGTTGATCATTCCTAACAACATTTGAAACTTGGAAGTGATTGAAAATGGATTCAACCTTGGGATTCAATCCATTCCTTCAAAGAGGTAATTACTCTCCACTTTGGGATTTCATTTTGGATTGTATATGATGTCCTTGAGTTGATGATCGTCATGTTTATGAGTTGATGAGTATGGTTATGAGATGGATTACTGAGTTATGTTGATAATATGGTTGATATGCGGATATTGATATGATTCGTGTGGTTTTGAACGGTGTTGTTTTTCTTCAAGAGATATGTTGGATAATATCTCCCTTCATTTCGAGTTTTTAATGTTGTTGTTATTGTTTACTTCGTATGATGATGAACATGCAAGTGATTATGATTCTTGGTGTATATGATATGATTAAGAAGACTATATGTTGAAATGTTAGTGGAAACAAGATTTGGACACTTATTTGGAAAGTAATGTGTATAAGGTTCGACTTTGGAAAATCACCACCGATTCTTGAAAACTCCAAAAATTCTGAAACATAACAGTATCATAGAGCATTGAGTTAGCTTTCTAGTGGTTCAAACGGTGAGTTAATCGAGTCCGGATGAGTGAGTTATGCTCAAAATGGCAAAAACTATCTGTATGTATGTAATGCAGGAGCAGGTAGCGCACGCTATTGATGAAGTTAGCGTACGCTAACATGCACAGGCGTATAAAAACGTAAAGCGATCGGGAATTTCATTTCCCAACCCATCCTACGATCCCCTTTCGTCCCAAATCACCCAAACTCGGTTTTTAACCCCTAAACATCAGCTTTTGAGTTGGTTTATCAAGTGATAACATCTAGGAAAGCTTGGAACAAGGATTATAACATCATATTCCACCCGAATCGAAGGTAAGAACACCTAAACTTTTGGTTTTTGGATGTTCTTGAGTTTCTTGATGTCTTGGCCGATTTGATTCGTTTTAACTCAGATTATTGATGGAATCTTGTTGTATTCTTGAGATTATTCGTTGTTCTTGAAGTTTTGTGGATCGAAATCGAGTATTCCTTTGAATAATCTATTGAATTGGACTACGCCTTCAAGGTGTTCGATGAAATGTCTCAATGAGTAGAACTTGGAAAATTCTACACGTTTTCGTATGAATAATGGTTGAATTGATATTGTTGTGATGATTCTTGGTATTTACGAGAATTTTGTTAAGGGAAGATAATGAATTGGTGATCAAATGATTCGATTATGTTGTTATGATTATGGAATCGTAGTATTCTCGATGTTCTTGGTGGGTTGTTGCGATTCATGATGTTATGAGAAGTATATATGTTTAAGAACATGATTATATACACCTTGAATTGTGAATAAGGATTGTTTAGATGTTAGAACACATCGGATTATGTCGTATTGGAGATTTTGAATATGATTTCGGAATTAGTTGTGTTCTTAAGGAACTCTTGGATTATATGAATTGTTGAACATGTTTAAGAGGTCTTGGTGTTTTAGATATGAATATGGAATATCCATATCTAGAACTAAGTTATGTGTTTTGGTACAATATTCGTATAGGAATACGAATATGATTCCGGATTTGATAAGGTTATGATTCACTTTTGAGTTTGAGAATTCATAGGTATTTAACAAGTGTTCAATTCGGATAATGGAATTATTTGAAACCTTTGGAATATGGTTATCTATGATGTTGAATTAATCGGATAAATGCGGATTGATGATGATAACCGGTAATTGGTTTATATTATGAATTTACAAGGAGGAAAGTTGTATCCGTATTTAAGATTGAAATTGGAATCGGTAATGTTAGACCCTTATTGGTTTAAATTGATTATTGATATGATCTTCGGATTGTGGAATCGTATTTTGGTTTTGAGTTCGTGTTTGATTGGTTTGGGTTGTTTGGATATGTGTTTAATCGGGATATTGTAGAACCGTTGTTGATCGGTTATTGCAATAGGTTGATATGTTTTGATCGTGGATTATGACCGTTGAGTTGCGGTTGAGGCTAAAGAGTTCGTAGATTGCTTTTGGTCGGGATTGAGGAGCTTGTAGACAAAGGCAATGGATTTTGCTAAAGAGTTCTCGGTTATTGTTGGTCTTTTGTTGATCATTTGGAGTCTACCTTGTTGAGGGTATTCTCGGTTATAGTTGATCCTTTGTTGATCGTGTTTGTAGTTTACCTTGTTGAGGGTACTCTCAGTCATCGTTGATCCTTCGTTGGTCATATTGGAGCTATCATGTCGATGATATTCTCAGTGATGTATTGGTTGATCACTGTTATTGATCGTATGAGCATTGGTGTGCGTCGATGTTTGAGAATTGTATTCATTGTCATGTGATAGTTGACCTACGAAATGTTGTGTATTATTGGTTTATCCGAGGTTGAGATTTGATTGTGTAATCAAATGACGAGATTTGACACAGTTTGGATTACTCCGTACTTGTGAGTTATGATGATGTTTTGAGGATTGTTGATATTTTTGAAATTCAATACAGATAATTGTTGTTAAGTTCATTTCGTCATTCGAGGATGCGAAATGTGGATTATGGTAAGGATTGGATTATTATGGATTGGTAAGGTTATAACGGTAAGATTACGTTGGTAGTATTCTTACGGTATTATTACATTGGTATGTAATTATTTATGATGATGTGATCGGTATCATTATTGAGTATTGTGGTGACCCCGTCGTGGGCTTTATTTTTAGGTACTCGGAGATCGAGCTAGTAGCGGTCGTGAAGGGATGAGCTTCCCGATGTGATCTTGGCGGTGGCATGTTTTTGAGTATTGAGTATTTATTTCTGGTTGTTTTATTTCCGCTGCAAATGTGTATTTTGAACTGCATTTATCCGCTGCGTGTGTATATTTCAAAATAGCTCTTTGGTATTTTTACCAACTCGTGTGTGTATTTTAAAATGGCCTTTTGAGTATTTTACGAACTTGGGTTATTTTCGTCAAACTCTTTTTCCCAAATTATTTTATCGGTACGTTTAAGTGGTAGCTTAACGTACATTTTGAACTGTCGAGAATTGGCACTTCGCCTTGTATTTTCAAATGGTATTTTATGACGGTATTTGAGAACTATGTTTTTTGGAAAATATTTGAGTATTTAAAATATTACCGTCATCGGCCTTTTGGCGCTTTTGAATTGGTTTTGTAAACGGTTTTTAGCCTGGTGGGTTCCGGCGCGGGACCCACGGCACTGTAATATCCCGGATGGTCTTGGGGGTGTTACAGAAGATGGTATCGGAGCTTGGGTTTTGTGAAACCCAGGCGTGTGTGTTATGTGGCTCTACCAGTACGGTAGTAGCGTGGCTTTTGAAAATGATTTTTCCTGACTTTTGAGTCGAATCGATTTTTGGAGTTTCCAAAATTTTCGTGATTCTTTTCAAACTGCTATTTGTGATATTGGTGTGCGTTGGTTGTGTTGAGACTTCGTATGGGAGTCGTGTGCTAGTATCACGGGAGATCATCGGCTTCACGCACCTGTAAGTACATTGGTTTGGTTATTCGCTTGTGGCGATGATTGATTGTTTTCGTGATGAGTTGGAAATTTTGGATTTATCTGTTGTTGGTGACTGGTTGCAAGTTTCGAGGACGAAACTTATTTTAAGGGGGGTAGTATGTAATACCCGAATTTTCAGTATAAATTTTTCGCGTTATTTTATCTGAGATATACTGTATAGTTTGGTATCTATACAGTATGGATAAAATAAATTGAGAACCGAGACAGTTATACTAGTGTGATTATCGTTTTTGGATTGACAGATATATTCAGGATATGTTGTATGAGGTTGAACTTATTCGGATATCAGGTATACCGTATGAGAATATTTTTGGATTCAGTATGTGTATTCAGTATGCCGTATGTTCGTATTCTGCATGTCGAGACGTTGGAGAAGAGTAGATGATAATGGCTAAACATAGCCTTATTAGCGCACGCTAATACTCATTCATAACGCACGCTAACGTGCAGGTGTAGCGCACGTTAAAGGTAAAATAATAGCGCGCTAGTGCGAGGCGGTCGAGAGGAATCTACGTGTGGACCAGGCCACTTTCGGCGCACGTTCTGATAAGTCAACGGATGTTTGTAATGTAGTACTAGCGCACGCTAATCCCTAAAGGTTAGCGCACGCTAATGATATATCGGACAAAAAGGAATCTTATCCTCGTCAGCACTTTCGGCGTGTGGACCGATCTTGAGCATATAGACAAGCGAGTCAGCTGCGTATAGCGCACGCTAAGGTTAAGGACTTGCGTCGCTAGACAGATGTTTTACGTGCGTTAATACACGGGCATTACGTACGCAAGCTAGTTTACGAAGCAAAGCGATCGCCTGCTGCGATAGCGCGCACGCTAACAAGGGCGATTAGCGCACGCTAATTTTGTAACGTCGTTAATTAAAGATGTTAGCGTCGTTAATAATGTATATATATATATATATATATATATATATATATATATATATATATATATATATATATATATATATATATATGTGCGATTAGCCATTATTCGTCATTTCGCCCATTTCTTCATGTGAACCGATAGAGAGGTCTTAGATAGAAGTTGAGGTTCCAAACACTCGAGTTGATCATTCCTAACAACATTTGAAACTTGGAAGTGATTGAAAATGGATTCAACCTTGGGATTCAATCCATTCCTTCAAAGAGGTAATTACTCTCCACTTTGGGATTTCATTTTGGATTGTATATGATGTCCTTGAGTTGATGATCGTCATGTTTATGAGTTGATGAGTATGGTTATGAGATGGATTACTGAGTTATGTTGATAATATGGTTGATATGCGGATATTGATATGATTCGTGTGGTTTTGAACGGTGTTGTTTTTCTTCAAGAGATATGTTGGATAATATCTCCCTTCATTTCGAGTTTTTAATGTTGTTGTTATTGTTTACTTCGTATGATGATGAACATGCAAGTGATTATGATTCTTGGTGTATATGATATGATTAAGAAGACTATATGTTGAAATGTTAGTGGAAACAAGATTTGGACACTTATTTGGAAAGTAATGTGTATAAGGTTCGACTTTGGAAAATCACCACCGATTCTTGAAAACTCCAAAAATTCTGAAACATAACAGTATCATAGAGCATTGAGTTAGCTTTCTAGTGGTTCAAACGGTGAGTTAATCGGAGTCCGGATGAGTGAGTTATGCTCAAAATGGCAAAAACTATACTGTATGTATTAAGGAGCAGTAGCGCACGCTATTGATGAAGTTAGCGTACGCTAACATGCACAGGCGTATAAAAACGTAAAGCGATCGGAATTTCATTTCCCAACCCATCCTACACGATCCCCTTTCGTCCCAAATCACCCAAACTCGGTTTTAACCCCTAAACATCGACTTTTGAGTTGGTTTATCAAGTGATAACATCTAGGAAAGCTTGGAACAAGGATTATAACATCATATTCCACCGAATCGAAGGTAAGAACACCTAAACTTTTGGTTTTGGATGTTCTTGAGTTTCTTGATGTCTTGGCGATTTGATTCGTTTTAACTCAGTTATTGATGGAATCTTGTTGTATTCTTGAGATTATTCGTTGTTCTTGAAGTTTTGTGGATCGAAATCGAGTATTCCTTTGAATAATCTATTGAATTGGACTACGCCTTCAAGGTGTTCGATGAAATGTCTCAATGAGTAGAACTTGGAAAATTCTACACGTTTTCGTATGAATAATGGTTGAATTGATATTGTTGTGATGATTCTTGGTATTTACGAGAATTTTGTTAAGGGAAGATAATGAATTGGTGATCAAATGATTCGATTATGTTGTTATGATTATGGAATCGTAGTATTCTCGATGTTCTTGGTGGGTTGTTGCGATTCATGATGTTATGAGAAGTATATATGTTTAAGAACATGATTATATACACCTTGAATTGTGAATAAGGATTGTTTAGATGTTAGAACACATCGGATTATGTCGTATTGGAGATTTTGAATATGATTTCGGAATTAGTTGTGTTCTTAAGGAACTCTTGGATTATATGAATTGTTGAACATGTTTAAGAGGTCTTGGTGTTTTAGATATGAATATGGAATATCCATATCTAGAACTAAGTTATGTGTTTTGGTACAATATTCGTATAGAAATACGAATATGATTCCGGATTTGATAAGGTTATGATTCACTTTTGAGTTTGAGAATTCATAGGTATTTAACAAGTGTTCAATTCGGATAATGGAATTATTTGAAACCTTTGGAATATGGTTATCTATGATGTTGAATTAATCGGATCGTCCGGATTGATGATGATAACCGGTAATTGGTTTATATTATGAATTTACAAGGAGGAAATTTGTATCCGTATTTAAGATTGAAATTGGAATCGGTAATGTTAGACCCTTATTGGTTTAAATTGATTATTGATATGATCTTCGGATTGTGGAATCGTATTTTGGTTTTGAGTTCGTGTTTGATTGGTTTGGGTTGTTTGGATATGTGTTTAATCGGGATATTGTAGAACCGTTGTTGATCGGTTATTGCAATAGGTTGATATGTTTTGATTGTGGATTATGACCGTTGAGTTGCGGTTGAGGCTAAAGAGTTCGTAGATTGCTTTTGGTCGGGATTGAGGAGCTTGTAGACAAAGGCAATGGATTTTGCTAAAGAGTTCTCGGTTATTGTTGGTCTTTTGTTGATCATTTGGAGTCTACCTTGTTGAGGGTATTCTCGGTTATAGTTGATCCTTTGTTGATCGTGTTTGTAGTTTACCTTGTTGAGGGTACTCTCAGTCATCGTTGATCCTTCGTTGGTCATATTGGAGCTATCATGTCGATGATATTCTCAGTGATGTATTGGTTGATCAACAATTATTGATCGTATGAGCATTCGTATGCGTCGATGTTTCGAGAATTGTATTCATTGTCATGTGATAGTTGACCTACAGAAATGTTGTGTATTATTGGTTTATCCAGGTTGAGATTTGATTGTGTAATCCGACGAACAGGATTTGACACAGTTTGGATTACTCCGTACTTGTGAGTTATGATGATGTTTTGAGGATTGTTGATATTTTTGAAATTCAATACAGATAATTGTTGTTAAGTTCATTTCGTCATTCGAGGATGCGAAATGTGGATTATGGTAAGGATTGGATTATTATGGATTGGTAAGGTTATAACGGTAAGATTACGTTGGTAGTATTCTTACAGTATTATTACATTGGTATGTAATTATTTATGATGATGTGATCGGTATCATTATTGAGTATTGTGGCTGACCCCGTCGTGGGCTTTATTTTTAGGTACTCGGAGATCGAGCTAGTAGCGGTCGTGAAGGGATGAGCTTCCCGATGTGATACTGGCGGTGGCATGTTTTTGAGTATTGAGTATTTATTTCTGGTTGTTTTATTTCCGCTGCAAATGTGTATTTTGAACTGCATTTATCCGCTGCGTGTGTATATTTCAAAATAGCTCTTTGGTATTTTTACCAACTCGTGTGTGTATTTTAAAATGGCCTTTTGAGTATTTTACGAACTTGGGTTATTTTCGTCAAACTCTTTTTCCCAAATTATTTTATCGGTACGTTTAAGTGGTAGCTTAACGTACATTTTGAACTGTCGAGAATTGGCACTTCGCCTTGTATTTTCAAATGGTATTTTATGACGGTATTTGAGAACTATGTTTTTTGGAAAATATTTGAGTATTTAAAATATTACCGTCATCGGCCTTTTGGCGCTTTTGAATTGGTTTTGTAAACGGTTTTTAGCCTGGTGGGTTCCGGCGCGGGACCCACGGCACTGTAATATCCCGGATGGTCTTGGGGGTGTTACAGCCACTCTCTGCCTCCAAATGATACAGGGAAATTTCTAGTTTCTAAATTTCCGACAATCCTTTCTCCACTCGGTAAACCAACAACATAAGGTTCACAAGTATGAAAACCGGAAATATTCAAACGATTTACACAAGACAAAGATATGAAAGAATGTGTAGCTCCTGTATCGAATAAAACGCTAGCCCGGGTGGGAAAGGATGCGGGCCGATGCACGATGCGGCAAAGGCATCACGATCGTCTGTCCTCCTCATCTCGTACAGGACGTGGGAGCAGATCCCGGCACTCGATGTCCCCTTTCGGTCCCATTGTCCTCTGCCTCGCCGCGGCCAAAATTGCGAGGCATCGAACACTTTCTTTGCGTCTGTGGAATCTTGGCCTCCTTACGGGTATTTGTGGTGTACGGGCTCTAAAAGACTTTGCAGCCTCTTCACAAAACACCGCCCGATGTCCCTCTCGTCCACAATCAAAACAAGTCACGGCAGGAAGGGGGCAATTCCGTCGATAGTGCCCCGTCTGGGCGCAGTTAAAGCATTTCCTGGTAACATCAGTAATAGTTGATGTCGCTCCAAAATTCTTTCCGCTCCTAGATGGGTGCGGAGGTTTCTTGAAAGAGTGAAAGGATGACTGGGCCTTACGGGCCCCACTATTCTTGTGCTCTGTAAAAGTACCAGAGACTTTCTGTTTCTTGGTTTCCGCAAATTTCTCCATGGCTGCTTCCTTGATCTCATATGCCAACGCCTTATCCTGGTATTGGCGGAGTGTGGTACATTCGAATCCGGACATGTACCTCGAACTTCAGTTTCATTCTCATATCGAAATGGATCATCATTTACGCATGCATTACGACCGGATGTCGAACAAATGCCATTTGTTGGTTAAACGTCTTGATCGCACAGGATACGGCACATCGGAAAGGCGAGCGGAGAAAAACTCCCGAACTTTGGCTTCCCTCACGGGGAGGGCAATCGAGCTTCCATCATCAATCTAAACTCTGTCAATCGGCATCATGGTCTACCGTAGGATGGCTTCCCACCATTCGGACGCTTCCCTATCGAGAAAATATTGAGCGATAGAGGCTCTCGGTCGTCTGGCGGTTGATTCCAAAGATTTTCTCGGATCCTTTAACCAATGATCCTGTGGGAGTCTCGGAAATACCATCGAATTTGGGTGGTTGCATCTTCGCCACCTCTTGCGACCACCGGTCACCTCGATTTCCCATATCCTGGGATCCCTTGTGTCTCTCTCCCTGCTGTAGTCCCACCGCCACTTGCATTCGGTCCACGACACAGGCGGCCCAGGTCACTGGTTCACCACTTGACGAAGGATCTCTGCTGACAGGATCAGTTCATTATTAATAGATTGTTGCGGCTACTTTGAGCTATGGCCCGGCACAGTTAGAAGGCGACGCCTCCCTTTCGGCATTTCTTCGTCCGCGTCCACGACCGCGACCACATCCACGTCCGCCTCTCAACATACTGTAAGCATAAATACTCAATATACTGGAAACAACATCGTTCTAATATTCGAGTATAAAGAGATACAATATGTAAAGAACGAGATAGAGTTTAGGAACTTACAACCACTGTTCGTATGAAGACGTGGCGGTGCGGTGATGTCATTCACGGCCGGTTACCCCAAAAGACATAAATGACCCCTATTTTAACCCAACGGCCAAGATATCCATAATCTTAGCTCCGATACCATATTCGTAACACCCCAATATATTCGGGAATATTACAGTAGCCGTAAATCCTTTACATAAGGATTTACAAAGTGAAAGAATTGAACAAGCATAAAAAGGTACTGACAAATGGAAATAACGGAATTACAGTACATCAGTTCTGACCAAATACAGAAATAGTACAATTGTTCAACAGAACTCAATAATACATCACCAAATTCAAATCATCACAATGACTTCGTACTCGAGTACTTATTGAAATAACGAATAAACAACAGATAAATAAACCCGGTCGGGACATCACTCTGCACCCTCGTCGTCATACAGTTCCAGTGGTTGTTTCCCCGCTCTCCTGGATCCTGAACACAAACAAAATGTTCACCCCCGAAGGGGTTAGCACAACGATGCTAGTACAAGTACCACAAGATATTATTCATATCTCACGAAGAATAATAATAACGTAAACGACAAAATACCACGAGTCTTCTCCTACGAGAAACTCAAACATAACATACACAACTGATAATCACAACATGATATCAATACATACACATGGTAATTCCATCGATCCAGCGTTCACTGCCTAGAACCCACGATGATCCCGTCAGACCAACCCGTGGTGGAAAAACCCGTCCGATGATCCAGCGCACGCTAGCATAGATCCCCCGATGATCCCGTCGGACCAACACGAGGTGGACACACAATAACGACATTCATGCACAACAATATGTACAACAACAATACATAAAACAATTAAGGTACTTGCCTCGATTTGAAGACAATAACAACACTTCCACGAAAATGAACACTCGAAGATCGTCCTCCTCAATCAATAACGTAACGAGACCAAACCTTAACAAAAGAAATGATATAGGATTTATCTCACGTCATATGAATGTTTAACAATTCGATTAACGGTCAAAAGTTCATAAACTGCAATCTGCCCGAATAGCTTAGCGCACGCTAAGTACTCTGTGTAGCGTGCGTTAAATGCGCCCGATAGCGCCGCGCAAACAACAAAGCCTAGCGCACGCTAACGATGCATGGTCGATTACTTCACCGACCGGCCCAGTGACTTCGTCGATGGTCTAGCGTGCGTTACGTACCAAGCGTAGCGCACGCTAACTAGTGCTTGATAGCGCCGCGTTAAAGCGCATAGCATAGCGTCGCTATCTATGCATGGCGATTCTTCTTTGAGCGATGCTATTCTTGCCATGATAGAAACAATGAAATATTGCGTGATAATTCATGTTACTTCCATGAATACCATGTTCACACTCTTATGAATGATTTTACGGATAAATACAACTTCGGATTCAAGGATATGCATACCAATATAAAACCATATACCATTCCGACTTCAAATCTTCATACGACAATTCGAAAAGCTTATCGGTTGATATCAACACCTCTATATCAATCCATATTATCATACTGAAGTTGATAAACGTCCTATATATACTAGATAAATCCTTCCATGATCAAACCTTTATATTTATCTAACAATAAGGATGTTAACGTCTAGTCCAAGATTACTATGAAATCATCTATTAGATTCGGTTTACCAATGATAGAAGCTTCTCTTCACATATTCAGTGTACTAAGATTCGAATCATGATGATTATAATCAAGGTATTTAAGGCTTATTCATCTCACTATTCCAAACATGATATACTTGGATAATTCATCTATGAAAATCCATATCTTGTTAACATGATCATCCAAATCGTTAGAATCCAACTCTAAGTCTGGAGATAGATTGAACATACCTTAAAATGACGAAATCACTGAACCGTAAGGTAGAATCCAACTCCGGTTGGTTGTATGCCACTCCAAGGTGCTATTCCACTTCCATGAACATTCTCAAGTGATAACCAATGTATAATACCAACAATATGTGTTCTAAGTGTATAAGAATATTACTACAACTCTCTGAACTCTCAAGATTGAGGAATAGGCGAAAGAAATGCAAGCCAACACGGTTGATGTCCCATTTATAATATTCTGCATTATTGACAAGTTAGCACACGCTACTAAGCATCCCTTAGCGTGCGCTAATAATGGTTGACTTCAGAATTTGTCCGGGTGCATCAGCGGGAATCTTATCCGTACCCATGTCCCGGCTGGCGCATGTGTTAGCCGTCCCGCTCAATAATTGAGTCCTTAGCGCACGTTACTCCTACCTGCATAGCGTGCGCTAATAATGGCCCGATAGCGCGCGTTAAGATACATTCTTAGCGTGCGCTATCACAAGGTTGCTTGAGCAATTTTGCAAGTTTCTATACTTATGCATAATGATATTAATACACTAAATATCATACTCCAATAATCAAAATCACCAATCCGAAATAATACATGGTTTGAATACAGATGAAATACACTGTAATAAATCCGGATATTACAATTGCTTCTTTCTCCTTTATCTACTAAGGGAGTTAGGATCAATTCTTTCTCTTGTTCAACTAATAATGACCACTCAAGCTTGTATTATGTATATTAAACCCTTCATGGGCTAAGTTACCTTAGTTGGGATTATAAACAAGGTTAGTAATGTTATTTAAGTTTGTATAAAGATCTATTATGAATTACTTATTATTGTGTGTGATTTTCATTGTTTTAACAATCTTTATTTATTTGGCCAATAAATGACGATATTTATGGTCCTCATATGTTTCGAAAGAAAATATGTTTGATTAGATCAAATGATCTTCACTCTAAGTTGTTCTAGGGGATAGAAATATACCTCTAGACCTTAGATGATTCTTTGAGTTATTTTCATAAAACCTAATGCTATGTATTGAAGCCAATCAACATAGAAATATAGTGGATTGATTCAATATATAAGGGGCGTTTTATAGTTCGAAAGAGAAACTGTCTTTTTAAGGAAAATCGAATCTACACAACATAATAAGTAAATTCATCTTATGATCTCCTATACATCTTCTATAACTAATGATGAACTAAGTTTATAATCTCAACTATTTCATTTTATCTTTTATTAATCTATTATTAGTGCAATCTTTTATTTTTTTGAATTTTAGAACTATTATTGCATTTTCTTTGTAATTGTCAAACCAAACTCTTTAATTGTGTGTTTCACTCATCTTAGTATCTATAAAAACAGACTAATTTTGTATAATTCAAATTATAACCAAACTTCCTCGTGGGATCGATAAACCGGACTCAAAAAGTCCACTTACTACTTGATACGCGATATCGTGCACTTGCGATAGTTACACTAAAGACCGTGTCAAGTTTTTGGCGCCGTTGCCGGGGAAGTATAAGTGTTATAATTGAAATCTTACATTGTAAACTATTTTTATAGGTACAAATTTCTCGACGTTGTAACTTAGTACTCAATTTTGTTTGTCCGGTCAAGTGGCGGATAACGGTACTCCGTGACTATTAAAGTCGGATTTTTCAGTTTCCCACAACAACTGATATTTGTAGATATTTTATCCTTTTTCATTTTTTTTGTCATGGATGAAACTTTGAATAATATTGAAAAAAGATTTCCCTTTCTGAGCAAAAAAGTAATTTTAAAAATCTACAAAGCTAGAATTGAAAGGATGAGGTTGCTTATGAATAAAAGCATACCTTTTGATATTAGATTCATAATTGAAGCCAAAGTAAGAATAGCAGGTGAATTCACAGAAACACCGACTAGATTTTTACCAGGGCTAGGAAAAAGTTCATATGCCAAGAAACGACGAGCAAAGATGATAGCCGTTTGCTATAAATGTGCTAGATGAAACTGCAATTTAAAATGTCGATCTTTAGGAATTCCATCTACAAACAGAGAAGATAAAATTCAATTCATTAAGGATGGTCTGAATAAAGAGAATTTAGATGATATCGAAATTTCTCTTGACACGCATCCTAGTGGACTTGTACATTACGGAATTCGATGTTTGTGGAATAAATTCAAACCAGAATATGAACAACGTCTTGGGAATCTGACGTTAAAAGACCCTAGCCAATTTGTAAGAAAATTGGATGGGAAGCTTTTCCCCGACTCATAGAAGGCGTTTAGGCCGTTTCTGAACGTAAAATCAGAGGAAGATGTGAGCCACAATCACAACTACTCACTACGCCACAAATGGCCTTCAGAAACGTTTATTTCGATGTTACAAGCAAAAGTGTTAGCATAGATGCCTTAAAATTGATCTACGCTAACACTTTTTTTTATCGTTACAGTTGATAGTAATCGGTGTTGTCATAGTATCTATGGTAACACCAAATTAGGTGTTACCGTTGATCTTTAAAAAAAGCGTTACAAGGGAAGACAAAATAGGCGGAAAATAAGGAAAAACCTGTAAAAATTGTAACGACCCGATTTTTCTAATAGTATTTTATGAATATATTTTTATATTAAGGAAAACCTGTAAATATTTTAAGTCGTTACTCTAGTCGAAGAAACATCAAATACTTGATGCGTCTCACTTCAGTAATGTATAGTAGTAAAGTAAAAACAAACAACAACTTCGCTTTTCAATTTACAGAAGTAAACAACCCACATAGACTTCAGTAAATGGTACCAAACAAAAAAGCAGGAACTAGTTAGAAATTTTAAGTTACAAAGACTTCTCTAATTTAATAATTACTGAAGTAAAAAGTGTGAAATTTTATTTTTTACCAAACAATGTTTACAATAGCGAAGTGTGTGTCTTGAAACCGGGAATTAATATCTTGAGACTGGTAATTAATTAACCCAGCACCAATCCAACCCTACCCTAACACTCATTTCTCGTTCTATCTCCATCTCTCTCACCCTCACGATCGGCAATTCCCCCTGAAAATCTTCAGCCGCCAATAGAAGATAACCATGCGACATCACGAAATGACGGACGCTCCAAGCGAGGTTGAAAGCATGCCAGAGTTTTGAGCGAGACCATAATGCATCGAGGTTGAACGAGGCGGACGCCGACGATAGTTGCAGCGGACTGGGGCCGCGATCGGGGCGGATTTCCAATGGGATTGTCAGATGACCCTCGTCTCCCTTCCCTCTGCCGACTCTTCTTCCGCCTAATTTTCGGTTGGTAGCACTACTTATTATTCAATTTGAGTAGGTCTCCTACCGCAAAATAGAAGTAAGAAAACCTTCGACAGTGAACTTTCTCTCCATTGAAACCATAGGTGAGTTTCTCTTGATATCTAATTCATGATGTGTATGTTGGTGTTTAAGCATGCAGCCGCGATCATATTCTTGATATGTATGTTGGTGTTTAAGTGTGCCAACCATGATCGTATCAATTTAATTGAAGTCTGTAATGAACTGTTATTATAGGTACTTTTGCCTTTCTTAGAAGCATTTCACTTGAAGCAATTGGGCTAGGAGTACATTTGGCTGCAGGAGCTCATGACGTCCTCCTCCATGCAGAGCATATTCTCGCAAGCATTCCACCCTCTGTACCATGGCCAGTGGAAAGTAGGGTGGGTATCAATGTGAAATCGAATCAGCCCAATGATGCTCAACAAGGAATTCAGCAGGTCAATATTGCAGCTTGTCTCAACTGTTGGTAGTTCAATATGGCGTTATCTAGTTTTAGTTTTGAGTGGAATTGTTTTAGTAGAAGGCCCAATAAGACTTGAGACCTTAATTAAGAACTTCGAAAAATTAAACCCTGAATTGAAACAAACACTAAAATTTGGGACCCAGTAAATAACTTTCCCATTTTTGAACTATCAAATCTTGACTAATCATTCCTGGAGAAAGAATAACCATAGTATTTGTGTTTTTCTTTCTTACTTACTCTTGTAGAAGGCGAGATTTGTCATTGTTAATGTTGTGAACAAGCATTTAAATTTGTGTTTGCACTTGTCAGGCTTACCAAAGCATTAGTGATGGCCTAGGGAAATCGGTTTCTGCCTTGGTACAAACCCCGATGAAAAAGTACCAGCGAGGTGGTAGCATGGGATCTGCTTTGGCGACTGCCGTGCAGTTTGTAACACCCCCAGATCAAACCGGGAATATTACACACCGCAGACCCTCTCCGTGAGGATCCACCAGGCTAGACATCAAAACAACACATTACATTACATACCGATGAATCAAAATAACGAGCCAATAGACCGATTTGGTCTTTCGTCACTGACTTACAAATCAAAATACATAAACTCATCCAGACTCATACCCACGCAAGGGTAAAATACTTGCAACAACGAACAATAAGACAGCGGAAAAGACATTACAATGGATTTCGACTAGCTTAACCCAAAACTGGCCTTCGTGTGATTAGTATCATTCGTCCTTCATCATCCCTCGTACCGATCCTGTGTCTTGCTCCCAAAAACCTGCATGTACCTGGACACAATACAGATATCCACCCCCCGATTACTCGGGGGTTAGCAAAACTCCATTGTTTCGCTAGTGCAAGTATAAAGTGCAAAAACGAGCCATACACAACACATTCCGAGAATATAACGAAAGACTTCCCGAGATAAATTTAATTAAAGATAGTACATGTCTTGAAAGTAGAAACGAAGCAAGTAAGCACTTTGAAAACATTTCCAAATCTCGGGAGTTTTGAAAACATTAGAAATTAAAAAGTTCTTAATTCCTCGAAAGCGATTTAGGGTCACAACTCCAAAGTTCATTTTCCAAAATACAAATCCGTTAACAAAACACTGGGTCCACGGCCCGACCATTTCGATCACAAAACACAGGGCCTACGACCCGATCATCCACTGCAATTCACTTACAAGGACACATTACACATAACACGTTATTCTTATGCCATTCTAGCCAAACACCAAGACATGAGATATAATGTATCTTGACCCCGAGCGTAAAGCATTGTGATACTCCGGACATATCACAATTAATCATCAAAACATCAACATCAATATCACAGAAACCACACTTGGTAACCCGTGGCCGTACCCATTAGTATCGGCCCCCAGAGGCCCCGTCGGACCGTCCCCAGGTGGGAAACCACTTCCGCGGCCGTACCCATTAGTATTGGCTCCCAGAGGTCCCGTCGAACCGTCCCCAGGTGGAAGAACATCAACACACGCACCCAAGTCCACTTCCGTGGCCGTACCCATTAGTATCGGCCCCCAGAGGCCACATGCCATCCCCAGGTGGAAGAACATCAACACATGCACCCAAGTCCACTTCCGTGGCCGTACCCATTAGTATCGGCCCCCAGAGGCCACATGCCATCCCCAGGTGGAAGAGTAACAACTCACAGATTACAAAACCACGACTCTCAAAGGTCAAACACACAAAATATATATAGTCGAGGTACCTTGCTAGAATGGCCAAATTATCCAACACGTACTCACGACCCAGAACTATATCAATTCACAAGGGAGCACAAGATCTCAACAGCACCGAACGACACAATCGATATCACAAAAACTCACATATTCATCCATAACCACGGGACTCCAAGCACATAATTTGACAAGAGAATTACACTTTACATTTACCGACGCCATAATCATACATAATGACATCACACGAAAGTAAGGTGATCCTATACTCGAAACTAGCACACATAATCAACTAAGCATATTAATTCCCGACCCACATGGGTCACCTTTACAAAAACCATGATGGTAAATATACCGATTCTTTTGAAAAATGATTATAAATATTTATTTAGCACGTATCGACATTTAGCAACCATTATATCCACAAAACACGTAATGTATGGGCAAGATACTTGCCTCGATAATCGATACCGGACACTCCTACAATCACAGCTCAGTCGGGACACCTCGAACACCTACGATTCTCCGGCGAAGACAATGAATACACCCACGATCGAAAAGCTTGAAGAAAACGACGAACGGAAGGGTTCCGACTCGAATTCTTTGCGAGAAATCTGACCCTAACCTCATACCATCAATAAATTAACGAACGAACGAGGAAGAATAATCGTAGAACGCTCGAATCCTCTTTGCGACATTTTATCGAACACCTTCAAGGCGTCAATAAGATACTCAATAAAACGACGAATCCTCGGCGACTCAACCGAGGAACAACAAGGAATTCGACATAATATTGTTTAACAATCATAAATCCATCACTATTCTGAGTTAAAACGGATTAAACGGACAAATCGAACAAAATCCCCAAAACTAGATTTTAAGAAAACTTGCCTTGATTCGCTGGATTGAAGGATATTACGTGATGGTCAATTGATGTTATGAACTCCAAAACTTCGTGGATTCATAGTATAACAACATGTCTTAGACTTCCCAAAGACTCCAGCCGCGTACAGAAAGGATAGGAAATGAAATGAGTGAAAAAAACGACTGCTCGGCCATATTTATAGGCCTGCCGGACACGGCGCAGCAAACGGCCCAGACAGCGCCGTGTGTCTCGGCCGTGTCTCGACAGGCTGCCAGTCCTGGCCGACCCGGCGCAGGACACGGCGCTCAGCAGCGCCGTTTTCAGGTCCGTGTCGCACAGGTCCGGCCAGCCACCTCCAGACAGACCGAAAATTACGTCCGAACCACAACGATGATCCGAACGACCCCGAAACCCGAACCTGAATACGAATCGAAGTTACAGTTACGAAGTACTCGCAAAGACGAATCTAAGAGCTAATAGAACACACGATTCCGACCACCCGAAGGCTCGAAATTCGACAACGGAAGGTAATTACCCCAAACTTTGGGAAATTACGAAAATGGCCCAAAACGTCCGAAAATCACAATACGTGATCGAATAACCAAACCGAAGTTCACAACACATCTAACAAAGTTAAACGGACTTACGGGGAACTTGAAACAGTAATTTCGAACGAGATTCACGAGAATCGAACTCGAGTGCGGAAAAGTCGTTAATAAATACGAAACTCAACAAAACAATACCGAAACGAACTCGGATGACAAAAAGTGCAGAATTAATCATTTTCAGAATGATAAAAGGGTCCCAAGCGAGTCGTCGAAACGGACCTCCGCCGGAAAAAAGAAAATTACCGAAATCCGAAATGGCGGATATTACACAGTTGGCTCCAGCTGCAGCTATAGCCCCTGCTTCTGGTGCTGCACGTGCAGTGCATTGTGTGCTTCTTGGTTTTCAGAATAGGTCCGGCATCCCTCTTTGTGCTCTTTTATTGTCTTATTAAGGGATAAGTGCAACTAAAAACTCTTCTGGTTTGGCTTAATGTACAAAATAGCCACATAACTTTGAAAATTAACAAGAACACCCTTGAGGTTTAAAATGTCTTGCATTTGGCACCTTGTCGTTGGTGGTAGCTAATTGAGTATTGCTAATATTTTCAGTTATTGCTACAGTTACATCTGTAAACTTCTCTAAATTTACAAGTAACTCCAGCTGTTCGACTCACATCTTACATTTGCATCCCTCATTTTTTTTTCAAAATTCATACATAACCAAATTAATTTTAATGCTTATAAAATTTGAAGTGTGTAATTGTAAAGTATTTGATGAATCAGTGAAGTTTGTCAATTCAACTTACAGTTGTGGTAAGATGTAAGACGAAATTGAATGTCAAGGGTTGTTTTTGTAACTTCTTGGATTTTTGTTTGTACTCCTAACTTCGGGTAGTTTTTGTACCTGTCCCTTTTTATCGTATTATTTATAATTTTTGTACCTCCATCACTCAGTTGTTGTGGCTTATCATAGCATTTTTTTGTATGGAAACCTCGACCTCGAGCATAAGAGAGAGTCATTAGAAAAATATTTGGGCAGAACTCAACCTCAGGAATCCATGCAGTAGGTGGCTGGGTGCGCCACAAAAGAAGTAAAACTACTATTGCGTTAGGTCAGCAATTATGGCTTATATATATAGTAGGGGTAAAATAAGATGATACGGGATTATAAGGTGGTTGAGGTGTTATTAGGAATGTTCTCGGAATCTCTTTTTTCTTGAATGATCATCTAGAAGCAAGATTGAAACTATGATTGAGTTGTCATGGTAAAAAAGAAGCTTAATCTTGTTCAAGGAAGCTATAAGCTCACTTGTGGGCTGTAGAGAAACTTTGGGTTAGAGAAACTCGCCATTTATTTATGAATCCATGCTTCATCATCTAAAAGAATACAATTCGTTTCCCCAAGAGGCTCTATACTCTGTTTATTCAATTTCAACTGCACAACAATGTAGTAATTTGTTGTCAGTTCCTATGTAAAGTTATGTTCCTTCTTCAAATTTCAACAGGTCTGCTGACTGCTGTGCATAAGGACTATTTTAGGATCATCAGCCACCAAGAGCTGCTTTTAAATGATTTTGGAGACCGTGTCGCTCAGCTTTTGCACGTTGAATTGGTTGCGCCCATTGCACAATATCGAAATAATAATGTCCGCCAAGAAATCCTTATAGTGAATACCCACCTATTGTTTCCACATAATTCAAGATTGTGCTTGGAGCGATTGCGTCAGGTAATTCTATGCCGTGCATAACACCTGCGATCTCTCTATTATCATTGTGATAAATTTATGTGATTAGATCCTTCAGTTTGATGTTTCGTGTTTTATTTGATAGGTCTACAAGATATTGTAATACATTGAATCATACCAAAAAGAAAAGAAACTTAATCCGTTACCTATCTTACTATGTGGGTATGTTACCGTATGTAAAAGCTCTCACTCGTAAAAGATCTCACTCTATTGATTTTACATTTGATAGGTCTTCCTTTTTTAAGATAGAATGAATTATTCAATCGTTTTTCTTGTGCATTTCCGTGACTTTTACAGTGATTGGAATGGGAGCAAGAGGGGTCATGTTTACAAGTTTCTTAGATATCAGGGGTTTGTGTCGTCATATGATCCGCACATCGATTATCGATGCGAGATGCTCACAAGGTAAACTATATTTATTTATACTAACTCACATTTTTGAGACATTTGTGTTTTCTTTTTAATTTACAAATTCCTGTTGTCTGACTCGTAGTGGATAAGCCATCGCAATCATCGTGGGAACATCTGTGGTGTTGATTTTATATGGCTTCTTAATCCCAACAGATATCGAAAATTACTTCAAAATAGTTGGAGCGAAGCAGTATTTGGAATGTTCAAGGTGAGACGTTTAATTAAAATTTGATATTTTCTGGATTTTAAAAAAGAAGGATTTGGTTTGGTTTCTCTTGATATGTTCACTAATTTCAGCTTTGAACTTTAGTACTGATTGAACATAATGTGATTGCAATTTGATATTATTTACAAAACAGAACGGGAGTGTTTGTTTAGAATATCTGCACTGCTCGCATCAAGTTATAGAGTGTACCTTAGTTGCAGCATTTATGATAATTTTGCTCTTTCATGCAAATTCCATAAATCATTAGGGTCGATTACGAAAACTACCCTTGTGGTTTGTCCTATTTATAGTAAAAACCTGATAACTTCCAAAATTACAAAATCGACACCTTCTATATTCTATTGCTGTCTTACGTTTACCCTTCTACAACAAATAATATTTCAAAACCCCCCTTTGCATTTATAAAAATATTATAGTTAGCCCCTTGATTTTAACATTGAATCAAGTCACTGGGGTATTTTTTTTATAATTTATCATGAGATTTATTTGAGTTTATGCATGTATCATTTTTTTTAATGAGTGGTTTTATAAGTCTGTATACATATTATCCATATTGCACCCATTCATCATAAGTAAAAACTTTCTTACTTGTCTCTACAGTATCAACTTAGGCGAGCTTCACTGACAGAGGATGATGCTTTTGCATTTCTAAAGGCTGATAGCGGTGTTGATTACATCACCTACTCGGGTTTCTGTGAAGCATTACAACATGTAGGGAACATATATATATATATATATATATATATATATATATATATATATATATATATATTAAAAGAAGTTATTAATATCGGAGTTTGCATATATTGTAGAGGATGAATTAAATACATTTTCTTGGTTTTCCTATAGCTTAATTTGATTGGCCATCGTAATGGATTGAGTGCCGAAGAGATACAGGAACTGTGGGAGCAGGCGGACATCGACGGAAATGGTGTCCTTGACTATAAAGAATTTAAGGTATCAGGTCCTAAGTCTTTGATATACTTTGTTTGAATTTATTTATCATAATATATATTTTGGTTAAAAAGTATTTTTGTGTGGTCTCTTTTATTGCTTGTGATGGATACTTTCTGGTTATAGGTGTTTTACGCTCTAATCAGACTTAACTGCAAAGATTCGGGTTCAATTTCAACAAGAGATGGATGAGAAACTTGACCAAAAAGTTCGAGAGATGATGAAAAAATTGGCTGGCCAGAATCCGGATTTAAGTCTTTCTTAGTATTTACGTTATCTTTCGCATTGTTTTCGGATTGTGATGGTATTAATGCGATGGTACTGGAGTTATCTTTTGTATGGTACTAAGTTAGTTATTCTATGGTACTTAAGTTAGCTTTTGACTGGTTTATTTATGTCGAATGATGATGTTGTGGTTTATTTGGATGGCTTTAAAGCCTTGCTTATATAAAATTTTGACAGGTTATTTGATTATGGTTTATTTGAATGGTTTTATTATGGTTTAAACTATTACCCGAACAAAAAAGTGTTCACAAAAGAAATGTTTCATTAATGGAAAAGGTTGTTGCCAAAACAAAAATGTGTTTCAGCAGCTGGTGTTACAGTAGGGATTAGTGGTGTTGCCATTGGTCTACAGTAACACATTTATGGGTGTTGCTAGAGAGATATTGGTGTTGTCATTGGTCTACAGTAACACTTTTCTTGGTGTTGCTACAGTGGTAAAAAGTGTAGGCATTGGGGTCTGTAGCAACACATCTTCCCCGTGTTACCATAAAGTTAAAAAGTGTTGGCATAGACCCCTATAGTAGCGGCCTTTTTTGTAACACCATCAAATTTCGAAAAAGTGTTACTGTAGCATGTTTTTTTGCTTTCAGCAACACTTTTTACCCCTTTGAGCACACTTTTTTGGGTGTTGCTGAAGGCCATTTATGGCGTAGTGACTGTACATACGCGTGAGTATCTTTTATTTTTGTCTTATGGTGAGATTTTCTGAATAAAAAATGTGATACGCGATAAATACATTCATTATTCTATTGAGTAGTTGAAGCGCAATTAACGCAATCACAAACTTGTTAAACAATTTTTACCTTCTTTTTCTTCTATAAATAAACTTTGTGCTTGTTTCTTTTATTCATCCCTCAAATTTGTACTTTTCTCTTTTTCTCTCTAAATTTTTTTTTTTCAAAAATGGAGTCATCATCTTCAACAAAAAAATTTAGCACAGTCTGTATTTTTGGTGGAGCTAGTTATGGAAAAGAGCCATGCTTTACTGAAGCAGCCCACAACTTGGGTCGTACCTTAGGAGAAAAATGCATTCATGTAGTTTACGGAGGAGGAAGTCTAGGATTAATGGGACGAGCTGCTGCTTCTGCCTATTGACACGCTTTTAGTGTAACTATCGCAAGTGCACGATATCGTATCAAGTAGTAAAGTGGACTTTATGAGTCCGGTTTATCGATCCCACAAGGAAGTTTTATTATAATTTGAATTATACACTATTAGTCTATTTTTATAGATACTTAAGATGAGTGAAACACACAATTAAAAAGTTTGGTTTAATAATTGCAAAGAAATTGCAATAATAGTTCTAATATTATAAGGAAATAAAAAGATAGCAATAATAATAGATTGATTATCGATAAAATGAAATAGTTGGGATTACAAACTTAGTTCGTCATTAGTTATAAAAGATGTATTGGAGATCATAAGATGAATTTACTTATTATGTTGTGTATATTTTCCTTAAAAAGACGGTTTCTCTTTCGAACTATAAAACGCCCCTTACATATTGAATCAATCCACAATATTTCTATGTTGATTGGCTTCAATACATAGCATTAGGATTTATGAAAATAACTCAAAGAATCATATAAGGACTAGAGGTATATTTCTATCCCCTAGAACAACTTAGAGTGAAGATCATTTGATCTAATCAAACATATTTCTTTCGAAACATATGAAGACCATAAATATCGTCATTTATTGGCCAAATAAATAAAGATTGTTAAAACAATGAAAATCACACACAATAATAAGTAATTCATAATAGATATTTTATACAAACATAAACAACATAACTAACCTTGTTTATAATCCCAACTAAAGGTTACTTAGCCCATGAAGGGTTTATTACAAATGTTACAAGCTTTGGTGGTCATTTTTAGTTGAATCAAGAGAAAGAATTGATCCGAACTCCCTTAGTAGATAAAGGAGATAGAAGCAATAAACTCTCTGAACAACATATGCTATACCACACTTACAAAGATCACTCAAGAACACAAGTGTGTTCTTCACACAAAAAGAAAAGTTTACAAAAAATGGAAAATTATATGATGAATGGTGAATGATGAAGGATCTAAGGGGTCTATTTATACACCTAAAGTCATCTAATAGCTCCAAAACTCCAGCATTATTACATTAGATCGGATCAATGCCAGCCATCCCCTCAATAATACACAAAAAGTATAAAAAATTAGACAAATCATAGTAATCTGTCAAGAGTTACGGCCGTAACATTCAGGAGTTACGGCCGTAACAAGGGTGACTTACGGCCGTAACCCACAGATGTTACGGCCGTAACTAACTTTGTAAATTTGTTCCTTGTTTGCTTTGAAAGTTACGTTTTATTGAGAATTCCCTCGGACTTTGCGTTTTTGCCCCGGATCTTCTTCGGATGATAACTTTTGATATATAACTCGATTTTTAATCGGAAAAGACCGAATTCGTCTCGGAAAGCCCTACAACATGAATATATCAAAATTTAATAAAGAGAATATTTATTAAACATGTTGTTTCTTGAGTAATTCGATTATTTAATCCGATCATCATTCGATAAAAATAAAATTATTTAAAACTAATAAATTAAAAGCAAAAAGCAGTAGACTAGCTCAATTATGGGTGAATTTTATCGATACAATCCATGGATAAGTGTACAAAGCGACACTTATCACACCCCCAAACTTGAATTCTTGCTAGTCGAGCAAGACTCTTTATTATTCACACTCCAAAAAAATAAAAAATAAAACAAAAATAAGAAAATTAATACACACATAAATTAAAATATAAAAAGAGAAAAGGAGATCAAAATGCCATTAATAAACAACAACCAGCTTTATACAGTAGATAGAAATGAATCAAGATTCAAAATAAATATACTAATGTTTTTGAAGTTAAAACACGGTTTTTATTTTGTAATTCCAAAATGTAAGGTTTCCCCCCAATAAGTTTATTATTTCTTTCCGACTCGTGATACACACGACTCCCTTTAATGGTTGCTCTCGATCACTCGTTTATTTTTCGACTCAATATGAAGAAGAATTTCACCAGGCGTCATCAAATATTGTGATTTTCACAAAATTGAGTGTATTGAAATTCAGCTGCTAATTAATTCAAATATGCTCATAAACTACATCCCTTTTAGTGATAACTTTCACACCGTTATTTGCTAACGTGTAGCTCTTTTCACTAACACAATTTCTATCTCATCCTTTTTTTTTTTCGTAAAAAGGTGATAGCTTTCACACCGTTATTGTAACACCCCGAGATATTCGGAATAATTACAGCGCCGTAAACCCTTTTAGTAAGGATTTACAAGGCTAATTTAAAAGAAGTGTAAATATAAGACATCAATAGTGCGGAAATTCAAGTTTACAAAAACATTCAACTGGTTCAACAAGTAATTAATACAACCATATCGAAATGATATTAATAAGACACGCGTACTCGAGTACTGAAATCAAACCAAGAAAACAAATCACCAACAACAAACAAACATCACTGAACCCCTTCGTCATCACGTCGGTACTGTGGCTGTTTCCCTGCTCCTCGGCTACCTGAACATCAAAACAAATGTCCACCCCCGAAGGGGTTAGCAAAACGATGCTAGTACAAGTATCATTTAAACGAATCAAATATGCATCAACAATACATAACAAGATACACCACACGGACTTAGCTCTAGGAATCCGACAATGCGAATCCACAAGATTCCATTAACACAGCAAGGGTATTCCAATGATCCAGCGCCCTCAGCATAGATCCCAAGATGATCCCGTCGGACCAACACGAGGTGGAAATAACCCGTCCAATGATCCAGCGCCCTCAGCCTAGATCCTAAGATGATCCCGTCGGACCAACACGAGGTGGACATCCGATCCAGCGCCCTCAGCATAGATCGTACAACATACACAAACACAACTCATGCATACACATATGCCAAATCATTATGTTCATCAACATGAACATACAAACACTAGATAACGAATATCATGACAATTCAACGTAATAAATCTCATGTTCAACAACATGAATAATCACACGCATGCTCAAAATACCAATATTAATATATTACGATACTTGCCTCGAAGATGGCAAGAACGAAATACTTCAATGATCTCAACACACTCGAAGGCCGCCTCCTTCGATCAACGTAGCAAGCTCGAACCTTAACAAAAGGAATGATATACAAATCATCTCAAGTCGAACGATGGCCTAACAATTCGGTCTACGGCCCAAAAGCCCAAAATATGCAGTCTGCCTGAACCACTTAGCGTACACTACGTACTCTACGTAGCGTGCACTAAGCCTGCCTGTTAGCGTACGCTATCGTCTAAGCCTAGCGTACGCTAGCCACAGACTGACAGTTCTCTCTGATCAGCCGACTGACTCGGCTGATATCATAACGTACGTTACGTACCACACGTAGCGTGCGTTAACTTATCCCCGATAGCGCACGTTAACTAACGTATGTTAGCGTGCGCTAACCGTGCATGGCAGATTACTACTGGTAGAAAACTGGATTTAATGGTGATGAACTCATGAATTCTATGGTGATAATACAAGTCATCCCCGAGCATATCATGCTAATAAGGTTTGTGAAAGTTCTATACGTACTAAATGACTATGAGATTCAAAGATACGTATAATCATTACTACACTATCATTCATCTTGATCTTCAAGGAAATATTCTAAGTTCCGTTCGTCCTACGTTCCAAAACGCATGATTCCAATGTGTAAAACGTAACAACTAGGTAATATCCGTCTACTGATCACAAATTGGTTTGAAGCTGCTTAGGAGTCCATAAACTAAAAAGATTCAAGGGTTCAAACGATGAATAAGTGCCGAAACGTCGAAAATATCCTTCTAACACATGATGATCGATTTTGAACGAAATAACTGACTATACAAACATGATCAAATCGTCCTTTAGAACACTACTAATATTGGTGAAGAATCACCTACCTCAAAGTAGTGAAGAACAAGGAGAAAATCGAAGCAATCCAACGTCGAAGGCTCGAACACCAATCCTCAAAGATCTACAATCTTCAATCACGAGCTAGGATGTTGAATTGAGGTGTTTAGGATGTAGGAAGTTATACTCTAAGTATAAGAATTCAGATGTGGGAAAAGAAAGGACTGAAAATACAAAATGGATGCTGTCCTATTTATAGGAAATGGTTATTAGCGCGCGCTAGCCCCTGCTCGTAGCGTGCGCTAACGGCTACTGAATTTACTGTACTCAGCACTTAGCGCGCGTTATGATCATGCCTGTAGCATGCGCTAAGGCGTTGACTTGGCTTTTCCCGAAAGCCGTCCAGGTTCATCCCGACACAATCCAACAAGGGTCCCCGGCCTGATCTCACCTACCGCACGTCTCAATCAAATTGACCACGCATAGCGTGCGCTAATGTTCCTTTGTAGCGTGCGCTATGAATCCATGTTAGCGTACGCTACACATAGCCGATAGCGTGCGCTACATGCGCAGAATTACAATTTTTAAATCACATACACGAAATCGTACGCTCAACAACATCGGATTATGAAATACGGAGAAAATACTCAGATCAAAGTGCACAATTACAATGTTACAAGTTCCAAATACATATCAGAAATCTCGGGTATTACATCCTTCCTCCCTAAAAAGAAGTTTCGTCCTGAAACTTAAGATGAAAACAACTCTGGATATCTAGCCTTCATACTGTCCTCCGTTTCCCAAGTGGCCTCTTCGACTCCGTGTTGCGACCATTGTACTTTAACCAAGTGTATTGGTTTATTCCTCAATTGTTTGATCCGACTCTCAAGTATCTTGATTGGTCTCTCTTCGAAGGTGCCATCATTAGCTATCTCGATCTCGTCGAAATCAATGACGTGACTGGGGTCCGGTACATACTTCTGCAGTTGGGATATGTGAAACACATTGTGAACGTGACTCAGCGATGGCGGTAAGGCCAACCTGTATGCTAAATCTCCAACTCTCTCGAGGATCTCGAATGGTCCGATATATCTCGGACTTAGCTTACCTCTCCTCCCAAAACGGAAAATCCCTCGTGTAGGAGACACCTTCAATAGTACATGCTCCCCAACGTCGAACTCTAGAGGACGACGACGTACGTCTGCGTAAGACTTTGGTCGACTCTGGGCAGTCAACAGTCTTTCTCGAATCAAAGCTATCTTCTCTTGAGTCTGAATTATCAATTCCGGTTCCATCCCGATCAAATCCGAAGAATCATCCCAACACATGGGTGATCGGCATCTTCTCCCGTACAAAGCTTCAAATGGTGCCATCTTAATAGAAGCATGCCAACTATTATTGTAAGTGAATTCGATCAAGGGCAAGTGAACTTCCCAATCAGTTGACCAAACCAGCGCACAAGCTCTAAGCATGTCTGCTACTGTTTGAATAGTCCTTTCGGACTGACCGTCCGTTTGGGGATGATAAGCCGTACTAAAGTTGAGCTCAGTCCCCAAAGCCCTGTGAACTGCTTTCCAGAAGTGCGACACGAAGCGACCATCTCGATCCGAAATAATGGTCTTCGGCGTCCCATGCAATCTGACTATCTCCGCAATAAATACTCGCGCCAATCTCTCGGGTCCCCATGTATCTTTAATTACTAGGAAATGAGCCGACTTGGTTAGTCGATCAACTATAATCCAAATCATGTTCATTCCCGTTCTAGTCCTTGGCATACTGGTGATGAAATCCATCGAGATGTCCTCCCACTTCCATTCAGGGATCGGAAGCGGCTTTAACATTCCGGCAGGTCGCTGATGTTCAATCTTAACTTGCTGACAAGTCAAGCACCTCGAAACGTGCTCTGCTACGTCCTTCTTCATATTTCCCCACCAGAAGTTTTGTTTTAAATCCTTATTCATCTTACTGCTGCCCGGGTGAATAGAATAGGGCGCGCTGTGAGCTTCCTTCAGAATAGTCCGTCTCAAATCATCATCATCGGGAACGCAAAGTCGACTCTGAAATCTCAGAACTCCATCATCTTGTATCACGAATCCTGGGGTTTTTCCTTCTTTACTTCATCACATAATCGAAGGATCAGAGAATCGTCCAACTGCTTAGACTTGATCTCCTCGACTAGTGATGAAGTCAGTTCCATCACATATAGTTGCCCTTGAATTCCTGGTGCCCATACTTCAATCCCTTCGCGGATCAGTTCTCGTTGAATGCCGGTTTGGGACGTAAGAGCTTCCAACACTCGAAGAGAAATAGGTTTACGGCTCAATGCATCGGCTACTACGTTTGCTTTCCCCGGATGATAGAGAATCTCCAAGTCGTAATCCTTAATCAATTCCAGCCACCTTATCTGCCTCATGTTTAATTCCTTCTAACTGAAAATGTACTTAAGGCTCTTATGATCGGTAAAGATCTGAAAATGAGTGCCGTACAAATAATGTCTCCAAATTTTCAAGGCAAAGACTACAGCTGCTAACTCCAGATCATGAGTCGGGTAATTTACTTCGTACGGTTTCAACTGCCGAGAGGCATAGGCAATTACCTTATCCTTTTGCATCAACACACATCCCAGACCCTGATTTGAAGCGTCGCTGTAAACCATGAATCCATCAGTTCCATCTGGCAATGCTAAAATAGGTGCTGTCGTCAGTCTCTTCTTAAGTTCATCAAAACCAGCCTGGCATTTCTCATCCCACTTAAACTTTTGAGTTTTACCTTGGTGAGTTAGCGGACGAGAGATCTTGGAAAATCCCTCTACAAAGCGGCGATAATATCCAGCAAGTCCTAGGAAACTCCGGACTTCTTTCACATTATTAGGAGCTTCCCATTCCAAGATTGCTTCGACTTTCTTCGGGTCCACCTGAACTCCGTTAGCTGATAACACATGCCCGAGGAAAGTTATCTCCCTGAGCCAGAACTCGCATTTTGAAAGCTTTGCATACAGCTATTCCTTCCTCAAGGTGCTCAAAACCACACGTAAATGTTCGGCATGCTTCTCTGCGTCCCTCGAATATATCAAGATGTCATCAATGAAGACGACCACAAATTTATCCAAGTATTCCAAGAATACCCGATTCATCAATTGCATGAATACCGCAGGAGCATTGGTAAGTCCAAATGGCATTACTACAAATTCATAATGCCCGTACCGGGATCTGAAAGCAGATTTTGGTATATCCGATTCCTTAATTCTCAACTGGTGGTATCCTGATCGCAAGTCAATCTTCGAGAATACCCTTGCCCCTTGCAGTTGATCAAACAAGTCGTCGATCCGAGGTATAGGGTACTTATTCTTGATCGTCATCTTGTTGAGCTCCCTGTAATCAATACACAGTCGGAGGGATCCATCTTTCTTGCGGACAAAGAGAACGGGCGCTCCCCAAGGAGAAATGCTAGATTGAATATAGCCCTTTTGTAACAATTCCTCCAGTTGCTTCTTGAGTTCATACATCTCGGTTGGCGCCATGCGGTATGGTGCTCTGGAAATAGGAGCTGCTCCAGGCTCTAATTCGATAGTGAATTCCACTTCTCTCTGCGGAGGTAACCCAGGTAGTTCGTCAGGAAATACATCTGAGAACTCATTCACAACTGAAATAGACGAGAGCTCTACTCCTTCCTCTTTCCTCATGGCATAGCACCAAAGTCCCTGACATCCCTGCTTCAGTAATTTCACGGCTTTCATTGCTTTGATCAATATTCCCGAGATTCCTAGTCTCCATCCTCGGAATAAGTGTTCAGATCCGTCATCAGCAATGATAGAAATGACTCTCTCTCGGTAATTCAGAATAGCTCCATAACAGTTGAGCCAATCGTCTCCGAGAATTAAAGATGTCAACTACAATAAGATTCGATGGCCAATCTCTCCCTCCTATAGACACTGGAAAATCTCTAGCCTCTAGGGTTCCCACAATTCTCTCTCCACTCGGCAAACCCACAACATATGGTTCACAATCAAATAAGCACGAGATTTTTAAACGATTTACACAGTTCAATGATACGAAAGAATGTGTAGCTCCGGAATCGAATAAAACACTAACTGGTTGCAAAAGGATCTGAATCGTACCTGATGCAACAACAGTGTTCTGATCGTCAGATTTCCTCATCTCGTACAGGCGCGGAGGAACGGACCCAGCACTGGATGTCTCTCTCTTCCCAACGTTCTGCTGCTGAAATCCACTCTGCTGCGTCTGGTTCACACTTGTCTCCTTCGGAACTGGCGCTGGAGTGCGAGTACCAAAAGATCTAGTAGGAGCTCCACAGAAGGCCGCACGGTGCCCTTCTTGCCCACAATCGTAACAAGTCACAGAAGATACGGGGCAGTCACGTCGAATATGCCCTGCTCGACCACAATTGTAGCACTTCTTTGATGCGTCCGGAACTGCTGATGTAGTCCGGAACTTTTTCCCACCTCTAGAAGGATGTGGAGGTTTCCTAGCCGAAAAAAAGGAAGACTGGCCCTTGCGGGGCCCACCGCTCTTGTTTTCTGAGAAGTTGCCGGTCACCTTCTGCTTCTTTGCCTCCACTGATTTCTCCACCGCCGCCTCTTTCATGTCGTAGGCCAGCGCTTTGTCTTGATACTGTCGCAACGTAGTACACTCGAACCCGGACATGTACTGCTGAATCTCCGGCTTCATCCGCATATCGAAATGAAAAATCTTTTCTGCCTCCGTTCTGACCAAGTGTCGCACACAAGTCAGCTGATGATTAAAAATTTTGATTACATCTGTCACAGATGCTTCCGAACTCTGTGGTGAGAAAAACTCTCGGATCTTTGCCTCTCTAACTGGACGAGGACAATACTGTGCTTCCATCATTAGTTTGAATTCCGTCCAATCCGCATTATGATTCTCGGGTCGGATAGCTTCCCACCAATCAAAGGCCTCCCCAGTCAGAAAATACTGGGCAATGGGAACCTTCCGGTCCTCGGGACAGTTAAGACCCGCGAATATCTTCTCTAACTCCTTAAGCCAGTGATCCCAAGTAAGTGCCTCAGCAGATCCGTCAAATTTTGGCGGGTGCAATTTGACCACCTCAGCAAGCCATCTGTCTCCCCGGTTATCCTCGTGGTGCTGCTGTCCCATCGCCGTCTGCATGCGGTCGACTACCTGGGCGAACTGGTTTATCTGCGCCACCACCTGTTGAAGCACTCCCGGCATGTTAGGATTTGCGTCGTCATTCGCTGATCCTTGCTGCCCTCCAGAATGGGAATCGGTTCGACTAGCTGATAATTCTGGGGTAGTTGCGGAATCCTCCTGTCTCATGTTACCCCGTCCGCGTCCACGACCGCGTCCGCGTCCGCGTCCACGTCCTCCTCTCAACATACTGTAAACACAATTCCTCAATATCCAGGACAAAGTTTTTGAAATAAAACCCGTCAATACTCACAAAACAGTAATTAAGTAAAACGGTAGTATAATAGATTAGGAGACTTACAACCACGGTCCGCATGACGACTTTGGCTGAACAGTGATGTTACGAACGACCCGTAAATCAAATAATGTAAACAGACCCAACCAAAACCCGACTGCCAAGATATCCATGAATCTTAGCTCCGATACCATATTCTGTAACATCCCGAGATATTCGGAATAATTACAGCGCCGTAAACCCTTTTAGTAAGGATTTACAAGGCTAATTTAAAAGAAGTGTAAATATAAGACATCAATTGTGCGGAAATTCAAGTTTACAAAACCATTCAACTGGTTCAACAAGTAATTAATACAACCATATCGAAATGATATTAATAAGACACGCGTACTCGAGTACTGAAATCAAACCAAGAAAACAAATCACCAACAACAAACAAACATCACTGAACCCCTTCGTCATCACGTCGGTACTGTGGCTGTTTCCCTGCTCCTCGGCTACCTGAACATCAAAATAAATGTCCACCCCCGAAGGGGTTAGAAAAACGATGCTAGTACAAGTATCATTTAAACGAATCAAATATGCATCAACAATACATAACAAGATACACCACACGGACTTCCGCTATCGGAATCCTATAATGCGAATCCACGAGATTCCATTAACACAGCAAGGGTATTCCAATGATCCAGCGCCCTCAGCATAGATCCCAAGATGATCCCGTCGGACCAACACGAGGTGGAAATAACCCGTCCAATGATCCAGCGCCCTCAGCCTAGATCCCAAGATGATCCCGTCGGACCAACACGAGGTGGACATCCGATCCAGCGCCCTCAGCATAGATCGTACAACGTACACAAACACAACTCATGCATACACATATGCCAAATCATTATGTTCATCAACATGAACATACAAACACTAGATAACGAATATCATGACAATTCAACGTAATAAATCTCATGTTCAACAACATGAATAATCACACGCATGCTCAAAATACCAATATTAATATATTACGATACTTGCCTCGAAGATGGCAAGAACGAAATACTTCAATGATCTCAACACACTCGAAGGCCGTCTCCTTCGATCAACGTAGCAAGCTCGAACCTTAACAAAAGGAATGATATACAAATCATCTCAAGTCGAACGATGGCCTAACAATTCGGTCTACGGCTCGAAAGCCCAAAATATGCAGTCTGCCTGAACCACTTAGCGTACGCTACGTAGCGTGCGCTAAGCCTGCCTGTTAGCGTACGCTATCGTCTAAGCCTAGCGTACGCTAGCCACAGACTGACAGTTCTCTCTGATCAGCCGACTGACTCGGCTGATATCATAACGTACGTTACGTACCACACGTAGCGTGCGTTAACTTATCCCCGATAGCGCACGTTAACTAACGTATGTTAGCGTGCGCTAACCGTACATGGCAGATTACTACTGGTAGAAAACTGGATTTAATGGTGATGAACTCATGAATTCTATGGTGATAATACAAGTCATCCCCGAGCATATCATGCTAATAAGGTTTGTGAAAGTTCTATACGTACTAAATGACTATGAGATTCAAAGATACGTATAATCATTACTACATTATCATTCATCTTGATCTTCAAGGAAATATTCTAAGTTCCGTTCGTCCTACGTTCCAAAACGCATGATTCCAATGTGTAAAACGTAACAACTAGGTAATATCCGTCTACTGATCACAAATTGGTTTGAAGCTGCTTAGGAGTCCATAAACTAAAAAGGTTCAAGGGTTCAAACGATGAATAAGTGCCGAAACGTCGAAAATATCCTTCTAACACATGATGATCGATTTTGAACGAAATAACTGACTATACAAACATGATCAAATCTTCCTTTAGAACACTACTAATATTGGTGAAGAATCACCTACCTCAAAGTAGTGAAGAACAAGGAGAAAATCGAAGCAATCCAACGTCGAAGGCTCGAACACCAATCCTCAAAGATCTACAATCTTCAATCACGAGCTAGGATGTTGAATTGAGGTGTTTAGGATGTAGGAAGTTATACTCTAAGTATAAGAATTCAGATGTGGGAAAAGAAAGGACTGAAAATACGAAAAGGATGCTGTCCTATTTATAGGAAATGGTTATTAGCGCGCGCTAGCCCCTGCTCGTAGCGTGCGCTAACGGCTACTGACTTTACTGTACTCAGCACTTAGTGCGCGCTATGCTCATGCCTGTAGCGTGCGCTAAGGCGTTGACTTGGCTTTTCCCGAAAGCCGTCCAGGTTCATCCCGACACAATCCAACAAGGGTCCCCGGCCTGATCTCACCTACCGCACGTCTCAATCAAATTGACCACGCATAGCATGCGCTAATGTTCCTTTGTAGCATGCGCTATGAATCCATGTTAGCGTACGCTACACATAGCCGATAGCGTGCGCTACATGCGCAGAATTACAATTTTTAAATCACATACACGAAATCATACGCTCAACAACATCGGATTATGAAATACGGAGAAAATACTCAGATCAAAGTGCACAATTACAATGTTACAAGTTCCAAATACATATCAGAAATCTCGGGTATTACAGTTATTTGCTAACGTGTAGCTCTTTTCACCAATTTTTCTGAGACGGCAGCTACGCACCAACAATGGTTAGTCCTTTATTTTTCGCAAAATTTAAGACTTCCAAAATTAGGCAGCTGTTGCTGCTCAACACTTCTCCTTTTCGTCATTTATTTTTTTAGGTGATAGCTTTCACACCGTTATTTGCTAACGTGTAGCTCTTTTCACCAATGACTCCTTTTTTTTTTTAGGGAATAGAATTTTTGCAGAAAATCATTTTTTAGTTAAGCATGAAAAATCAAAAACTCCACAAATTAAGTAAATTTCAGTTTTATTTTTCATCAACCAATTGATTCTTCTTTTCTCAAGGTAACGAATGACTCGATTTTATATGATAATTACAAGGCTTGGAAAGAGAGATTAAGGCTCAAAAATTTTTGGAATATACAATTTTTTACCGGTTAAAATGATTTTAGAAGCTTGTATATAGCTAATTTATTTGTGTTTTGGCCAGATCTATCTCAAAAATCAAAATACTATATATATATATATATATATATATATACTAAACCTAATCAATGCCAAATAATAAAAACATACCACACACTACACTAATCCAAAAAAAAATACCACAATCAAAATCAAAATAAACATCATAGTTCAAAAACCACAAAATAAACACACAAGTACGAAAACCCCCCCAAACTTATAAGTAAAACTGTCCCGAGTTTTAAAAAAAAAAATAATGGCAAGCGAGAAAACAGAAAACTCCCTGAAATTTTAGCTTTGTGATCCTCCAGGTGTGTCGTCAGGGATGTTTAGAAAACGGAAAAGCTTTTCAAAGCACTTCTCCATTTCTAATTGTCGCTCGAGTATTTCATTCTGATTTCTCATAATTTCAGCCTGGGATGTTTCTAATCCCTGAACTCTTTCAAGCAAATTTTCCTCAAAAGGCGTCAACTCATAACCGGCATCCTCCTCGGCCTCATATTCCTCCTCCTCGCTACTATCCTCTTCCGGTTCCAAACGTGCCCGTTTGCTTCTCAATTGAGTACTTCGAAAAATACTACTCCGGCCGTTCAGTCGATCCCCATGTGTTAAAATATCACCCCTGCCGAAATTTTGACTCTCTGGCTCCTGCAAATACCGGTGATAAGGCAGGGGTATGGCATCTTCTGCCTAGTCAGGACCATGCCGGCATAGTGACAAATAGTAGTGTAAATGTGAGTACCCAAATCCATTTTTACCCCCCGACGGATAGCAAATAAACCTCGCAGGTGGCCAATGGAAACCGTCGTCAGATTCGAAGTCGGGTAAATACTCCCGGCTGCCCACATCCATAAATACCAAGCATCATCCATTAGGTCCGCCTGGTTGTATCGGGGTTTGATCATCCCAATACTGTCATGCAACTCGCTCACTAACGCCCAGCGTAAAACTCTATCATCCGGCACCTCTTCATTAGGTAAGATAGAAATGTCAACCGCGTTAGTACAATTAACCCCCAAAAACTTGTTAATGACATCCGGTGAAAAATTAATCGATTTCCCATTCACAGTAGTCTGATGATAAGTAGGTGACCCTACCTGCCCAATGGACTTGTTGAAAGAATTGTAAAAGTTCAGGGTCAATGTTGGGTTACCATTTGGGAGATCGGAAACGAACTTTTCCCAGCCGTTGTCTAAGAATTTTTGGATGAAAGGGGTAGTGATTGTGTCTCTATCCTCATCGCCGATGAAATCATCAAGATTGAACAATCTTTCCTTAATGCACTTTGTGTTTTGATTTGTTTGTGGCGGTGCCGGACCTTGAGATGACGAACCGACCTTTTCTTTTCCTTTTGTTGATTTCTTCGGTGCCATCCCTGAAATTTAACAAAATCAACTTCTTTTCATCACACGACTATAATCATCAAGCAAAACCAATAAAACATTAAAAAATTCAAAAATTTTCGTTGTGGCATTTCGTCGGACACCTTGAGTTTATAGTTTTTTAACAAGTTTTTCTTATTCAAACTCAAATCCATAAAGCCACCACTAATCAATGAATCAAATAACCACACAAATATTAACAATACTCACAAATGAACAAGATTTAATCAACGAATCATACGGAAATAAGAATCGAAAAACAAATATGAAGAGAAAAATTAAAAACTAAAACTCAAGAATATATAAATTGAAACAATGATTGAAAGAGAACCTGATGATTATGTATTAATGTTGATATGTTAATGAATTGTATTGAGGAATTTGAGTTTTTAGAAAGTAGGGATTGATAATGGAAAAATTTTGGAACTGCTCCTCTGTCTCTGTGAAATCCGCCGGGTTTGTGTTTATGATTCTAAATCCCGTTTTTTTTATAGCTGTATAAGTTACGGCCGTAACTTACTCAAGTTACGGCCGTATGATGCATTCGTTTTTCTGACCCTGTTTTAAGATACGGCCGTAACATGCAGCAGTTACGGCCGTATGTAACGTTTTTTTTTTTTTTTTTTTTATTATTTTTTTTTGTTTTTTTATTTAAACAAAATTATAATTATTATATGTTTGAGAATAATGAAAGAAAGACTCCCTGGATTTTATGAACGATTTGATCCTTGCTCTTATTGTTGAATCCTTCCGTGTTACCCCCAAACTTATTTGCGAAATAATAGAGATTGGGTTGCCTCCCAATAAGCGCTTTGTTTAACGTCCTTAGCTTGACTTCTCGTCAGATTAATTAGGTATTTCCAGCATTATGATTGACTTTGCTGTCGAGAATTCTCCTCCCAGATATGGCTTTAACCGTTGACCGTTTACTTTGAAACTCCCGTCGGTTGTATTATAAATCTCCACAGCTCCATGAGAAAACACCTCTTTGATCGTGTAAGGGCACATCCATCGTGATCGCAGACTTACCGGAAATAGACGATCGTGCATTAAAAAGCGTAACTTGGTCTCTGTTTTAAAATCTCTTCTTAGAATTACATTGTCATGCCATCTTTTTGTTTTTTCTTTGTAGATTTTGGCATTTTCATATGAATCGAGTCGGATTTCATCCAACTCATTTAACTGCAGCAACCTTTTCTTTCCAGCCAACTGTTCGTCAAAGTTTAATTTTTTTATAGCCCAAAAAGCTCGATGTTCAAGTTCTACTGGCAGGTGACAGGCTTTTCCAAAAACCAAACGAAATGGAGACAAGCCTATCGGTGTCTTATATGTAACACCCCCAAAACCGTATGGGAATATTACACGCCGTAAACCCTTTCCGCAAGGATCTACCAGGCAAAACGTCCATAAACAACCAAATGCTTGCCCGTCCAGGGTCAAACAATATAATAATACAGACCGTCAAGGTCACTTACACATAAACACACAGACCGATGAGGTCACACAACTTTATCAACAGGACTGACTAACAACATTACCCACACAGGGGTCGAAATACAATACAGCGGAAGACTGAATCAACTCTAACAATACAACTAAACTCTACCAACTCTCAACTCTTGATTAGTATCGCAGCTCGTCATCCCCTTGTGCCAATCCTGTGACTGCTCCCCTGAACCTGCATGTACCTGGACGCAGAATAGACATCCACCCCCCGAATACTCGGGGTTAGTAAAACTCCTTTGTTTTACTAGTGCAAGTATCAAACCATACGAAATGTAACAAGCAAATAGCAACTATGAATTTAATACGCAAATCAATTATCAAAATGTTCCCGAGAAGTTTTAGAATTTCGAACTCAAGTAAGAGATATTTGAAAAGGAACACATCATCTCGGGGATTTTTAAAGCAGAAATTCTTTTGGACCTCGAGTCCCAATTTACAAAACCTTTTCGTAAACATTAGGGCCTTAGCCCGATTCTCGTTTCAAAGCATACTAAATAATATATCATTATGAGTTCGAGATCCATATTTAAAATGTTACCCGAACAATCACTGCTACACGATCATTGTTCGTACACATCATGTACCGAACTCCGGAGGCCTCGACGGACCTTACCCGGACCACACACACTGTTCGTACACATCATGTACCGAACTCCGGAGGCCTCAACGGACCTTACCCGGACCACACACACTGTTCGTACACATCATGTACCGAACTCCGGAGGCCTCAATGGACCTTACCCGGACCACACACACTGTTCGTACACATCATGTACCGAACTTCGGAGGCCTCAACGGACCCTACCCGGCCACACACATCGTTCGTACACATCATGTACCGAACTCCAGAGGTCTCGTCAGACCCTACCTGGATCACACACCTTGTTCGTACACATCATGTACCGAACTCCAGAGGCCTCGTCAGACCCTACCTGGAACACACGCACACACTTCGACACGACACAACTCATAATCATTAAATTTCAAGCCATTCCACATTACACCGAAATGTACAATCAAGTATGTAAACCAAAACAACACGAATATCATGATCATCACAACGACTCTTAACCAACATAACACACATTCGGTACACAATACATTGCACAACCACGTGTACAACCATCTCATATGTACATCGCAATCCTGCACAAATGGCACAACGCCGAACACGTATACCAATATATCACTATTATCACAAAGCCTTCAAATTTCGGAAAACACAACCAACTCAAACGGAACATATTTACGGAGGCAAGAAAAATCGTCATGCATAGCATACGTAATTACTAGTCGCAAGATACAAGTCGTATAATAAGATACTTGCCTTAATAACCGCTACCAAACACTCCGAAGAACACGGTTCGACCGGGAAGCTCGGACTTAGAAGAAGACGAACGGAAGGGTTCTGACTCGAGTTCTTCACAAGAATTCGTTCCTAAGTCACAACGATATCAATTCAATCACAATTCTACGAAAACATATGGAACTTCCCAAGTTCTACCCATTGAAGCATTTTATCGGACACTTTGAAGGCGTAGTCCAATTTAATCGATTATTCAAAGAAATACTCAAATCCGTTCCACAAAACTTCAAGGGTATTGAATGATTACGAGTTTACAATCAAGTTCTAACAATAATATGAATCAAAACGAAGCAAATCGGCCAAAACACCAAGAAACCTCAAGAACATCCAAAACCAAAAGTTTAGGTGTTCTTACCTTCGATCGGGGAAGATGATGTTAATCCATGATTACAACTTCCAAAACATGTTGCTCTATGTCATATCTATCCAAATCCATCCATTATTGACGAAGAAAGCGAAGAAAGCGAAGAAAAAGGGTGAAAATGGCGGATGACTCGGTCGAGGCCCTTAAATAGCCGACCACGGCGGCGGGGACTCGGCCGTGTCTGCTAGACACGGTCGCGCCTTCCGATAGTGACCCGTCCGGCGACTTCGGCATGACTCGGCCGTGTCTGGAACACGGTCGGGCGTCTGGCGTCGGTTACGCCTATCCGGAAGAGTTCGACTCGGCCGTGCAGGCGACACGGTCGGGTCCTGGCGAGACTCCGGCATTTCCGGACGAGTACGGCACGGGCCGTGTCGGACGACACGGCCGAGTTCGGCCGGCAGTGATCGGCCAATAACGAGCGGGTGAGCTAAAATGACCATAACTCTCTCGTCCGGACTCCGATTGACTCACCGTTTGAACCATTGGAAAGCTAACTTGATGCTTTATAATATTGCAATGATTCAGAATTTTTGGAGTTTGCAAGAATTTATGGTGATTTTTACAAAGCCGAACTCATACTTAGAAAAGTCGTTTAGTAATCCTGAACTCAACAAAACGACACCGAAACCCGAACCTGAATACGAACTGAAGATACGGTTACGAAGTACTCACAAAGACGAATCTAAGAGCTAGTAGAACACACGATTCCGACCACCCGAAGGCTCGAAATTCGACAACGGAAGGTAATTACCCCAAACTTTGGGAAATTACGAAAATGGCCCAAATGCCCGAAAATCACCATACGACAACGAATAATCAAACCGAAGCTCACAACACGTATAACAACGTTAAATGAACTTACGAAAAACCCCAAACGACAGTTTCGAACGAGATTCGCAAGAACCGAACTCAAGCGCGGAAAAGTCGCTAAAAAGCACGGAACTCAACAAAGCAGCACCGAAACGAACTCGGATGACAAAAAGTGCAGAATTAAATATTCTCAGAATGACGAAACGGTCAAAATCGAGTCGTCGAAACGGACCTCCGCCGAAAAATGAAAATTACCGGAAATTCGAAATTGCGGATATTACATTCTACCCTCCTTAAAAGAAGTTTCGTCCCGAAACTTAAAACAAGTAGGGAGAAGCAATATCCCGACAGGTAAACTCAACAAGATACACGAGAAATGTGTAACTTTCGTCCATTGGCGAAACGTTACAAGCAACGCGAAAGAATATACAGCGTGACAACACGCCACACGACGACCATAACAACGCCACCGGCAATGATTTAAAACAATAACGATCAATTAACGACGCATCACATACCACATCATATGCACACATTTAATCAAGGAAATGTACGCGACAACAAGTCGCACCCGACTAAAACGGCTATGCGATAGAAACAGTTAGAGTATTACGATAGAAATCATTCCGATTCTCACCAATAAGAAAATGTCCGAAGTCAAAACACAAACAATTCAAGATAACAGAAAATGAGAATACCGGATATTACATTTTATCATACAAAAAATAAGTTTCGTCCCGAAACTTAAACTAAGGTTATCACAGTGATACGAAACAAAATATAACGACACATAATAAAATACCATGCTCATGACCTCGTGGTCCACTGACACGCCTCCGTAGGTTCAACAACTAAACGGGAACTTACACAAAACAAAATATCATTCAACAAGTTCCAAATGTAAAAGCGTCACAAAAAAAACATCTCTACACGCGAAACAATCCGTGTAGCGAGTACCAAAAACACCATCACTAGACATCACTGGGCCCTCCGGAAGTAGGAATAGAATTCGGTCCTTATCATCTCGGCAACAATCTCGCAAAGATCAACTCGATGCCCTTCGTGTCCACAATTATAACAAGTCACCGGCGGTTTCTTACAATGCGCGCGTTCATGGCCTAGAACGTTACGGTTGAAACACCTAGAGCATTACTGAACTCAAAGACACCGACTTGGGTCTTTTGGGTTCTCTAACCGACCTAGAAGGTCCCATACTCGGCCGATACGAGGGTTGAGGTGTGGGAATCCCAATTCCCTTACTTCCCGATGCGTCATCGGAAATCTTACGCTTTTTCGCTACCGATACGGACTCGGTAGACATTATAGCCATCTCAAACGCCAAGGCTCGATCCCGATTGTCCTTCAAGGTTGTACATAAAAGGAGCCATACACTGCCGTATCCGAGGTTTCATACGCATATCGAAATAACGAACCTTATCTGCCTCACTTTTCACCTTATCCCTAACATAACACAAATTTCGATTATTTTCGTCTTTCGCCTGGGATATCGACACGTCTCGGGGCGTAGCCGAGAAAACTCGACAATCCTACGCTCTTAACGGGCGGCGGACAATACTCGGCCTCCATGGCGCTTTGAATTCACCCAAGTAGCGGTACGATCACTAGGCGCTACGGCCTCCCACCACCGCAGCCTTCCCTGTCGAGTAGGTATTGAGCAATAGGCACTCTTCTCTCATCGGGCAAGCTACGGATCAAATGTTCTGTCGATTGGAAGAGCCAATTCTCCCACCTAACGAGTCCGAAGAACCTACAAAACGGGACGGTGCATTCTCATCACATCTCGTAACCACTTACCAGCTCCGTTATCTTCATCCGGAATCCCGTCTCGGTGTACGGTCTGATTCATATGCGCCAACCGGTCAGTCACCTGACGAAGGATGGTGGCGGCGTCAATATCAACATTACCTCTGGATGATTGCTGCTGATCACGACCACGAATACGACCACGTCCTCGGCCACGGCCTCTCGGCATACTGGATGGACGACCAATAATAATAACACATCCAAACAAATATCACAACGTCAAGATAAGACAATAAATAGCAGCACGTTAAAACATCAACTCCAAGTCATCACACAAGTGCACAAACTAACACTGTAATTTTAGAACTTCATTAAAAAAATAATCCACACAGTCACATCAACAAAGATGTTTGGATTTTACAAAATCAAACACGGTCAAAACCACACACGTATCGCAGGGATCAAACAATCAACAAAAATAAAATATTTCCGGGGTATTATTCAAATGATAAAATTTTAAAATTCTCAAGTTTGAAAAAAAAAATTGGTGAAATGAAATTTTTGAAAACACTTATAATACCTCGGTCGTTTAATTAAAACCATGTATCTCATTATCAAAACTGTTTTGATTGAAGCTATTTGCAAAACAACACATCGAGGCTTCAATCTTTTCGCTAGACGATATCGTCAAAATGACCTTATCAATATATCATTATCTTTGCTAGCGTTATACGGGGTAACAACATGTTACCACGCCACCCATCACTGATATATCAACAGAGATTAAATAATCATGGGGCACGGGTACAACTGTAATAACAAATTTCTACCGGGTCAGTCAAAAGTTTACGGCCGTAACAACATGCAGTTTACGGCCGTAACAACTCTGAGCTTACGGCCGTAATGGAAAACATCTTACGGCCGTAACATCTAGTCACAGGATCAAGAATTGTCACAGAGCCCCCAACACACAAACACATAACATTTAAATTCCGAAATTAGGGTCGTTTTGCAAAACAAGATTTTCCAAAATTTTTGATTTCCACAAAAATGCTCAAATCAGTAGTCTTTAAGGAAAAACGTTTTCAAAGCTACCCGTAGCGGTTATAATTACAACAATCCAAAATAGTCGATATTAAAACCACATGCCCAAATGGCAAACAGGGTCGCCAATTCAATCACATACATCTCATGGCATCAAGTTTAAACACACAGCAAAATCATTCATCGGAGTTTCCAACAAACTCTATCGTAAAACCCATCAAGGTTCACAACTTTCACACCATACCAACCCACATGGTGGTTCAAGGGCCAAACATCAATACATCCAGTTCTATACACGTACAGCGTATCCAAGTATCGAATACAACTTCATTACACAACACCGTGTAAATAAAATTATGCACCACAAATATCACACATAAATGAAATCATGAACACAGATATTATGCATAAAAGAGGAGACTTACGTCCACAGGCCTCACGGAGACGACGGTCGCCCACGATACTAATCTCATCCGACAACATATCCAACGCGTTGTGACTACGCACAACTCAACTTGTCACCTGACGACTCGAACGACGAGACAATACATTACTCGACAAATCACAACTACCCGACAGCCTAGGTTTCCGCAACCTAAGCTCCGATACCATAAATGTAACACCCCCAAAACCGTATGGGAATATTACACGCCGTAAACCCTTTCCACAAGGATCTACCAGGCTAAATGTCCATAAACAACCAAATGCTTGCCCGTCCAGGGTCAAACAATATAATAATACAGACCGTCAAGGTCACTTACACATAAACACACAGACCGATGAGGTCACACAACTTTATCAACAGGACTGACTAACAACATTACCCACACAGGGGTCGAAATACAATACAGCGGAAGACTGAATCAACTCTAACAATACAACTAAACTCTACCAACTCTCAACTCTTGATTAGTATCGCAGCTCGTCATCCCCTTGTGCCAATCCTGTGACTGCTACCCTGAACCTGCATGTACCTGGACGCAGAATAGACATCCACCCCCCGAATACTCGGGGGTTAGTAAAACTCCACTGTTTTACTAGTGCAAGTATCAAACCATACGAAATGTAACAAGCAAATAGCAACTATGAATTTAATACGCAAATCAATTATCAAAATGTTCCCGAGAAGTTTTAGAATTTCGAACTCAAGTAAGAGATATTTGAAAAGGAACACATCATCTCGGGGATTTTTAAAGCAGAAATTCTTTTGGACCTCGAGTCCCAATTTACAAAACCTTTTCGTAAACATTAGGGCCTTAGCCCGATTCTCGTTTCAAAGCATACTAAATAATATATCATTATGAGTTCGAGATCCATAATTAAAATGTTACCCGAACAATCACTGCTACACGATCATTGTTCGTACACATCATGTACCGAACTCCGGAGGCCTCGAAGGACCTTACCCGGACCACACACACTGTTCGTACACATCATGTACCGAACTCCGGAGGCCTCAACGGACCTTACCCGGACCACACACACTGTTCGTACACATCATGTACCAAACTCCGGAGGCCTCAACGGACCTTACCCGGACCACACACACTGTTCGTACACATCATGTACCGAACTCCGGAGGCCTCAACGGACCCTACCCGGCCACACACATCGTTCGTACACATCATGTACCGAACACCAGAGGTCTCGTCAGACCCTACCTGGATCACACACCTTGTTCGTACACATCATGTACCGAACTCCAGAGGCCTCGTCAGACCCTACCTGGAACACACGCACACACTTCGACACGACACAACTCATAATCATTAAATGTCAAGCCATTCCACATTACACCGAAATGTACAATCAAGTATGTAAACCAAAACAACACGAATATCATGATCATCACAACGACTCTTAACCAACATAACACACATTCGGTACACAATACATTGCACAACCACGTGTACAACCATCTCATATGTACATCGCAATCCTGCACAAATGGCACAACGCCGAACACGTATACCAATATATCACTATTATCACAAAGCCTTCAAATTTCGGAAAACACAACCAACTCAAACGGAACATATTTATGGAGGCAAGAAAAATCGTCATGCATAGCATACGTAATTACTAGTCGCAAGATACAAGTCGTATAATAAGATACTTGCCTTAATAACAGCTACCAAACACTTCGAAGAACACGGTTCGACCGGGAAGCTCGGACCCCGAAGAAGACAACGAACGGAAGGGTTCTGACTCGAGTTCTTCACAAGAATTCGTTCCTAAGTCACAACGATATCAATTCAATCACAATTCTACGAAAACATATGGAACTTCCCAAGTTCTACCCATTGAAGCATTTTATCGGACACTTTGAAGGCGTAGTCCAATTTAATCGATTATTCAAAGAAATACTCAAATCCGTTCCACAAAACTTCAAGGGTATTGAATGATTACGAGTTTACAATCAAGTTCTAACAATAATATGAATCAAAACGAAGCAAATCGGCCAAAACACCAAGAAACCTCAAGAACATCCAAAACCAAAAGTTTAGGTGTTCTTACCTTCGATCCGGGGGGAAGATGATGTTAATCCATGATTACAACTTCCAAAACATGTTGCTCTATGTCATATCTATCCAAATCCATCCATTATTGACGAAGAAACGCGAAGAAACGAAGAAAAAGGGTGAAAATGGCCGGATGACTCGGTCCAGGCCCTTAAATAGCCGACCCTGGCCGGCAGGGACTCGACCGTGTCCTGCTAGACACGGTCGCGCCTTCCGATAGTGACCCGTCCGACAGCGACTCGGCATGACTCGACCGTGTCCTGGAACACGGTCGGGCGTCTGGGCAGTCGGTTCTGGCCTATCCGGAAGAGTTCGACTCGGCCGTGCCAGACGACACGGTCGGGTCCTGAGGCAGGGACTCCGGCATTTTCGGACGAGTACGGCACGGGCCGTGTCGGACGACACGGCCGAGTTCGGCCGGCAGTGATCGACCAATAACGAGCGGGTGAGCTAAAACGACCATAACTCTCTCGTCCGGACTCCGATTGACTCATCGTTTGAACCATTGGAAAGCTAACTTGATGCTTTATAATATTACAAAGATTCAGAATTTTTGGAATTTCCAAGAATTTATGGTGATTTTTACAAAGCCGAACTCATACTTAGAAAAGTCGTTTAGTAATCCTGAACTCAACAAAACGACACCGAAACCCGAACCTGAATACGAACCGAAGATACGGTTACGAAGTACTCACAAAGACGAATCTAAGAGCTAGTAGAACACATGATTCCGACCACCCGAAGGCTCGAAATTCGACAACGGAAGGTAATTACCCCAAACTTTGGGAAATTACGAAAATGGCCCAAATGCCCGAAAATCACCATACGACAACGAATAATCAAACCGAAGCTCACAACACGTATAACAACGTTAAATGAACTTATGAAAAACCCCAAACGACAGTTTCGAACGAGATTCGCAAGAACCGAACTCAAGCGCGGAAAAGTCGCTAAAAAGCACGGAACTCAACAAAGCAGCACCGAAACGAACTCGGATGACAAAAAGTGCAGAATTAAATATTATCAGAATGACGAAACGGTCAAAAGCAAGTCGTCGAAACGGACCTCCGCCGAAAAATGAAAATTACCGGAAATCCGAAATTGCGGATATTACATTATAGGCTGTTCTGTAAGCCCAGAGCGCATCATCCAGCTTTTTCGACCAATCTTTCCGAGATGAGTCGACTGTCATCTCAAGTATACGTTTCAGTTCACGATTGGAAACCTCGACTTGTCCACTGGTTTGTGGGTGATAAGAGGTAGCGACACGGTGTTTTACTCCGAATTTGGTCAATAGAGCCTTAACCTGGTGATTGCAGAAATGAGATCCGCCATCACTGATAATAACTCTCGGAGTTCCGAAGCGAGTGAATATATTTTTCTTTAGAAAATTTACCACGACCTTAGCTTCGTTTGTTGGTAATGCAAATGACCTCCACCCATTTAGATACGTAGTCTACAGCTACAAGGATGTATTCATTAGAGAACGATGATGGAAAGGGTCCCATGAAATCAATTCCCCAAACGTCGAAGATTTCAACCTCAAGGATGAAATTCATTGGCATTTCATTTCTTTTTGACATGTTTCCATGTCTTTGGCACCGGTCACACTTTGAGACAAGTGTATGTGCATCTTTGAACAGAGTGGGCCAATAGAATCCTGCTTCAAGAATTTTTGCTGCTGTTTTTGAACCCCCAAAATGTCCTCCATAGTGAGAGGAATGACATCTTTCTAATACCTTCTCCATTTCTTCTTCCGGTATGCATCTCCGGATGATTTGATCAGGTCCTCGTCTGAACAACAGGATCTTCCCGAATAGTATTTCAACTCGGAGAAGAATTTTTCTTTTGATGATGGGAAAAATTTGGGTGAATTATTCCACTAACAAGGAAATTAACGATGTCAGCATACCATGGTGCATTTTGTTTTTCCTGGATATTAGAGATTTGGAACAGTTGTTCATCCGGAAATACTTCATTTATTTCCTTCTCTTGAGCATTGTTTTGGTCGAGTCTAGAGAGATGATCCGCCACTTGGTTTTCTCGTTCCCTTCGTCTCTCGATTTCTATGTCGAATTCTTGCATAAGTAGAACCCATCGGATTAGCCTTGACTTTGCATCTTGCTTTGTCATTAAATATTTCAAAGCTGAATGATCAGTGTAGACTATGACCTTTGATCCCAATAAGTAGGATCGAAATTTGTCAAAGGCATAAACCACTGCAAGCATCTCTTTTTCAGTTGTTGTGTAGTTCAGCTGAGCATCATTCATAGTCCTGCTAGCATAATGGATCACTTGCATCATTTTGTCCTTCTTCTGGCCCAGTACGGCCCCTACGGCATAATCACTTGCATCGCACATTAAAATGAAAGGAATAGTCCAATCTGGAGAAATGATGATTGGAGCTGATGTAAGCTTATCCTTCAAAGTTGCAAAGGCCACGTGGCATTCATTTGTGAAAAGGAATGGTGTATCTTTCTCAAGCAAAGAACAGAGAGGTTTTGCTATTTTTGAGAAATCTTTTATAAACCTCCGATAGAATCCTGCATGTCCGAGAAAACTCCTTACTCCTTTCACCGAAATTGGTGGAGGAAGTTTTGCAATTACTTGGATCTTTGCCTTATCGACTTCAATTCCATGTTGTGAGATTCTATGGCCAAGTACGATTCCTTCCTGGACCATGAAGTGACATTTCTCCCAATTGAGAACTAGATTTGTGTCTTCACATCTTTCCAAGACCATGCCTAAGTGAATTAGGCATTTATCAAATGAATCTCCGAAAACCGAGAAATCGTCCATGAAAACTTCAATGAATTTTTCAACCATGTCTGAGAATATTGACATCATGCATCTTTGAAATGTGGCTGGAGCATTGCACAATACGAATGGGATTCTTCTAAAGGCAAATGTTCCATAAGGGCATGTGAATGTTGTTTTCTCTTGGTCTTCTGCGGCTATTACGATTTGGTTGTACCCTGAATAGCCGTCGAGAAAATAGTAGTAAGAATGTCCCGCCAATCTATCTAGCATCTGATCAATAAATGGGAGTGGAAAATGATCTTTTCTTGTTGTCTTGTTTAGTTTCCTGTAATCAATGCACATTCTCCATCCTGTGATCGGTCATGTTGGTATAAGTTCATTGTGCTCGTTCTCTATGATCGTGATTCCACTCTTTTTGGACACCATATGTACAGGGCTCACCCATGGAGTATCTTGTAATATCCGAAAATTCTATTACTGTTGTTTAATGTTATTTTATCCGAGTGATGTTGTACAGCGTGGAATCTGTACAGTATGGGTAAAATAATTAAAGGACCGAGACATCTGTATTGGTATAATTGTCGTACTTGGTCGACAATTGGATGTAAGAAGTATATGCATTCAGTATGTCGTATGTTCGTATTCTGTATGTTGAGACGTTGGACAAGAATAGCTGAAAATGGCTAAGTGTAACATTATTAGCGCACGCTAATAATCATGAGTAGCGCACGTTATCGTGCAGGTTTAGCGCACGCTACGGATATAAGATAACGCACGCTAATGCAGTCAGATCGAAAGGAATCTTCGTGTGGACCAGGCCACTTTCGGCGCACGTTCTGATAAGTCAATGGATGTTTGTAATGTAGTACTAGCGCACGCTAAACCCTAAAGGTTAGCGCACGCTAACTGTATATCGGACAAGAAGGAATCTTATCCTCGTCAGCACTTTCGGCATGTGGACCTGTCTTCGGAAGCATACAGACAAGCGAGTCAACTATGAGTAGCGTACGCTAAGGTTGGACACTTGCGTACGCTAAATAGAGGCATTTACGTACGCTATTGCATGGGCATTGCGTACATAAATCATTTCATACAGTAAGACAGTTGCCTCTGGACTTCGATAGCGCACGCTAACAAAGACAGTTAGCGCACGCTAAGTGTGTAACGTACGTTAACCGAAGATGTTAGCGTACGTTAATAATGTACAGTATATATATATAAGTGCAGCTGGCTATTTTTCGTCATTTTCATCCATTTCTTCATGTGAGCCGATAGAGAGAGCCTTGAGAAGTATTTGAGGTTCCAAACACTGGATTAAGGTGGAGTTAATCATCCATAACAACATTTGAAGCTTGAAATCATTGGTGATTCTTGGAAATGGATTCAACCTTGGAAATCAATCCATTCCTTCAAAAAGGTAATTACTCTTCACTTTGAGATTTCATTTTGGATTGTATATGATGTTCTTGAGCTGATGATTATCATATAAACAAGTTGATAAGTATGATTATGAGTTGGATTACCGGATTATGATGATGTTATGGTTGATATGAAGATATTGATATGAATTGGATGGTTTCGAATGTGTTGTTTATCTTCAAAGAGATATGTTGGCTAATGTCTTCCTTCAATTCGGATCTTTGATGTTGTTGTTGGTTTCTTCATATGTTGGTGAACATGGCATGATTATGAGTTCTTGGTGTTTAGGTTGTTGATATTAAGGAAGATGAAATATGAATATATGACTTGAATTAAGAGTCGGATGATTACCTATATGTTAAAGGATATTGGATTTCGTTGTTTGATAGCTATGAACATGGTTTTGGATCACCTAGTGTTCTTGATAATCGTCATATGTTGATCGGTATCCGAAATACATGCAACTGTACAGCATTAGCGCACGCTAAGCTTACTGCCTAACGCGCGCTAACAAGAGCAACTTAGCGCACGCTACGTTAAGTGATTAACGTGCGCTAAGAAGGCAGAAAGTGCAGTATTTTCGTGTTGTGGTTATGAATTCGTGCTGGTTTGAGTTGGATTGATCCGACTAGTGTTTAATCGAGATATTGTCAAGCCGTTGGGTTTGTGATTTGGTTTTATCGATTGTTGATTGTTATCGAACTTGTTGTCTATCGATTACTGTAATAGGTTGAGAATATTGATCGGGGATTACAACCGTGTGTTGCGGTCGATCTCGAGTATGTTCGTGAATTGCTTTGGTCGGGACCGAGGGACTTGTAGATGACGGCAATGGAATTGGTAACAGCTTCATCGGTATCGAGGTAAGTTATTACTTGCCCAGTTTATAGTATTTAATGAATGGTTTTCGTTTCATTCGTTTATAATTCGTATAGCAATGTTTATAATCGTAATCACAGGAGATTTGGGATTATAAATCATATTCGAGTTTTGGGAATCTGAATCATAATGTATATGATTTACTTTTGTTATTGGTATACTTGTATATCGAGGATATATTGTGATAAAGACGGAGATATGAATTATCTGCAATTCGTGATACTTTGGACCGTCGAGTATTGAGGATAATGGTTCGTGATGGTTTAGACATTGAGATCGTTCTCGAAGGACTCGGGGCAAGTACTCTAATCATTTTTATCATTTGTGTCGATTATGTCATGATACATTCGTGTATCGTTGTTGTCATGCATTTGTGCATTGTTGTTGTCATGTATTGTGTACTGCTGTTTTGTGCAGTTGTGTATTGTTGTCATATATCCACCTCGTGTTGGTTCGACGGGATCATCGGGGGATCTATGCTAGCGTGCGCTGGATCATCGGACGGGTTTTCCACCTCGGGTTGGTCTGACGGGATCATCGGGGGATCTAGGCAGTGAACGCTGGATCATCGGATTGCCATGTATTGTTGTTGTGCATATGTATATTATGGGTTTGCCATAAGTATATATTGTCGTTCTTGTTGTGATCATATTGACGTTGTCATATGAGTATGCATTTGTAGGTCTTGAGTTAGGACCATGTCCGTATGTTGTGTTGATCTAATCTCGGATTAGACTGACGTGATGGTAATGGTATTTCGTATCTTGAGGTATGTTCCGTATTTCCTTGGTACTTGTCTTTGATGGACAATCGATTATCGTCTTGGAACTGTCGATGTTATCCGATGGATTGAATTGGCCAGAGTTGGTATAATTTTCGTATCGCGAGTTATGATAATGATTTGAGAACCTTGGGTATTGTTGAGATACCGTACAAATATTTCGGTATTGTCTTATTATGTAATTAAGGATACGAATCGTGGATTTTCATAAAGTTACGACGGTAAGATTACATTGATCGTATTCTTACTTAGTATTTCCATTGATATGTAATTATTGACGTGATGTGATGGTTACCATTGTTGGATATTATGGCTGACCCCGTCGTGGGCTTTCTTTTTAGGTTCTTGGACTATCAATCTTATAGCGGTCGTGAAGAGATGAACTTCCCGGAGGATACTGGCTAGGACATGTATTTGTGTATTGGGTTTCCTGATCAGTTATTGTATTCCGCTGTTAGAGTATTTTAATCGTTTATCTTTTTCCGCTGCGTGAGTATTTTTAAAATGACCTATTGGTATCTGGTAACTTAAGTTACTTTGACAATCGTTTTTCTAAACTTGTTCTGTCGGTACGTGTAAGCGATAGCTTAACGTATGTTTTTTAAACTGTTGAGTCTTGGCATTTCGGGCCTTGTGGTTTCAAATGAGATTTTACGACGGTTTGATTAACGAGTTTTATAAAGTCTTCGAATGTTTTTAAAAGACAGTACCGTCGTTAGCCTCTTGGGCGTTTATTAATATTTGCGAAAATTTCCTTCAGCCTTGTGGGTTCCATCTCGGGGCCCACGGCGCTGTAATATTCCTGGATGGCTCTGGGGGTGTTACAGAATATGGTATCGGAGCTTAGGTTGAGAAAACCTAGGCATTTGGGTCGAGTTGGGTCGTGTTTTGGTCGCGTCATTCGAGTTATCGATTGACTAATACTAGAGCCGTGAGTTTTTGTTGTTCACTCGGGCTTATGGGTTATGTGATTTATCAGTGTGGTACTGGGATTGTTGTAAATTTTTTTCAAACGGTGTTAACGTGATTCTCTGGAAAGAGATGTGCTGTGTTCTCGAGTTGAACTGAGTTTGCAAAACGCGTGTTTTGAAAGTACCTGTGTCGAGTATTTTCTTGAGTCTAGACATGTGCCAGTATCACGGGGAATCATCGGCTTCACGATCTGTAAGTATTTGGATTTTTGAATTTCATTGAGATTTATTGCCGTTCTAAGTTGATACGTTTTGAGATTCATAAAGATATTATGCTTCACAGTATGAGATGACAGAATTGGGACAGGATTGATGATCTTGAGAAGTTATGATTTTGGAAACCAATATATCGGTTAGATTTCGGAATGGAATTGTGCATTTGGAAGAAATGTTGTGGATTGTTCAGGAGAACATGTAGTCATGTTAATTCATTTTATGATATATGAACTGTTTTTGAGCATTTGAAAATGGTACTTTTCAAAATGAATGTTTTACGGATGTTTTACCGTAAATGATTTTTGGGCCGAGACCCAATAGATTTTTGAAATTGTTTTATAACTCAGGACTTGGGATCCGAAAAAGGGTTTTCTACTTTTTAAACTTCTTGTAATGCGGAACGAGATACGGGCTGAGACCCTAATGTTTCAAAAGGCCTTTCTATTTTCTTAAAACTCCCGAGAATTGTAAAACACTTTATCAATCCTTATCTATTTCGTTTCTGCCCTTCGCGGTTTTAGTTTACTTGTTCAAATGAAACCTCTCGGGAAGTCTTTCGCTGTGTTGATTTGTTTCAATGCATTGTCATAGCATATTTGAGGTGATCCAGGATGGATTAATGGTTGACGTTGCGAGTCATAGGTGGAAAAGGAATTTTTGGTCGGAGTTTATATATTGAGATTTTGGAACTCTATCGTGTAGTTTTCTGATGGAATATCAGTGGATATTGGTGACGAACCGAACTGGTATACAAGAGTATGGAGGTGGTCAATCATTTGCATAGTTTTCATTTTAAACTTCGAAATCGTGTGGATTCGAAGGACACTATTATCGAAACTTGGCACCAGCGAGCCAATGTAATTTTTCGAAAATTTATGTTTTGAATTTTGAATTTTTTGAAGAATTTTCGAAAATTTGTCTTTTGACAAGGCTATATGATTTCGAACTGGTCTTGAAAATATAATCGATATACATACGCATTTAGTGCATAATGCATATCATGATGAAGTTATGAGTGTAACTCACAAACTGGATGAGACATCAGTATGGAACTATGGAAAGGGATCCGAACTCTAGTATGATAGTTTGGTTATCCAGAGATGATCGGTTGATTGACCGGATAAGAGCAATATGCTGCATGTTGTAGATTCTTGCACAGGATGTAATTTTGGAACTTTGGATTTTGCGAAATCGGGTCATATGTGCTATGTAATTCCATTGGTATGGTAGTAGCACGATTTGTACTATAGCGATTTCTGAATGATTTCTTTGTAAGTGTAGATTTGGGGATGGTGACCCCATACTGATTGTTTTGGATATCGAGTGGTCGTTCCCACTCCACTTATGATTGGTATGTTCATCGATTTGCGATTAGTTGCTCGTATGCCGAGGGGAATGTTCACCAGTCGGTTGTGTTTCGTTGAGATTCACTGTATGTGATTTGTTTAATGTTTTGAGAATTTTGTTCTTTCGTATATCGGTTTCTACGGTTATGTGTTGACCGTGTTGGGGCTCCTCGTGTGAAGGTATTCTCGATTATCGTTGATCGTTCGTTGGTCGTATCGGAGTTTATCATGTCGATGATATTCTCGGCTAATTTATTGGTTGAACATTGTTGGTGATCATATGAGCGTTCAGATTTTGTGTCGATGTTTTGGAATTTATGTCGTTATTTTGGGCAGTTGTTTCACAGTTGTATTGTGTATTATTCGTCTTATCGGAATTGGGACTTGATTATGTAATCAGGCAGATAGGATTTGATTCGGGCAGATTGTTTCATCCAAAGATGATATATTTGGTTGGGACTTATGGAATTGTTATTGTAAGCGTGTTGAGGCTTTACAGTGAAGTCACTTGCTAATATCTCAGGAGATCGTCGACTTGGCGCATATGTAAGTATGCTAATTTGGTTATTCGGTAATGATGATGATTGATCGTTGTCGTGATGGTTTTGGGATATTTTGGTTGAACGGTATGTTTGTTTGTTTTTATGACGGATTGCAAGTTTCGAGGACGAAACTTATTTTAAGTGGTGTAGTATGTAATATCCGGAAATTCTATTACTGTTGTTTAATGTTATTTTATCCGAGTTATGTTGTACAGCGTGGAATCTGTACAGTATGGGTAAAATAATTAAAGGACCGAGACATCTGTATTGGTATAATTGTCGTACTTGGTCGACAATTGGATGTAAGAAGTATATGTATTCAGTATGTCGTATGTTCGTATTCTGTATGTTGAGACGTTGGACAAGAATAGCTGAAAATGGCTAAGTGTAACATTATTAGCGCACGCTAATAATCATGAGTAGCGCACGCTATCGTGCAGGTTTAGCGCACGCTACGGATATAAGATAACGCACGCTAATGCAGTCAGATCAGAAGGAATCTTCGTGTGGACCAGGCCACTTTCGGCGCACGTTCTGATAAGTCAACGGATGTTTGTAATGTAGTACTAGCGCACGCTAAACCCTAAAGGTTAGCGCACGCTAACTGTATATCGGACAAGAAGGAATCTTATCCTCGTCAGCACTTTCGGCATGTGGACCTGTCTTCGGAAGCATACAGACAAGCGAGTCAACTATGAGTAGCGCACGCTAAGGTTGGACACTTGCGTACGCTAAATAGAGGCATTTACGTACGCTATTTCATGGGCATTGCGTACGTAAATCATTTCATACAGTAAGACAGTTGCCTCTGTACTTCGATAGCGCATGCTAACAAAGATAGTTAGCGCACGCTAAGTGTGTAACGTACGTTAACTGAAGATGTTAGCGTACGTTAATAATGTACAGTATATATATAAGTGCAGCTGGCTATTTTTCGTCATTTTCATCCATTTCTTCATGTGAGCCGATAGAGAGAGCCTTGAGAAGTATTTGAGGTTACAAACACTGGATTAAGGTGGAGTTAATCATCCATAACAACATTTGAAGCTTGAAATCATTGGTGATTCTTGGAAATGGATTCAACCTTGGAAATCAATCCATTCCTTCAAAAAGGTAATTACTCTTCACTTTGAGATTTCATTTTGGATTGTATATGATGTTCTTGAGCTGATGATTATCATATAAACAAGTTGATAAGTATGATTATGAGTTGGATTACCGGATTATGATGATGTTATGGTTGATATGAAGATATTGATATGAATTGGATGGTTTCGAATGTGTTGTTTATCTTCAAAGAGATATGTTGGCTAATGTCTTCCTTCAATTCGGATCTTTGATGTTGTTGTTGGTTTCTTCATATGATGGTGAACATGGCATGATTATGAGTTCTTGGTGTTTAGGTTGTTGATATTAAGGAAGATGAAATATGAATATATGACTTGAATTAAGAGTCGGATGATTACCTATATGTTAAAGGATATTGGATTTCGTTGTTTGATAGCTATGAACATGGTTTTGGATCACCTAGTGTTCTTGATAATCGTCATATGTTGATCGGTATCCGAAATACATGCAATCAGACATTAGCGCACGCTAAGCTTACCGCCTAACGCTGCGCTAACGGAGCAACTTAGCGCACGCTACGTTAAGTGATTAACGTGCGCTAAGAAGCGTAAAGTGCGTATTTTCGTGTTGTGGTTATGAATTCGTGCTGGTTTGAGTTGGATTGATCCGACTAGTGTTTAATCGAGATATTGTCAAGCCGTTGGGTTTGTGATTTGGTTTTATCGATTGTTGATTGTTATCGAACTTGTTGTCTATCGATTACTGTAATAGGTTGAGAATATTGATCGGTGATTACAACCGTGTGTTGCGGTCGATCTCGAGTATGTTCGTGAATTGCTTTGGTCGGGACCGAGGGACTTGTAGATGACGGCAATGGAATTGGTAACAGCTTCATCGGTATCGAGGTAAGTTATTACTTGCCCAGTTTATAGTATTTAATGAATGGTTTTCGTTTCATTCGTTTATAATTCGTATAGCAATGTTTATAATCGTAATCACAGGAGATTTGGGATTATAAATCATATTCGAGTTTTGGGAATCTGAATCATAATGTATATGATTTACTTTTGTTATTGGTATACTTGTATATCGAGGATATATTGTGATAAAGACGGAGATATGAATTATCTGCAATTCGTGATACTTTGGACCGTCGAGTATTGAGGATAATGGTTCGTGATGGTTTAGACATTGAGATCGTTCTCGAAGGACTCGGGGCAAGTACTCTAATCATTTTTATCATTTGTGTCGATTATGTCATGATACATTCGTGTATCGTTGTTGTCATGCATTTGTGCATTGTTGTTGTCATGTATTGTGTACTGCTGTTTTGTGCAGTTGTGTATTGTTGTCATATGTCCACCTCGTGTTGGTCCGACGGGATCATCGGGGGATCTATGCTAGCGTCATTTGGATCATCGGACGGGTTTTCCACCTCGGGTTGGTCTGACGGGATCATCGGGGGATCTAGGCAGTGAACGCTGGATCATCGGATTGCCATGTATTGTTGTTGTGCATATGTATATTATGGGTTTGCCATAAGTATATATTGTCGTTCTTGTTGTGATCATATTGACGTTGTCATATGAGTATGCATTTGTAGGTCTTGAGTTAGGACCATGTCCGTATGTTGTGTTGATATAATCTCGGATTAGACTGACGTGATGGTAATGGTATTTCGTATCTTGAGGTATGTTCCGTATTTCCTTGGTACTTGTCTTTGATGGACAATCGATTATCGTATTGGAACTGTCGACGTTATCCGATGGATTGAATTGGCCAGAGTTGGTATAATTTTCGTATCGCGAGTTATGATAATGATTTGAGAACCTTGGGTATTGTTGAGATACCGTACAGATATTTCGATATTGTCTTATTATGTTATTAAGGATACGAATCGTGGATTTTCATAAAGTTACGACGGTAAGATTACATTGGTCGTATTCTTACTTAGTATTTCCATTGATATGTAATTATTGACGTGATGTGTGTAATACCCGAGATTTCTGATATGTATTTGGAACTTGTGATATTGTAATGATTGTACTTTTGTCTGAGTACTATTCTCCGTATTTCATAATCCGATGTTGTTGAGCATATGATTTCATGAATATGATTTAAAAAATTGTAATTCTGCGCATGTAGCGCACTTTAGCGGCTATGTGTAGCGTACGCTAACATGGATCCATAGCGCACGCTACAAAGGAACATTAGCGCACGCTATGCGTGGTCAATTTGATTGAGACGTGTGGTAGGTGAGATCAGGCCGAGAATTTTGGTCGGATTGTGTCGGGATGAACCTGGACGGCTTTCGGGAAAAGCCAAGTCAACGCCTTAGCGCACGCTACAGGCATGTGAATAGCGCACGCTAAGTCTTGAGTCTGATGAAGTCGATAAGACGTTAGCGCACGCTACTGGCGAGGGACTAGCGCGCGCTAATAATCATTTCCTATAAATAGGACAACATCCTTTTCGTATTTTCAGTCCTTTCTTCTCCCTCATCCGAATTCTTATACTTAGAGTATAACTTCCTACATCCTAAACACTTCATATCAGCATCCTAGCTCGTGTGAAGGTTGTAGATCATTGAGAATTGGTGTTCGAGCCTTCGACGTTGGATTGCTTCGATTTCCTCCGTGTTCTTCACTACTTTGAGGTAGGTGATTCTTCACCAATATTAGTAGTGTTCTAAAGGACGTTTGATCATGTTTTGATAGTCTATTAGATTCATTTATAATCGATCATCTCATGTTAAAAGGATACTTTTGACGTATCGGCACTTAGTCTTCGTTTAATCCTTCGAACCTTTTTAGTATTTGGACTCCTAGCATTTTCAAACCGATTTGTGATCAGTATATGGAGATTTTCAAGTCCTTATGCGTTTATATAGAAGGATCGTACGTTTTGAGACATGTAGCGGATTGAACTCAGGATATTCCGTGGAGATCTAAGAGGAACTATGGTGTTGTGATGATTATACGTATCTTTATATCTCATAGTCATTTAGTACGTATAGAACTTTCACAAACCTTATTAGCATGATATGCTCGGGGATGACTTGTTTTATCACCATAGAATTCATGAGTTCATCACCATTCAATCCAGTTTTCTGTTAGTAGTAATCTGCCATGCACGGTTAGCGCACGCTAACATATGTAAGTTAACGTGCGCTATCGGGGATAAGTTAACGCACGCTACGTTTAGTACGTAGCGTACGTTATGATATCAGCCGAGTCAGTCGACTAATCAGAGAGAACTGTCAGTCTATGGCTAGCGTACGCTAGGCTTAGACGATAGCGTACGCTAACAGGCAGGCTTAGCGCACGCTACGTAGAGTACGTAGCGTACGCTAAGTGGTTCAGGCAGACTGCATATTTTGAGCTTTTGGGCCGTAGACCGAATTGTTAGGCCATCGTTCGACTTGAAATGATTTGTATATCATTTCTTTTGTTAAGGTTCGAGCTTGCTACGTTGATCGAAGGAGGCGGCCTTCGAGTGTGTTGAGATCATTGAAGTGTTTCGTTCTTGCCATCTTCGAGGCAAGTATCGTAATATGTTAATATTGGTATTTTGAGCATGCATGTGATTATTCATGTTGTTGAACATGAGATTTATTTCGTTGAATTGTCATGATATTCGTTATCTAGTGTTTGTATGTTCATGTTGATGAACATAATGATTTGGCATATGTATATGCATGAGTTGTGTTTGTGTACGTTGTACGATCTATGCTGAGGGCGCTGGATCAGATGTCCACCTCGTGTTGGTCCGACGGGATCATCTTGGGATCTAGGCTGAGGGCGCTGGATCATTGGACGGGTTATTTCCACCTCGTGTTGGTCCGACGGGATCATCTTGGGATCTATGCTGAGGGCGCTGGATCATTGGAATACCCTTGCTGTGTTAATGGAATCATGTGGATTCGCATTGTCGGATTCCGGTAGCGGAAGTCCATGTGGTGTATCATGTTATGTATTGTTGATGCATATTTGATTTGTTTAAATGATACTTTTACTAGCATCGTTTTGCTAACCCCTTCGGGGGTGGACATTTGTTTTGATGTTCAGGTAGTCGAGGAAGCGGGAAAGCGACCACGATCTGACGTGACGACGAAGGGGTTCAGTGATGTTTGTTGTTGTTGGTGATTTGTTTTCTTGGTTTGATTTCAGTACTCGAGTACGCGTGTCTTATTAATATCATTTCGATATGGTTGTATTAATTACTCGTTGAACCAGTTGTACGGTTTTGTAAACTTGAATTTCCGTGATGTTGATGTCTTATATTTACTTTTCTTTTAAATTAGCCTTGTAAATCCTTACTTAAAGGGTTTACGGCACTGTAATTATTCCGAATATCTCGGGGTGTTACAGAATATGGTATCGGAGCTAAGATTTATGGATATCTTGGCAGTCAGGTTTTAAGTTGGGTCTGTTTACGTTATTGATTTACGAGTCGTTCGTAACATCACTGTTCAGCCAAAAGTCGTCATGTGGACCGTGGTTGTAAGTCTCCTAATCTCTTATACTACCGTTTTACTTAATTACTGTTTTGTGAGTATTGACGGGCTTTATTTCGAAAACCTTGTCACGGATATTGAGGAATTGTGTTTACGGTATGTTGAGAGAGGAGGACGTGGGCCGCGGGCGGTCGTGGACGCGACGGGGTAACGTGAGGCAGAGGATTCCGCAACTACCCTGCATTATCGGCTAGTCGAACCGATTCTCATTCGAGGGCGGCAAGGATCGGCGAATGACGAAGCAAATCCTAACATGGCGTGAGTGCTTCAACATGTGGTGGCGCAGATAAACCAGTTCGCCCAGTAGTCGACCGCATGCAGACGGCGATGGGGACAAGCGGCACCACGAGCATAACGGGAGACAGATGGCTTCCGAGGTGGTCAAATTGCACCCGCCAAAATTTGTGGATCTGCTGAGGCGCTTACTTGGGATCATTGGCTTAAGGAGTTAGAGAAGATATTCGCGGGTCTTAAGCGTCCCGAGGACCGGAAGGTTCCTATTGCCCAGTATTTTCTGACTGGGGAGGCCTTTGATTGGTGGGAAGCTATTCGACCCGAGAACCATAATGCGGATTGGACGGAATTTAAACTAATGATGGAAGCACAGTATTGTCCTCGTCCAGTTAGAGAGGCAAAGATCCGAGAGTTTTTCTCACCACAGAGTTCGGAAGCATCTCGTGATGTATGTAATCAAAACTTTTAACCATCGGTGACTTGTGTACGACACTTGGTCGAACGGAGGCGTAAAAGATTTTTCATTTCGATATGTGGATGAAGCCGGAGATTCGGAAGACATGTCCGGTTCGAGTGTACTACGTTGCGGCAGTATCAAGACAAAGCGCCGCCTACGACATGATAGAGGCGGCGGTGGAAAAATCAGTAGAGGCAAAGAAGCAGAAGGTGACCGGCAACTTTTCAGAAAACAAGAGTGGTGGGCCCCGCAAGGGCCAGTCTTCCTTTTATTCGGCTAGGAAACCTCCACAACCTTCTAGAGGCGGAAAGAAGTTCCGAACTACATCAGCGGTTTCGGACACATCAAAGAAACGCTACAATTGTGGTCGAGCAGGGCATATTCGACGTGATTGCCCCGCATCTTCTGTGACTTGTTACGATTGTGGACAAGAAGGGCACCGTGCGGCCTTCTGTGGAGCTGCTACTAGATCTTTTGGTACTCGCACTCCAGCGCCAGTTCCGAAGGAGATAAGTGTGAACCAGACACAACAGAGTGGATTTCCGCAGCAGAACGTTGGGAAGAGAGAGACATCCAGTGCTGGGTCCGTTCCTCCGCGCCTATACGAGATAAGGAAATCTGACGATCAGAACACTGCTGTTGCATCAGGTACGATTCAGATCCTTTTGCAACCAGTTAGTGTTTTATTCGATTCCGGAGCTACACATTCTTTCGTATCATTGAACTGTGTAAATCGTTTAAAAATCTCGTGCTTATTTGATTGTGAACCATATGTTGTGGGTTTGCCGAGTGGAGAGAGAATTGTGGGAACCCTAGAGGCTAGAGATTTTCCAGTATCTATAGGAGGGAGAGATTGGCCATCGAATCTTATTGTAGTTGACATCTACGGTGACGATTTAATTCTCGGAGACGATTGGATCAACCGTTATGGAGCTATTCTGAATTACTGAGAGAGAGTCATTTCTATCATTGCTGATGACGGATCTGAACACTTATTCCGAGGATGGAGACCAGGAAACTCGGGAAAATCGATCAAAGCAATGAAAGCCGTGAAATTACTGAAGCAGGGATGTCACGGACTTTGGTGCTATGCCATGAGGAAAGAGGAAGGAGTAGAGCTCTCGTCTATTTCAGTTGTGAATGAGTTCTCAGATGTATTTCCTGACGAACTACCTGGGTTACCTCCGCAGAGAGAAGTGGAATTCACTATCGAATTAGAGCCTGGAGCAGCTCCTATTTCCAGAGCACCATGCGCCAACCGAGATGTATGAACTCAAGAAGCAACTGGAGGCAGAAGGGCTATATTCAGCCTAGCGTTTCTCCTTAGGGAGCGCCCGTTCTCTTTGTCCGGAAGAAAGACTGATCCCTCCGACTGTGTATTGATTACAGGGAGCTCAACAAGATGACGATCAAGAATAAGTACCCTATACCTCGGATCGACGACTTGTTTGATCAACTGCAAGGGGAAAGGGTATTCTCGAAGATTGACTTACGATCAGGATACCATCAGTTAAGAATTAAGGAATCGGGTATACCGAAATCTGCTTTCAGATCCCGGTACGGGCATTATGAATTTGTAGTGATGCCATTTGGACTTACCAATGCTCCTGCGGTATTCATGCAATTGATGAATCGGGTATTCTTGGAATACTTGGATAAATTTGTGGTCGTCTTCATTGATGACATCTTGATATATTCAAAGGACGCAAAGGAGCATGCCGAACATTTGCGTGTAGTTTTGAGCACCTTGAGGAAGGAACAGCTGTATGCAAAGCTTTCAAAATGCGAGTTCTGGCTCAGGGAGGTAACTTTCCTCGGGCATGTGATATCAGCTGACGGAGTTCAGGTGGACCCGAAGAAAGTCGAAGCAATCTTGGAATGGGAGGCTCCTAATAACGTGAAGGAAGTCCGAGTTTCTTAGGGCTTCCGGATATTATCGCCGCTTTGTAGAGGGATTTTCCAAAATTGCTCATCCGCTCACTCATTTATTCTGAAAACTCAAAAGTTCACGTGGGATGAGAAATGCCAGTGGTTTTGATGAACTTAAGAAGAGACTAACGACAGCACCTATATTAGCATTACGGATGGAACCGATGGGTTCATGGTGTACTGACGCTTCAAATCGAGTGCAGGATGTGTGTTGATGCAAAAGATAAGGTGATTGCCTATGCTTCTCGCAATTTGAAACCATACGAGGTCAATTACCCGACTCATGATCTGAGTTAGCATGTAGTCTTTGCATTGAAAATTTGGAGACATTATTTGTACGGCACTCATTGTCGATCTTTACCGATCATAAGAGCCTCAAGTACATTTTCATCGAAAGAATTAAACATGAGGCGAGAGAAGGTGGCTGGAATTGATCAAGGATTACGACTTGGAGATTCTCTATCATCCGGAAAAGCAAACGTAGTAGCCGATGCCTTGAGCCGTAAACTGTTTCTCTTGAGTGTTGGATGCACTTACATCCCGAACCGGTATTCAACGGAACCGATCCGCGAGGGATTGAAGTATGGGCACCGGGAATCGAGGGCAACTTTATGTGATGGGCCGACTTCATCACTAGTCGAGGAGATGAAGTCTAAGCGGTTGGACGATTCTCGATCCTTCGATTATGTGATGAAGTAAAGAAAGGAAAAGCCCAGGATTCGTGATACAAGATGATGGAGTTACGAGATTTGAGTCGACTTTGCGTTCCCGATGATGATGATTTGAGACGGACTATTAAGGAAGCTCACAGTAGCGCCCTATTCTATTCACCCGGCAGTGATAAGATGTATAAGGATTTAAAACAAAATTTCTGGTGGGGGAATATCAAGAAGGACGTAGCAGAGTACGTTTCGAAGTGCTTGACTTGTCAGCAAGTTAAGATCGAACATCAGCGACCTGCCGGAATGTTAAGGCCGCTTTCGATCCCTGAATGGAAGTGGGAGGACATCTCGATGGATTTCATCACCAGTATGCCAAGGACTAGAACGGGAATGAACATGATTTGGGTTATAGTTGATCGACTAACCAAGTCAGCTCATTTCCTAGGAATTAAAGATGCATGGGTACCCGAGAGATTGGCGCGAGTATTTATTGCGGAGATAGTCAGATTGCATGGGACGCCGAAGACCATTATTTCGGATCGAGATGGTCGCTTCGTGTCGCACTTCTGGAAAGCAGTTCACAGGGTTTTGGGGACTGAGCTCAACTTTAGCACGGCTTATCATCCCCAAACGGACGGTCAGTCCGAAAGGACTATACAAACGGTAGAAGACATGCTTAGAGCTTGTGCATTAGATTGGTCAACTGATTGGGAAGTTAACTTGCCCTTGATCGAGTTCACCTATAATAATAGTTGGCATGCTTCTATTAAGATGGCACCATTTGAAGCTTTGTACGGGAGAAGATGCTGATCACCCTTGTGCTGGAATGATTCTTCGGATTTGATCGGGACGGAACCGGAATTGATAATTCAGACTCAAGAGAAGATAGCTTTGATTCGAGAAAGACTGTTGACTGCCCAGAGTCGACAAAAGTCTTACGCAGACGTACGTCGTCGTCCTCTAGAGTTCGACGCTGGGGACCTTGTACTATTGAAGGTGTCTCCTACACGAGGGATTTTCAGTTTTGGGAAAAAGGGTAAGCTAAGTCCGAGATATATCGGACCATTCGAGATCCTCGAGAGAGTTGGAGATTTAGCATACAGGTTGGCCTTACCGCCATCGCTGAGTCACGTTCACAATGTGTTTCACGTATCCCAACTACGAAAGTATGTATCGGACCCCAATCACGTTATTGATTTCGACGAGATCGAGATAGCTAATGATGGCACCTTCGAAGAGAGACCAATCAAGATACTTGAGAGTCGGATCAAACAATTGAGGAATAAACCAATACACTTGGTTAAAGTACAATGGTCACGACACGGAGTCGAAGAGGCCACTTGGGAAACAGAGGACAGTATGAAGACTAGATATCCGGAGTTGTTTTCATCTTAAGTTTCGGGACGAAACTTCTTTTTAGGGAGGAAGGATGTAATACCCGAGATTTCTGATATGTATTTGGAACTTGTGATATTGTAATGATTGTACTTTTGTCTGAGTACTATTCTCCGTATTTCATAATCCGATGTTGTTGAGCGTATGATTTCATGAATATGATTTAAAAATTGTAATTATGCGCATGTAGCGCACGCTAGCGGCTATGTGTAGCGTACGCTAACATGGGTCCATAGCGCACGCTACAAAGGAACATTAGCGCACGCTATGCGTGGTGAATTTGATTGAGACGTGTGGTAGGTGAGATCAGGCCGAGAATTTTGGTCGGATTATGTCGGGATGAACCTGGACGGCTTTCGGGAAAAGCCAAGTCAACGCCTTAGCGCACGCTACAGGCATGTGAATAGCGCACGCTAAGTGCTGAGTACAGTGAAGTCAGTAAGACGTTAGCGCACACTACGAGCAGGGACTAGCGCGCGCTAATAATCATTTCCTATAAATAGGACAGCATCCTTTTCGTATTTTCAGTCCTTTCTTCTCCCTCATCCGAATTCTTATACTTAGAGTATAACTTCCTACATCCTAAACACTTCATATCAGCATCCTAGCTCGTGTGAAGGTTGTAGATCATTGAGAATTGGTGTTCGAGCCTTCGACGTTGGATTGCTTCGATTTCCTCCGTGTTCTTCACTACTTTGAGGTAGGTGATTCTTCACCAATATTAGTAGTGTTCTAAAGGACGTTTGATCATGTTTTGATAGTCTATTAGATTCGTTTATAATCGATCATCTCATGTTAAAAGGATACTTTTGAGGTATCGGCACTTAGTCTTCGTTTAATCCTTCGAACCTTTTTAGTATTTGGACTCCTAGCATTTTCAAACCGATTTGTGATCAGTATATGGAGATTTTCAAGTTCTTATGCGTTTATATAGAAGGATCGTACGTTTTGAGACATGTAGCGGATTGAACTCAGGATATTCCTTGGAGATCTAAGAGGAACTATGGTGTTGTGATGATTATACGTATCTTTGTATCTCATAGTCATTTAGTACGTATAGAACTTTCACAAACCTTATTAGCATGATATGCTCGGGGATGACTTGTTTTATCACCATAGAATTCATGAGTTCATCACCATTCAATCCAGTTTTCTGTTAGTAGTAATCTGCCATGCACGGTTAGCGCACGCTAACATATGTAAGTTAACGTGCGCTATCGGGGATAAGTTAATGCACGCTACGTTTAGTACGTAGCGTACGTTATGATATCAGCCGAGTCAGTCGACTAATCAGAGAGAACTGTCAGTCTATGACTAGCGTACGCTAGGCTTAGACAATAGCGTACGCTAACAGGCAGGCTTAGCGCACGCTACGTAGAGTACGTAGCGTACGCTAAGTGGTTCAGGCAGACTGCATATTTTGAGCTTTTGGGTCGTAGACCGAATTGTTAGGCCATCGTTCGACTTGAAATGATTTATATATCATTTCTTTTGTTAAGGTTCGAGCTTGATACGTTGATCGAAGGAGGCGGCCTTCGAGTGTGTTGAGATCATTGAAGTGTTTCGTTCTTGTCCTCTTCGAGACAAGTATCGTAATATGTTAATATTGGTATTTTGAGCATGCGTGTGATTATTCATGTTGTTGAACATGAGATTTATTTCGTTGAATTGTCATGATATTCGTTATCTAGTGTTTGTATGTTCATGTTGATGAACATAATGATTTGGCATATGTGTATGCATGAGTTGTGTTTGTGTACGTTGTACGATCTATGCTGAGGGCGCTGGATCGGATGTACACCTCGTGTGGTCCGACGGGATCATCTTGGGATCTAGGCTGAGGGCGCTGGATCATTGGACGGGTTATTTCCACCTCGTGTTGGTCCGACGGGATCATCTTGGGATCTATGATGAGGGCGCTGGATCATTGGAATACCCTTGCTGTGTTAATGGAATCATGTGGATTCGCATTGTCGGATTCCGGTAGCGGAAGTCCGTGTGGTGTATCATGTTATGTATTGTTGATGCATATTTGATTTGTTTAAATGATACTTGTACTAGAATCGTTTTGCTAACCCCTTCGGGGGTGGACATTTGTTTTGATGTTCAGGTAGTCGAGGAGCGGGAAAGCGACCAGATGCAGACGTGACGACGAAGGGGTTCAGTGATGTTTGTTGTTGTTGGTGATTTGTTTTCTTGGTTTGATTTCAGTACTCGAGTACGCGTGTCTTATTAATATCATTTCGATATGGTTGTATTAATTACTCTGTTGTGTCGCGATTATTTCATCCCGACAGGCGATCGACTATAAGGCCGAGCGACCAAGTCAACTCTAGTAAAACTATGGCTAGCTCGCCAAGTCGAAGATATCAGACCACCATCAGGTACCTAGCGATCGACTCCCAAGGCGATCGCCCTTTGGCAGCTGGCGATCTACTCTAGTGACCGGCTAAGGGCAATCGACCTACGCCCCGAGCAGAGACGATCGCCCGTCAAAAGTCATCAAGGACTGGGTCTCAGAAAAGCACCCACGTGCAGATCCACCAAAGGCGCTGACAAGATCTTCGTAGCAGACAAGATCTTTAGCTGACAGACAAGACCTTTGACCACAGCCTGCCACCTACCTCACCTACCAGCATGCGTGCCGAAAGTTGTCAGTAGGACCACCCGTGTCAGCAACTCAGGACGCGTGTAAGCTCCCCATTGGACCGCATAGTTGACTGCCAGCAACTCCTGCAGGCTTTGAGGGGACAGGCCCATGTGCTAAAAGAAGATCGTCCGATTATTATAATGCAGAAAAGGCGATCGCCCGGCGTATCCAAGCTCTATAAATAGAGAACCTCCTCCTACAGGAAAAAGGTTCCGACTTCGCACAACTTACAGTTCGGAATTCACTCAACCTACGGTTCGAAATTCATTCCACCAACGGTTCCGAATTCATTCTGACTTACGCTCAGAACTCATTCTCTCACATTCCGATACATTCACGGAAATACTGAAGAACATACATATCATCAAGCTCCCGGCTATCCCACCGGAATCCATCTCAGGACTTCTCTCTCCAAATCTCTCGTCCAGAAGACGATCGGCGATGACAAGTCTCCACTAGACAGATTCCAAGGGATTCATAAGCCCAGAAGCCCAAGCATCCAGCTAAATACTCGCCGTGAGAGACGATCGATCTCTCACTGCCGCGACTGTTCATCACCTTTGTTACAAGAACTCACAGAGCATCAAATCTGGTTCTTCCGGCAATCTACACGCTCACTAGCTAAGATAACAAGAATCTTTACACTCATTGTAATTGTATTCTTACATTAGTACTTGTATCCCCGAATATTGGTATTAATAATATCTCACGAGAGCATTCAAGCCCGGGACTAACAACCCCGGCAAATCTTGTGTTATTTATCTTTCTCACGGAAGTGCTCTTGCATTTGTTTGCTATCCCATCCATTCCAGCAATATCTATCTCCGGATAATATTTTGGGTAGCAAAAATTGGCGCTAGAGGAAGGGGATCTAACCCTCAAACTTTTATTTCTACCGTCCCGAAGAACACTCACTGTTCTCGGGGCATATACTTGAAGTGACACTCACTGCACTTCAAAGAAAACCTTCAGAATCATGACATCCGCCGGTACGTCAAAGAAAGCCGCTCTCCGAACCGCCGGACACCATATCCCGGCCCAGTCGAACCCGACCAACGGGGAAGCCGCGGCAACGCGAGACTCTCGATCCCGCATCAAGAGATGGCCCCAACCTCTCACTCGATCGGTTCCAAACCAAAGAAACGGTCGAGGAGGCTATAGCCATCTGGAGGAGCGACGAGAGCATGTGCGTCGCTGCAATAACTCCCTCGATCATCCGCCGCATGGGAAACGGAAATTCAGCCATCGAACGAGCGATCGTCAGAAAGCCCCAATTCGCGAGGAAAGGCTCTCGCACGACCGGACGGATCCATATTCGATCGCTTGGGGCGCGATCCATCCTGGCGACCGGGGCACTCTGTTTCCAACCTTGAAAAGACGGAACCCGAATCCGTCACCAGAAGTTCGGCCTACCCACCTCACAGCCGAACGCAGGTCAGCCATCTGACTCCCGCCCCGATCGCCAGGGGATCAGTACTCAATCGCCTCGGCACCCGCTCCGAGCGCCGAGCCGCGAGCAGCCAGGCCACGGCGATGGCCGCCATACAACGCCAGCTCGACGAGATGAGAGCACTCTTGGACACTGGGGCAAGCACCAGCAAGAAGATCGCCGGGCCGACCGAGCCACTCGCGGTCCACATCGAGCTTGCCCCCATACAAACAACGATCGCTCCTCCCAAAACACCTCTGTATGAGGGGAGATCGGACCCCGAAACCCACCTGAGTAAATTCCGAATTTACATGACTGGGTGTGGGGCATCTGATGCTACCAAGTGCCGGATCTTCCCGTTGACATTGGGCGAGCTGGCCCATAGATGGTACGTCTCACTACCACCGCGATCTATCACATCTTTTAAGAAACTGGCGAATGACTTCACGTCATACTTCGCCAGCAAGGTCGCCAGACCAGAAGGCCCCCACCGCATGATAAAAATCAAGCAGGGGAAAGACGAATCAGACGCAAATTACATTGACCGAGTGGACGAAATCGTCCTCACCGGCGAACCCGTCAGTGACGAGCTCGCTCTCTATTCGGTCATGGGGGGATTCCGCGGTCACTCTCCCATGTTTAGACATCTCTCCAAGGATATTCCCCCAACTTACGCGATCTTCCGCGCTAAAGCTGCCAACTTCCTGGCCAGGCAAAGGCTACTCACCCTCCGCTTAGACGAGAAAACTCCACCTCTTGCCCAGAAGATAGCGATCGCCAAAGCAAAGAAGGCGATCGCCAAGACACCCGGAGATCTCAAGGCTTTCGAGGACATGGAAGCCCATCTCCTCCATACGTTCAACAGAACTCCGGCACATATTTTCTATGCCATCAAGGGGCACGAAGAGCTCAAAAAGCCAAAGGCGATAAGGGACCACGGTCACCTGGACAACAATCAATATTGTGCCTACCACAAGAGTCCCGGCCACAGCACCAACAAATGCCGCGATCTCCTCAAACAGCTCTGGAGATTGTTCGAGGAGGGCAAGTTGGACAGCTTATTGGTTTAGCCGAAGCCCCTAACAATCTCTATGGACGATCGTCCGAGTCGAACACAAAACAGGCTGGAAAGCTCATATGAGCCGACCCCTGGACCAACCTCGGCGACCGTCCCTACATACTTCAATCAAAGAAAATGAGACCTCGGAAGTCTCCCCGATCTCCCTCCTTATTTAAGAAACCGGAGGACTCGATCGCCATCTACAGTTCACCGTCTAACATGATGGACTAAGGCACGAGATCGCCTCCCCCGCACAACGTACACCATCGAAGGTCGGGATCTACATGACGATCCAAGGTGGAAGAGTGCAGCCATGGTCCTAGTGGTCGATGGAACCGACTGCTTAGGCCATGCAAGGTCCCTTTAGGCCAAGATCGCCCGCCCTTCGTTTAAATACGAGGCCGGCGTAGTCTGGGGGCCCTCCAAAATAAATCAGTGGACACGATCGCTCGCCCTCAAAGGTTCATCATCTAACATGGTGAACTCGGACAATGCGACGTGCCACAACCCCCGTCTCAACGTACACCGTCGAGGTCGGCCATCTCCATGGCTGGCCGAGGTGGAAGCAGAGCTAACAAGCCGCGGGCGCGAAGTCGATTCATCCAACGCTGCCCCGCGCAAGGACTCCTCTAGACCGAGACCGCACGCCCTTCGTTTAAATACGAGGCGGCGCGGCTAACGAGAGGACCCTCATAATAAAGTGAGTCACGAGACACTCAATGTCTTCGCGCATCAAGACATGATCAAGGAGTCGGTCCATCGAACTCCGCGATCGTGCACGGTTCCTCAAGATGGACGACCGTCCCCGAGGATTCGACAAAGTTGAAGACCGCTCACTCAAGGAATTATTTTCATCCCCTTACTTCCACTAAGTAAATAAAAACAAGGGGCAATAAGAGTGCGGACTACCTACACGACGATCGTCGCTATTCAACCACATACGGAGATCGTCATTTTTGATTTAGTGCAATGATCGAATTTGTTGTAAAAGATGTCTTTATGAGTTTATCAATTCATTTGGAACCACCCTCAACGATCTCTCCTCACACATTTGTACAAAGTCAAACAAAGACTCAAAAATAACCATTCATTCAAGTAATCGAAGATAATCAAACATTCGATTCATTGCTTGAGAAGATCAAAGTACACGGTCGCCGAAGGCCTAAGTGCTACAAAAGAAAGCTACCAAACTACTAAGAAAGTAAGCTAAGAACGTCAAAATGAAGCGCCTCGGGCCCCTGCTCGGCCTTCGCCATCAACATTCGGCGCGGTCCCCTCATCTTCCGAGCGTCGGGATGAGCAAGATTGGGCGAGACGGATACCGGCTCAAATCCACGCCGATGTCCGCGAGATCCGAGATCGGCGGGAGAAAGGCTGAATGGAGAGGATGCTCCAACGCATACGCCTTGAACTTATCGGCAAGAGGGCCGACCTCCAAACCTCCCTTCTTAGCCGCTCGGATCGAGTCGGCGAATGCCAAATAATAGGCGAACTCGCTGACGTACTCCAAGTTTTGGAAGGGATCGGCCTTGGTCGCCTCAACCTCTCCTTTCAGCTCCGCCATCGCCTGTTGCGACCCCTGGAGCTCGGCCTCCCTCACAGCAACCTTCTCTTTCGCCTCCGCTCATTTGGTCAGTAAGCGATCGTCACCTTCTGGCGATCGGCCTCCTCTTCAGCAACATTCCGCGCCTGGACGGCACTCTGCATCTGGTCCCGAAATCGGTCGACCGCCATTCGATATTTCTCAGTCTCCTTCTTCTCCAGCTCAAGATCATGGCTCGCCCGTTTGGCCGCCTCCAGAGAGTCCTTCTCCATCGCCGCGATCTTGTCAGCAAACTCGGCGTTCTCTTTCCGAGCCGCCTCGAGATCCTCCTGCAGGTGAATGGTGGAGGGCCGCCCCTCAAACTCCTGAGTAGCCTGGACGGCCATGGTCGCCGTCTGAAGAGAAAGGGCGAGAACAGCGTGCATCGAACTCGACGATCGCTGCCGAGCGATCACATCCAGATCAGTTGTCCATGCCTTCGGCAAAGCAGAAGCAGCCTTGCTAACATATGGAGGAATGTCGCAGGAATGGCGAGGAGATCGGCTCGCCAGGAAATCCACGACCATCGGTGGACAAGACGGATCTGCACGACGGATCCTGCATCAAAACAGCTAAGTTAATACAACTCCTACGCAGATGCAATTTTCAACACAAGAATGTTATCTACCTCTCAGCCTTCTCGGGATCCCGACCGAAAAACGGTTTCCCTCGAGGGGTCTCGGCGTCCGCGATCGCCATCTCCCGCATAAAAGCCGCAGAGGGCGGCTCGCTCTCCGGAGCAACAATGGTGATCGGAGGCGCGGCGATCGGCACTTCATCGCCCGGGGCAGGAACCGAAGTTTCCTCCGGCCTCGGCCTCTTGCGATTCGCCCGAAGCCCCTCCTCCGGAATTTCCTCCTCAACCACGACCGGCTCCACGCGAGGCTCCGGCTCCACGCGAGGCTCCGCCTCCGGAACTATAGGCAATGCAACGGGAGGGGCCCGAGTCGACCTCTTATGGCGAAGACGGCCTAGGACTCCTGGGTTCGACATGGCGATCTCCGCCGGAGGCTCCAAAAAGCGAGGAAAACGAACCTCTGCAGTTAAAGACGATCGACTAACGGTCAGACACTTTCCTCAAGTAAGGCGATCGCCTAGAAGTGAAGGTCACATAAACACATACCTGGCACCGCGAGATGTCTCGGGAAACGGAATAGTCGAGCCGACAACCAGCGACTCTCCTTGTTGATCCGAGTGGCGTCTAGGTCGTCGTCCGACAAGCTCCTTATCCGCTCCCAGACAACGAGAAAGTCGAAAGGCAGCTCCTCGATCGCCGGAATGTGAAAACCTGCAAAACAGAAATCAAATTAGATCAGTCCAAAACGCATCCAAACGAAGGGAGAGTCTAAACCCTTACCGGGATTCCTCTCCCGAAATTCAATGAGGATCTCGGCTCGCCCGTGGGATTGTCGCTCGCCGAAGCTCTCCACTTGCCGGCGACCCAGAACCACTTCGTCTGATCGCCCCGTATCTTATTCGGGACTCCATGAATCACCCGGCCAGATCGGCCTTGAATATGGTAACCGCCGACCAACCCTCTATGAGCCGTCAGTTTAAACAAATGATTCATCTCCAACGGCGATGGGAGGCGGTACAGGCGGTGACCGCCGAAAAGGGTGAGGGTGCAAATAATTTGGAGCCAGGCGTTCGGCGTCAGCTGAAGGGGCGCCACATTCCAAGCGGCCAACAGATGCGAGACCGCAAAGGATAGAGGGAAGCGCAACCCGGCCTCCATAACGGCCTCACTCACTGCGACCATACCCATCGGAGGCTGGTCGGCTCGTTCATTCTCCGCCGGCGCGAACATGTCCACATCTGAAGGAACATGGAATCTTGTCCTCCAGACGGCCAGATCTCTCCTGGTCGTCGAGCTCCGTATTTGGCCGAGCGACCACAACGATCGCTGCGCGGCACGATACTGCGACCGCTTGGGAAGCACATATGGATAAGCGACCGAGTATCCCCGGAAATCGAATCTCGGAGTAGGACCGGCTAACCTCTCCATTATTTCAGCAAAGGCCCTATAGGCCCAACCGAAAACGCTGTGTTGCTCCCAGTAAGCCCTGATCGCCAGATCTCTCTCGATCTGCGATCGTCTCTCCTCAGCAGCCGACTCCTTAGCAATATCGGCCTCATTGAATAAAGCCTCGACTTCAGCCGGGTCGATTCCGGCCCGAATAGCTTCAGCCGCCGTCTCCAGGTGGAAGACGGAAGAAGTTTCTCCCCGGACAGTCGATGTCCCGGCGGCAGAACTGGTTCCCGCTCCAAGTGATGATGAGGTTCCGGCCATTTTCAGAAACGGAAAAGGAGAAAAGGATTTTTCTTACCCTAAAGTGGAATCGAGCGACGATCGGCACTAAGATCTTCAGAAAATTCGGCAGCAAGTCCTTCTTTCTCCAGATAAGTACGCGTGAGAAAAGACTGCAGCACCGCGCCCCTTTTATAGGAGAAGACAGGGACTCATTTGCAATAAAGGAAAACCTCAGGGGTCGGATCTCAAACGACGGCATTAATTGACCCCCTCGAGACCCGCGTACGCGTCTTTTCAAGGACGCGTCAGCCGAGGAGTCATTAATGACCGTTGGTGTCCTCCAATAGAAGCCCGACACGTGCGCGGAGACTTTTCAATGCCCGTTGCTTTTTCCCGCGCAGTTCAGCGGCCAACCAGGTCGTCCGAACCCAGAGTATATCAGCTCAAAGACGATCGCCAGTTTAGTTAAACACGAAGTCGCTCGTCAAAAGTTCAGCGATCGCCAAGAGCCACCTCACCCCACGTTTCCAACGTATGAGCGAGCTGGGGGGCAATTGTTGTGTCGCGATTATTTCATCCCGACAGGCAATCGACTATAAGGCCGAGCGACCAAGTCAACTCCAGTCAAACTATGGCTAGCTCGCCAAGTCGAAGATATCAGACCACCATCAGGTACCTAGCGATCGACTCCCAAGGCGATCGCCCTTTGGCAGCTGGCGATCTACTCTAGTGACCGGCTAAGGGCAATCGACCTACGCCCCGAGCAGAGACGATCGCCCGTCAAAAGTCATCAAGGACTGGGTCTCAGAAAAGCACCCACGTGCAGATCCACCAAAGGCGCTGACAAGATCTTCGTAGCAGACAAGATCTTTAGCTGACAGACAAGACCTTTGACCACAGCCTGCCACCTACCTCACCTACCAGCATGCGCGCCGAAAGTTGTCAGTAGGACCACCCGTGTCAGCAACTCAGGACGCGTGTAAGCTCCCCATTGGACCGCATAGTTGACTGCCAGCAACTCCTGCAGGCTTTGAGGGGACAGGCCCATGTGCTAAAAGACGATCGCCCGATTACTATAATGCAGAAAAGGCGATCGCCCGGCGTATCCAAGCTCTATAAATAGAGAACCTCCTCCTACAAGAAAAAGGTTCCAACTTCGCACAACTTACGGTTCGGAATTCACTCAACCTACGGTTCGAAATTCATTCCACCAACGGTTCCGAATTCATTCTGACTTACGCTCAGAACTCATTCTCTCACATTCCGATACATTCACGGAAATACTGAAGAACATACATATCATCAAGCTCCCGGCTATCCCACCTAATCCATCTCAGACTTCTCTCTCCAAATCTCTCGTCCGTAAGACGATCGGCGACGACAAGTCTCCACTAGACAGATTCCAAGGGATTCATAAGCCCAGAAGGCCAAGCATCCAGCTAAATACTCGCCGTGAGAGACGATCGATCTCTCACTGCCGCGACTGTTCATCACCTTTGTTACAAGAACTCACAGAGCATCAAATCTGGTTCTTCCGGCAATCTACACGCTCACTAGCTAAGATAACAAGAATCTTTACACTCATTGTAATTGTATTCTTACATTAGTACTTGTATCCCCGAATATTGGTATTAATAATATCTCGCGAGAGCATTCAAGCCCGGGACTAACAACCCCGACAAATCTTGTGTTATTTATCTTTCTCACGGAAGTGCTCTTGCATTTGTTTGCTATCCCATCCATTCCAGCAATATCTATCTCCGGATAATATTTTGGGTAGCAACATACTCGTTGAACCAGTTGTACGGTTTTTTAAACTTGAATTTCCGTGATGTTGATGTCTTATATTTACTTTTCTTTTAAATTAGCCTTGTAAATCCTTACTTAAAGGGTTTACGGCGCTGTAATTATTCCGAATATCTCGGGGTGTTACAATGTGATGGTTACCATTGTTGGATATTATGGCTGACCCCGTCGTGGGCTTTCTTTTTAGGTTCTTGGATTATCAAGCTTGTAGCGGTCGTGAAGAGATGAACTTCCCGGAGGATACTGGCTAGGACATGTATTTGTGTATTGGGTTTCCTGATCAGTTATTGTATTCCGCTGTTAGAGTATTTTAATCGTTTATCTTTTTTCGCTGCGTGAGTATTTTTAAAATGACCTATTGGTATCTGGTAACTTAAGTTACTTTGACAATCGTTTTTCTAAACTTGTTCTGTCGGTACGTGTAAGCGATAGCTTAACGTATGTTTTTTAAACTGTTGAGTCTTGGCATTTCGGACCTTGTGGTTTCAAATGAGATTTTACGACGGTTTGATTAACGAGTTTTATAAAGTCTTCGAATGTTTTTAAAAGACAGTACCGTCGTTAGCCTCTTGGGCGTTTATTAATATTTGCGAAAATTTCCTTCAGCCTTGTGGGTTCCATCTCGGGGCCAACGGCGCTGTAATATTCCTGGATGGCTCTGGGGGTGTTACATATCTGAGATTGGATAAATGATTCCTGCGTCAAGTAATTTAAGAATCTCTGCCTTCACAATTTCCTTCATGTTTGGATTCAAACGTCATTGATGCTCAATTGAAGGTTTGCAGTCATCTTCCATCAAAATTTTGTGAGTGCATATAGAGGGGCTTATTCCTCTAATGTCTGCAATAGTCCATCCAATTACTCTTTTGTGATTCCTCAATACCCTTAGTAATTTCTCTTCAAGTTTGGTCAATATGTTAGATATGATGACCGGAAGTGTAGAGGAAACGCCCAAGTAAGCGTATCTCAAATGTGTGGGTAGAGGTTTGAGATCAAGTATTGGAGCTTCTTGTAAAGAAGAGAGGGGTTTAGCGGAGCTTGTCCCCAGTTCTTCAAAATGTGAATGCCTTCTTAAGGGTGGTAGTGCTTCTAGATAGTTAACTGTTTCGGCCAAGTGATATTCTTCTTCCATGCTGGTTAGAGAATTTGCTATACATGTCTCAAGAGGATCTTTAGATAGAATTTTCTCTAAAGACTTGTTCACCATGGCTTCTATTGCGTCTATTCTTAGACAATACTCATATGTGGAGGGTTGATTCAAAGTTTTTAGGACATCGAAGATGACATGTTCGTCTTCCACTCTGAGAATTAGCTTTCCTTCATAGACGTCAATAAGAGCACGTCCGGTTGCGAGAAATGGTCGTCCCAAAATAATGGGAATATCCTGATCTTCTTCCATGTCGAGGATGATAAAATCTGCTGGAAATATGAATTTATCAACCTTGACGAGCACATCTTCTATTATCCCACGTGAATACTTGATTGACTGATCGGCTAATTGTAGTGAAACTGTTGTTGCTTTTGCTTCTCCCAAGTACAATTTGTTGAAAATTGACAGGGGCATCAAGTTGATACTTGCCCCTAAATCACAAAGAGCTTTGCCAAAATTCACTTCACCAATTGTACACGGGATTGTGAAAGTTCCTGGATGTTTTAGCTTGGGTGGCAACTTCTTTTGTAGTATTGCGCTACATTCCTCTGTTAGCATGACAGTTTCGTATTCTTCAAGCCTTCGTTTGTTGGAAAGAATATCTTTCATAAATTTGGCATAGCTTGGCATTTGTGCTAGAGCATCGGCAAAAGGAATGTTTATGTGTAGCTTTTTGAAAATTTCTAAGAATTTCCCGAATTGAGCATCGAGCTTGTGATTCTTAAACCGTTGAGGAAATGGGATAGGTGGAACATAAGATTTTGTAGCAACTGGACCTTTTTGAGATGAAGGTCCTGTATCAGATTCTTTTTCTGATTCTTGATTTTGTTTATTTTTTTGTTTTTCCAGATGATTTTCCATAGAAATTTCGGGCAACTGCACTCCACTTCTTGTTGTGATAGCTTGGACATTTTCCCTTGGATTTACCTCGGTATTGCTAGGTAACATGCCATGAGATCTTTTTGAAAGTAGTTTGGCCATTTGGCCAACTTGTGTCTCCAGATTTTTAATTGCAGCATCATTGCGTTGTTGATACTTCAGTTGTTGTTCAGCTAGCTTCGTGATTGCTTCTTCCCATCCGGGCTTCTTTTCTTGATGCGTTGGATTCAACACATTGTTGTTGTTGTTTGCATAAGAAAAATTTGGATGATTTTTGTACCCTGGATTGTATGTTGGCCCGTAAGGATTGTATGCTTGCCTTTGGAAATTCTGAGCATACGCCACTTGTTCTGGTGGTGGTGGTGGTGACTGCTCCTGTTGTACTAAGGGACAGATAGTGCTGTTGTGAGTTGCTCCACAAATTTCACATGAAAAAGCTAAAACGTGTGGAGTTTGCACCGTCTTCACAGATTGAGGAGTTGAAAAAGACATTTCCTCGACTTTCTTTGATAGAGCTTCAATTTTTGCCAATATAAGTGAATAAGAATCCACTTCAAAAACACCATTTGGTTTCTTTTGGATATTTCTGTCTGGCCATCTTGCACTTTGTTCACTTATAACCTCAAAAAGATTATAAGCCTCTTTCATAGTTTTGTTGCCCAGTGAGCCATTTGATGATGAATCGACATTGGCTCGGCATGAAGGTAAAATTCCAGAATAGAAGTAATTGACTTGTGCTCCCAAATTGAAACCATGGTTAGGACATTTTCGTAGCATATCTTTATATCTCTCCCATGCTTCGTGGAATGATTCTGAATCTTGTTGACGAAATGTAGAGATTTCGTATTTGAGTTTCGCCACTTTTATAGGTGGAAAGTATTTAGTGGTGAATTTTTGGACAAATTCGGGCCAATTTGTTATGCTTCGTGGTGGCAAAGTATCTAGCCACTCTCTTGCTATGTCCTTCAAAGTGTGCACGAAAAGTCTCATTTTGATCGCCTCGTCATTTACATTTAGATATTTGAAATTTCCACAAATCTCCACAAAACGGTTAATATGGAGATATGGATTCTCGTCGGTTCTTCCATAGAATGAGTTGTTGTTGGAGAAGAGATTGATGACATCGGGGCGAATTTGAAAATTGTCCACTCCAAATGGTGGATAGATTACACTTGATTGAACGCTCAAAGATGGGGGGTTCATGAATTCCCCAAAGAGCATGTTGTCTTCATCTATTTCCGGCACAATAGGATATTGTTGATGTTGAATGTTTTGAACATTAGGTATTCCCCCCACCGGAGGAATTCTTTCATTATCATTTCCTTGGGGGAGACGTGGATTTAGTTCATCCGCCATTGATGGTGAAGAAATAATGTTTTTCTTTTGTTCTCTTCGCCTTCTTCTGAATGTGGCTTCGATCTCGGGATCTAGTGAAAATAAATCGCGATTGTATGTCCTTCGCATAGACAAGAGAATCTACAACAAAAAAAAAGTTGTATTTATAACAATAGTCAATAATGTAATTTTTCAAATATAACTTATACTTCCCCGGCAACGGCGCCAAAAACTTGACACGCTTTTAGTGTAACTATCGCAAGTGCACGATATCGTATCAAGTAGTAAAGTGGACTTTTTGAGTCCGGTTTATCGATCCCACAAGGAAGTTTTGTTATAATTTGAATTATACACTATTAGTCTATTTTTATAGATACTTAAGATGAGTGAAACACACAATTAAAAAGTTTGGTTTAATAATTGCAAAGAAATTGCAATAATAGTTCTAATATTATAAGGAAATAAAAAGATAGCAATAATAATAGATTGATTATCGATAAAATGAAATAGTTGGGATTACAAACTTAGTTCGTCATTAGTTATAAAAGATGTATTGGAGATCATAAGATGAATTTACTTATTATGTTGTGTAGATTCGATTTTCCTTAAAAAGACGGTTTCTCTTTCGAACTATAAAACGCCCCTTACATATTGAATCAATCCACTATATTTCTATGTTGATTGGCTTCAATACATAGCATTAGGATTTATGAAAATAACTCAAAGAATCATCTAAGGACTAGAGGTATATTTCTATCCCCTAGAACAACTTAGAGTGAAGATCATTTGATCTAATCAAACATATTTTCTTTCGAAACATATGAAGACCATAAATATCGTCATTTATTAGCCAAATAAATAAAGATTGTTAAAACAATGAAAATCACACACAATAATAAGTAATTCATAATAGATCTTTTATACAAACATAAACAACATAACTAACCTTGTTTATAATCCCAACTAAAGGTTACTTAGCCCATGAAGGGTTTATTACACATGTTACAAGCTTTGGTGGTCATTTTTAGTTGAATCAAGAGAAAGAATTGATCCTAACTCCCTTAGTAGATAAAGGAGATAGAAGCAATAAACTCTCTGAACAACATATGCTATACCACACTTACAAAAATCACTCAAGAACACAAGTGTGTTCTTCACAAAAAAAGAAAAGTTTATAAAAAATGAAAAATTATATGATGAATGGTGAATGATGAAGGATCTAAGGGGTCTATTTATACACCTAAAGTCATCTAATAGCTCCAAAACTCCAGCATTATTACATTAGATCGGATCAATGCCAGCCATCCCCTCAATAATACACAAAAAGTATAAAAAATTAGACAAATCATAGTAATCTGTCAAGAGTTACGGCCGTAACATTCAGGAGTTACGGCCGTAACAAGGGTGACTTACGGCCGTAACCCCTGAATGTTACGGCCGTAACTTGGCTTCGTAAATTTGTTCACTGGTTGCTTTGAAAGTTACGTTTTCAGCCCAGAATTCCTCAGACTTTGCGTTTTTGCCCCAGATCTTCTTCGGATGATAACTTTTGATATATAACTCTGATTTTTAATCCGGAAAGACTGCCGAATTCGTCTCGGAAAGCCCTACAACATGAATATATCAAAATTCAATAAAGAGAATATTTATTAAACATGTTGTTTCTTGAGTAATTCAGTTATTTAATCCGATCATCATTCGATAAAAATAAAATTATTTAAAACTAATAAATTAAAAGCAAAAAACGAGTAGACTAGCTCAATTATGGGTGAATTTTATCGATACAAACCATGGATAAGTGTACAAAACTGACACTTATCACCTATATGGAAGGAGTAAGAGTGTTGGGAATAATTTCAAAACCTCTGGCTGAAAGTAAAATCACCGGGGCCACTATTGGAGATGAGTTTAGATATGTAAATATGCAAGATCACATAACTCACATGATAAATAATTTTGGCACCTTTATCACCCTTCCTGGTGGTTTTGGCACCCTTGAGGAACTTTTTCATGTGGTTACCAGAGCCGAGCTAAATGTTCATCAAAAACCAATAGGTCTGCTTAATGTCAATGGTTTCTTTGATGGTTTACTATCTTTCATCGACTACTCTGCTGAAAAGGGTTTTATTTCCGAGCGTGCTAAACGAATCATAGTCGTTGCAACAACACCAGAAGAACTAATCAAAAAACTCAATGAATTTGTTCCTCAACCAGATCCAGCTCTAGCTAAAATTGTCTGGATGGAAGATTTTACCCTGACAAAACGAAAAGTGGATTCATTCCTCTCCCTTTGATAACCCATGTCGGACCTCTTATATTTTTACTTTCTATCGTGTGTAATAATCGTGCTAAATGGTGGCAGCTTAAGGAGTTTCTTCTTGATCTCTTGACGCGCATCTATTCGCGATTTATGTACTGTTATTTTATTGCTGTAATTTTTATTGTGTGTTTTTTTTAAAAGCATTGATGGCAGCGTAAGGCGACTCTTCGGACTTTCTTGATGCGCATCTTAAAAATTGTGTTATACTTCCGAGTATATTTTATTTTCTTTTGTTGTTTGCCTCGTATATCTATTCTCTTGCAGATTCTAAAAGGCGTTAGCTCAAGCAAAACTTTCATCAACATGGAGTATTCTGCTTTTCTCCATTGCTTTTTATTTTATTTTTTTTTATTTTTTCTATTTTTTTTAAAAACTGAGGATAGTTTTATTTTCAAGTTTGGGGGTGGTATGTTTAATTATTTTGGCGTGTTGGTATTATGGTGTGTTTTGATTATGTTGGTTTTTCGCCTTAAATTTTTTTTAGTATATATATATATATATTGATTTGTGAGATTTCTAGATCTGGCCATAACACCAATAAGTTAGCTATATACAAGCTTCTAAAATCGTTTTAAACCGGTTAAAAAAAATTGTATATTCCAAAATTTTTGAGCCTTAATCTCTCTTTCCAAGCCTTGTAGTTATCATATGAAATCGAGTCATTCGTTACCTTGAGAAAAGAAGAATCAGCCGATTGCTGAAAAATAGAACTGAAATTTACTTAATTTGTGGAGTTTTTGATTTTTCATGCTTAACTAATAAATAATTTTCTGCAAAAATTCTATTCCCTAAAAAAAAAGGAGTCATTGGTGAAAAGAGCTACACGTTAGCAAATAACGGTGTGAAAGCTATCACCTAAAAAAATAAATGACAAAAAGGAGAAGTGTTGAGCAGCAACAGCTGCCTAATTTTGGGGGTCTTAAAATTTTGCGAAAAATAAAGGACTAACCATTGTTGGTGCGTAGCTGCCGTCTCACAGAAAAAATGGTGAAAAGAACTACACGTTAGCAAGTAACGGTGTGAAAGCTATTACCTTTAAAATTGTGTTGGTGAACAGAGCTACACGTTAGCAAATAACAGTGTGAAAGCTATCACTAAGGGATGTAGTTTATGAGCAGATCTGAATTAATTAGCGGCTGAATTTCAATACACTCAATTTCGTGAAAAATCACAATATTTGATGAAGCCAATGAAATTCTTCTACATATTGAGTCGAAAAATAAACGAGTGATCGAGAGCAACCATTAAAGGGAGTCGTGTGTATCACGAGTGGGAAAGAAATAATCAACCTTCTTTTGGGGGGAGGGAACCTTAAATTTGGAATTACAAAATAAAACCGTGTTTTAACTTCAAAATTATTAGTAGATTTATTTTGAATCTTGATTCATTTCTATCTACTGTATAAAGCTGGTTGTTGTGTATTAATGGCATTTTGATCTCCTTTTCTCTTTTTATATATTTTTTTTCTTAATTTGTGTGTGTATTATTTTTCTTATTTTGTGTCGTATTTTTATTTTTTATTTTGAGCGTAAATAATAAAGAGTCTTGCTTGGGACTAGCAAGAATTCAAGTTTGGGGGTGTGATAAGTGTCAGTTTTATACACTTATCCATAGTTTGTATCGATAAATTTCATCCATAATTGAGCTAGTCTACTCGTTTTTGCTTTTAATTAATTAGTTTTTAATAATTTTACTTTTATCGGATGCTGATGTAAATCTAGTCTTAATCGGATTGAATTACTGATTTACTCAAGAAATAACATGTTTATAAAATATTCTCTTTGTTGAGTTTTTATGTATTCATGTTGTAGGGCTTTCTGAGACGAGTTCGGCAGTCTTTCCGGATTCAAAATCTGAGTTATATATCAAAAGTTATCATCCGAAGAAGATTTGGGGCAAAAACGCAAAGTCTAAGAAATTTCTGGGCTAAAAATGAAGTCTGAAACTCCATACGGGCGTAACATCATAACATACGGGCGTAACTCACAAGACATAAAACCGTAGCCTACTTACGACCGTAACTCATGTATATTACGGCCGTAAGTCATCCATGTTACGGCCGTAACTCCTGTCTATTACGGCCGTAACTCTTGGCAGATTTTGATCATTGTATAATTTTTTATAATTTTGGTCTATTATTGAGGGGATGACTGGCATTGATCCGATCTATTATAATAATGCTAGAGTTTTGGAGCTATTAGATAACTTTAGGTGTATAAATAGACCCCTTAGATCCATCATCAATCATCATTCATCTTATAATTTTTCCACTTTTTGTAATATTTTCTTTTTGTGTGATGTGTTCTTGAGTGATTTGTGTAATAGTGGTATAGCATATGTTGTTCAGAGAGTTTATTGCTTCTTTCTCCTTTATCTACTAAGGGAGTTAGGATCAATTCTTTCTCTTGTTCAACGAATAATGACCACTCAAGCTTGTATTATGTATATTAAACCCTTCATGGGCTAAGTTACCTTAGTTGGGATTATAAACAAGGTTAGTAATGTTATTCAAGTTTGTATAAAGATCTATTATGAATTACTTATTATTGTGTGTGATTTTCATTGTTTTAACAATCTTTATTTACTTGGCCAATAAATGACGATATTTATGGTCTTCATATGTTTCGAAAGAAAATATGTTTGATTAGATCAAATGATCTTCACTCTAAGTTGTTATAGGGGATAGAAATATACCTCTAGACCTTAGATGATTCTTTGAGTTATTTTCATAAAACCTAATGCTATGTATTGAAGCCAATCAACATAGAAATATAGTGGATTGATTCAATATATAAGGGGCGTTTTATAGTTCGAAAGAGAAACCGTCTTTTTAAGGAAAATCGAATCTACACAACATAATAAGTAAATTCATTTTATGATCTCCTATACATCTTCTATAACTAATGATGAACTAAGTTTATAATCTCAACTATTTCATTTTATCTTTTATTAATCTATTATTAGTGCAATCTTTTATTTTTTTGAATTTTAGAACTATTATTGCATTTTCTTTGTAATTGTCAAACCAAACTCTTTAATTGTGTGTTTCACTCATCTTAGTATCTATAAAAATAGACTAATTGTGTATAATTCAAATTATAACCAAACTTCCTCGTGGGATCGATAAACCGGACTCAAAAAGTCCACTTATTACTTGATACGATATCGTGCACTTGCGATAGTTGCACTAAAGACCGTGTCAGGTATCGATCGTATGCCGTGGGCATAGTGATTCACGAATGCTCATTTCGTATGATCATTGTTGTACTGTTTGTTTTGCCTTTGGATGCATATCATGTTGTGCATGTATTTGATATTCATTATCTAGATGAGTGACCCCGTGGGGGCGGAACATGTTTTCATGTTTTAGGTGTTTGTGAAAAGGGAGTTAAGATACAGGGGCATGACAATGGCGACGAGGCATTCGAGCGATACTAGTCCCGAGTTGTTCGTGTTTCATGTTGGTCAGTCAGTTGTTGGTGTATTCTCCAGGTGGTCAATTATTGTTATTTTGTGTTATCCGAGCAAGGCTCGTGGATGTTGTTGTATTTTTATTTTGGCCATGTAGGCCATCATTGTCATTGAAATTCCATACCGAAATATTGTGTCGGATATCATGGTAGAGACTGTGATTTATCTTTTTGATCAGTTTGATGTATGTTAGTCATGTTCGCCTGGTGGATTTCCTGGCATGGGGTCCACGACACTGTAATAGCCCAATTGGATTTGGGGGGTGTTATAGAAGATGGCATCAGAGAATGGGTTGTGAGATACCCTGACATGTATGTTATGTGGCTCTACCGAAGCAGTAGTGGGGTTGTCTAGTTATGACAACCTAGACAGTCGGGTTTTGTGAGTCGTGATAGTTGAACGACTGTATGAGTCATTCTTTCATCGAGTCGTTGTCAGTGAGAACTAGTATCATAAAACCTTGAAGCTTCGTATGAGAACTCTATTCTCTTTTATGTTCATACATTCATTATGTCATTGATTATACATGTTTTGTTGAAACCTGTATGTGACATTTGTGGTGCGATTGGTTCATGATTATTTGTTTTGAAGCGTGTGAGCTCTGTATCGGCTATGATTAGCGCGATTGATATGATTGATTATCTTTTGAGTATGTATACTCATGTTTGGATATTGACTTAGCATTCTGGATTGGCCGTTGTGGCGTATTTGAGCTACGATCATGATTGAACGTTATTCTTTCAGCATGGAAAGAGGGATCCGAGGACGTGGCAGAGGGGGTAAAGGCTACAGAGCGGGCCGGAACCCAGAACCTCATGTTTATGTGCATGTGAATGCCGAGATGGATCAGAGTTTGGCCGGTGGTGTTACCTACACGATCGATTCTCCTTCGGGACGTCATACTCAAGAAGTCGATCAGATTGAGAGTTGACACGTCGACCCTTTCTTGGTTATGAGGGGCATGATGGCCAGATGACCGAGATGAAACAGATAGTGGAGACCATGCAGGCCTTGATGGTTCATGCTCTACTGCAGTAGGGATCCCAGGTGCCGTTTCATGGGCAGATTCGGGGTATGAGTCAGATTGTTGGCGATATCTCTCGTCAGAGGCCGCTTACTTTTTAGGGTTCGTCGGAACCAGCTGACATTGTTCATTGGCTTGAATATTTTGATAAACTCTTCGACATGGTTCAGTGTCCGTAAGAGAGTAAGGTGGCAGTAGCGGCTTACTACTTGAGTAAGGGCGCTTATTCTTGGTGGCTTTCTGTGAAACCCACCGATCGTGATTGTGTTTGGGACGAGTTCAAGACTCTTATGTTAGAGAGGTATTATCCGGTTCCACTTCGTGAAGTCAAGTTATCAGAGGTTTTGAACCCCGAATCCGTCGAGGACGAGGGTGTTGTTGTCATTGCTCATAAGTTTCTTGGGCTTCCTCATTTTGCTTCATCTATTATCCGTACTGAGGCGGATAAGATCAAGTATTTTAGTAAGAGGCTAAACCCGCAGTTGAGGATGTAGTTGTTCAATCATAATTGTAACTCACTTGGTGAATTCATTGAGAAGGCTCTTGGAGCAGAGCTTTTGATAAAGGAGCTTACTCGGAAGAACCCTTCAATTTCTGCTGGTGAGAGTACTAGGATGATAGTTCGCTCAGAGGGACATCAGGATCCGACATCCAAGAGGTCGTTTTCTAGTCGTCTTCGTGCTGGTAAAGCATCTTCCTCTCAGACGACGAGTTCGACCATTGTTTGCTTTAACTGTGATACAATAGGACATCGCAGTAGCTGGTGCTCGATGCAGACTATTGCTTGTTTTCTGTGTGGGAGGCATGGACACATCCAGAAATACTACAGGAGTCCTAGTTCCAGTAGATCTCAAGAGAGCTCATGGGCCTCGAGAGATTTTGTTACTCCAGTCCGTACTTCATCCAAGGGGTCCTATCAAGCTTCGGGAGCCAGAGGCAAGGACAACCAAGGAGGAGCAGCAAGCTCAGATTTGGGTCTTCCTCGAATCAATGGGATGAAAGAGATCGCTGATCTGGAGGATATCGATGTCGGGTACATTTAAGATGTAGTCTTGATTTGTGTATTCCTTCCTTTGATTTTCGGATTAATGTTTAACTTAATCTGTAATAATGTATTGTGGTTGTGAATCATTTGTTGTTGATCTATCTTGTAATGATAGTATTTGAGAATCTTGAGATTTGATATTGTTTGATGTGATTTTATTTTATTTTGGTATTGTACCTGAGATTTTGTGATAATCTCGGTAAATCTTGGTTGTGATTTGAGACGTCAAGTCGTGAGGACTTGGGCGTGTGATTAATATGGTCCCGAGGACTATATATATACGTTGTTATTATCCTTATGTGGCGTGAGTCAGTGATTGCATGGGGGTCCGATGCCAATGGGTACGGGTAAGTGTATACCAATGATTGTAGACATGTACAATGAGCGGCTATTGCGGGATGTGTACGCCGGTGTTACAAGTCATGCGGTTGGTACAGCTTTCTGGCTGGCCTCTAGTGGAGGAGTCATGATTCGACTGATCTCACACTGGGTTGAGTGTTTTTATCACTTGGTTTTCGTCTTTTTCAGACAGAGGAAATGTGGGGACCCGATGGGTTGGTCCAGTTACTCAGGAAAAGTGGTTCGCATTGAGAAGTATTCCTGAAGATGTTGTTTTTGTTAGGAGTATGCTCTCGAATGCTACTCATAGGATGTTGAGTAAGGGCATTGTACTTGTAATAATGTAAATCATTAATATAAGGCAATAGATGTTTCTTTATTTACTGGTAGTTACTGGCATTCCTAACTCGTAAATATACATATAGAAACTAGTCCGTGTATTTAAGAGCAAAACGTTCCACTCCTTATTGGATAAGGGGGTCGGCACTGGAAAGGTTTATAGCTCAAATACTTAATCGTTCGCAAGTCAATGAAACTTGACTGGGCGTTAAGTTTATGTGAAGACTTGTATGACATGTTCTTTGACATGGAGAGTGCCTGTCGAACACTAATGGTCAGTGGGAGCACACGTTATAGGTATGCTAATTGGATTATTATACTCGAACCGACTCACCCTCGATTCGTCACACGGATTTCACTCCGGGACAGTCAATGACGGAATCGAAAGGTTGTGATAGGTATTCGTGAACCTTCGACTTGAGAATTTAGTAGGAATGTGCTTGTGACGTCAAGATTTTCATTAGAGTAGTTCGACCCTATAAACCGGGAGATGGGGGTCAACCTCGACGTGCATCTTGACGGGCAAGTAGCAGGTCCTACTGAATACCAAGATAGAATTCTTTCTCCCGTTAGTGAGCGGGTTATATGTCCTATGCAGTTATTGACAGATGAGATCATAAGTATTTAGCCAAAGCATTGGAGCTAGTTGTATTGGATACACGAGAGCTCAATGATCTTGATTTGCATTAACGCATGCATAGCGTCAAGTACATATAGGGTTTGACTTGTAATATCCGGAATTTCTATTACTATTGTTTAATGTTATCCGAGTTATGTTGTACAGCGTGGAATCTGTACAGTATGGGTAAAATAATTGAAGGACCGAGACATCTGTATTTGTATAATTGTCGTACTTGGTCGATAATTGGAGGTAAGAAGTATATGTATTCAGTATGTCGTATGTTCGTATTCTGTATGTTGAGACGTTGGACAAGAATAGCTGAAAATGGCTAAGTGTAACATTATTAGCGCACGCTAATAATCAGGAGTAGGGCACGCTATCGTGCAGGTTTAGCGCACGCTACGGATATAAGATAACGCACGCTAATGCAGTCAGATCGGAAGGAATCTGCGTGTGGACCAGGCCACTTTCGACGCACGTTCTGATAAGTCAACGGATGTTGTAATGTAGTGATAGCGCACGCTAATGCATGTTGATTAGCGCACGCTAACTGTATATCGGACAAAAATGAATCTTATCCTCGTCAGCACTTTCGGCGTGTGGACCTGTCTTCGGAAGCATACAGACAAACGAGTCAACTATGAGTAGCGCACGCTAAGGTAGGACACTTGCGTACGCTAAATAGAGGCATTTACATACGCTATTGCATGGGCATTGCGTACGTAAATCACTTCATGTAGTAAGACAGTTGCCTCTGGACTTCGATAGCGCACGCTAACAAAGACAGTTAGCGCACGCTAAGTGTGTAACGTACGTTAACTGAAGATGTTAGCGTACGTTAGTAATGTACAGTATATATATAAGTGCAGTTAGCCATTATTCGTCATTTCCGTCCATTTCTTCATGTGAACCGATAGAGAGAGGTCTTAGAGAGAAGTTGAGGTTCCAAACACTTGAGTTGATCATTCCTAACAATATTTGAAGCTTGGAAGTGATTGAAAACGGATTCAACCTTGGGATTCAATCCATTCCTTCAAAGAGGTAATTACTCTCCACTTTGGGATTTCATTTTGGATTGTATATGATGTTCTTGAGTTGATGATCGTCATGTTTATGAGTTGCTGAGTATGGTTATGAGATGGATTACTGAGTTATGTTGATAATATGGTTGATATGCGGATATTGATATGATTCGTGTGGTTTTGAACGGTGTTATTTTTCTTCAAGAGATATGTTGGTTAATATCTCCCTTCATTTCGGGTTTTTAATGTTGTTGTTATTGTTTACTTCATATGATGATGAACATGCAAGTGATTATGATTCTTGGTGTATATGATATGATTAAGAAGACTATATATTGAAATGTTAGTGGAAATAAGATTTAGACACTTGTTTGGAAAGTAATGTGTATAAGGTTCGACTTTGGGAAATCACCACTGATTCTTGAAAACTCCAAAAATTCTGAAACATATCAGTATAATAGAGCATCGAGTTAGCTTTCTAATGGTTCAAACGGTGAGTTAATCGGAGTCCGGATGAATGAGTTATGCTCAAAATGGCAAAAACTATACTGTCTGTATTCTGGGAATAGGTAGCGCACGCTATTGATGAAGTTACCGTACGCTAACATGCCTGGGCGTATAAAAACGTAAAGCAGTTGGGAATTTCATTTCCCAACCCATCCTACACGATCCCCTTTCGTCCCAAATCACCCAAACTCAGTTTTTAACCCCTAAACCTTAGCTTTTGAGTTGGTTTATCAAGTGATAACATCTAGGAAAGCTTGGAACAAGGATTATAACATCATTATCGATTCTTTCGCCGGATTGAAGGTAATTGGCTTGAACTCTAATATTTTGGGATGTTTGAGATTCTTGATATATTTTGGTGGTTTAGTTCGTATCGATGGCTAGAATCATGTAATGTTGAAGGATATATATGTTTGTGATTATGTTCTTCGTGTTCTTGATGTGGTTGGTGTTTGTTGATTGATGATTCGAATATACCTTTGAATTCCGCCTTCAAGGTGTTTGATTGAAGTTTTGAAAGAGAAATTGATTGGAATATTTCGGTTAAGTTTGTATACTCGCCTTATCGAATCGATATGTGGGCTTTGTGGAATCATGGGAATGAATTCGTAATTGTTTGAGTTAGATTGTTTGGACTTGTTTTTAATCGAGATATTTTGGAATCGTTGGGTTTGTGGATTAGTTATATCGATTGTTGATTGTTATCGAATGTATGTTAAATCGATTATTGTAATAGGTTGAGACTATTGATCGATATTTAGAACCATGCTTTGCGGTCGTATTCAAGAATGTTCGTAGATTGCTTTGATCAGGGCCGAGGGACATGTAGACGACGACAAGGAATTGGTAACGGCTTCATTGGTATCGAGGCAAGTTATTACTTGCTCAGTTTATAATATTTAATGAATGGTTTCAGTTTCATTCGTTTATAATTCGTATAGCAATATTTATAAATCGTAATCACAGGAGAGTTGAGATTATAGGTTGTATTTGAGTTTTGGGAATTAAATCATAATGTATATGATTTACATTCTTGTTGGCATACTTGGTATCGAGGATACATCATGGTATAGACAAAGGCGTGAATTATTTACCATCCGTGACATTTCGGATCGTCGAATATTCAGAATAATGGTCCATGATGGTCTGGACATCGAGATTGCTCTCGAAGGACTCGGGGCAAGTACTCTAATCATTTTTGTCATTTCATGTCGATCATGTTGTGATACATGCGTGTATCATTGTTGTCATGCATTGTGTATCATTGTTATATGTATTTGTGCATTGTTGTTGTATGTCCACCTCGGGTTGGTCTGACGGGATCATCGGGGGATCTATGCTAGCGTGCGCTGGATCAACGGACGGGTTTTCCACCTCGGGTTGGTCTGACGGGATCATCGGGGGATCTAGGCAGTGAACGCTGGATCATCAGATTGCCAGGTATTGTTGTTGTGCATATGTATATTATGGGCTTGCCATAAGTATACATTATCGTTATTGTTGTGATCATATTGACGTTGTCATATGAGTATGCATTTGTAGGTCTTGTGTTAGGATCATGTCTGTATGTTATGTTGATCTGATCTCGAATTAGACTGACGTGATTGTCATGGTATTTTGTGTCTTGAGGGATGTTCCGTATTTCCTTGGTACTTGTCTTCGATGGACAATCGATTATCTTATTAGAATTGTCGATGTTATCCGATGGATTGAATTAGCCAGAGTTGGTATAATTTCCGTATCGCGAGTTATGATAATGTTTTGAGAACCTTGAGTATTGTTGAGATACCGTACATATATTTCGGTATTATTTTAATGTGTTGTTAAGGATACGAATCGTGGATTCTCGTAAAGTTACGACGGTAAGATTACATTGGTCGTATTCTTACTTAGTATTTCCATTGATATGTAATTATTGACGAGATGTGATGGTTATCATTGTTGGATATTATGGCTGACCCCGTCGTGGGCTTTCTTTTTAGGTTCTTGGATTATCAAGCTTGTAGCGGACGTGGAGAGATGAACTTCCCGGAGGATACTGGCAAGGGCATGTATTTGTGTTTTGAGTTTCTGATCAGTTGTTGTATTCCGCTGCTAGAGTATTTTAATTGTTTGTCTTTATCCGCTGCGTGAGTATTTTTAAATGGCCTTTTTGGTATCCGGTAACTTAGGTTACTTTGGCAATCATTTTCTAAATCTATTACGCCGATGCGTGTAAGCGATAGCTTAACGTATGTTTTTAAACTGTTGAGTTTTGGCATTTTGGGCCTTGTGGTTTCAAATGAGTTTTTACGACGGTTTGATAAACGAGTTTTATAAATCTTCGAATGTTTTTAATAGATAATACCGTCGTACCGTCGTTTTGGTTATGAACTGAAGGATTTTGGAAAAAATTCTGTTTTGCAAAACAACTTGCTCCCACTAACCATTAGTATTCGACAGGCACTCTCCATGTCAAAGAACACGTCATACAAGTCTTCACATAAACTTAACGCCCAGTCAAGTTTCATCGACTTGCGAACGATTAAGTATTTGAGCTATAAACCTTTCCAGTGCCGACCCCCTTATCCAATAAGGAGTGGAACGTTTTGCTCTTAAATACACGGACTAGTTTCTATATGTATATTTACGAGTTAGGAATGCCAGTAACTACCAGTAAATAAAGAAACATCCATTGCCTTATATTAGTGATTTACATAATTACAAGTACAATGCTCTCACTCAATCATCATCTGAGTGGCATTTGAGGGCATACTCCCAACAAGGGCAACAACCAGTAGCACAATAAAGTATTCACTCCAAGTCATCACATGAGTACACGAACTAACAATGCAATAATAGACTTAAATTCATAAGTAATTCGCACGGTTACACCAACAGGGGTGCCCGACTTTTACCAAAATAAACACGGTCGAGACCACATACATGTCATTGAGACTAGACACTTGTAACATTCTTTAAAAAAAATAAAATTTTTCCGAGGTATTTGTTCGTTTGTATGTTTTATACTTGTTATGTTTTATACGTATGTAAAAATATGTATAAAAACGTGTATAAAAAGTGTGTAAAAATGTGTGAAAACGTGTAAAAACACACAAAAATGTATGAAAATGGAAAAAACGTAAGAAAAACAGAAAAAAAAACATCTGAAAACGAAAAAAAGTAAAAAAAAAAGCAGATAAAAACGTAAGAAAAACATACAAAGACGTAAGAAAAACGGACAAAACGTAACAAAAAAGGATGAAAGTGTAAGAAAATGGGCGAAAACGTATAAAAACGAACGAAAACATATAAAAACGTATGAAAACGGAAAACCCGTGAGAAAAAAGTTCAAAAAACGTAAGAAGGACGGACAAAAATGTATGAAAACCAAATTTTGAGTTAAGTATAAACGGTCGTTAGGATAAAGGACTAACAGTGTAACGACAGTTGGTCTAAGGGACCATTTTTTAAATTAACGAAAAAATTAACCTGTAGTAGAAGGTTAAAACATACAGAGTAACTTATATAACCGGTTACAAAACTTGAGTAACCTCTTTGTAACAAAAAAAACTTTAGTAAGAAAATTGTCATTTTTGGTAAACTTTAGTAACCTGTTTGTATAATAACCCATGGTTATTCTAACCTAAACATTGGCTACTCCAGAGTTAATGGCTTTGGTAAAGAGACATCAAAATCCATTAAATTTCAATGATTCACCTCTCACAGGAGTTTACACACCTAGAAGTGATGAGAATAGTATGAAACTTTAAAGATTTGATGTACACTTTGTCAAAATATTGCTGAGTTGCTGAAAAGATTTGTTGCTGTGAAGATATCATCTGAAGCTGATAAAGAGTACTTTTTTTTTCTTTTTTTCACACACGCACTCAAGGAGGATCGTCCCCTGTCCTGAGTCCCCCCCCCCCAAGAGGCTCGAGCTCACCCCCGGTCTAGAGGTAAGTTTGCCAGCATGACCTGATCGCCTCATTGTCCCCCGCTTGGGTTACAGGCCCGCGCTTACTGGGCCCGGGCAGGGTTAATGGTTTCATCCCCGGACATTACCTAAGGGCTCCATCCGTTCCCCCCTGATAAAGAGTACTTTTACACACAAGTAAGATAAAAGTTAAAGACACAATTTTCCTTGAAGAAACAGATGTTAAAGATTAAAAGATAACAAAAGAATAGGGGTGCTCACGGTCCAAAAACCGGACCGGACCGACAAAAACCGGACCGGACCAAGACCGAATCCGGCAAAAATCTTAGACCGAGACCGGACCAAATGTGGTCGGTCCGGTCTCGATCCAAATAGGCTAAATGTCCGGTTTTTAAGCTGGACCGGACCGGACCGATCTGGACCGAGACCAAAATTATGAAAATCCCTAGACCGAGACCGGACCGAATGTGGTCAGTCCGGTCTTGGTCCGATCCGGTCCGGTTGGTTTTGTCGGTTGGTCCGGTCCATCCGGTCCGTTTGCTCACCCTTACAAAAGAACTTGAAATCAAGCAAGTAGAATTCAAGTTAGGGGAGGATTGTTGGGATATGAAGATCAAAGTACTTCTGACGTTCAAAGTACTGCTTGTGTCAAAGTGCTGCTCATGGTCAAAGTATTGTTCGGTGCATGAAGAATGTTCATAGTACTTCTAAGTTAAAGGACTGATATGCAATATCGTTTAAGGATTGTTATGTAATATTATTAGAATATCCTAGAATTAGTTAGAGTTAGTTTACTTGTCGTTTAAGTATTGTAAACCGACTTAAGGTTTTCCTTGTGCCTATAAAAGGAGCCTTAGGATGGTATTAGACGTATGAGTACATGCATACGATTTCATAAGATTAGAGAATATGATATTAGAGAGTTAGGGATTGTTAGTGAATCTGTGTAAGATAAGTAGGTTCAAGTTGGTTTTAATATAATCATTCAAAGTTCTTCTTAGCTTTGTATTAGTAGATTCCGCATACTTTAAAAGGTTACATCAGTGTTTCATTGTTAGTAGTTTTGAGTTATTCAAGATTGCTAAGACCATTACAAGTTATAGTTAAGTTTGGTCAGAGTATATCGATCCAACAGGATGATATTATCAGTCTATCATTAGTTTATCCAAAAAAAATGTGAAGTTCACTATTTAGAAAGTAGCAAAATAAAGCGTGCAAATCATAAGCACCAATAAGATAGCTTATTATGGAAGACATGGCTCTCTTCACCGGAAGAATTATTGGAAGAAAAACTGTATCACTTGTCACTCATATGATGCAACACTTTGGAAGATTGGCATTTTCTTGCAAAAGGGCAATCGGTGACTACTCGGTTTAAAGATAAGATTACTTTTCCTCTTTACCCTTACAATATTCAACATTATAACATACCCTTTTTAGTTGTGATGTATTCTTAGGTGAGGGATTCGAGCAGTCAGTGGTGTCTTGCCCGGCGTTCCGGTCATGTACCATTGCCTTTGTCGCCATTGCCGTAGTATATTAGTAACAACTTTACACCCTTAACCTTATGATTATCTAAACAATGTTATTTTCAAAAACTGTTTCGACCTTAGCTCTAGTAGTGGAGTTTTGTGTAAATGCCAAGCTTATCATAGAATACCTGCTATGACTAAGCGTTTATGAGAGCACCCCGAAATTTAACACTTAGAATAGGGAGTGTATGAGTGAATTTCTTCCCCTCTTTTCGTGAGGTGTTCGGCTTAACTTTATTCTAGCATCTTTACTAATTTAAATTTGTGTCTTCTAAGTGATGAGGAGGATACTCTTTTAATTATTAATATGGTCTACTTGAGGACAAGTAGAGTTTAAGTGTGGGGATATTTGATAACAACAAATTTACCCATGATTTAAGCGTTGATTTCCCTTTGAATTGCTCATCTTTTCTATTTATATGAAGAATATCTACTCTTATTTCTTCCTATTTTGGTTTCAGGGTAAAGATGAGTAAAAGTACGTTATTGATGATTTATTGGCTTAAGAGTGGGAATTACGCTTAAAGTTACATTGAAGACACAAACACTGCGGTCTAGTTAAGTGATGATACTACACCATTAGATGTTTTACCCCAAGAAATGAAGACTACACCGTAGCAAGCAAATGAGCTACGGCGTAACAGAGATTACCAAAGGCTACGCCGTAGTTAGTAATTGGACTACGGCGTAATATTGAATATATGAGCCCTACGCCCGTAACAAGTAGTTGAGTTACGGCGTAGGAAGGATTTTCTGAAGACTGCGCCCGTAACAAGTCATTGAGTTACGGCGTAGGAATGATTTTACGAAGACTATGGCGTAGCAATCCAACAAGCTACGCCGTAGAAGTTATTACAAAGATTACTGCGTAGTCCTACCATACGACTACACCGTAGCAAAGACGAGCCCTATAAATACCAAAGGAAATTCGTCCACAAATTGTCAAGTTCCCCTCCCCCAAACCTGCACTAGGGTTTGGGGAGAACGACCCAGAAGAAGAATGAAGACCAGGAAGGCTAGAGAGATGGTGTATAATTGTAATATCCGACGGAAATTCTTACTAGCTGTTGTACTATTCGGATAATTTAATACTGTTGTAATCTTGTTGCATTTGTGAAATGAATATTAATGTTAGAATATATCATAATAGACTTAAATAAAATGATCACTCGCACTATGTTTGAATTTTCAGTATTGTAGAGATAAGTGCATATTGATCTATTAAAACCTGAGCCTAACGTACGTTAATAGTTAGTCATAGCGTACGCTATTTTGAGGCCTTTACGTACGTAAGGGGTACCGTTACGCACGTAACGGTGCAATCGTATCCGATCTCAACTTTCGGCGTGTGGGGCCGGATGTGATTCAATATCCGATCTTTGGAGCCAACCTATTTGACCCACATTACGCACGTAATGCTTCTAGCGATAACGTCGTAATGAAGTTCGTATTTCATCCAAGAACCCCTGGACTTAGCTTACGTACGTAACACTTGTTGCGTAGCGTACGTAATCTAATCTTTGTTATAAAAAGACAACTTGTGTCTTTCATTTTGCACGTCAAACTCCGATTTCCACCCATATAATCATCCCCCTTCATCCCTAGAGCAAGTTTACCTTCTTCCAACTTGTGTTGGAGCTTTACATTTTGATTTTGGAGCTTGTTGATTGGAACTTGGAGACATTCTTGAAGCTTATATTGTGTTCTTGTGATTTGGTGTATTGTTCTTCATTTCTGAAGGTATGTTCTACAATTTAACCCTATAATCTCGAATTTATTATGATAGTGATTAAGTATATTTCACCTAGTGATGAATTAATCAAAATAAACATGTTGTAGTTGAGCTTTCAACAACTTAATGATGAACATGATGATTAGAGGGTTTGTAATGGTGTGTTCTTGGTGTTTTAATATGGTAATGATCATGTTTAGTTTAACCACACTCTCCTTGCTAGACTTATAACACCATTGGTATAATAATAATCCTTGTTCCATTGTAATGTAAATGACTTATTGGAATAATTACCATAAATGTTTTAAGAAACCTTGTTGATCATTAGAAGAATGAAATGATCTTCTTGAACCTAGGCCAAGTGAATTCAGAGGTGTGTTGTTTGAATCCCCAAGTCAGTTGGAAGAGTATAAGAGTGGTGCTAAACTTGAGATAATCTTCATAACCATGATATGGATTTACAACTAACTAACTCAACATAAGTAATTGTATGTAGTGCAGATTTTCCTTTTAATGTCCTTGATAAGTTTAAAGAGTAGGAGATTAACGTTAACACATCTTAACCCAGCAAACATTTGGTAAACATTTTTGTAATCAATTGTAAGAATAGAATGGTATTGAATGAGGTCCTTGAAGTAACGCTCAACATCTTAAAGTTGAACTACTCAAATGAGAATTAGGATGTTGTCTCGTTAAAGTTGGTATAGATGATCATATGAACGTATTATTGAGTGAAATATACTTCATTCAAGGTGGATTGTCCGAGTAACCAATTTTGAATCGAGGGCCGGTTGTTCGTTCGACAAAGAAGGACTTTACACGCCTCCGTATTGAGGCAAGTTATCTTGCTTGGTTATAATGATGTGTGGATTCTTATGATGATTATGCATTTTGTGTATATGAAACACTTATAAACTTGTGTCTTGTGATTTGATGTTGCTTAATGATGTCCCGTTTTCATCGTGGGATTGTATTCCCAAGTTCGTTACTTTTGGACCCTTGATATTGTTGATCTTGTTGTCATCTCGGTGAGTCCTTGATCCTTATTCGGATTTTGTGAAATTCTTGAATTCGTTGTCATGTTGCATCGTGACATATCCGGAGTCATATCTACGTTCCGATTGGATATTGTGTAGGATTTTTAGCCGGGCACATATATAGTCATGCGTGAATATTTTTCCGTGAAAGGCTGTGCACACGAGACGTAGTTCGTTGAGGCTAATTAGGTACATTGTCCCACGTATATCCTGGATTCCGTATACGGGGTGGACATGTGCACTGACACATATTCGGATCGGGCGTACTTTTATGTCCCTCTCGAGCCATACTATCTTAGTCGCTCACAGTCCATTTTTATACTTGGATGTGTTCGACGCTTTGTGACTGAGCGTTCATACGCCCGAGGGGTATGTTCGTTAGTCGGGGAGTTATTCTTGAAATCTTATATACGTGAATTGCATATTATCTTGAGAATCATTATCATGTATATCTGACCCTGTGTTGGGCGAAATACTTGTGTTGTATTTTAGGTCGAGGAAAAGGCAAGGCACGGGAAGATCAAGGTGATGACGGAGGGTTCGAAGGATACTAGTTCGGGGGCCCCAAGTCTTTCGTGTCCGGTCATGTTCGTACCGTGTAATGTTATTTTCCGCTTCATTTTAAGTTTGAACAAATGTATTGTTATTTAAGGTACAATTCATCTCCATATGGATTATACTTATGTTTTGGATCCTGTGTGTAATAAGGCCATAGGCCATACTGCTGTAAACTCCACATCGGAGTAAGTACTATGTTTTGTGGTTCGGTATCACATGTATTGTGTATTTAATCTTTACTTTGGATATCGCCTGGTGGATCCCAGTGTGGGGTCCACGGCACTATAATGGCCGCCTTATCGGGGTGTTACAGAAGATGGTATCAGAGCGGTCGTTTTCTTTCTTTTTGAGTCTTTGTGTATTGAACTAGTATCAAGAGACCTTCGTGTCACGTGTGACCCGTGCGAGCGCCTGATCCTACGAGCCAAATGCGGTACGTACTTTATGAACCATGAATAAATTATTGACATGATATTGATCTCTGAATAGATCTCCTTGTTGATTTCGGCATTTTAAGGGTTTGTGGCAGGAATTATCTGATTGATGATTCAAATAAAATTCTGGATTGATTATATGATTGACATCAGTCGACTCAAAACGTCGATATGATATTTTGTGTGACTCTCGTAGTGATGATAACTCATTACGAACTGTTTTCTTGAATATGTAATTTCTTACTGCCATTAACTTAGCGTGAATTCTGATTGTTATCATGAACTGTACTTATGATTATCATTACAAATTGATTCTTTCAGTATGGAAAGAAATTTGAGAGGCCGTGGCAGAGGGGGACGAGGTCGCGGAAGGGGCCGAATCCCGATACCGCGAGCCAACAGACGTGCGAACGCAGAGCATAGTTCTGCAGGCAGTGATTCGCCTTCTAGGGATCAATCGCACCACAATGGACGCGAGGATGCTCGTGTCGATCCTTACACTGTAATGCAGGGCATGATGGCTCAGATGACCCAAATGGTTCAGTTAATGGAAACTATGCAAAGAGCTGCTACCGACCAGCATCAGGGGCCACCTCCTATACATGTCGGGCCGGTGAATCGGATCATCAGTGACATCTCGCGCCAACGACCCCCGATTTTTGAAGGTTCCTCTGAGCCAGCCGATATCGTGCATTGGATCGAACACTTCGAGAAGTTGTTCGATATGGTAGACTGTCCAGTAGAGAATCGCGTCTCCGTAGCAGCTTACTACTTGGGCAAGGGTGCCCACACTTGGTGGCTTTCGGTGAGGCCAGCTGATGGCGTATGTACTTGGGAAGAATTTAAAAATCTCATGCTGGATCGTTACTATCAGTTCCTCTCCGCGAGGCCAAATTATCAGAATTGCTGAATCCGGAACCGTCCGAAGATGATGACGTACTATCTATTGCCGAGAAATTCCAGGCACTTCTCCCTTTTGCCGCGACGATTGTCCACACAGAAGCTGATAAGATCAAATACTTTCTCAAAAGGCTTAAACCCCGAATGAGAATGCAGCTGTTGAACCATCATTGTGTGACCCTACCGGAGTTCATCGAGAAAGCTTTGGAGTACGAATTGACCGTGAAGGAAATTTCCAAGAAGCAATCGCAGTCTAACAACAAGAAATTCAGAACCGTAACTGTGACAAAGAATCGGGAACATTCAAGAGACCCCAACCAGTGCCAAATCCTTCTGAACGGCAGCCTACGAGATCGAAGCCAACCGGATCGCAACCTCGAGCGGTCATCCTATCCGTTGTGTGCTATAATTGTGGAGACCCGGGGCACATTAATTCGAAATGTCCTAGGCCAGCCGTGTCATGCCATACTTGTGGGAAGAACGGGCATCGTGCTCGTTATTGTAGGAGTGGACTAGGACGTATTCCCGCAGCACCTCATGCTCCAGTACAATCTTCAGTTCAGGACCGTGTACCTCCATCCGCTTCTTATCAGACTACCGGGGCAAACAAAAGGATGGGACGTGGAAATCAAGCAGGTACATCTGGTGCAGGGGCTGCAAAACCTAGAGTTTACGAGATGAAGAGGGCTGAAGATCCCGGCCGCATGATTGCAGTACTCTCGAGATCCAATCTCAGCCTGTCTGTGTTCTTTTTGATACTGGTGCTTCACACTCCTTTTTATCTACTTCTTGTTTGAGTCGTTTGCAATTAGAGCATGTTATCAATTGTGAACCTTATATAATTGGTCTACCCGATGGTAGAAGAATTGTTGGGAATCATGAAGTTCAGGACTGCTCGATTCGAATGAACGACCGTGAGTGGTTGTCAAATTTAATTGTGGTCGATTTACCTAAAGATGATGTGATCTTGGGTATCGATTGGATGGACCGTCATGATGCCATAATTAGTGTCCGCAGTTTAACAAGAACCGGCCACATCTGACGATGGTATTGAGTGTACCTTCCAGGGTGATAATCCCAGCCGTTCCGGGAGAATCATCAGCGCTATGAAAACGGTGAAGCTGCTTAATCAAGGATGTATTGGCTATTGGTGTTACATGACCAAGACAATGGATCGACCAGTTGAATTGATCGATATTCCGGTAGTCCGAGACTACCCAGACGTATTTCCAGATGAATTGCCAGGCTTACCTCCGCATCGTGATGTAGAGTTCAATATTGAGCTAGAGCCTGGTACGTCCCGCTCTCAAAAGCACCGTATCGCATGGCTCCGACTGAGATGCAGGAGCTGAAGAGCCAACTTGAGGATTTGACCAAGAAGGGCTACATTAGACCTAGTGCATCCCCTTGGGGAGCACCAGTACTATTTGTACGTAAGAAGGACGGATCTCTACGTCTGTGTATTGATTATCGTGAGTTGAACAGGGTAACCATTAAGAACAAATACCCATTGCCGCGTATTGATGATTTATTGGATCAGCTTCAAGGGGTTGCTGTGTTTTCTAAGATCGACCTGAGGTCTGGTTACCATCAGTTGAGGATTCTTGAGTCTGATATTTCGAAGACCGCTTTTCGTACTCGCTACGGGAATTATGAGTTCGTAGTGATGCCTTTTGGACTGACGAATGCACCGCCAGTATTCATGGAGCTGATGAATCGAGTGTTTATTAATTATCTGGATCGCTTTGTAGTCGTCTTTATTGACGACATTCTGATCTATTCTCGTGACCATGAAGAGCACGAGCGTCATCTCCATCTAGTTCTCGAGGCGTTGAGGCGAGAGCAGCTTTATGGAAAATTTTCTAAATGTGAGTTCTGGATAAATGAAGTTATCTTTCTCGGGCATGTGATATCAGTTGATGGGGTGCGTGGTTATCCGAGATCAAGTTACCACCAAAGAACGTTAAGGAAGTACGCAGCTTTTTGGGACTAGCAGGTTATTACCGACGGTTCGTGGAGGGTTTTTACAAAATTGCCCAACCAATGACTAATTTGTTGAGGAAGGATAAGAAGTATTTCTGGTCAGAGGCATGTCAGCAGAGCTTTGATGAACTTAAGAGCCGGTTGATTTCGGCGCCTGTTTTAGTTCTACCAAAAGGAACGGAAGGTTTTGAAGTGTATAGTGACGCATCTAAACAGGGCCTTGGGTGTGTACTAATGCAAAACGGGAAGGTGATCTCCTATGCATCGAGACAGCTACGACCTTACGAGGTCAACTACCCCACCCATGATTTAGAACTCGCAGCCGTGGTGTTTGCTTTAAAAATCTGGCGTCATTATCTGTATGGAGTTACCTGTCAGATTTTTACGGACCACAAGAGCTTGAAATACATTTTTACTCAGAAGGAGTTGAACATGAGGCAGAGAAGGTGGCTAGAATTAATCAAGGACTATGATATCGAGATCCTTTATCATCCGGGTAAAGCTAATGTGGTTGCCGACGCTTTGAGCCGTAAGACAGTGCAGAGGAGCAGATCTTGAGCCGTTTGACAAAGACAGAGAGAGTTGCAATTGGACCTTATGAGGCCAGAAATTGAAGTTTGGTTACAGCGTATTCAGGGACAACTTTGCACCCTTGAGATTTCTTCATCTCTTGATGATATGATCAGATCGAGGCAAGTTACGGACCCATTCTTATCTCGAGTCCGGGATGAGGTAACCCAAGGGAAAGCCCCTGGATTCGTGATCCACGAGGATGGATTGATACGATTTAGAAATCGAGTTTGTGTACCCGCTGACAAAGAGTTAAGGAACTCTATCATGAGAGAAGCCCATGCTACCCCGTACTCTATTCACCCTGGATCTAGCAAGATGTATAAGGATTTGAAGCAGAATTATTGGTGGGGAAATATGAAACGTGAGGTTGCCGAATTTGTTTCGAGATGTTTAACTCACAAGAGTTAAGATTGAGAACCAGCGACCCGCAGGAATGCTGAAACCGCTCCCGATTCCCGAGTGGAAATGGGAGGACATATCAATGGATTTTATTACTAGCTTGCCGACGAGTCGTCGAGGAATGAATACGATTTGGGTGATTGTGGACCGTCTGACCAAATCAGCCCACTTCTTGGAGATTAAGGACGCGTGGGGTCCCAAGAGATTGGCCCAGCTGTTTATTAAGGAAATTGTGAGATTACACGGTACCCCCAAGAGTATTGTATCGATCGCGTGACGGCGATTCGTGTCACACTCGGAAGGCGCTCATCGTGCGATGGGCACGCAGCTGAATTTCAAGACGGCTTTTCATCCACAGACCGATGGTCATCCGAGAGAACCATCCAGACTCTAGAGGACATGTTGAGAGCATGCGCTCTTGATTGGAAGGACGATTGGGAAGCCCACCGCCTTTGGTGGAATTCACTTATAATAATAGTTGGCACGCTTCGATTCGGATGGCACCGTATGAGGCATTATATGGTCAAGGCCGTAGGTCCCCTTTATGTTGGGACGATCTATCGTAATCTCTGGTACGGAACCCGACATGTTATTAGCAATGAGAAGATCACTTTGATTAGGAGCCGGTTGTTAACGGCTCAAAGTCGACAGAAGTCTTATGCTGACCACCGTCGACGACCGCTTGAGTTCGAGGTTGGTGACCATGTGTTAATGAAGGTGTCTCCTACCCGAGGAGTCTTTCGTTTTGGGAAACGAGGCAAGCTGAGTCCGAGGTATATCGGGCCGTTTGAGGTTTTGGAACGAGTAGGCGATTTGGCTTATCGCTTGGCTTTACCACCAGCCCTGAGCCGGATCCATAACGTATTCCATGTCTCCCAGCTAAGGAAATACGTTGCTGATCCGAGTCATGTACTTCAGTTCGATGAGATCGATTTAGCGGAGGATCATTCGTATGAGGAGCGCCCCGTACGGATACTTGAGAGAAGGATCAAACAATTACGGAATAAGACGATTCCCCTACTGAAGGTTCAGTGGTCACGACACGGGGTCGAGGAGGCCACATGGGAGACGGAGCACAGCATTCAAGAGAGGTATCCCGAATTGCTTACCCCTTAGTTTCGAGGACGAAACCCCTTTTAAGGGGGGGAGTATGTAATATCCGACGGAAATTCTTACTAGCTGTTGTACTATTCGGATAATTTAATACTGTTGTAATCTTGTTGCATTTGTGAAATGAATATTGATGTTAGAATATATCATAATAGACTTAAATAAAATGATCACTCGCACTATGTTTGAATTTTCAGTATTGTAGAGATAAGTGCATATTGATCTATTAAAACCTGAGCCTAACGTACGTTAATAGTTAGTCATAGCGTACGCTATTTTGAGGCCTTTACGTACGTAAAGGGGTACCTGTTACGTACGTAACCAGTGCAATCGTATCCGATCTCAACTTTCGGCGTGTGGGGCCGGATGGGATTCGAATATCTGATCTTTTGGAGCCAACCTATTTGACCCACATTACGTACGTAATGCTTCTAGCGGTAACGTACGTAATGAAGTTCGTATTTCAGTCCAGTAACCCCTGGACTTAGCTTACGTACATAACACTTGTTGCGTAGCGTACGTAACGAACTGTGCTGTTATAAAAAGACAACTTGTGTCTTTCATTTTGCACGTCCAAACTCCGATTTCCACCCATATAATCACCCCCCTTCATCCCTAGAGCAAGTTTACCTTCTTCCAACTTGTGTTGGAGCTTTACATTTTGATTTTGGAGCTTGTTGATTGGAACTTGGAGACATTCTTGAAGCTTATATTGTGTTCTTGTGATTTGGTGTATTGTTCTTCATTTCTGAAGGTATGTTCTACAATTTAACCCTATAATCTCGAATTTATTATGATAGTGATTAAGTATATTTCACCTAGTGATGAATTAATCAAAATAAACATGTTGTAGTTGAGCTTTCAACAACTTAATGATGAACATGATGATTAGAGGGTTTGTAATGGTGTGTTCTTGGTGTTTTAATATGGTAATGATCATGTTTAGTTTAACCACACTCTCCTTGCTAGACTTATAACACCATTGGTATAATAATAATCCTTGTTCCATTGTAATGTAAATGACTTATTGGAATAATTACCATAAATGTTTTAAGAAACCTTGTTGATCATTAGAAGAATGAAATGATCTTCTTGAACCTAGGCCAAGTGAATTCAGAGGTGTGTTGTTTGAATCCCCAAGTCAGTTGGAAGAGTATAAGAGTGGTGCTAAACTTGAGATAATCTTCATAACCATGATATGGATTTACAACTAACTAACTCAACATAAGTAATTGTATGTAGTGCAGATTTTCCTTTTAATGTCCTTGATAAGTTTAAAGAGTAGGAGATTAACGTTAACACATCTTAATCCAGCAAACATTTGGTAAACATTTTTGTAATCAATTGTAAGAATAGAATGGTATTGAATGAGGTCCTTGAAGTAACGCTCAACATCTTAAAGTTGAACTACTCAAATGAGAATTAGGATGTTGTCTCGTTAAAGTTGGTATAGATGATCATATGAACGTATTATTGAGTGAAATATACTTCATTCAAGGTGGATTGTCCGAGTAACCAATTTTGAATCGAGGGCCGGCTGTTCGTTCGACAAAGAAGGACTTTACACGCCTCCGTATTGAGGCAAGTTATCTTGCTTGGTTATAATGATGTGTGGATTCTTATGATGATTATGCATTTCGTGTATATGAAACACTTATAAACTTGTGTCTTGTGATTTGATGTTACTTAATGATGTCCCGTTTTCATCGTGGGATTGTATTCCCAAGTTCGTTACTTTTGGACCCTTGATATTGTTGATCTTGTTGTCTTCTCGGTGAGTCCTCGATCCTTATTCGGATTTTGTGAAATTCTTGAATTCGTTGTCATGTTGCATCGTGACATATCCGGAGTCATATCTACGTTCCGATTGGATATTGTGTAGGATTTTTAGTCGGGCACATATATAGTCATGCGTGAATATTTTTCCGTGAAAGGCTGTGCACACGAGACGTAGTTCGTTGAGGCTAATTAGGTACATTGTCCCACGTATATCCTGGATTCCGTATACGGGGTGGACATGTGCACTGACACATATTCGGATCGGGCGTACTGTGATGTCCCTCTCGAGCCATACTATCTTAGTCGCTCACAGTCCATTTTTATACTTGGATGTGTTCGACGCTTTGTGACTGAGCGTTCATACGCCCGAGGGGTATGTTCGTTAGTCGGGGAGTTATTCTTGAAATCTTATATACGTGAATTGCATACTATCTTGAGAATCATTATCATGTATATCTGACCCTGTGTTGGGCGAAATACTTGTGTTGTATTTTAGGTCGAGGAAAAGGCAAGGAACGGGAAGATCAAGGTGATGACGGAGGGTTCGAAGGATACTAGTTCGGGGGCCCCAAGTCTTTCGTGTCCGGTCATGTTCGTACCGTGTAATGTTATTTTCCGCTTCATTTTAAGTTTGAACAAATGTATTGTTATTTAAGGTACAATTCATCTCCATATGGATTATACTTATGTTTTGGATCCTGTGTGTAATAAGGCCGTAGGCCATACTGCTGTAAACTCCACATCGGAGTAAGTACTATGTTTTGTGGTTCGGTATCACATGTATTGTGTATTTAATCTGTACTTGGATATTGCCTGGTGGATCCCAGTGTGGGGTCCACGGCACTGTAATTGCCACCTTATCGGGGTGTTACAATAATTAGACTAGGAACCACCTAGTCTAATACATGTTCGAATTCTATTTTTGTTTTACATTCATGAATTCTCTTTATTAAGATTTAGTTTTAGTTTATCATTCACACTAATCTATGTAGACATTATCTTAGCTTGTTCGTTATTCTTTTGTTTCGGTAGTGTATAAGCTTGGTTGAATCTACTCAGTCTAGATGAATTAACCCTAGGACCCTAGACTAGTAGGTTGTGGGGATTGGTTAGAATTGGCCATAGTACTACCTTTCCTTATGTGCGAATTAACCCTAGGACCACCTACCAACCGGGTATGCTTAAGAAGCTAGAGGGAATCTAAGATCTGACCATGTCGGGTTCCACTAGAACAAGTCTATTAAACATGGCACTTAATGACTCATGTATCTTGACCGATGAACTCTCGGCTTTACAATAATCGAGAATAGGACAAGGTGCAAGATAGGGCTGACGATATGACCATTTGACTCTTGTTGACTTGCACCCACTACATAGAACATTAAAATATGAATATGCTTTGCCTTAATATCTTAGTAACCTATCTTATGCCCTAGTATCTTTATTTTCTCTTTTGTTTATTTTATGTCTTGGTTACTATTTACTCTATTCAACTAATACCCCTTTTTAGTACTTATCTTAGTTCGCCAGAACAACAGCTCTTGGGACGACACTCAGATTTATCTAAAGGCATACTACACATGACCGGGTACACTACCCGTTAGTATGTGTTAATCCTTATAACTCAAAGTTTATAAATGTAAAACAGGATGAATATAACGCATTAGGCGGAGAAAACCTTACAATCGTCACTTACACTTTATCCGTACAAAGCTAAATATCGGGTTCTTTTACAAAGGTACAACCACTCCTAACGTCGCCTATACAATATTTCCGACACAAAGCTAGATGTCGAGTTCTTTTCCAAGGGTACAACCACTCCCGCTATGTTTTGTGGCCGAACATAAAAACCTTGTGTTTTATGGCACAAACACATAAACCATCTAATCTAGTTTGGTGAATATATTGTGATGATACAATGATGATCCATGACATAAAAGTCTAATGGATATGAATGACTAATCTAAATGAACTTCTTGAATAAGAACTCTTCAATCAATGAGGATGACACGTGCCCTTTAATCTTTATATGTTGATATGCTTTGGTGGATGATGATGGCAAGATCGACAAGCTTTCTTTGGTGGATCAAAATGTATGATATGCTTACAAAAAAGATGAATGTTAGAAGCATTATGATCTTGTGATGGTGATGGTGATCTATGTATGTTATTACATTGTTATCTACTGATGATGTAAGAAGGGTAGAGAGAATTATGTGTTGAAAACCATCAACCACATGAGTAAACCATGGGCTGCTATTTATAGGCAAACAGCCTGAGTAACCCACGGATGGGATGGAACCAAAAACAGGGTTTCGTTTGTGTACCATTTTGGTTCCGTGGGGACCTGACAGAAAATCTCTAAAAGCTTCTACCAAATCTAACTAAAATCTACACCATATGTTTCTACATCTTACCAAGATTCTTGAGTGTAAATCTAACCAAAATATATACAAGATCTTACCAAAGTCAAATTTGACAAGACATGGATGATGCATGGAATGATGTAAAAATGCATTCCTATTTTGATTTAAAAGTTTAACTAAGTAAACTTGTAAAATGAATGTTGTAGCTAGTTAAATGATACTTTTTAGTAACTTAATGAGTTACTAAAAATGTTTGATTACTAATGTCATCACATTTATATTATTTGTAAAACTTACTAATATTACTTTAACACCTAATGTGGCACTTTTCCTATTTTGAAACCTAAAGTGCACTTTGACACCTAATATGACACTTATTCTACTTGACACCTAAAGTGCACTTTGACACTTAAAATACTTAAAGACTCTAAAAGTATTTTAAACATTCTAAATGGTTGGTCAAGGGGTTTGATCATAATGCCACATAACAAACATGTACGAACATGTGTTGTAGCATATGAGGACTCGAGATGTTGAGAGGTGTTGAATGTATGTTGAGACAAAATATGTTTACAAGTAACTTGTACATTTTACGTCATGTATCAAGTTATACGTTTCTCATCAATCAAAACAAACGAGACTGTATAGATTAAATATAGTAATATTTGCACTAACAATCTCCCCTTTTTAATGATGACAAAATATGTAAACGTGATAGATAGTAAAGTGTAAAAAGTTACTTGTGTCCGTATTAGCTTCTACATAACCTTCTCCGTTTACACCCATCTTCGACATTACCTTCTCCGTTTACACCCGTCTCCCCCTTTTGTCGAAACAAAAAGGGTGTGTCCTTGGAGTTAACTTCATTTCTCCCCGAAATGGAGAGCTTGCATCATCCCTAGTGAAGTTAAGTTTTCCACTCCAATTTTCTATGGTTGTTGCGTCCCTTATGTTGTTAGCGGATCCATGGACCGAAGCTCGGAAACTGATGATATATGCATTTCAACACGTAGACAAAGTCCTTCCTGCGATGATGAAGCTTCTCTTAAAACCCAAATAACAATTGTAAATCCCCAAGACATTCATTCCCTTCCAAAAAGGCCGGTTTGATTACCCAATAAACCCCACATCACCATATGTGAACATGGGTGAATATCAGTTGAACCACACGGGTTCTAGTTCCGTAGATGTTAGGTTTGACCAGCATGTTGACTTCCAATGCCATGTTGATAATACTTTGGTTTGTGACCCGATCTCATCAATGCATTTGCAGTATCTTGGTGGTTCTTCTTGCAGTGTGTGGTTGATGAACTGTGTATAAACTGTTATAAGTTGTGTAGTTTAACCAAAATATAATTTAATCATTTTTGTGGGTGGTCATAAGTGCTGATTTTATAAGTTGTGTGTACGCTATGAGAAGTTATAAGTAGTGGTAATAAATGCTGATTTTATAAGTTGTAGTAATAAGTACGGGATAAAGACCTTTTTGGTCCCATAACTTTTCGCCTTTATCAAAAATGTCCCAAGAATTTCCGTTTAGCCAATTACACCCCAAATTTTTCTCAAGTGTACAATTTACATCCCAATACTCGTCGGAGTTGAAAAAACGGCGTCGTTTCCCCCCATGTGACCGGCCCGTGACTTTTAATTTGGGGTTTTTTCTCTCCGGCGTGATGTGGCCAATACGTGGGAGTTTTTTGATTTTTTTTTTATCACACAAAAGCAATAATTTTTGCCACCTCATTAATTAAAACTTTTTAATTTTTTTATTCATTAAATTCATTCGTAAACTTAAACCAACGAAGAACTGAGAACGAACCCAAAATTAGGGCGAAGAACGAAGAACCCTAAACCCTGTGAGTGGCGGAATTCGCGTGAGTGGTGAAATTCCCGTGAAATTCATGGATGAAATAGAGTGTGGGTGCCATGAACGAGCCTCAATCGTGACTAGTTGGAAAGAAGCAAACGTAGGTCGGCGGTTCTACGGTTGTGCAAAATACCCTGATGAGAAGTCTCAGAATGTCGTTATTAGACGTTCATTTTTGATGTTTTCTGATTTCCTTCTCGATTATTTATGTTTCAGAAAGATGGGTATTGTAAATTCTTTCGCTGAATTGACGACCCATTGTGTGATCGGGCAAGACCAATTATACACGGTTTACTGAAGAGGGTTAATGAGCAGAGGGATGAGACCCAAAGAGCAGAGATAATTGTAGATAAATTGAATCAAATGATTCAATTGGTGGAGTGTGCAAATGACAAGCTTGAAGAAGAGAACATGGCATTGAAGGAGGAAAATAGACAATTGATTTCTAAAAACCAGAAGTTGAAGATGAAAATGAAGGTGGAGGAGAGAAGATATGGCATCAAATTATGTAATATGAATCTGTTTGTGAAGGCTTTTGCTATGGTTTGTGCTGGTTTAGCTTTTGCTATGGTTTGTACTTGGATATGATGAAGGTGTAGGATTAAAAATGTTATGTTAGATTGATGTACTGGTGGTGTGAGAAAATGCACATGTGTTGTAATTGGTTTGTATTATCAGATTTTATTTTATTGAAGTGTTCTTCTGTTTAATGTTGTGGTTTGTATCTGGTTATGTAGAATGAATAAAGTGCAATTGTGTTCTAATTGGTTTGTTATGTTTAATGAAGTTGTAATTTGGTCCGTTTGTATCTGGTTTGTATCGTAACCGATTATCGTAACCGGTTTGTACCTGGTTTGTAGCGAACCGGATATCTGGTTGATTTGCAAGAGTTCTGGTTTGTTAAACATGATGTTAAACATCAGAATGCTCAGGACCAAATGAACCAAAATCAGGAACAGAAACAGAAGGACCAAATGAACCATAATGTGCAAGGTTTGTATCAAAATGAGGTTTATGAGCCAAAATGATGAGCAGATCCAAAATCAACCAATGTGAACCATAATGGACCAAGATGAGGTTTGTATCAAAATGGACCACATGAGTTGTCAAAATGAGGTTTGTATCAAGAGAAAACAAAAAGGACCAAATGAAGTCAAATGTACCAAACATAAGAAACATCAGAAACAAACATAAAGAACATCAGAAGGAACAAAAACCAGAAACATCAGAACCAGCACTAAACAAAAGGACCAAATGAAGTCACATGTACCAAACATAAGAAACATCAAAAACATCAAAGGACTTGATTTCATTAACCAAAATCAGAAACATCAAAGTACCAAATGAAGTATTTTCAACAACAGGACTTAATTTCATTAACCATAATCACCAACATCAAAGTACCTTACAGCAGAACATGAAGTTACACATAATTATTACAATCCTCAAAATAAGCAAAAAAACCATGAACAAGTACATCACACATATGAAAATAAGTCAGATGTCTTCATTTCTTCTTCTTCTTTCCTTTTCCTTCTGCATTTCCAGCCTGTGATGATAAATCCAAGTACTTTTGACCATCATTATCCACCACAATCCTCTTTAAAGTGTCCTCTCCAAGGGTTGCATTACATTTGTTTGTGAAGTGCCCAACCCAACCATCTCTCCCTGGTGGTGGTGCTCTAATTTGAACCCTTGGCTGCAAATGACCTTGTCCCATTTGCATTTCTTTGGTACATGGGGGTCCCTCAAGATGAGGTTCTGGAGCAGGTTTGTACCATTCTTTATTGATTACTTGGCTCTGTTGAGTGGTACCAACATTCTCTTCCACAAGTATAGGGTTCACAAACCTTGGTGGTGCAATCTGCTTGAAGTACATCACACATATCAAAGATAAAATATAATAAACAACATTTGTACTACAATAATGTCGGTGGACACACCTCATTTGTGTTTTCATCAATGTTAATGACTTTGTCACCTATCACACTAGCACTTGATTGCCGAGCACCTCCATCGAAGCATCACCTACAAATTTGATACAACATAACACGGACATCACCATAATGAATAACCTTGACATAAGATACAACATATACATGAAACATGATGAATACCTTTTTCCTTTTGCATCCAAAGACATTATGTCCTTGGACTTTGCATTTGCTACAAGTCACCGTTGTTTGTTGTCTCCTCATCCTTTTGGTTTGCTCCCACTTTTCCTTGCCTTATCATCGGGCTCCAATCTTCTCTTAGTTTGTCTCCACCTCTCTTAGGTTTTGTACCAAAAGTAGGGGAAGAGGGGGAATATACATTGTCTCACCCCATAAAGCCTCATAGCCGATCCCATAAATGGGGCTCCCATATGCTTTCAAATAGGTCTCAACGGGTATGCATCATCCACAAAGTCCACAGGTCCAATCCTTGATTTAGCATTGCACATATAGCATGTGTGCAAGGTATTCCGATTAGTTGCCATGCTCTGCAGTGCACATTACTACGCAAATCTCAGATAATCGACTCCCATCATAGCAAGACACTGATAGTGTTCATGACTAGACTTAATGGGGATACAATCACCACTTTGTCCATATTCTTCTCCAATGAGTATGAATCCAAGGACAAAGTCTCTTGTCTCACACGGCACTAGCTAAATCTCTATTTCTTTGTAATCTTTTCATCAAATGCTCTCTAATCCACTCCAACATTGTTATAATGGATTTGTCCCTTGCATCTAGGATGTTAGAATTGAATGACTCGCACACATTATTTAACAACATATCACACTTAGGTCTTTCAGAGAAAAAAGCCTTGCACCACTGAGTAGGAGGCTTATCTTGAAACCATTGCCATGCTGCCTCATTTAAAGCATTCAACTCCCTCATTCTTAAATTGAACTCACCTTCGTAGAAATCGCAAGCAGCCCTCCATCTGAGATACTTCAATGCGACCCTAAACCCAGCCTTTTTGAAGTTATTATGCAAATGCCTGACACAAAATCTGTGCTCACACCCTGGAAAGACTGACTGGAATGCTTGAATCAAGCCCTTCTGCTTATCAGATAAAAAGGTTGTGTCTTGATCATTAAGAGACATATCAGACTTCAATACAGTGAGAAAACACTCCCAGTTTGGTCCATTCTCCTTTTCAACCACAGCATAAGCTAGAGGATATAGGTTGTTGTTACCATCAACCCCAACTGCAGTAAGGAGCACACCCCCATGCTTGCTTTTCAGATGACACCCATCCACACCTATAATAGGTCTACACCCTTTTGAAAACCCTTTTTTTAATGCATCAAAACACATGTAGATCCTACTAAACCTAGTTACACTATTATCTACTTGATTCCTAATAGTATGGTGGATCCAGGATTTGTTTTCCTCACTCATCAACATAAGACCATAACTTAGAGTATTGAAGGTCGGGATCACCTTCAATCTTCAAGAGTGCTTTCTTCTTAGCTTTGTAAGCTGTTGCCTCTTGATTTGGCACCTTGTGTCATGGTAAGTGTCTTTCATAAAAACAACAAGATCTTTCTTCTGATCAGATTGGAACCTCTGCAAGAATCTCTCACTCAACCATGTGGATGTCATGTTCCTAACCTTATTAGTAGGTGCACATGTGTGCTTGTCCTCAAACACCCTAATCTGGAATGCCATCTCATCCTTTCTTTTCAATGCATGGATCTTCCGATTACAATTATCATTCACACACTTTGCATATATCCTTCTTTTATCATTCTTAGGAAAGCATATGCTCCTCTTAACATTAACACATGTGACCGAGCAGCCTTTCTGAACTCCTGCTTGGTGGCAAAGATTTGATTGAGGCAGAACACTGGACTGAATATAGTCTTGGGATTAAACACAGGGTAATTAGGCTCATCATTGTCTTCATCAGACACTCTGTTCTCATCAAAGTCCACCTCATTGACCTCACAAACAATGTCAGGCTCACCCTCACCCTCACCCACATTATCCTCTTCATCAACAACAGGCTGCTTACCCTTAACACTTCCTTCAGGATGCTTACCCTTCTCACTTCCTTCAGGATGCTTACCCCTCTCATCTTCAGTCTGATTATCCCTCTCACTCATCCCTTCAGGCATAATATAAATGGTACTATTCTCAATCTCATTTGATTCATCTATCTCATCATTGTCATAGGACACTTCCTCTATATTTTCATCAAAAATCTCATCATCATCTTCATCAGTCAATTCATTACCTATCATAAAGTCAGGATCTTCAAAGTCTGAGTCATCCTCATCAAGATTTATGTGCATACTCTCACTTTCTACTTGTACTTGTTCAGCAAATATATGAACTTCCCTGAATGCAAGGTCCCTCTCTAAGCATGAATTAAGATCCTCATCATCAGCTAGGAGTTTAAAGCTCATATCTCTAAGTCTAATATAATACTTCTTCTCCCCTTTGCACCCTGCCTTTACACAATACTCATCCAAATCAGATTTTTTAAGTTCAAAGGTCCTAACCCAATCATAAACAACCCTGTCCCCCCCTACGTATTCATTGTCGGAATGCTCAAACTTTCCACCAAAATACAAGACCAAAGTGAGGTATTTACTATTCGAATCTGTACAGGAGTATGAAAGAAGCCAATTTTTAGTTATCAATTACTTATACAAAATCGAATCTTAAACCCAAGGGCAAGAGAACTTACCATACTTTGGGTTGGGGCACTCCATTGCACCTTTCCTCCGCACAAAAACCATTCCTGTTTCCTTTTCGCTATTTGGGGCTCGAAATTCAACTCGGAGAATTTCTGCGCATGAACCCTAGATTAGCTCTTCTTTCTCCCGCCTTCGTAAATGCACTGTATTTCTAATTTAATTTACTTGTTAATTTTTTTAAAATTATATTATTTGGGGCTATTTTAATAATGAGATGGCATCCTTTGTGTTTTAATTGGGCAAGACATTCCACGTATTGTCCACATCACGCCGGAGAGAAAAAACCCCAAATTAAAAGTCACGGGCCGGTCACATGGGGGGAAACGACGACGTTTTTTCAACTCCGACGAGTATTGGGATGTAAATTGTACACTTGAGAAAAATTTGGGGTGTAATTGGCTAAACGGAAATTCTTGGGACATTTTTGATAAAGGCGAAAAGTTATGGGACCAAAAAGGTCTTTAACTCTAATAAGTACTATAACGAGGCTATATCCAACCCGTGCGATGCACGGTCTGTTTGTTGATTAATTTTGTGTTTTTTCGTAATGTTGGTCCAGACGCTTGTATAAGCAAATGACGGTATTTAGATGCCTATGGCAGATTTTGAGTTGTTAGAGAATTTGATGTATGTTTCAGGATCTTTTAAATTACATGATTGTATGCGTTTATGGTTTGTGCAACAGGCATGTGAAGATGATGCATTTTCAAATTTGCTTTTTGCTTGTTGTGAAGATTTGAGGCGTGTAATGGCAAAGAACCATACCATGATTGTGAACGTGGTAGCTTTAGGTGCTCATGGTGTAGCTTTGGATTCTCTCGATGCTTTGAGAAAGACTCAAGAGAGGCATCGTATATTGCTTGAAAAGTTAAATAATTTGTTTAATCAAGTAAAAGCCGGTGTTTGTGAGAAAGAATCAAATGCTAAAAAGATGAAGGAGTGACCCCACTCGATTTGCAAAGTGGAAATCTCTCTTTTTCTGGTGAAAAGAACAAATGAAATTTCACGCTAATTATAAGTTGCACTTTGACATATGAGAATGAACTGATAAGTCCTTAAGGTTTTAATTATATGTTGACCTCTGTGGTCATAATTAGTATCATGTTGACCCGTGTGGTCATATTCAATATCATGTTGACCCGTGTGGTCATAGTAAGCGGTGCAACAACTAATCTGTTACCATTCATTTTCAGTGTCGGGAAGTGACAGTTAGTGTTTTGGGCTTCTTTTATTTGCATTGGGCACACGTCTAAATTATGTTTTTTTTTATATATATATTCATTATTGAAGGTGAAACTTTAAATATGATGTATTGAATAGCCGAGACAAACGAATCCACATTTAAATATTTACAAACACCGAATCATATGTGTTTGGATTAAATTAATCGCGAGTCTCTCAATAAGTTATTGTGTGGGCCACTCTACTACATCATGTTGATTGAATTTTGGTTGAGTTATCAAGAACATATAAGTCTCCAAGTGAATATATGATTGTTAAAATTAGCAACACTTCTTTTTTTCTTCTTCTTATTATTATTATTACTATTTTAATTTAAGTACTATACATAGTATGCATGTACAATAGTAAATGCAAAGGAAAAAAGATACAAATATCAAATTGCTAAATATCAAATTGATGTATAGTTGAAGTCCATGAAACCCAATATTCAACAAAAATTTGAATCGTAATCGAATATAAACATGTTAAATACAAATCGTAATCCAATATTCAGTCAAATTTCATTAATGCTACTCAACAGTCACCAAACTTATAAACTACATCGAGTGGTCATCACCAACGGCACCCATTAGTAAAACTGAAAAATATTATGCTTTTAATCCCTCCGTCTTACTTTTTTCTTCTATAAATAAATAAAGAAAAACAAAAACAAAACAGCAAAAAAAAAAAAAAAAAAAAAAGTGAAATAGGACATAAGAATACTCGGCCCACTTTGTAGTCCAACATATACCACCGTAAGGGTGGTGGCAATGGTTACCCATCTACCTCATCTATCTCCACTCTCTACCAATAACATTCTTCCAACTCATCCAACCCCCAATCTACCCCCACTCTACTCCCACTCACCATTTTTAGTGGCAATGGTGCCTCATCTACCCTCACCACTTTTAATTTTTTTTTTTTTTTACCTTTTTATATGTAAAATTATATCAAACAATTTAATAAAAACACATAATATTTTATTTTTACTTAATAGGAAATTACAAAACACTTAAAAAAAATTACATAATACTAAAAAAAAATTAGATCCTAAAAAAAGAAATAATACTTAAAAACAACATACTAAAAAATATTTTTAAAAATTGCAACGCCATCCGTATTTCTCCGCAAGGTCACGTTTTTCGGCAAGAACCGTCTCTAATATATCCGGATCGGTTATGTGATCGTGCGGTGCTTGAAATGCTTTCAACGCCCTCAACCTCGACTTTTGTTCAATGGCACGGATTTTTGCCTCCATCATCTTTTCGGTCACCTCATCCTTTTTATTTTTAATCTCCGCCCTCTTCACCAATATTTCTTTTTTCGATGATGTATAATCTTCGAAGCTCATATGAACACTACCCTTTGACGACGTATCGGTTTCGACCTTTTTGCCCTTTCTTTTTTGAATGCGAGGCATCGTGTCGTCATTGAGATCCGGAATCACAAAGTCATCATTACTTGCGGTCTCGTAGTATCCGGATTCCGCCGACTTTCTTCGTTTGTCGGAATGAGACGAAGATCCTTGCGTTATATCCGCTTGTTCCAACCATTTTGCTTCGTTCTTAACAACATGCCATGCGCCGATATGACCAAACGTCGTTCGATGCTTGGTTTGGTAATCAGCCAATGCATTTGTCATAACGTCAATATCGGCACAACCACTCTCGCGAAGACGATTCTACAATTATAAAAGTAAAAATTAATATGTGACTAATAAAAATTGACAATGTAAAAACTACAAAAGATCAACTAAAAAAATTTTAAAATTATTTAATTAGAAAAATTACTTGTTGGATCCACAACCCATTAAAGACACCCATTTCGGCGTTCAAACTTCTCCACTTTGTGTTCAAGTCGTGAGTCGTATGAGGAGTGTCTACAATGTTTGCCTTGAAATGCTCAAGAATTCTTCTCCAAAAACCTTCTTTACTTTGTTCATTTCCGACTACCTTACATGTCGAGATTTGAACCCAAGCTTTTGCCAACGCCACCTCTTCGACCGGCGTCCAAGCTTTCCTTTCCGATCTATTCGGCATTCTTCTTCTTTGCACTTGAACTTCTTGAGCTTCTTCAACTTCTTGAGCTTCTTCAACTTCTTGAGCTTCTTCAACTTCTTCATTTTCTAACAAATGATAAGAAATAAAAATTTTTAAATACAATATTCTAACAAATAAAAGTATAACGTAACAAATAAAAATTTTTATTTACAATATTCTAACAAATAAAAGTATAACGTAACAAATAAAAAATTTTAAATACAATACCGATTGGGAGTTGCATTTCGGGAATAGCAATGTCATCATCTTCATCATCCGCGCCATATAGCGGTACTTGTCGTTCGACACTTGATTCACGCCGCGGTGGAGCGTCACGGTACTCGAACGGGTTGAATTCGGGACCGTAATGAGCAGGATTCATAGGTGGTTGATTCATAGGTGGTTGATAATATTGTGGTTGTTGATAGTATGGCGGAGAAGTCATTGTCGGTGTATAATATTGTGGTTGTTGAGTCATTGCCGGAACGTACGAAGCCGGTTGTGATTGAACACGGGGACGAATTCGTCCACCGCCGCGTGCACGTCCCCTCGATGATGAAGAACCGGCTTTGGATTTACGAGGATCCATGATAAAACTATAAAATTTGTAAAATAAAAGTGTTAAGATGAAGAAGATATACAAAGATGAAGAAGATATATATGTTTAAGAGTGAGATATGTAAAAATAAAAGGTATGTATATATAGGAAATGAAAAAGAAAAAAAAAATAAAAAAATAAAGTTTCAAACGGTCAAAAAATAGCCGTTGGAATGCCACAACGGTCACATCCCTCTCACCTTCCTCTCTACCTTCACGCGGTGAACTAACCCGGCCACCAACTAGCCGCGCTCTACCCGGGTGGGTGGCGGCGGTGTTCACCGCCCGGGTACCACCTAGCCGCTCCCTACCCGGGTGCCGTTGCCACTCCCCTAACCTAAACCTGTTAGTCACAAACCCCAACACATAAAAAAACGCCTCTTTTACTGTCTTTCATATCCCTTTCTTTCTTTAATCCAAACCACGCTTATCACCTCCTTCATCTTCCATCAAAACACAATCACATCTTCATTTCATCATCAGTACTCATAACCGAATCATAAACCACAATCCCCGTTAATATTGATATACTCAGTTGGATTGGAAGAGGAGCAAGACCACGACCACGACCACTCGGACTTCATCTTCTAGATCCTTTGGAGGGTCACGGTAGGTTCGACGTATGATTTTTCATTTTGTTTTTGGTCATTGAATGGTTTTGAACGAAGAAAAAAAAGATTATAACAGTTATGTTATTAATCTTTCTTTTATTTTCGGATATAAATGAAGCAAAGTTTTGACATGGATCCGTGATGACTTGTTTCTTTGACCTTTAAAAGGTTTGATATTTCCTTGAATAAAGTGAAAGAAATAAATCGTAATTATTTTCTTCGTGTAGATGGTTGTTTATCGTTGTTGTTGATTGTTGTTGTTGTTGGAGTATGCTGATGTCATAATAAATAATTATATGGCTAGACATATGTGAGCCTATAGGGTCACACACTTATACACAGAGACACCATTATCGTATTTACACTATATATACGACTACGTAACTCGGGATCAATAATGGGCTACTAATAACTAAGCTAGTACTTAGTTTATTGGATTGGACCAACAAATGGGCAAGCCCATTTAGGGCCCCCATGGCAAGCCTAAGTGATAAAGGAACAAGGGAGAAAGATCAAGGTGCTAAGTGTAACTATGATTATGAAAAGATCAACCTTGATTTGGTCTTTGATTTTTACTAATCATAATAACAACTTACCATATGTTTCTCCTCCTTCCTCTCCCCTAAAGCCACGAAATTAAACACACCCATATGAGGGTTTGTGGTTATTTTTATCTCAATCTAACCTTATTCTAGTGTAGTTCAAGGCTAGATCGTGTGTTACGGGGTTTAGACTAGCATCGGGTGGTGATTGATGACGTGTAGTGTGTTTCCATCATAGAGGTGATCTATTTTGGTCACTTGGTTTCATAAGTGGTTCGTGGTCTTGGTGATGGTCTCCATATGATTCTACCGATCACGCTACAAAGGTATAACATGTTGTTGTTTATTATTTGATTGATCATATGGCTATATGGATCCGTTGTTGGTGATGTTTTCCGCAGCGTTTATTTGTTTCATATATGTTTTATATTCATACATCACCATTAGTGGTATCACGAGCCATCATATGTGCCATATGATTATCGGGTATGCATAAAAATGGCTAAAACGGGTGTTTTTTGATGATTTTTGAAGTCATGGTTAAAACAGCCCTAGGGCTCCAATTTTTTCCTCATAGGACGACCCTTTAGGGGTCTTATGATCTGCACTTTTTGGTTCCATGGCTATTTGTTATGCATACGCTAATTGGTTACTTGTCGGGTACATGAAAAATGGCCTAAAACGCGTGTTTTTGATCGGTTTTTAAAACGGTTTTAATTCAGCCCCTAAGGCCATATTTTCTGTGGTTAAATGGTATTTGGAAGGTCCTAATATCAGTGGGTTTTGACCCTTAAGTCATAGGAAACACGTACCTAACGGGGTTTTAATTCTTATCAATTAATTTCTTCGTTTTCGTTGGCTAACAATTTAATTCTTGTTATTATTTTGTTTTCCATGGCAAATACATGCATGTTTGTCCATGGAGTTAGCCAACACCATGTTTCATTCATAATATTATGGTATTATTATGTTTATATGCAAAGCCGATGAAAACCTAGACCACTTGTGCATTGAATGGTTGTGATTGTTGTTTAATTTCGTGTTTTGGGGTTTTGCCATTGTTTCAGCACTTATGTAATGATATTCTTTTTGGTTGTAGCCATTGTTTGGGCACTTTTACAGTAGTTAGAAAGTAGATTAGTTGTACTTTACTTTCAATATCATGTAATCGTGGCTTGGTGGTGAAAGGCGAAAGAGTTAAAGACATTTTTGGCAATTGGTAAGGTATTTTTGGCTGAAAATTTTTTTGCAGGTACCCAAGACATGGGCCTACAACTTTCTAGTTTTGATCTAAGCCCGGGGAACTCTCCTTCATGGACTTTTGGGCCCCCGAACACAGAAATTCTGGAAGGACAGCAACTACTTTTCATGTGCATTATGGGCTTTCTACTTGCTCTTGATTGTCTTGGAGCAAGTGGGAGACCTCCGTGTGGTTGTGTGGTTTGTCCCTAGTTGACTCTTGGTTCTCGTGATGGCTCACGAGACCAAGCATAGGTTTTTTCATCGGTTGAGGCTTTGCATATTGTGGTTGTGTGTTTGTTTTGCTTTTTATATATCTTGTGATCATATGTAAAATTGCAAATAGTTTTCTATAAACTTACAACGAAACACAAACCATTTTCAAAACTAAGTTTTTTGATCTAGTTTTACAAAGTTTTTTGAAACTTGAAATCATTGTTTTTTAAATAACACCTAAACTTGTTATGTATGTTATTCAAATTTATGTATTGTCCAAACTTTATTATCCACTTAGGATAAATATTAGTTATGAAAATGGACAACTTGACACATATAAATTAAAACAATGATTAGACTTAAGTTAAGAAATGTTTTTAACTTGTGCTCCGAAGGATGAATGCATGCTCTTTTCGTACACCTTTTGATTCGCATCAAAACTTTTACCCGTCAAAATTTAAGTCACGCCGTCCAATTTTGAGAACACTTGCAATTACTTTTTGCCTATGCGTGGGACCTAGGTTGAATTGTAACCCAAGGTGACTATTCTCTATGCGTGGGACCTAGATATATTCTCGCACGTTCTCAAATTGGATGACTTAATCGAGTTAAGCGGTGAGACCTTGACCCGAGGCAAAGATGGGACTAAACATGCCTACATGACACTAGTTGCTTGTTCACTAGTGCCATGGGTCCCATAAAGATCTAAGAGTTGCACTTGTAATGCAATTGGTGATCGTCGCCTACCAATTGAATCTACTATTGCTAGCAGATCAACTGATGTAATAGTAGAAGCACAATGTGGATCTTAGCCTTTTACGTAAATTAATTGTTTTAAATTGTAAACATGGGGTAATTAATTCATAAAAGGATACTTATCGAAAATATTAAATATGAACTTTGAGAATTCAATTAATGAATTAATGCAACACAAATTGTAAACAAAAGTTTGTTCTTTTCTTGTTAAAAGGATCAAACTAAGTCTTCATTTCCTTGTAAGAAAGAGACTTTTTACTATCCTTTTCCTTATGAGGAAAAGCCATAATAGGAATATTTGAATTGTCATAATTCTAATCAAACTCAAAGCACACATACTCTAGAAATCGTGATGTCTTGATACTGGATTCTGGTGCTAGTTCTCATATTTGTACCGTGAATCAGGATCTGGAACAAAGTAGGAAGCTTGGAGCTGGAGAAGTTATGATCACAGTCGGAAGCGGGCATAGTGTCGAGGCGACTGACATAGGATCACTTCTTTTGGGTTTAGAATCCGGCTTTGTTTTGACTTTAGAAGATATACTTGTTTTGCCCAAGGGGCACAAAAACATTGTATCCATTCCGGTCATGGACCGAAAAGGTTTTTCATTTTTCATTGGTGATGGTTCCTGCAAAATTTATTTCAGAAATAAACTAGTGGGTACTGCTACATTGTTAAATGGATTGTATCATCTAAACCTCAGCAACAAAGTAGTTGTGAATACTATGACTAGAAAACGCGGTAGGGATGAAACCAATCAAGTTTTGAAATGGCATCTTAGACTTGGTCATGTTGGTCAGACCAAGGTTTACAAAATGGAAAAAGATGGACTTATGGGTCCATTGGGATCGGATCCCTTTCCTACTTGTGAATCTTGCCTTAAAGGCAAAATGACTAAGTCCCCCTTCACAGGGACTTTTGAAAGAGCATCTGATAAACTGGGATTAATCCATACCGAAATTTGTGGTGCTTTGGAAGCAGCACGTGACGGATATCAATATTTCATTACGTTTACAGATGATCATACTAGGTATGGTTATGTATACTTAATGAAACATAAATCCGAGGCCTTTGAGAAATTCCAGGAATTCAAGGCCCTAGTCGAGAAATAAACTGGTAATCATATCAAAGCATTTCGGTCGGACCGAGGTGGCGACTATATGAGTACAGAGTTTGACGAGTTCCTCAAGGAATAAGGAATAGTTTCACAATTAACACCTCCAGGTACTCCTCAGTTAAATGGTATGTCAGAAAGAAGGAACCGGATCTTGTTGAACATGGTCCGTTCCATGCTGGGTTATACTGACTTACCAATTTACCTGTGGGGGTATGCACTCCTGACTGCGGCTTACATCTTGAACAGATGTCCTTCCAAATCCGTTCCTAAAACTCCATATGAGATGTGGGAGGGCAGGAAACCAAGTCTTAATCATAGTAGGATTTGGGGATGTCCTGCCTATGTCAAGAAGACTAAGGTGGAGAAGTTGGAAGCTAGGTCCGCGAAGGGATGTTTCATTGGATTCCCGTCTGGGACGATGGGATATCTATTCTACATGCCTGAAGATCGAAAGATCGTTGTTGCAAGCACACTTCCTGGAAGATGAGTTCATTCAGGAAGGCGGAGCAGGTATAAGTATTTCTTTAGAAGAATACAATGAAACTCGGGAGACATCTGTGCAAGAAACTGGAACCGAACCTTCTGAAACACAAGTACAACCACCTCGTAGGTCTAGTAGGGTGTCTCATTTACCTGAGAGGTATGGGCTTGTGCACTTGGAGGAACTAGGTGTAACACCCCATACTAGGCGACTATTAAAGTGCCGTGGAACCCCAACTGGGACTCACCAGGCGAATGAAGATTAATGAATTAAATAATATAATTGTAGTACCGAACCACATTATATTACCAAATTCTCCGATGAGGAGCTTAAGTACAATACACCAGGACAATACAGAATACATGTATATTTTATATGAAGATAAAATTCACCACCTTGAATAAATAAACATCCCAAACGGAATTTGCAGTGAAAATAAAAATGAAGAAAACAAGAATGACTGAAAGGACTGGGGCCCCCTACTAGTATCACTGGGACTCCTCGCCGTCAACGTTCTTTTCCCGTGCTTTTGCCTTGCCATGACCTGAAAACAATTTTCCCCAACGGGGTCAGTTACACAGAACAACAATCCTCAAGAGTTGAATAAACAAAATCATGAAATATCCCTTAGTTATGAATTTAAGCTGAAGAGGAGCATCATAGTATGCCCGTAATGGAATGTGCACGTGCACAAGACGAGTGCCCGGACACACCCGCCCTTGTACCTAATTAGTCTCACGGAGGTACATTATCATGTGCACAGTCCAATGTGTCGGTGAACCCAACACATGACTATCGTGTGCCCGACTAAAAATTCCACACATCCCTACCCGGCCACACAATATGAACCCAAAAGGTCACACGATCAAATAATAGTACACGACCAATGAACATAATGAATAACAATCCGACAAGGGTCAAGAATGACTCACCAAGATGAAATAATAGTGAAGTGAATGATAGCTCAATGAAATGATTGGAACCGTCGTTCCTCGTGAATGAAGTGATTATTCGACAATTACAAGTCTCAATATGGTTAATACATTATGAATGAGTTATGATTATGAATGAACAACAACGAAAGGAATGAATATCCTTTTAACCGAGTAAGAATTAACTTACACAACACCGGTGAAGAATGTCCTTCCACGAACAAACGTCCTAAATAAGGTGTCGGTCGCTCGAACAACCTTGAATAACACAATTACCAACAATCCGTTCAATATACAAATCAAACACGATTATAACTAACTCCAAATGTCGATATGACAATTCCAAGTCCATTGGGACATTATATCAAACACGTTGTAACCAATCTTCGATTGTTTACAACCAATCCTTAATTATACCCATATCAAAACCCCCAAGGAGTGTTTCAAACCAACAAAACATCTTCAATACAATCAATAATCCAATATGAATGTCCAATTCGTGATTTCAACAACAACTAATCAAAAAACCCCAAATCCAACTCATTATTCAAAGTGTTCTTGAATAAACCCAAATAATCCGATGATAATCCTTAACAACTCATAATCACAAGTATATCACTTCATATATCATGATTATCACATCCAAAACATCATATCCCAACTCAAAATCGAAATCCAAGATGTTGAAGAATTTACCTTTGAAGATTCAAGCACTTCGATCCGGTGAATCCGTGTTAAATCGACTAACCAAGCTTCCCAATCCAAGATATATGTTTAGAACACTCTTACTAAAGTGATGTGAAGAAGAAAATATCTCCCAAGAACTTCTCTCTCGGAACTCAAGTGAAGAAATGAGAAAAATAACCTCAAAAACCCGTCCAGGTACTTAAGTAATGCCATTGTTACGGCCGTAACTCGGCCTACTTACGGCCGTAACATTTCCAAGTCAACGGCCTTACGGCCGTAACCTGCCATCTCGTACGGGCGTAACTTGGCTTCATCAAGAATCTGCCGACAGTCATACGGCCGTACCCGCACATGCCTTACGTGCGTAACTCGACCGATACGGTCGTACTCGGCAAAACTTACGGGCGTATGAATCCTTCGTCGAAACTGCCTGGGCACCCTGCTCGAATCGTACGGCCGTAACCGGCCAAGCCTTACGGTCGTATCTGCCTCAACTTACGGTCGTATGCCACAACCCTTACGGCCGTAAGTCCTATTCGTCCGAACTGTCCTGAAAACAACGAACCTATGTTACGACCGTATCCGTCTATCCTTACGGCCGTAACTCACCTTCGTCCAAAACATCCCTAAACCAACGAATGCATGTTACGGCCGTAATGCCTGATTAGTTACGGCCGTAACTCGCTGCTGGAAGTGACAAAAATCCGACAACTCCGTTTTCTCACTACGATTGATGTGAAAGTAAACAAGTCCAACACATGCCGTAGATGATACTTCCAACACAAGACTACCAATCACGATGATAATGATAATACTCTCGTCTCGATACTCAAACGGAGGCGAATGACGATCGGTAATTGATACACGGCTAAAAATTACGCCAACAATGAATACAATGAATGAACGTGAATGATGAATGATTATTAATGAGTGAAATTTACTGAGTGACCGTTACTGAATGATAATTACTGAATTACAACCGGGTATTACACTAGGTCTCCATGAGGTTCCAAGTGATAGCCAAGAGACTGACCCAACGACCTATGACCAAGCGATGGTGGATGTAGACTCCGTGAAATGGCATGACGCTATGGAAGCTAAGATAGACTCGATGCATGTCAATCAGGGAGAGAAAATGCGGAAGTCAAAAATGATTCGGGCATTACATTCGACCTCTTATAAAAGAAATGTCATCCCGCAATTCACAAAAACGGGAGTAAGGTGACAACACAAAAAGCAAACGACATAAACATCTCCCATGGCCTCTCAGAGCCGATCCTCATATCTGTACTGAAGTTCGCGCCCCGAAAGACATGGAACCCAAATCGCAAAATTGGATCCTGTGTCTCTCGGGTCCACACTTGAAAAGCGTCGCAGGCGAGGAAGGACAAATTGCATGTACATTCCCCCGGCACATCACGGTTGAAATGCCTCGGCTCGGGATATCGAAAATACAAATGCTAGATACAATGGAACTAACACCGCAAAACAACATACTGGAGATTCCAACACAGCATAACATATCAATGCATACAAAAATCACAACAACAATGGCATCGTTCGACGATTATAACGGCCCGAACGATAGCCAGCACACAATCATAAACATCATGAAACAATCAACAATGTGCATAAACGCACAAAAATCCAAGCTTTAACAACTCACACTCGTGCGGCAACACGCAAATCACCACGAGGCGATAAACAGTAAACACCAGTCCACACCTCTCACTGAGGGCTAGTACAACAAATGCGTGGCAACGCCTTGACGTTCATGTCATCAATTCGATCATACTCGGGAGCAAACATCATAACGACAACGCGAACATCATACATACATACCCAGCCCTCAAACGGGAATGGATATGTTTTAAAAACAAAAACCTCCTTTTGAAAATAATTTAGAAAAACACCGGTTGATCTTGAGTATCACCTTTCAAAAAAGTACAAACGTAAAACATCATTATCGAGACTTTAGAGAACCATTTCGCATTTGATAAAAATGAGGACACTTTCTCTTAGTGAAAAACTTTCAGAATATTCGACCCTCGGGTCTAAGTAAAAGTGTTTCTAAAACATTGAAAATATCTCAAAACATTTTGGTCCTCGAGGTAGAAGAATTTTAAAACATATTGTGGCACCTTGGATGTACCACGAGAAAATAATTCATTTTAAAAGTACGTCTCGAAATTTATTTATTATTTTTTTTAAGATACTCAAGGTTTTCAAAGATAATTCAATGGGCTGGAATGCCCAAAAATTTCAGGTAATTACACGGAACATTATAGCGTCGTGGGTCCCCCGCCGGAACCCAACAAAATACTAAATACCGTCATAAGAATTTCGCCAAAACGAACAAGGCCACAATGCCAAAAACTCTGTTAAGGGCATCGGTTTTCGAAATAAGACTCAGTCGGTAAAATACCGAAAGCTATTACAAAAGAACTCACGCAGCGGATAAAAGAAGTACAGTCCAACATGCACAATCCAGCAACACTACTCCTCACATGATCGAAATATGAGAGTCAAATAATCACGTATCAAGAAATCAAAATCCATAAGAGGATTCCGTCACTTAACAAATAATCCTAAAAATAGCTCGTGTCACACGAGGCACAACACAAAGAAGGGAGACTTACATCCACAGGTCGCACGAAGATGATGATCGCACCACGATACTAATCACGACCAACAAACTCAGACGACGCGTCGCGACACGACTCAGTCAGACAAATTCTGACAATACAAGACTCAACAACACATAACTCGACCCGACAGCCTAGGTTTCCTCAACCTAAGCTCCGATACCATAAATGTAACACCCCCAGATCAAACCAGGAATATTACACGCCGCAGACCCTCTCCGTGAGGATCCACCAGGCTAGACATCAAAACAACACATTACATTACATACCGACGAATCAAAATAACGAACCAATAGACCGATTTGGTCTTTCGTCACTGACTTACAAATCAAAATACATAAACTCATCCAGACTCATACCCACGCAAGGGTAAAATACTTGTAACAACGAACAATAAGACAGCGGAAAAGACAATACAATGGACTCCGACCGACTGAACCCAAAATTGGCCTTCGTGCGATTAGTATCATTCGTCTTTCATCATCCCTCGTACCGATCCTGTGTCTTGCTCCCGAAAACCTGCATGTACCTGGACACAATACAGATATCTACCCCCCGATTACTCGGGGGTTAGCAAAACTCCACTGTTTCGCTAGTGCAAGTATAAAGTGCAAAAACGAGCCATACACAACACATTCCGAGAATACAACGAAAGACTTGCCGAGATATATTTAGTTAAAAATAGTTCAAGTCTTGAAAGCAGAAACGAAGCAAGTAAGCATTTTGAAAATATTTCCAAATCTCGGGAGTTTTGAAAACATCAGAAATTGAAAAGTTCTAAATTCCTCGAAAGCCATTTAGGGTCACAGCCCTAAGGTTCATTTTCCAAAATACAAATCCGTTTAACAAAACACGGGGTCCACGACCCAACCATTCCGGTCACAAAACACAGGGTCCACGACCCGATCATCCACTTCAATTCAGTTACAAGGACACATAACACATTATTCTTATGCCATTCTAGCCAAACACCAAGACTCGATATATAATGTATCTCGACCCCGAGCGTAAAGCATTGTGATACTCCGGACATATCACAATTAATCATCAAAACATCAACATCAATATCACAGAAACCACACTTGGTAACCCGTGGCCGTACCCATTAGTATCGGCCCCCAGAGGCCCCATCGGACCGTCCCCAGGTGGGAAACTACTTCCGCGGCCGTACCCATTAGTATCGGCCCCCGGAGGTCCCGTCGAACCGTCCCCAGGTGGAAGAACATCAACACACGCACCCAAGTCCACTTCCGTGGCCGTACCCATTAGTATCGGCCCCTAGAGGCCACATGCCATCCCTAGGTGGAAGAGTAACAACTCTCAGATTTCAAAACCACAACTCTCAAAGGTCAAACACATAAAAGATATATAGTCGAGGTACCTTGCTAGAATGGCCATATTATCCAACACGTACTCACGACCCAGAACTATATCAATTCACAAGGGAGCACAAGATTTCAACAGCACTGAATGACACAACCAATATCACACAAACTCACATATTCATCCATAACCACGTGACTCCAAGCACATAATTTCACAAGAGAATTACACTTTACATTTACCGACGCCATAATCATACATGATGACATCACACGAAAGTAAGGTGATCCTATACTCGTCACTAGCACACATATCCAACTAAGCATATTAATTCCCGACACACATGGTTCACCTATACGAAAACCATGATGGTAAATATACCGATTCTTTTGAAAAATGGTTATAAATATTTATTTAGCACATATTGACACTTAGCAACCATTATATCTACAAAACACGTAATGTATGTGCAAGATACTTGCCTCGACAATTGATATCGGACACTCCGAAGAACACGGCTCAGCCGGAAATCTCGAACACCTACAATTCTCCGGCGAAGATAATGAATACACCCACGATCGGAAAGCTTGAATAAAACGACGAACGGAAGGGTTCCGACTCGAATTCTTTGCGAGAAATCTGACCCTAACAACATATAATCAATAAATCATCGATCATACGAGGAAGAATAATCGTAGAACGCCCGAAAACCCCTCTAAGACATTTTACCGGACACCTTCAAGGCGTCGATCAAGAACTCGACCCAAACAACGAATCGATACGATCCAACCATGGAATAACAAGAGAAATGATATAATACTTCTAACTAATCATCAATCCATCATAATCCTAAGTTAAAACGGATTAAACGGACGAAATCAACCAAAATACCCAAATTCCCCAAAACTAGATTTCTAGGAAATCTGACCTGATTCAGTAGATCGTGTAATACCCGAGATCTTTATTCCGGATTCGATGGATTTTCTGGGTTTTATCGGATTGTCATTGTCCTCATCGTTGGAATTTTGTGCCATATTTTGGTCGTGCATTATTGGGGCATGTGTTTGGAGGCATTTCGGATCACTATGTGAGTTTTTGAGTTTTGGTGGTGTAACGCACGCTAATGCTTGAGGCATAGCGCACGCTACTGCGTGGTGGTTAGCGCACGCTACTGAATGTGTAGCGCGCTAACCGGGCGATCAGAGGCGATCCGGTAGCTACCGGATCGGGACCGAGCTTTGTTAGCGCACGCTAAGGCCGATAGCTAGCGCACGCTATCGGCGCTTAGCGCACGCTCTCTCTTCTTTCTAGCGCACGCTACCGGCAGTGCGGTTCGCCCGAGGCTACCGGATCGTTTTGTGACCCGTTAGCGCACGCCACGGCTTTTGCTAGCGCACGCTAATCGTGTTATAGGCGGTTTCTCTGGAGCGTTGACCCGTTAGCGCACGCTAATGCAGTGGTGTTTAGCGCGCTAATAATCGGCCCAAAGATAAATCTTTGACAAGCTGCTAAGTCGTCATTTTCCACTTTTCTTCATCCCTTCCGACGGGAGTGAGATCCGAGGCGATTAGGACCGATCTTCTTCTTCTAGCTTCATCTCTCGGCGGATTTGTAGATGTTTAACAACATCTAATCGTCTTCTTGGTCCAGATCAAGGTAATCTCTTCTTAGAACCCTAGTTTCTTAAATTTGGGGTTTTTCCTTGGATTTGTGATTCTAAACCGATCTCATCCGATCGGTTGTGTATTTTTGGTTGTCTTCACCGTAATCTTGATTTTGTTAACCGTTCATCGATTTTTATCGCCCGGATCAACGATTCTTGATTTCTTTGAGAATACTTATATTCTTGGCGTTTTATGGATCGTTTCGGATTTCGAATAGTGTTATTGATTCGTGGTGATGCTATATTAGTAGTATTCGTGGGTCATCGAAGTCTTGATCGTTTTGGAGGTTCGAAGGTTGCCCGATCGTGCCCGTTCGTCGTTTCGTTGCTCGTGATATCGAGGCAAGTATCTTGTCCATACGTTTCATGTTTCGTAGGCGTAATTATTGATAAATGATTATATACGAAACCCAATGTTTAATGAACATAAAAAGGGATTGGTATGTTCTCGATAAATGTTGTCTTTCAACGATAATTCGTGTACTTCGTGAATATATGTGTTCTCGGGATATGTGTGTTGGTTTTGTATGTTGAAAAGATGCTATGACCACTTTGAGTGAGTTTAATAGACTGTAATCCTTTGCCGGGGATTACGTATTGTTATGTGTATTTGTTCGGTAAGAACGTATTGGGTGTGATATTAGTTGATACTCCTTTGAAAGGAGGTTGTGATGTTTAAGTGTTGCTTGGATTGATATTCTGCTCATTGTTATGTGATCGTTGATAGTGATGTGCCTCTGGATAGGATTGTTGAATCTCCGGGATCCATACTTGCTAGTATGGGTCGGGCGTGACCGTAGGGTTATCCAATCCGGGTATGTCTTGCGGGGACTCCGAGGTTCGGGGCTTGCTAGCCCGATGCCGAGATAACTTGTGGGGTTATCATCGGGTATGTCTTGCGGGGACTCCGAGGTTCGTGGCTTGTTAGCCCGATCTGGGATAACTTATGGTTGTGGTATGGAATGGTTCCGTATCGTTGTCACGAGGACATGTGATTTGGTATGGTTTCCTATTGGGTTATTCACTCGGGTATGTTCTGCGGGAGCATCGAGGTTCGTGGCTTGTTAGCACGGACGCGAATAATCCTTAGGAATATGTGTTATGTGATTCGGTCGTGGACCCTGTGGCTTATGATTTGGGTCTTGGACCCGTGTGTTGTGAATTGGGTTGTGAAACCGCGTTTTATTATTGGAATCGTATTTTGGAAAGACGATTTTGGGCCGTGCCCCCAAGTGTTTTCGAAAGACTTGAGAATTCATTATTTCCAAATGTTTTCAAACTCCGAGATTATAAAATGTTTTGTAAGAGATACATGGTATTATTTCCTACCCTTTTTATAAATCAAACTGCTTTGATTAAGTGAATTATCTCGGAAAATATATTCAAGATTATTATATTCTTGAAGCACGTTGTGTATGGCTTGTACTTGCTTTATACTTGCACTAGCAAAACAGTGGAGTTTTGCTAACCCCGAGTATTCGGGGGTGGATGTCTCATTGCGTCCCGTGCACTTGCAGTGTAGCCGGGAGCGAATCACGGATCGATACGAAGGATGATGGGAGACGAAGATACTAATCACGTGAAGACAAATTGTAGAGTATTTGGTAGAGTCATGTTGGTTATCCCTCCGATGTGTTGTTACCCGATTTATGGGAGTGTTATTGTATTCTAGCCCCTGCGTGGGTATGTGTTACAGGCAAGTATCATGTATGTAATGTTGTGTGTGTTGTGATATAAGACCTAATCGGTCTAACGGTCCTTTACGTAGCCATGTCGGCATGTGAAGTGATGCATTGTTTTGTATTTAGCTTTGGTAGATCCTCGCGGAGAGGGTGCTGCGGCTAATATTCCCGAATGGTTTGGGGTGTTACGAATATGGTATCGAGCTTAGGTTGAGGAAACCTAGGTCAGCCGAGTTGTGTGTTGTCGGGTCTTGTCTTGTCAGATTTGGTCTGATTGAGTGGTGTCGCGACGCGTCGTCTGAGTTGTCGGTCGTGATTAGTATCGAGGTGCAACCATCATCTTCGTGCGATCTGTGGATGTAAGTCTCCCTATTTTATTGTATCTCGTGTTATACGAGTTTATGTGATTCTGTGTTATTATGTGGAGTTTAATTGTGCCTCGTGAATACTTACTCCATACTTGTTTGATTCTCGTATTGTGTTGGAATAAAGAGTAGTACCGGTGTATATATGTATACATCTTTGTGTGAAATCGTTTTTACAGGGATGATGTTTTGGACTAGTTACTCAATAAAAGTTTATCAATGTGGTATTTTAAACTTCAAATGTTTTGGGGAAGTCACGTAAATTCTATTTAAAAACATCATTCGAGGAGGAAAAATGATTTGATTTTCGTATGTTGACCTCGAGAACGAAGATTTTGAGGATTCAACTACATATATTTTATTTTCATCTTGCATTGAAAATTTTCAAAGTTCGATTTTTAAATGCTTAAACGAGGTCTACCAAAAGTTTACTTGAGATGTGACTTTTGCCTTCAACTTTTCGGTTAAAAGATATGTAGTGAGGATGTAAATTGTTGGCGTTTGGATTAGTATGTTGTTGATTACTTGTAACCTTCGACTTTTGATATTACTTGGTATATGTTTATGGATGTGTCTTTGGATTGGAATAGCTAACGCGTGCTAACGTAATATGGCTAGCGCACGCTAAGTCTCTGTTAAATCATATACTAAATGGTCGATCGAAGCCCGGAAATTGCATTACGGCCGTAAGTCTAACTTTGCGATTGTTAGGATGGCCGCTTGAGACCGTACTCTATGTGTGTTGTCCATGAATAACAATTGTTGTGTATGGTTATGTGTAATTTGAACCGTGTTCTTGTCCGTGCGTGTGTAAAGTCCAAAATGACTTTTTGGGTACTTTTACCAAATAGTGTGTGTTTCAAAATGACCTTTCGGGTTTGTAAATTTGAATTATTTCGTTGACCCTTTTTCCTAACTCTTTTGTCGGGTGACTTAACATATATTTTGAAACTATTGAATTTTCGCCTCTACGCCTTGTAATTCCAAATGGTATTTGATGATGGTATTTGGTATTTGGAAAATGACTTTTGGGGAGTATTTGGAAAGTATTACCGTCATCGGCCTTTTTGGCATTTTGGAACGTTTTTGAAAATGGTTTTCAACTTGGTAGGATCCGGCGCGGAAAACGTCTTAAAATGATTTTGATATAATGGATGATTTCAATTTCATTGCATTTATAAATCGCATAACAACGGCATTATAAATGAAGATTTTTGGTATAATAGTTTGTATATTGTGCTCTAGCTGGGATTAAATGGTAATATGTATATGATTTAATGATGTTGGATTAAAGACAGAGATGTGAATATCTTGCTATGTGTTATGATCTTTCGTTACCATAGGTTGTTGTTTGTTAGTATGCCGAGGGGCGGAGGTCGTGGTCGTAACCGTGGTGTTGATGGCCACGGGATCGATGCGTAATCGATGGAATGTCGTTGAGAATGATTTTAGTTTGGGTGTTGCTACTATATTGCAACAAGTAGCGACTCGGATGACTCGGTTGACCTGTGGTTCAACGTAGCATTGACGCGAGTCGAGCGTTGGTGTAAATCAATGGCTTCGCGAGGTAGTTCGTATGAATCCCCTCGATTCGCCGGTCTTTGCGGATGCGTTGAGGTCAGGATGGTTAAATTTTCCACTGGGAAAGATTTTCGAGGTCATCGGATGTCTGAAGAGCGGAAGGTACCTATCGCTCAGTACCTTCTCGACAAAGATGCCGCTAATTGGTGGGAAGCTGTTAAACCTCGTGATCGTGATGTCACGTGGGCGGAGTTCCAAGCATTTATGGAAGCCGAGTTCATCCGAAACCGATTAGAGAGCAGAGGATTCGCGAATTCTACTTGGCGTAACCGCAAGATATATCGGTGTCGCAAGCTATCATCGATTATAGCAAACAACTCGATTATGTGCGAGACCGGTGAGAACCGAGGAAGAGAGAATCCTTCACTTTGTGACGGATGAAGCCGGATATTCGCGTGTATATGTCGGGATTCAATTGCACCTCGTTGAGGGACTATCAAGATCGAGCATTAGCGTGAACTAGCTTCGTTATCGTCGGAGCGTGTGCCGAGTCGAAGAAGCAGAGGAAGTCCGATGACCGTGTGGACGGTGCAGAGTTGGTATTTCTAGTTTTCAATGTCGTAGCCTTTCCATTTGTGAAGCTCCATCGCTCGATGCGTGGAACTGAGAGTTCCAAGTCTTCTGTTCTGACTCCAGTTAAAGCCATGAGATGTTTTAATCAGTAATGTGGCGGGACATGTTCGTGCACATTGTCCTTCTCCGCCGCAACGTGTTACAGTGTGGACTCGAGGACACCGAGTTCAGTTTTGCGAGATAGTTACCGAGCCTTAGGGCACGGGCTTGACCGACATCTGGATCGACTCAGAAGCCCCCGAGTGGCTTATCCTATCAGTTGTTTGTTATGTTATTTCCCTCGTTTTGTTGTTTTGATATTCCGGAGATTAACTTCTTTTATTTGAAGTGAATCGGATTTTGAACTCTTTACTTTCGACTCTGTCGAATCGTTTATGTTCGTTGATATTTTCTGAACTTATCCTGTCTTGTGCTTTTGGTTGATCAAACGAGTTGTAGTATTGTTTCAGAATAAACCGTTTGTCGCTATGACTTTCCAATTGCTATTCCCTTTCCTGTGGATCTTATGTGAATACACATCTTGTTGTCTTCACCGGATCGTATATTGTCTCGAGTCGAGATGTGAACTTTGGGGTTGTTGTTTGAGTATTATTGTTCGTCGTGATTCGAACATGATTGATCGACTGTTGTTGTCTCGATCGTTGTAACTCAATCGTTTGATGGTTCAGTTTTTGTTGATCTCATTTCGTAATTGTTGAGCGTTCGGACTCCTTCGTGATTTCCTTAAGTTCGGGAAATTTGCTTCATTTTCGACCTCCCAATCCTCGTGTTGTGGAATTTCATATTTGTTCAGCGATTAGATCGCATTGTGATTGGCGTACTGTTCGGACTGGTCAACCATATTGATTTTGTTCGTCGCGTTCTGTTATATTTCTGACGTAGCGACATGCATGGTAGCGAACCGCGTCGCATGTGATTCGTTTCACCTTGTCGATAACGGATATCTTGTGCCATCTGGAATTGTTTTGCGTTATTCGTTTTATGTTTCAAGTTTCGGGACGAAACTTCTTTTAAAAGGGGTAGAATGTAATACCGAGATCTTTATTCCGGATTCGATGGATTTTACGGGTTTTATCGGATTGTCATTGTCCTCATCGTTGGAATTTTGTGCCATATTTTGGTCGTGCATTATTGGGGCATGTGTTTGGAGGCATTTCGGATCACTATGTGAGTTTTGAGTTTTGGTGGTGTAACGCACGCTAATGCTTGAGGCATAGCGCACGCTGCTGCGTGGTGGTTAGCGCACGCCATCAATGTGTAGCGCACGCTAATCGATCAGAGCGATCCGGTAGCTACCGGATCGGGACCGAGCTTTGTTAGCGCACGCTAAGGCCGATAGCTAGCGCACGCTATCGATCGCTAGCGCACGCTCTCTCTTCTTTCTAGCGCACGCTACCGGCGAGTGCGGTTACGCCTGTGGCTCTGGATCGTTTTGTGACCGTTAGCGCACGCTACGGCTTTTAGCTAGCGACGCTAAGCGTATTATAGGCGGTTTCTCTGAGCGTTGACCCGTTAGCGCACGCTAATGCATGGTGTTTAGCGCGCGCTAATAAGCATCGGTATAAATCTTGGACAGCAGCTAAGTCGTCATTTTCCACTTTTCTTCATCCCTTCCGACGGAGTGAGATCCGAGAGGCGATTAGGACCGATCTTCTTCTTCTAGCTTCATCTACGAGCGGATTTGTAGATGTTTAACAACATCTAATCGTCTTCTTGGTCCAGATCAAGGTAATCTCTTCTTAGAACCCTAGTTTCTTAAATTTGGGGTTTTTCCTTGGATTTGTGATTCTAAACCGATCTCATCCGATCGGTTGTGTATTTTTGGTTGTCTTCACCGTAATCTTGATTTTGTTAACCGTTCATCGATTTTTATCGCCGGATCAACGATTCTTGATTTCTTTGCGAATACTTAGATTCTTGTCGCTTTTAGGATCGTTTGGATTTCGATTAGTGTTATTGATTCGTGGTGATGCTATTTTCGTAGTATTCGTGGGTCGAAGTCTTGATCGTTTTGGAGGTTCAAGGTTGCCGATCGTGCCCGTTAAATCGTTTCGTTGCTCGTGATATCGAGGCAAGTATCTTGTCCATACGTTTCATGTTTCGTAGGCGTAATTATTGATAAATGATTATATACGAAACCCAATGTTTAATGAACATAAAAAGGGATTGGTATGTTCTCGATAAATGTTGTCTTTCAACGATAATTCGTGTACTTCGTGAATATATGTGTTCTCGGGATATGTGTGTTGGTTTTGTATGTTGAAAAGATGCTATGACCACTTTGAGTGAGTTTAATAGGCGTAATCCTTTGCCGGGATTACGTATTGTTATGTGTATTTGTTCGGTAAGAACGTATTGGGTGTGATATTAGTTGATACTCCTTTGAAAGGAGGTTGTGATGTTTAAGTGTTGCTTGGATTGATATTCTGCTCATTGTTATGTGATCGTTGATAGTGATGTGCCTCCGGATAGGATTGTTGAATCTCCGGGATCCATACTTGCTAGTATGGGTCGGGCGTGACCGTAGGGTTATCCAATCCGGGTATGTCTTGCGGGGACTCCGAGGTTCGGGGCTTGCTAGCCCGATGCCAAGATAACTTGTGGGGTTATCATCGGGTATGTCTTGCGGGGACTCCGAGGTTCGTGGCTTGTTAGCCGATCTTGGGATAACTTATGGTTGTGGTATGGAATGGTTCCGTGATCGTTGTCACGAGGACATGTGATTTGGTATGGTTTCCTATTGGGTTATTCACTCGGGTATGTTCTACGGGAGCATCCGAGGTTCGTGGCTTGTTAGCACGGACGCGAATAATCCTTAGGAACATGTGTTATGTGATTCGGGTCGTGGACCCCGTGGCTTATGATTTGGGTCTTGGACCCGTGTGTTGTGAATTGGGTTGTGAAACCGCGTTTTATTATTGGAATCGTATTTTGGAAAGACGATTTTGGGCCGTGCCCCAAGTGTTTTCGAAAGACTTGAGAATTCATTATTTCCAAATGTTTTCAAACTCCGAGATTATAAAATGTTTTGTAAGAGATACATGGTATTATTTCCTACCCTTTTTATAAATCAAACTTTTGATTAAGTGAATTATCTCGGAAAATATATTCAAGATTATTATATTCTTGAAGCACGTTGTGTATGGCTTGTACTTGCTTTATACTTGCACTAGCAAAACGGTGGAGTTTGCTAACCCCGAGTATTCGGGGAGTGGATGTCTGTATTGCGTCCAGGTACTTGCAGGTAGCTGGGGAGCGAATCACAGGATCGATACGAAGGATGATGGGAGACGAAGATACTAATCACGTGAAGACAAATTGTAGAGTATTTGGTAGAGTCATGTTGGTTATCCCTCCGATGTGTTGTTACCCCGATTTATGGGAGTGTTATTGTATTCTAGCCCCTGCGTGGGTATGTGTTCTGGGCAAGTATCATGTATGTAATGTTGTGTGTGTTGTGATATAAGACCTAATCGGTCTAACGGTCCTTTACGTAGCCATATCGGCATGTGAAGTGATGCATTGTTTTGTATTTAGCCTGGTAGATCCTCGCGGAGAGGGTCTGCGGCGCTGTAATATTCCCGAATGGTTTGGGGGTGTTACAGATCGGAGGATGATATAGGATGGATGATTGATGATATGAACTCCAAGACTTCATGGATTTATTGTCCAACAACATCTCTCCATGATTAATCAAGCTCCAACCACGGAAGGGAAGAAAACGAGTGAGAAATGGCTGAAGAAAAACGTCTGCTGGCCTTAAATAGGTGGCCCGCTGTGTGCTGCCCGGCCGAAGTGTGCCGCGGCCGGGCCGAATCTGCCCCGATGATCGGCGTACGCGGCCGGACGAGTGTGCCGCGGCAGTGTCTCGGCAGTGTGCCGCGGCCCTGCCGACATGTGCCGCGGCTCACGGTACAGAGGGATTGGTCGATAATTGAAACATGAGTGTGCCGCGGCCCGGACGGGTATGCCGCGGCAGTGACTCGGCAGTGTGCCGCGGCCCTGCCGGCATGTGCCGCGGCTCACGGTACAGGCTGCTCGGCCAAAACTGGAAAATGAGTGTCTGAGCTATTTCGACCATAACTCTCTCGTCCGGACTCCGATTGACTCACCGTTTGAACCATTGGAAAACTAACTTGATGCTCTACAATATTGAAAAGATTCAAAATCTTTGGAGTTTCCAAGAATTTATGGTGCTTTTACAAATTCAACTCATACTTGGAAAAGTCGTTTAATAACACTAAACTCAAGAAAACGACTCCGAAACCCGAACCTGAATACGAATCGAAGATACGGTTACGAAGTACTCGCAAAGACGAATCTAAGAGCTAAGAGAACACATGATTCCGACCACCCGAAGGCTCGAAATTTGACAACGGAAAGTAATTACCCCAAACTTTGGGAAATTACTAAAATGGCCCAAAACGTCCGAAATACACGATACACGATCGAAACACCAAGCCGAAGCTCGCAACATGAATAATAACATTAAACGAACTTACGAGAAACTCGAAACAACAGTTTCGGATGATATTCACAAGAATCGAACTCAAGTGCGGAAAAGTCGCTAAAAAGCACGGAACTCAACAAAACGGCACCGAAACGAACTCGGATGTCAAAAAGTGTAGAATTAATCATTCTCATAATGACGAAACGGTCATGAGCGAGTCGTCAAAACGGACTTCCGCCGAAAAAAAAAGAAATTACCGGAAATCGAAATTACGGGTGTTACATTCTACCCTCCTTAAAAGAAGTTTCGTCCCGAAACTTAAAACAAGTAGGGAGAAGCAATATCCACTGTCAGGAGGACTCGACGAGATACACAAAAACCGAAAAATCGCGCCCGACGGCGAAACGCTGCAAGAAACGCAAGGGACATACGGCGTGAAAACACGCTCCACGACGACCAACACGACGCCATCGGTAGAGACATAATAAAATCAACAAGTGACAAGCGTCATCAAACAGATAGTACAATCAAGTCGATTATCAGAACAATCACAAAACACAACGAATGAAAATCAATATGATTGACCACCCCAACGGTATGTCAATCAAAACGCGAGCCAATCGCTGAACAAATACGGGATTCCACCGCCCAAGGGTTGGAAGATCGAAAACGAGACTAATTTCCCGAACTTAAGGGAATTACGAAGGAGTCTGAACGTTCAACAATCACGAAACGAGATCAACAAAAACCGAACAATCAATGATCGAACCACAACGATCGAGTCAACAAAATCGAATAATCATGTTCGGATCACGAAGAACAATAAGGTTCAAACAACAACTCCAAGGTTCACATCTCGACTCGAGACAATATATGATCCGGTGAAAAACAATAAGATGTGCATTCACATAAGATTCACAGGGAAGGGTATAGCAATTGAAAAGTCACCACGACAAACGAGTTATTCCGAAACAATACCACACTCGTTCGATCAACAAAAGCAAGGGGCAGGACAAGCTCAGAAAATGTCAACGAACATAAACGAGTCGATAGAGTCGAAAATACAGAAGTTCAAAATCTGATCCACTTCGAATAAAAGAACTAGTAGAACCAAAAGATGTTACTTCCGAACAAGGTTCACAAGAATCGAACCGAACTCGAAAAAGTCACAGCGATAACCAGATCGACCCAAAACAAGATCACAGCTCGTTCGAACGACGAAACCGAAATACATAACAAGTTCGGAAAGTATCAACGAACATGAGCGAATTAATAGATTTGAGGGAGAGAAAATGCGGAAGTAAAAAATGATTCGGGCATTACATTCGACCTCTTATAAAAGAAATCTCGTCCCGCAATTCACAACAACGGGAGTAAGGTGACAACACAAAAAGCAAACGACATAAACATCTCCCATGGCCTCTCAGAGCCGATCCTCATATCTGTACCGAAGTTCGCGCCCCGAAAGACTCGGAACCCAAATCGCAAAACTGAATCCTGTGTCTCTCGGGTCCACACTTGAAAAGCATCGCAGGCGAGGAAGGACAAATTGCATGTACATTCCCCCGGCACATTACGGTTGAAATGCCTCGGCTCGGGATATCGAAAATACAGATGCTAGATACAATGGAACTAACACCGCAAAACAACATACTGGAGATTCCAACACAGCATAACATATCAATGCATACAAAAATCACAACAACAACGGCATCGTTCGACGATTATAACGGCCCGAACGATAGCCAGCACACAATCATAAACATCATGAAACAATCACCAATGTGCATAAACGCACAAAAATCCAAGCTTTAACAACTCACACTCGTGCGACAACACGCAAATCACCACGAGGCGATAAACAGTAAACACCAGTTCACACCTCTCACTGAGGGCTAGTACAACAAATGCGTGGCAACACCTCGACGTTCATGCCATCAATTCGATCATACTCGGGAGCAAACATCATAACGACAACGCGAACATCATACATACATACCCAGCCCTCAAACGGGAATGGATAGGTTTTAAAAACAAAAACCTCCTTTTGAAAATAATTTAGAAAAACACCGGTTGATCTTGAGTATCACCTTTAAAAAAAGTACAAACGTGAAATATCGTTATCGAGACTTTGGAGAACCATTTCGCGTTTGATAAAAATGAGGACACTTTCTCTTAGTGAAAAACTTTCAGAATATTCGACCCTCAGGTCTAAGTAAAAGTGTTTCTAAAACATTGAAAATATCTCAAAACATTTCGGTCCTCGAGGTAGAAGAATTTTAAAACATATTGTGGCACCTTGGATGTACCACGAGAAAATAATTCATTTTAAAAGTACGTCTCGAAATTTATTTATTATTATTATTTTTTAAGATACTCAAGGTTTTCAAAGATAATTCAATGGGCTGGAATGCCCAAAAATTTCAGGTAATTACACGGAACATTATAGCGTCGTGGGTCCCGCGCCGGAACACAACAAAATACTAAATACCGTCATAAGAATTTCGCCAAAACGAACAAGGCCACAATGCCAAAAACTCTGTTAAAGGCATCGGTTTTCGAAATAAGACTCAGTCGGTAAAATACCGAAAGCTATTACAAAAGAACTCACGCAGCGGATAAAAGAAGTACAATCCAACATGCACAATCCAGCACCACTACTCCTCACATGAACGAAATATGAGAGTCAAATAATCACGTATCAAGAAATCAAAATCCATAAGAGGATTCCGTCACTTAACAAATAATCCTAAAAATAGCTCGTGTCACACGAGGCACAATACAAAGAAGGGAGACTTACATCCACAGGTCGCACGAAGATGATGATCGCCCCACGATACTAATCACGACCAACAAACTCAGACGACGCGTCGCGACATGACTCAATCAGATAAAATCTGACAATACAAGACTCAACAACACATAACTCGACCCGACAGCCTAGGTTTCCTCAACCTAAGCTCCGATACCATAAATGTAACACCCCGAGATCAAATCGGGAATATTACACGCCGCAGACCCTCTCCGTGAGGATCCACCAGGCTAGACATCAAAACAACACATTACATTACATACCGACGAATCAAAATAACGAACCAATAGACCGATTTGGTCTTTCGTCACTAACTTACAAATCAAAATACATAAACTCATCTTGACTCATACCCACGCAAGGGTAAAATACTTGCAACAACGAACAATAAGACAGCGGAAAAGACAATACAATGGACTCCGACCGACTGAACCCAAAACTGGCCTTCGTGTGATTAGTATCATTCGTCTTTCATCATCCCTCGTACCGATCCTGTGTCTTGCTCCCGAAAACCTGCATGTACCTGGATACAATACAGATATCCACCCCCCGATTACTCGAGGGTTAGCAAAACTCCACAGTTTCGCTAGTGTAAGTATAAAGTGCAAAAACGAGCCATACACAACACATTCCGAGAATACAACGAAAGACTTCCCGAGATATATTTAGTTAAAAATAGTTCAAGTCTTGAAAGCAGAAACGAAGCAAGTAAGCATTTTGAAAACATTTCCAAATCTCGGGAGTTTTGAAAACATCAGAAATTGAAAAGTTCTAAATTCCTCGAAAGCCATTTAGGGTCACAGCCCTAAAGTTCATTTTCCAAAATACAAATCCGTTTAACAAAACACGGGGTCCACGATCCAACCATTCCGGTCACAAAACACAGGGTCCACGACCCGATCATCCACTTCAATTCACTTAGAAGGACACATAACACATTATTCTTATGCCATTCTAGCCAAACACCAAGACTCGATATATAATGTATCTCGACCCCGAGCGTAAAGCATTGTGATACTCCGGACATATCACAATTAATCATCAAAACATCAACATCAATATCACAGAAACCACACTTGGTAACCCGTAGCCGTACCCATTAGTATCGGCCCCCAGAGGCCCCGTCGGACCGTCCCCATGTGGGAAACCACTTCCGCGGCCGTACCCATTAGTATCGGCCCCCAGAGGTCCCGTCGAACCGTCCCCAGGTGGAAGAACATCAACACACAAACCCAAGTCCACTTCCGTGGCCGTACCCATTAGTATCGGCCCCCAGAGGCCACATGCCATCCCCAGGTGGAAGAGTAACAACTCTCAGATTTCAAAACCACAACTCTCAAAGGACAAACACATAAAATATATATAGTCGAGGTACCTTGCTAGAATGGCCATATTATCCAACACGTACTCACGACCCAGAACTATATCAATTCACAAGGGAGCACAAGATTTCAACAGCACTGAATGACAACCAATATCACACAAACTCACATATTCATCCATAACCACGTGACTCCAATCACATAATTTCACAAGAAAATTACACTTTACATTTACCGACGCCATAATCATACATGATGACATCACACGAAAGTAAGGTGATCCTATACTCGTCACTAGCACACATATCCAACTAAGCATATTAATTCCCGACACACATGGTTCACCTATACGAAAACCATGATGGTAAATATACCGATTCTTTTGAAAAATGGTTATAAATATTTATTTAGCACATATTGACACTTAGCAACTATTATATCTACAAAACACGTAATGTATGGGCAAGATACTTGCCTCGACAATTGATATCGGACACTCCGAAGAACACGGCTCAGCCAGAAATCTCGAACACCTACAATTCTCCGGCGAAGATAATGAATACACCCACGATCGGAAAGCTTGAAGAAAACGACGAACGGAAGGGATCCGACTCGAATTCTTTGCGAGAAATCTGACCCTAAAAACATATAATCAATAAATCATCGATCATACGAGGAAGAATAATCGTAGAACGCCCGAAAACCCCTCTAAGACATTTTACCGGACACCTTCAAGGCGTCGATCAAGAACTCGACCCAAACAACGAATCGATACGATCCAACCATGGAATAACAAGGGAAATGATATAATACTTCTAACTAATCATCAATCCATCATAATCCTAAGTTAAAACGGATTAAACGGACGAAATCAACCAAAATATCCAAATTCCCCAAAACTAGATTTCTAGGAAATCTGACCTGATTCGGTAGATTGGAGGATGTTATAGGATGGATGATTGATGATATGAACTCCAAGACTTCATGGATTTATTGTCCAACAACATCTCTCCATGATTAATCAAGCTCCAGCCGCGGAAGGGAAGAAAACGAGTGAGGAATGGCTGAAGAAAAACGTCTGCTGGCCTTAAATAGGGTGGCCGCCTTTGTGTCTGCGGCCGGGCCGAATCTGCCCCGGTGATCGCGGCGTGCGCGGCCGGACAAGTGTGCCGCGATGTCTCGCGGTGTGCCGCGGCTCACGGTACGAGAGGGGTTGGTCAATAATTGAAACATGAGTGTGCCGCGGCCGGACGGGTGTGCGCAGCGATGACTTCAGCAGTGTCGCAGCCTGCCGGCATGTGCCGCGGCTCACAGTGCAGCCGCTCGGCCAAGCGGAAAATGAGTGTCTGAGCTATTTCGACCATAACTCTCTCGTCCGGATTCCGATTGACTCACCGTTTGAACCATTGGAAAGCTAACTTGATGCTCTATAATATTGAAAAGATTCAAAATCTTTGGAGTTCCCAAGAATTTATGGTGCTTTTACAAATTCGACTCATACTTGGAAAAGTCATTTAATAACACTGAACTCAAGAAAACAACACCGAAACCCGAACCTGAATACGAATCGAAGATACGGTTACGAAGTACTCGCAAAGACGAATCTAAGAGCTAAGGGAACACACAATTTCGGCCACCCGAAGGCTCGAAATTCAACAACGGAAAGTAATTACCCCAAACTTTGGGAAATTACTAAAATGGCCCAAAACGTCCGAAATACACGATACACGATCGAAACACCAAGCCGAAGTTCACAACATGAATAATAACATTAAACGAACTTACAAGAAACTCGAAACAACAGTTTCGGATGATATTCACAAGAATCGAACTCAAGTGCGGAAAAGTCGCTAAAAAGCACGGAACTCAATAAAACGGCACCGAAACGAACTCGGATGTCAAAAAGTGTAGAATTAATCATTCTCAGAATGACGAAACGGTCATGAGCGAGTCGTCAAAACGGACTTCCGCCGAAAAAAAAAAGAAATTATCGGAAATCGAAATTACGGGTATTACATGAAGGACGACTCGATGTCTACTTCTGGCTACATATTTACTCTTAATGGAGGAGAAGTATCTTGGCGTAGCGCCAAGCCAAGCGCGATTGCTGATTCCACCTGTCTGGCTGAGTATCAAGCAGCCTCGGAGGCTTACAAGGAAGGGTTCTAGATTAAGAAGTTTCCGGGAGAACTTCAAGTGATATCATGTCTTTGAATTTGCTGTTCATTATCTGCGACAATGACGGAGTCAGCGCAGCCAAGGAGCCAAGGTTTCACAACAGCTCAAAACATATTGAGAGGAAGTATCATCTCGTAAGAGAATTTGTTCGCAAGGGATACATTGTCTTTGCCAGAGGCACTCGGTAGACAACGTCGCTGATCCACTGACCAAGCCACTTTCTCAGACTAGCTTGGAGCGTCATCTGGAGAATATGGGTATTAGATACCATAGTGTGTGGCATTGAGTGCAAGTGGGAGATTGTTAGGAATATGCCATCGAATGCCACTCAGAGGATGTTGAGTGAGGGCATTGTACTTGTAATTATGTAAATCATTAATATAAGGCAATGAATGTTTCTTTATTTGCTGGTAGTTACTGGCGTTCCTAACTCGTAAATATACGTATAGAAACTAGTCCATGTATTTGAGAGTAAAACGTTCCACTCCTTATTGGATAGGGAGGTTGGCACTGAAAGGTTTATAGCTCAAATACTTAATCGTTCGCAAGTCGATGAAACTTGACTGGGCATTAAGTTTATGTGATGACTTGTATGACGTGTTCTTTGACATGGAGAGTGCCTGTCGAACGCTAAAGGTTAGTAGGAGCACACGTTATAGGTATGCTAATTGGATTAGTATACTCGAACCGACTCACCCTCGATTCGTCACACGGATTTCACTCCGGGACAGTCAATGACGGAATCGAAAGGTTGTGATAGGTATTCGTTAACCTTCGACTTGAGAATTTAGTAGGGATGTGCTTGTGACGTCAAGATTTTCATTAGAGTAGTTCGACCCTGTAAACTGGAAGGCGAGGGTCAACCTCGACATGCATCTTGACGGACAAGTAGCAGGTCCTACTGAATACCAAGATAGAATTCTTTCTCCCGTTAGTGAGCAGGTTAAATGTCCTATGTGGTTATTGGCATATGAGATCATAAGTCTTTGGCCAAAGCATTGGAGCTAGTTGTATTGGATACACGAGAGCTCGATGATCTCGATTTGCATTAACGCATGCATAGCGTCAAATGTGAGATAGGGTTTGGTAGAGTGACCCTATAACTTGATCGGGATATATGAAAGAAGAGTTTATACGTATACTGGTATTCACGACAGAATGGTTCTTGAATGATCCAAATCATTCGTTCTCAGTTGGGGTACAGTGTAGGCCGCCAGGCTGGCTAGGTGGTGCTACTACTCTTTGGTTCCTCTCATTGCTGACTGAGACGAACCTACCGAGTCACGCAATAGGATTGACGACGGAATGAATCAAGCTTATTCTATCGTAATGAATATTAGATATTGGATATCAAATTTGGGACATTGGATGTCTAAATTAATTTATTGGATAAATTAATTTACGACCTAATGAATTAAATAAATTACCGGATGATTAATTTAATTCATGAATATAATTATTTCTTGGAGAAATTAATTATGTCATTATGTATTTGATATGATTAATTAATTGGATTAATTAATCGATACAAATACATCGAAAAGGATTCGGATTTTATCTGTTTGGACTCGCGGGAGTCCGTAACGGACCGAACTCACCCGAATCCTTCTAGATGACCGCCCCTCCCCTCACCAACTCCCTCTTGGTCTTTGGTCATCATTTTAATAGTGAATATCAAGATATGAAGGGACAAGATATCAAAGTGATATCTTATCATGGTGGTTGGTGTTGAATAAAAAGGTGAAGACTTTCTCATTTTACTCCACCACATTCCTTACGTGATTTGAGCCGGAGAGAGAGAGAAAAGTTTTCTTCAAGTCTTCATCCTTCTTCAGTTTACTTCTTGATTATTCTTGGAGAAAATATCAAGAAATAAAATTGAGAGATATAGTTTAAAACACTTAGAGTGTTATAATGAAAGCTTCATCACTTGATTCTAGCCGTAACTTTAGAGGTTAATCGAGTGTTGTCATTACGTTCGTTTCTCCGACGCATGACAAGTAGAGACGCGGTTTTTTCGGCGTTGGATCATCCAAGGACTTGGAGCATTTTGGATCATTTGGGGAATAGCTCAAGAGAAGAAACTCCATATAATCAACGGACGACAAGGGTATGATTTCGTATCTTCCTTTGTTTATTTTATATTCGTATATACGTTGCTCGATCGATCCTCATAGGGATTCGGATCGAATTAATTTTTGTTTTACCGCTTCCGCTGGGCCTTCGATTTAGGCACCGAATCCCAACAGATAGTGCAACCGATGATGCGATGGAAAATCCTTTGGGTCGCAGCCGCAATTCAAGTGTCCAACCAAGAGAACGTGATCATCACCAATGTCGATCTAAACCATACTATAACACCAAGGTCGATATTTCTGAGTTTGAAGGAAGAATGCAGCCCGAAGAGTTCATCGACTGGTTGCACACAGTCGAAAGATTTTTTGAATATCATGATATACCCGAAGATCGTAAAGTGAAGCTTGTTGCTATCAAATTAACAAAACATGCTTTAATTTTGTGGGAACATCTCAAGAAGCAACGTGAGCGGGAGGGGAAAGGTCGAATTGAGACTTGGGAGAAGATGAAAAAGATGCCCAAACAAAAGTTCTTGCCCGATAACTATCACCAAGACGCTATTCTTAAATTTCACAACCTCAAGCAGAAAGAGAAGACGGTAGAAGAGTACACGGATGAATTTGAACATATCATGATGAGATGTGAAGTCATGGAAACCGAGGAACAAACTGTAGCTCGCTATCTTGGAGGATTGAGAGCTGAAATTGCTAATGTTGTTCAACTGCAGCCATATTGGACATATAATGATGTTTTCAAGCTTGCACTCAAGGTTGAAAAACAAATCAATGAAGCACCTAGAAGCAACTTTCGTTCTTGGACTAGGGAGGGGTTTTCTAATAAGGGAGGTGCAACTAATTCGAAGTCTACTCCAATCAAATCAGCCCCATCAAAGCCACTTGCTAAGAAGAATGATGTACCAAAATCAAGTATTCCTAACACTCCTTCCTCTCGATAGTGCTACAAGTGTCATGGATTTGGGCATATTGCTTTTGATTGTCCTAATAGAAAAATTGTCTCTCTTGTCGAAGAGGATGATTCTCTTTGGGAGGATGACATAACAAATGAACAAACACCGAAATTTGATGAAGAAGTTGAATTTGAAGAAGGGTTACTTATGCAGATCAAGGAGAAAGTCTTGTTGCAAGAAAATGCCTAAGTGTTATCCAATAAGAAGAAGATTGGTTGCGGCACATATTTTCCATACTAAATGCATTTCTGGAGACAAAGTATGCAATGTTATTATCGATGGAGGGAGTTGCGAAAACATGGTGGCAACAGAAATGGTGGAAAAATTAAAGCTTAAAACGGAGGTACACCCACATCCTTATAAACTCACTTGGCTTAATAAAGGGAACAAAATAAAAGTTGATAAAAGATGTTTGGTGCAATTTTCAATTGGTAAAAAATATCATGACTCTCTTTGGTATGATGTCTTTCCGATGGATGCTTGCCATTTGCTCCTTGGACGACCTTGGCAATATGATCAGAAAGTTATTCATGATGGGCAAAAGAATACTTATTCTTTTGAGATGGGTGGAGTTAAAATTATTTTGGGGCCGTCTAGATTAGATAATGTTCCTAAACCTTCAAAGGTGGAATGATCGCTTTTGCTCTCTAAATCTCAATTTGATGCAGCTCTTAAAGAATCTTGTGAAGCTTATACTCTTGTGATGATGGAGGAAAATAAAGAAAGTATGAACATTCCTCAAATAATGCAACCTATTCTTGATAAATTTCGAGATGTTGTTCCCGATGAAATTCCCCCAGGTCTTCCACCAATGAGGGACATTCAACATTGCATTGATTTCATTCTGGGGGCCTCTGTTCCAAACAAGGCAGCTTATCGGATGAATCCAAAAGAACATGAGGAGTTGCAAACACAAGTTCAAGAGCTTATGAACAAAGGATTACTAAGAGAAAGCATGATTCCGTGTGCCGTTCCAGCTCTCCTAGTTCCAAAGAAGGATAAAACTTGGCGAATGTACGTGGATAGTCGAGCGGTGAATAGAATCACAATAAAGTGCCGCTTTCCTATTCCTCGCCTTGACGATTTGCTAGACCAACTACATGGAGCGTCAATCTTTTCAAAGATAGATCTGCGAAGCGGCTATCACCAAATTCGGATGAGGCCTGGTGATGAATAAAAGACGGTGTTCAAGACAAGAGACGGGCTATATGAGTGGGCCCGGTGATGAATGGAAGACGGTGTTCAAGACAAGAGATGGGATATATGAGTGGATGGTGATGTCGTTCGGACTTTCAAATGCTCCGAGAACTTTCATGAGGCTGATGAACCAGGTATTCAAGCCATTTATTGGTAAATTCGTTGTCATTTATTTCGACGATATCGTGGTTTTTAGCAAACGTGATGAGCAACACCTAGAGAATTTTCATCAAGTTTTTGAAGCTCTAAGAAAGAGAAGCTTTACGCTAACATGAAAAAGTGTGAGTTCTTCTCCAAAAGCTTATTTTTCTAGGCTTCATCATATGCGGTGAAGGGATTAAGGTAGATCAAAGCAAGGTAGAAGCGATTGTAAGTTGGGCAACCCCGACGACGGTTCCTGATGTCCGAAGTTTTCATGGCCTTGCTTCGTTCTATCGTCACTTTATCAAAGGATTTAGCACTCTTGTTGCTCCTATCCCTGAATGCTTGAAGGGTGATAAATTCCAATGGCCAAAAGATGCACAAAAGAGCTTTGATCTCATAAAGCAGAAGATAACCTAAGCTCCTGTTCTCGCACTGCCAGATTTCAAAAAAAATATTTGAAATGGATTGTGATGCCTCAAATGTTGGCATTGGTGCAGTTATTAGCCAAGAAGGTAAGCCAATTGCTTTCTATAGTTAGAAATTAAATGGAAGTCGAAGGAATTATTCCACCTACGACAAAGAGTTTTATGCCATTGTTAGAGATTTGGATCATTAGAGTCATTACCTTATGCCGAAAGAATTCATTCTCTTTTCGAATCATGAAGCTATTAAATATATCAATGGTCAGCATAAACTCAATCGTCGGCATGAAAAATGGGTTGAGTTTCTTCAATCTTTTACTTTCCACATCAAACACAAGGCAGGCAAACAAAATCAAGTGACCGGTGATCTGAGCCGGAGATACTCTTTACTTTCCACATTGCAGGTAGAAGTCTTGGGCTTTGATGTCATTAAGGATCAATACAATAATGATCCTCAATTTGGGAAGATATGGAAAGATTGCTCAAATGGTCCGTACAAGCACTTATTATTGCAAGATGGGTTCATTTTTAAAGGTAATAAGTTATGTGTTCCTCAAAGCTCTCTTCGAGAATCAATCATCAAAGAAGCTCATGGAGGGGGACTTGGCGGACATTTTGGTCGAGGCAAGACTTTGTCTCTTGTTCGTGAAAATTTCCACTAGCCAAGAATGGATCGAGATGTCGCAAAGTACGTGGAGCGTTGCCGAACGTGTCATAACCAAAACTCAAGCTCAAAATACGGGTTTATATACTCCTTTACCCGTTCCGACGACGCCGTGGGAAGATGTGAGCTTAGACTTTGTAGTAGGATTGCCAAGAATACAAAGAAACAAAGATTCCATTATGGTGGTGGTAGATCGATTTTCTAAAATGGCTCATTTTGTGCCATGTAACTAAACCATGGATGCTTCCAATGTTGCCAACTTATATTTTTGCGAGATCGTGAAGCTGCATGGCAGCACGAAGACTATCACATCTGATCGTGATCCAAAGTTTATGAGTCACTTTCGGCGAACTCTATGGCAAAAATTGGGGACCACTCTCCAGTTCAGTACCTCACACCATCCTCAAATCGATGGCCAAACTGAAGTTGTCAATCGAAGTTTGGGAAATCTGTTCCGGAGTCTAGCTCGAGGTAATATTCGTCAATGGGATCTTGTTCTAGCTCAAGATGAATTTGCCTATAATAGGTCCACCAGCCAGATGACCGGAAGCTCTCCATTTGAAGTTGTGTATGGTTGTAATCTAAACAGTCCCTTGGATCTGACTCCTATTCCAACTACACATTCTTATAGTGGAGACGCTGAGGATCGAGTCAATAACATCAAGAAAATGCATAGAGAGATTTATGATCGAATTATGAAAAAGAATGAAATGTACAAAAAGAGGACTGATAAACGTCACATGCCAGCAATATTTAGTAAAGGAGACTTGGTCTGGATCCATCTTCGTAAAGAAAGATTTCCGAGAGTTCGTCATGGAAAGCTTAAGCAAAGAGCAGATGGTCCATTCAAGGTTCTTCAACGTATTAGAGAGAATACATACAAGATTGAGCTCCCAGGAGATTATGGTGTCTCTGCAACATTCAATGTAGTTGATTTATCTCATTTTTATGGTGATCAAGAGGATAAGGATGACGCAAACTCAGGGGTGAGTTTTCTCGCAGCGGAAGCGAATGATGCAGATTTCAGCAGAATATTTCCAGCAGATGGGTCGACTTTGGACCTAATCCTGCGAACCAGCCCATGAGCCACATATGGATTCGAATCTCAATGAGTCTAGTTTCATATGCAACAAACGAAAGGTCATTTAGAGTTTTCTAGGAGTTATGGCTGTTTTAATAGAGGGTAGCAGTACAGTCCGAAAATTGAAGAGTCAGTGTCTTTTCATATTATTAGTTTTGAATTTATGAGTTATTCATGTATTTTGGAATATGGCTGGATTTGTAATCAATTGGGGGTAGTGAAAGGTTGTAAGAGATTAGTATATATATGTGTACGTGGAAGTGGGAGGCATCAACTTTGAATCAAATACATATTTTGAGTTTCTTAATATATATGTATACATATTTTGATTTCTTCTTGTATCTCTCTTAACCTTTCGGTGGATTCCTTAAGGTGACGACTTACTGTAATCTCTTTGGTGGATTCCTCAGAGTGAAGAGTTTGTTTGAGCGTGTTCATGTGTTGCCATCTCATTTCTCCACATTCCCTCGGTATCACATAATATACGTGTCATTTAAAGAAAATTATCAATCCATGTCCTAGCATAAAAATCATAAATTCAATATACAGTAAACAAATCAAAATTTATAAATCATATCCCAATGTACATAGCAATTGCATCACGCACTGCCATCCAATAAGCATTATTTTGATTATCGTGATCTTCTACATTAGAATGTTGGGGTACCTCAGCAACACGTTCTTGGTTCATGATTTTCATTCTATGCTATTTGAAATGCCTCGTCTGTGATATTCTTTTTTTCCTTATATAATTGTGAATCGCCATTGTTGCCAAAAGAATTTTTCTTTGTGTGTCAATATGAATATTTCATCTTGCTTTCCAAACTCCAAAAGTTCGTTCAATGCAGTTTAGACATGAAGAGGGGTAGTACTTGAACTTCTCCTTCAAATTTCTTGGTGCACGTAATGGTGCACTCCTAGCTTGTCGAAAGTACACAAGATAATATCTTATATTTCCACATTTATAAAGATACTTAGGATTGTTAACGATTTAGTTATACTCGATAAACGTTCGAGAATTGGCTCGAAATAACCAGGACCGGCACTCACCTAAAAAATTAGTGGTTCGGAAACTAGTACTGAAGTTCAAATCGAAACCAATAAGGACTAAAACCATAAACTCGATAAAAATTGGTATATTTCACAAATTTTATGTATACCAAACATGTCCTTAGCTTAGTGATTTTTTCATTAAATTCTTGTACTCATACCAAACATGTCCTTAACATGTTGGTATATAAACTTAATCTAGCAAATTGGATTTTTATTTTTGAGCCTGTGATAAATTTGTTGTGACGCTCTTATTTTCAATGTAACTACTAATGTTATTATAGATAATTTTTCTTTCTGTTTTGAGACTTAAGTATTTGGAATTCTCTCTTTTAAATGGAGTTATGTATTAAGAATTCTCTCATTTCATTCATTTATGTTTCTATTCTGATTTTGAGACTAAAGTATTAGGGATTCTCTCTTTTAGATGGATAAATTTACAAGTGGTTTTCTGCTTTGGTAGCAGGTTTTTTCGAGTCTTCTCGAGTAATTTTTTGGTCTATTTCGGGTACTTAACGAGTCCACAAACTATGAATTATTGGTACTCCTACGAGTCGGGTTCTTAAAAATTCGGTTATAAAATAGCCGGTAGGCTGACCGAGCCAGTCTCGATTCTGACCTTGGAACCGCTAGCCTACCGGTTCGGTACTGGGTCTATCTAGTAATATTACCGGAGCTTAGCCATTTAAGCCAATAACCGGCTCGATTCGGACTCATAACAGGACTAAGGACCCATATACCTTGACATATGCGAATATCCAGCATAGACTAGGTGATACCTTTTTCCTTTTGAAATAAGAAAGTTGAGACTCGAATTACTATTAGTTTTTGCAAATATCTTATTATCATGAACAGCCCCTTCCCATCCAGCCCAAATAAATGTAGAACACATATTAACATCCAAAACTGCAAGAATACTTTGAGAAGGGTACCATTCGCGTCCCATTTATGGTATTGCTTTTCCGTGTGGCAACCGAGCCTTAACGCGTGTTCCATCAATTGCTCCAATACAATCCTGCCAACAGTTAAAAAAATTGGGTAAGTGGTTTGCATTGATTTGAGAAGTTCAATACATGCATGACGAGTGAGCATACTTTAACTGCAAATTACTTACTTTAAAAAGTGAAATATATCGTTGATGTTGCGGTTTATGGTATCCTTTGCCCTCGTTATACTCACGATGAGGTGCAATTATATCATCAGCTAGCTTGCTAACATGCAAAACTCTATAAAAATGTCGCGAGATAGTCTTATATGAATGGTTGAATATCTCTTGCATAAACCTATTATCTACACCATGAGCACAAACCATCAAAAAATGCCCACTTCTCCGTAGACAAACATTCCTCTTGTTGGCCATATTTGTGGATCAGTTCATGGCATAAATCTAGGAAAATAGGCTTTTCTATGCGGAAGGCGTGATAACATTTTAGTCGATATCCGTTTAATATCTCCTCAGTAAATTTGTGGCCCGTCATGATATATGTTTGACATGGAACCTTATGAATTAGTAACAATATAACTTTGCATAAGATCATCCAGTCAGAATTTCGATGGATTCATCAAGAGAAATATTTGTAATGGAAGCACAATCTCTTGCATCCCAAGGCTCCATTTAGCTACAAAAAATCATAAAGCGAAGTATATTACCATAAAATATTTTCAATTGAAAAACCAACAATATTTACAACTGTACTCAATAAAAAAACAATATGCATAATATAACTCCATAATAAATAAATCCAAAAAATATAGAAAACTTCCAAAACATTAAATGTCAAATTGACTAATTATAAATATAGATGATCATATACTTCTTTTGAACTGGTAATAATTAAACTATAACCAAGAGTGACAGAACTCGTCAGAAGGTTGATTAGCAAACACTTCTCGCATTTCTTTTTTTGCTCAACAGATTGCAAGCATAGTTCCATAATTCACTTAAGGGTGCTATTCCATTAAGATTCTTTAGCATCTGTGTTGCAGCCCGAATAGTTATTTCCGTAGAAAGTGTATCTGTGGCCCATCAACTGTAATAGGTATTCAATATTTTCCTTTACTGAAGTTGCCCCATAACCCTTTTTTTTCCTTTAGTGTTTTCTCCGTCAATTTTTCTTTTACGTGATGATGCTAAAGATAGGAACACAATTTCATTAGTAATGTTATTTTATCTCCTCATTTCAGAAGTTGTATTACCCTGAGTCAGTATATAATCAGGATCATCACTATCACCAAACTCCACTTGTTCTTGAACATTATTAGACTCGCTATTGTCATCTGCCATCTCTTCCTCACTACTGTTCTCATTTGTAGACGTTCTACTAGGTGCTCGTGCTCTTTCACATGTTGCATCAACATTAGAAACTAATGTATCATATGGAAACCAAATTATAGATAGATCTTTATATCTAAATTTGCTATAGTCTGCATTTTCATGCAATAGTCAAGACACTAAATAAGTCTTAACTTATCATAAATAACATAGATTAACGACTCGTTTGAGATTAGGTTTAGAGAATTACTTTAATTTCATTCTCCCACCATATCACCAACATTGATTGAGCTCTTCATAGGATTCCATACGATTCCAGTCTCCTTATACATTAGTTTCTTAAATAGTATTCAATCATTTTTCATGAAGTCCGAGTGATTCAAAATTGCTTATAAGCATAATTTCTACCAGTAATTTGGTTAAATTTGTCGGCCACATTTCTCCATCCCAAGAGACTGAAGTGACTATTTGATCTATCACCTTTCGCAATTTCCTCTTCACAAGCTTCAACAAACTTAAGGTTTAAAAAGTCATCCCACTTTTGATGGAGATGAGATCTCGATGATCTTGATTTGTTATAATTGTGATTTAATTAGGAAATTAGTCATTAATGTAATTATTTAATTAATTAGCATTTATTATATTCCGTAATTAGTGTTAGGGTTTTCCTATTTAAGAGTCAGTCCTGTAATCTTTTCGTTCAGTTGTTGATGAATTAAGAAAATTAGTGAGAGAGTTTTCTCATGTTCCTCTTTGCCGGTATTCCAGTGGGAATCAACGGAGATTGAGAAGGTTGTTTTGTTTCGTTCACGCTTCTACCTGCATCAGTTGGTATCCAGAGTCACGGTACGCTCCTTTCAATGCCTCCCCGTCCTAATGCCCGGGAGATGAAGAAATTGAAAGATCAAATCGCGAGTCTAGACCAATCGGTCCAGTCGTTGTGTGTACAACAACGAACAAATTTTGAGGCAGCTATGGTCAAGTCCCGACCATGCCGCCGCCAAGTTGCACCACCCGTAACCGGATTTACGGTAGATCTACCAGAGTTTGACGGATCTAGTGAACCACAAGCCTGCACAGATTGGCTTCGTCAGTGTGAGAAAATGATGGGATTCAGAGGCGTCCCATCAAAACACCGAGTCAAAGAGGCGGCGAAATACCTCCGTGGCCGTGCGTCAGCCTGGTGGCGTCGCCTGAAAATGTCCAAATCTCGTCAAGGTAAACCAAAAATTACAGATTGGAACAAATTTAAGAAACTTATCCAACGAGAATTTGTTCCTGCAAATCCAACGCCCCTTCTCCTTCGCAAATTTCAGAGCTTCAGCACTGTTCCGTCACCCTCTTTGTGGTGCCGTCCCCAAAGCGTCACTTCTGATTCTGCCCCCACAACCGCGAACCGATGGACACACTCCACCGTCTTTCTTGAACCAGTCTGCCAGATGTCCGCCGCTCAACCGCCACGAACCCGCGACGAATCGCCCCACAGGCCGCCGCCGCGCCTCATCGGAAACTCTGCAGCGCCAGTTCGTGCAGACCAGAGTGCGTTTGTTTCCAATTTCCACAGTGATGCCCTAGGCCTTAATGGGCTTTTCACGCATAAGTTCTTTTCTGATCACGACTTTGTGGGCCCAACTGATTATTCACATCAGGACGTGAAAGATAATATACCAGGTGTGCTCAATCTTTTTGTTAGTAAAGATGGGCCTGATTCTTTAGTGCATGGGCCTGTCACCGTTGTGTCAAATTTTGAGCCTGATGACTTTTATAATGATGATACGCAAGTGGAACTGAATATTTCTAATAGTGGGAATACTATTGAAAATTATTTTAAACAATATGATCTTGCGTCTGATGTAGAAAATTTTGGTTATGAGTCTGAGGAATTGTTGAAAATGGGCCGTTTAATTTTTCTGATGGGTTGGATAATTTTAGTGAGTGTCCATTTTTTGATGGGCCTCCTATTTATGATGAAGAAGAGTTGCCCGTAAGCGATCTCGTACCTGTTTATGACATTGAGCATGAAGATGAGCTTTATCAAAATTATGATTTGAAAGATGATAACGAGGCCTTTTTCCCATCTCTTGAACTGACGCCCGATGAGTTCCACTATGATGATGAAGGTTCTGACTCACAAAGTAACTATTATTTTTTTATAATTAATGATAGTTATTTTATGGGCAATTCTCAGAAGTATTATTCCTATCGTCTCAAAGTTTTGAGCAACACCCGAACATCCGACATTTTTGAGCTTCACTACTTGATGGTTTTGTTTTATCCCTCTGGAGATGAGATCGATGCCGATTCGAGGGCGAATCATTTCAAAGAGGGAGAGAATGATGGAGATGAGATCTCGATGATCTTGATTTGTTATAATTGTGATTTAATTAGGAAATTAGTCATTAATGTAATTATTTAATTAATTAGCATTTATTATATTCCGTAATTAGTGTTAGGGTTTTCCTATTTAAGAGTCAGTCCTGTAATCTTTTCGTTCAGTTGTTGATGAATTAAGAAAATTAGTGAGAGAGTTTTCTCATGTTCCTCTTTGCCAGTATTCCAGTGGGAATCAACGGAGATTGAGAAGGTTGTTTTGTTTCGTTCACGCTTCTACCTGCATCAACTTTGCAGAGGTTCGTCCTGTAGTTTGTTATTTTGCTTTATCTGCACCCTTATAAATTTACTAGAAGTAATGTATGGCATGACTCTATTGCTTCTAATGTATGGATTTTTTAAAAAAATAGAAACTTTATTTTTTAAAAAAAAATCCGGAATATTAATATTATAAATTGGATGTTTATATTTATTGTTAAAAAATAAAAGGTAAAAATTGGAAGTTTTTATTTAAAGTTCGAAAATAAAAAATAAACATTAGTTCGAAAATAAAAAATAAAAATCGGATGTTTTTATTTAAAGTTCGAAAATAGAAATAAAAATCGAATGTTTTTATTTAAAGTTTTGAAAAAAAAGTGGAATATTATTTTCCATAAATAAATAAAAACTGAATTATTATTTATATTTTTAACTAGTTTTGTTTTTGTAATTTTTTTACTTTAAATAAAAAAACTATTTTATGTTTTTACAAAAAAATCTAAAAATAAAAAAACATATTAAATATTAATTATAAATCAGATCCAGATTTTTTAATTTTTTATTTTTTATTTTCGAGCTTTAAATAAAAACATCCGACTTTTAATATTAATATTCTAGATTTTTTTTAAAAAATAAATTTTCGATTTTTTAATATATATGTATTAAATTATCTTATATTTATATAAATTTATAAATGTATATAGTATATAAATATAACACATAGCAAAAAATATACAAGAAGTTCATCTAGCGGAGTGGTAATATCACACTTCCACAAGCAAGAGTTGGTGAGTTCGAAACCCACCAACAACAAAATTTAATGGTATTTGTGGTAGGTTTGTGGGGCTTGGTGCGGGGGGCTGGTGCGGGTGGTTGGGGCGAGTGTGCAGGTTGGGTGGGTTGGCTATTTGGGTTAGCCGTGATCGATAAAATTTTAAAATCGCGAAATTTAACATCGGTTGTCCCAGAACCGATGTTAAATATCGCGATATTAAAATTAACATCGGTTGTTATAACAACCGATGTTAAAATCGAAGTTTAACATCGGTTATTAGAAATCGATGTTAATTTTAACATCGCGACATTTAACATCGGTTCCAAAACCGATATTAAATGTCCAAAAAAACCGATGTTAAATGTCTGTTTTGTAGTAGTGGTTTCTCCATCTAAAAAAGTTATACCATTTATAATAGAAGGCTCGGAACCACAAAAAAGAGTACTTTATTACTCTAACAATCACATGGATGAGTTTAATATAGCTTATGTTATGGAAAGTCAAAACCAATGGAAAAAATGTATCATTCACAAAAAAATCAAAAGCACCACTTCCTTTGACCTTAATCAAACTCTAAAATATTCAGAAAAAAATCAAACTCAAATGACTAAAAACTTCCTTTACATCAAAAATGAAAGATATGTCCAAATAAACCACCTAAAAACACAATAGACAAATCATTATACAAATTTTTCTAACCGTAAATCAAATCATAGGAACTAGAAAGCAGCGTCAACAAACAAATCCAGATAAAAAAATACGCAGCACAAAGCATCAGATATTGGGACTCATGATGTACCCAATAGGCAAATTAAGGAAAATACATAATGCCATTTACCGATTGATCGAGGCGAGATCAGAGGAAAGATAGGGGTTGAAGATTGCAATGTACCTTTGACCTTCGAAGGAACTGAATAATGAGAGCGCAAAAATTTTTGTTCTGGCTCTACGCAGAATAGGATTCTGAAGAGTAGAAACGTGATATAGGTTGAGGATGATGTTGTAATATAAATAATAAGGATGTTTTTGTCTTCACAGAGATAAAATTAAAAAGCTCGAAACCTCCGTTTGAAAAAGGGTAAGGCTAGCTACTTTTTTTCGAGCTTATAAACTCTCAAATAGATTATTTTAGGATAAAACAACAACTTATAAGCTCTTTTAAAGAGCTTATAAGCTTGGCGCAACACCCTCTAAATAACTTATCGAAGATTGACGGGACCTTAGCGTTAATAGGCTGAATTTTGTCGGAGATAATAGGCATATAGATGGATGATTTAATTTAAACAATAAAAATAGAAAAATTCTATTCAATAATTAATGTAAAATATTCACAATAATATAATAGTTATCGATCTGAATTTATACAAAAGTGATCAGTTCACAATAAATTATCATTAAAACAAGAGTCCCTTCAATGCAATATGTCCGTTAAAATAAAATATGTTACTTTAACCGACATAATACATATAAATTAAGACTATTTGAAGTTAAAATATATTCTAAATTAACAAAAGATTATTTTCAAAGTGCATTAAAGTTTGTCGAACACTTCTTTGCACAAAACATTAGTCGTTATATTGTGAATCTAACTGTCTTTGTCGCATATTAAAACTTTTAAGCCCTTCTTGTTGATTACCCTGAACATATAATTGACTATGGGTGAAGACAGTTTGGGGAAGATAGAGACCTACGTGGGAAAGATACTATTCCTAACTCTTGTACAGAGTCATGGCAAAGCAAACAACTAACATGAACTTTCTTCTTCGAAAGCTGATAGGGAACTTTCTGAAAATTGACGGATAATCACATATGTAATCGACACACTCCAGTATCTATCTTTGCCAAAAATCAGTGATGCCCCATATATTAGCTCTCCGGGTCTAGTACCCGCCATCCTCATTCCATTACTCTTACGTCTCGCCTGATCAATATTCCTGATCTACATGATCAAGCAACCAATCTACTTGATCACATTATTCGGAAACCCCGAATATTTTATCATGTTAAAAAAATCAAAACAAAATACATCCTTTGTTGAAAAAAAACGCAGCGGAAGCAAAGTTTGTGAAAGATTGATAAAAGTGTCTTATGTATCCACGAGCACAAACCTATTTTAGGCATGCTAATTAATTAACTACTAAGATTAATAAGTAATTTAAATATTATTTATTATTTATTAAATAAATTTGTTGGTAAATTCAATATCTTAATCTAGATCGAAGATCATAGGATATTTACCTTTTCAAGCGTAGTGGTGGCTTTCTTGATCTCTTCCTCAAAATCTTCTAGAGTATGATCTCGCTTTAATCTGGACGTTGTGTGGGTAACGAGCTACCGAATCTTGTTTGGACTACAAAAGGTAAATCGGCTGAAACTACTAGGTCTCACAACTCTCGATTTTCTTTCTTCAAGTAATTCCGACTTGTAGCAAGAATTAAAGTGTTATATCAATTGTGGAATCAAAGCCACAAGTCAGGATCTACAATTAAACACTAAGAAGAAAAATCGAAACCCTTGTGCTATTATGAGTGTCACGGCCGAACACCCCTTTAGATGTCTTATTTATAGGCTTTGGACTACTCCAGTGATCTTAAGAAGGATTAGAGTTAGGACTCCTAGTGCAACCAAACTTTTCATATTAAGCCCTTCCTAATATGGTTGAGTTCACTAATATCAATTCAATCCACTAAAGAATTAATATTGCACTTTCAACTCAAATCTCAATTTACGAAATTGGGCTCCTTATTTAAATATATTATTTCTTGTGTTTAAGATAGGGCTGAGAATCAGGACGGGACTGGGATCCCGTCCCGAAGTCCCGATCCCGGTCCCGATCGGGACATCGGGAGTCCCGATCCCGAAATGGGATATACAGTAATCCCGGTCTCGGTCCCAGTCTACAATTTCCCGGAATGTCCTGAAATTCCCAAATGTCCAGATCAGGACAAAAACTACATGAAATCACAAAAAAATGGCATTATTTCGTCTATTTTCGTCGATTAACCTGTTTCAAATTACAGAAATCATAATTCATAAACAACTGACTACGTAAACAAACCACGCAAATCCTAGTTATCATTAAATCTAAATCCATAAGAAAGATCCCACAAAAATCCTATAAATTTAAACATAAATCCATCACTGCCATCAACATTCAACAAGTCTTTCTGCTCAATAAAACACCAACAAAACAAGAAACCACCAACAAATGTCAATGGCAGTCACTGTGCTACTATACATGACTCGCATGAGGACTGTTTGTGTCCAATCCCATCCTTGTTTGATTGTCGGGCACAACGTCGATACATTCTACAACTCGACCACCAATCCCAAGTTCAACCAAAACTGACAAAAATAAGAAGAAATAAGTTAAAGAGTTAGTATTTGTATGCTATAAGTTTGTATTATTTAATAATATTAAGAAAGGAGTACTAACCATTATCATATTCTTTTTCCATTTCGGTTTCAGGCACATCTTCTTCATCATTGAGAAATTTGTCAACCGAACTAGATTTCAGCCAATCTTGGGCACATATGAGAGCCTCAACCATATTGCAAGTCAAGGAGCTTCTGAATTGGGAGAGAACTCGACCCCCCATGCTAAATGGACACTCAGATGCCACGCTAGATATAGGGATGGCCAAAACATCCCTAGCTATCTCAGACATGATCGGAAGGCGTGGACTATTTCTCGACCATCATAGAAGTATGTCAAAGGAATCAGATTCGGTGTAAGACATCACATATTGACTCTCTGATAAATAGAGACCGATCTCTGAAGTAGTAGCATTAGGTTGTTCTTCTCCAACCCGTAGTTGGCTTAACGAAGATTTAGCCCGAAGTCCGCGACGATCAGAGCGGTCCATAGAAGTATGAGGATGCTGTAGGGGAGATGTATTGGCTAATGGTGGTAAGGTCGTAGTCACATTCTTCTTATAAATCTGAAAGAACTCATCCAATGAGCTTTTGACCTCTCCCACTAGATCCTTTGCTCGATCCTCGCTATACACGACCTTCAAACACTTGTCCACATGCATCAACTTCTGTCTCGGATCAAGTACTACAGCAACATAAAGGATCTTGTTCATCCTCGAATTCAAGTCGAATTCCTCCAACCAATATTTCCCGAGCTTCGTCTTCACCCACTTGGCCATGCTACTGACTTCATCATCTTCATCCAACTCTAAGCCAGTGATAAGATCAAATAAATCACACATCTCCTTAAAGAATAAATGCGATGTGGTATATGTGGTGCCGGAGACGAGTAGGGTCAAATCATTCCACAAATAATCACACATCTCCGTCACATTGTGAAAATCAATAGCTTCAAGCACCCCAAGAACCCCATTTTTGTACTTCTGGTTTATATCGTTTGTAAAGTCATGATTCTCAAAATGCCAACAAAGCAAGGCCTTCTCATATGGCAGGGCTGTCTCTATCATCAAGTATGTTGAATTCCGCCTCGTCGGTACATCCAAGCATAAGGATTTTGAGCAATCAATTTTGAGAACTTTTACCGCCCCCATGAACTCTTGAGTTCTAACTGGTGACGCTTTTATCCACTTCACAGTCTCTCGAAGTCGCCTCACGGACTGACCAATCTCCTCTAACCCATCAGACACAATCAAATTAATGATGTGTGCAACACATCTCATATGTATATACTACCCACCTGCAAGATATGTACCCCAACTCTCAAAGATTGGCTTCATGAACTTGATTGCCACATCATTTGCCGGAGCATTATCCATTGTGCAGCACAAGACTTTTTGCAAACCCCAATCCTCCAATGAAGATATAATCGCAGCACCAATATCATCCCTTTTATGGCCGAGAATCTTACGGAAACTGATGATTTTCTTGTGCAAGCGCCAATCTTCATCTATGAAATGTGCTGTAACACAAATGAAATTTGTGTTATTAATCGATGTCTAACAATATGTGGTTATAGACGCCCTTCACATGCCCTTTGTTTGAAAAAAGGACTTCAATGAGATATTGCGCTCCAAAAACAACTTCACAGAGTCAGCTCTAATTGTGTGTATACCCGGAATCTTGAATTTAGGACATAAAGCTTCTGAGTACTCCTTGAACCCCACTCGATCTGCAAATCTGAAGGGCAACTCGTCACGGATTATCATCTCACACAATTTCATTCTGCATCTCACTTTGTCGAATTTCCAATTGGTCAACGACCCTGCCCCCGTCCCATCAGTGCCAGCTTGATAGTTTAGCGTAGTTTGAGTTCGACTAGTTGCCCTTGCCTTCCTCTTATTGCACGATTCTAAGTGTTTTTTTCAGCCCGTTCGTCCCACAATGTTTAGAATCCGCTGCAATCAACCTGCCACGCGTCTTACATTCTCCCTTCTTAACTTTTACGGGAGGATCTTCGTCTAGAATTTCCACAAGCCTAAATCCCAACCAATATTTAGATCTTTTAGTTTTAGTTGTTTTTTGCTTCTTGAAAACAAGTTGGTTCACACTGTTGGGCTTCGGTCCAGCAACCTGCTTACATAGGCTTAAAAATGCGTGAGGCGCGGCTTACGATTCGACCTGTGAGATCTGCACTAGAAAGTGGTTAAATGAATTGATTTGGACTACTCATACCAACAAGATGTATCTTCTTTTCTGGTAGCCATCTCATAGAAACTCTAAAGTTAAGCGTGCTTGGCCTGGAGTAGTTATGGGATGGGTGACCCCCTGTGAAGTTTCTCAGGGTGCGCGTGAGTGAGGACAAAGCGCGCTAGAAAAGACTCGTGTTGGTACACTAAGGATAGTCTTCATCATTCTGGGGACCAACAATTGGTATCAGAGCAGGTCACAGGTACGAATTCCCTTGGAGTATGCTACAGTGGAGGCTGCCAGAGTATTGGAACTGAGAGGCGGGCATGCAGCAAATGTTGCCAGTTGGCCGGAACTAAGGTGTTGGCGCGGTGGAGGTTGTCAGGTGCTGGAGGGCTATGTGATCAAATCTAGTATGCTGAAACTGAGAGAGGGCTGTGTGATCAAATCTAGTTCGCGGAGATTTCCAGACTCTGGAGCGAGATGCTGGCAGGTACTGGGAGGGGGATTGTTGGGCTTCGGTCCAGCAACCTGCCTACATAGGCTTAAAAATGCGCGAGGCGCGGCTTGCGATTCGACCTGTGAGATCTGCACTAGAAAGTGGTTAAATGAATTGATTTGGACTACTCATACCAACAAGATGCATCTTCTTTTCTGGTAGCCATCTCATAGAAACTCTAAAGTTAAGCGTGCTTGGCCTGGAGTAGTTATGGGATGGGTGACCCCTTGGGAAGTTTCTCAGGGTGCGCGTGAGTGAGGACAAAGCGCGCTAGAAAAGACTCGTGTTGGTATAGTGAGGATAGTCTTCATCATTCTGGGGACCAACACACACCATCTCTCATTTCTTTTATAGCCCCAAGTCTTCTTCATCAACCATATTACTATCTTGTAGTGGTTTATCAACCAAGTCTTCATCCCAAGTTTGACTTTCAAAATTATCCATCTAACAAAAAAATATACAAAAATAAAAAGTTACACAACATCAAAGTTATTCACATAAATAGATTCACCAAGTTATTCACATCAATGGATTCATCAATCTCAAGTAACAAAAACCCTAATTGCTCATCAAACTCAAACCCTACCCAAAAAATCTCATAACAAAAACAGTAAGTTTTCCCTGTCACAGTAGGCGGTCAGGCGCGCCTGAAAACGATTTTGAGTCATACCCTAGGAGGAAACAACTGATGCAGCTGATACCAAGGAGAGAACTCAAGAGCAGCAACAGGTGAAAATCATATTAGAAAGTGAATTTCGTCATCACAAGTTGGTTCATGCTTGATTGAATTGAATAATAAACACCTTTAGAAAACATAAATTCTCTTTTTCCAAAATTTAAGCACGAGTATTTATTTTTTTATCATTGTTTTCTGCAGAATGTTGCAATAAATGTTTCAAAATTCAAATGAAGACAATGACAAGAACTCATCAATTCAACTGGATGTCTCACAAATGAAACGTGCCACATTATTGAAAAGGGACTTGCACAAAGACATAGCGTTAGAGAGTATTTCACAGAAGTACCTCTGCCCCCACCGAAGAAATTGTGAACCGGGTCGCGAAAAACTGGGCGAACGAGCCGTGGCGTGAAAGAGTGAAACGGGCCGTGGCGAACTGGGCGAAAAACTGGGCGAACGGTTGATTGGTGGAAGTTGTGAAAGAGTCTCCAACAGAGGCGAACTGGGCGAACGGGTCATGGCGGTAAGCGGTCGAGCGATGGCGATTTGGAGTTAGAAACGGGGGTGGGGGTGGGGGTGGGGGGTGGAAACGGTCTGACTTACTGAGTGAGAAATGAAGAGTGAAGTTAGTTTTAGGGAGTAGGGTTTAGAAATGAATTAAAATTCGGGAAATCCGGAGAGTCTCGATTACCGATCGGGGGTAATCGGGACACCCGAGTCCCAAAATTTTCCAAACCTCAGGTCCCGCTCTCGGTATCATAAATTTTGGGACTCGGGACGGGACAGGAATTTCCCAATTCTCGGTCCCCGATTCTCGGCCCTAGTTTAAAATATCGAATATCCATTAATTAATTTAAGCTACTGTCAGCTTTAATTAATTAATTTCTTATCCAAGAGTAGTACCACCCGAACCTTATTATTATATCGGAATTAAATCCACATGCAGGTTTTAATATAATAATCATAATCGAGCTCCTCAAGGGGCATCATCAACCTGCACGAGTCGGGACACGATTTCTAGTTATAACAATAAGAGTTAATTACATAAATCGTCCTTGTGGTTTGTCGGGTTTTACAGGTTTAGTCCCTATACTTTTTTTTCAACGGATCATGTCCTTGTGGTTTTTGATCCGTTACGGGTTTAGTCATTGTGGTTTGTCGGGTTTCATAGGTTTAGTCCCTATACTTTTTTTTCAGCGGGTCATGTCCTTGTGGTTATTGATCCGTTATGGGTTTAGTCCTTTGACCAATAATTCTGTTAGTCGATCGTTAATTTGAAGGATATTTTCATCTTTTCATATATTTTATTATTATTATTATTATTATTATTATTTGAGTACGTTGTAATTAGTTCTTCATTTTATGATTATCTTATACATATAAAGATCGAGTCCTTAAATTTATTGTGGGGCCTTAATGACTCTAATTTTTATGTCTTAATTATTATGGACTCTTAAATCTTCAACATCCGAATATAATACACAATCATCAATACAAGAAAACCAAAAGACCATAAATCACAAATAACCAAACAATTGGGACATGATAGGTTAACAGTTTCATTTTCTTATTAATTGAGGATAGTTAAATACAATCATTCATAAGTTACATGGAATGGGGCCTATAAATAACACATACATTTCTTTAGCTTGCCACACCTCCGAATTGATATTAAAGGCTTGAATTACTGAAAATAAGCACATGTTTGATTGGTAAAGTTTTATCTATCTTATCATATCTTATATGGCGGTTGGTTGTTACAAAAACCCATGAAACATACGTAGTTGGGGATGCGCCTGTTGCAAATGGTGCCAAGTCGATTGAATCGGTCGAAGCTGGACTCACACCGCTGTGCAAAGATGGGTTGGTGACTCGCAAAATCCTAATAATGAGGACATGTATAACTTCTACTCCGCGGGGTATGACCCTTTGTTTTACGTCCACCATTCGAATGTCGACCGTATGTGTAAACTCTGGAAGTATTTGGGCATTATAGGGACTAAACCTGTGAAACCCGACAAACCACAAGGACCCGTAACGGATCAAAAACCACAAGGACATGACCATCTGAAAAAAAAAGTATAGGGACTAAACATGTGAAACCCGACAAACCACAAGGACTAAACCCGTAACGATCAAAACCCACAAGGACATGACCCGGTGAAAAAAAAGTATAAGGACTAAACCTGTGAAACCCAACAAACTACAAGGACGATTTATGTAATTAATTCTAACAATAATTATCATATAAATAATATTATTGCCCAAGATACGAAGCATATTGAGTCAATCACTTTGATTCTCACCCATGGTAAATCAATGCAATAAATATAATAAATACACAATTAAATATTATATACTTAGAATTAAGAAATAATAATTATCCGAGATTTATGTTCTTCTTACAGTCAACGTATGCAAATACGCTAATGCATGCTAATAGTTAAGACCAACTAATCTCAAGCATACATTACAACCTTTCACATAATTTGTCTAAAATTATATAGGTTGTGAACTATTATATTATTTTATAAGGCACCGATAATGTGATCTTTCGTGTGACACCAACACACCACATTATCTACAATATAAAATAATTAGACATTTCATTTGCATAACCATAATGTGAATAAATATGCAAAACATGTGATTAAATGTAATTAATATTCTCATAGGTAGTTAGAGGGAAATAAGGTAATACAAGCATAAAGTATGCTTTGCAGTATACAACCCTAACAATCTCCCACTTATACTCAAAGCATTGCTTTTAAGTATACTACTCTATTACATAGTCTCTAATTTCTCCCACTTATACTCAAAGCAATACCGCCATACACCGTAATCCCATTCCTTCCACATGCCTTTCAAAAACTTTTGAGGTAGGCCTTTCGTGAAAAGATCAGCAAGATTATCTTCCGATGCAACCCTGGAGGGATTTGATCCCGCGTTTGGAGGGATTCGATCCCGCGCCCGCGCCCTGACCATCTCGGCCAGCACCCTTATTGTGAATTTAATTCACTGGTGCTTCATTTAAACTGTTTTGTAAAAACAAAATGTATGCTTCAAAATGTTCTTTTTTTTACGGCCGGATTTGAACCCGCACGGCCATGTACGGGTGAGGCGCGCTCGGCCAACTGGGCTAGTGATCCAGATTGTTGATTATGATCAGATATTAATCTTATACCTGACTGTCAGGCAGATTAATATTATATTTAATGAATTATTTGATAACTAATTTTAATAGTATGTTTAATTAGTTATGTGATGATTAGTTTTAGTATATGTTTGGTGTATGGTATGACCATAAACTGACCAATGTGATTGGATGTTTCAATTTAATTTTGGGTTGTTTTTCTGGCGTGCGTGTCGTTAATATTAATTGGTTTTTACGACATGCGAGTCGTCTTGTAATTTATTGTTATAATTCACAGCCTGCGTGTCGTTTGCCCTCTTGTAATTTAATTTTACTAGTGTAGTATTTTTCATTAATGTAATGAAGACAAGAAGGAGACGAAGGACGGACTCGAAGGGCATATTGATCGCGTATGACGTTACAAGGAGTTGGAAGATCAATGAAGACCAATTATACCCTTTAGATTTACCGTTGTGATTTTCATGTTGGCTCATGAAAATCACGTTAGGATTATGGTCATGCTATACATGGTCCTATATTAATTATGTCATGTGATACCATGTATGTTTAAATTTATGCATATATGTGATGCGATGTATGTTTAGATATCTGTTAGCTAACATAGACATGCTACATAGGATAAAACCCCTCGTTAAAATTTTATTACCGTTCAATTAAAATACCTACCAAGACTTCGATCATCTTGGGCAGGTCATGCCAAAGCTGGTGCTTGGATTATCTTAGTAAGGTGGGATGGGTAATGGTTATACCTATATGTTTTAATGAACTAAGAATTCAAAAGAGTTTTGAACCTTAAGGCATAAGATGGGATTATAACATGTTTGGGCATAAGATGCCAAATCCCATAAATATAATCTAAGAGTTACATATGATGTAATCAATAAGGAGTTATCCACCTAAAGTAGCTCAATCCTAGGCGTCATGCCAAAGCTGAGTTTAAAATTGTGCAAAATGGGGTCTTAGCCCACTAAAATTACAAATGTTGTAAAATTGAGAGTACTTTGTTTTAGTGGGAGTATTTTTCGAGAAATAAAATAATGTGGCCAAATACTTTGCATATTAAATTTTGTAGATAGTAGAATGGCATCAAACAACATGTCCACCATTTCATTGCGATCCGTCCTTGAAAAGGACAAGCTCAAAGAAAACGGCAACTAGCTGGATTGGATCCGGAGCTTGAGAATAGTTTTCAAGCAAGAAAGAAAGATGTACGTTCTTGAGGAAGAAATTTCCGATGTGCCTGCGGACAATGCTAACAAAGCAACAAAAGACAAATGGAACAAACATTGTGATGATTCCATTGATGTCAGTTATCTTATGTTGGCTATCATCTGTCCAGAACTTCAGAAGAATCTGGAAGAAATAAAAGCTTATGAGCTTAATGCTCACCTCAAGAAAACTTTCTCGAAGCAAGCTAGGCAAGAGAGGTATGAGACCTTTCAAGCCTTATATGCTTGCAAGATGGTTGAGGGGATATCTGTCAGCGCTCATGTACTCAAGATAAAATGATATATTGATCATCTTGATAGGCTTGGTTTTTCAGTTTCGGTAAATTCATTATGAACTATAATATGAATGAGATGGAGAAGTCCATTGCTGAGCTACATGGGATGCTTAAAACGGCTGAGCATAATATTAAGAAGAAACCAAGCCACGTGTTGATGGTCAGCAAAGGGAAGTCCTTCAAGAACAAAGGCAAGGGCAAAGGTAAGGTAATATAAAGACCCTACTAAGCCGGTTTTCAAGGCTAAAGCTCCCAAAGATGGAAATTGCCATCATTTCAATAAACTAGGACACTGTAAAAGAAATTGCAAGGTTTACTTGGAAGAGCTAAAGCATACCAAGGGTAGTGAGACTGCCACAGGTATATTTGTTATAGAAGTTAACTTATCTACTTCTAACCCCTGGATATTGAATACTGGATGTGGATCTCACATTTGTACAAATGTGAAGGGGTTGAGAAGCAGTAGAGAGCTGGAGAAAGGGGAAGTGGATCTAAGAGTCGGTAATGGAGCAAGAGTTGCTGCACTAGCCGTAGGAACTTATGATCTAGTTTTACCCGATGGGCTTTTGTAAGGTTTTGAACAATTGCTATTATGTTCCTGCTATAAATATGAATATTATTTCAGTTTCTACATTAGATTGTGAAGGTTACAGTTTTCTTATTAAGAATAAGATTATTCGTATTTTCTTTGATGACTTGCTTTATGGTACTGCAAAGTTATATACTGTCTTTTACAATATTGATCTATATGAGTCCGACACTTTGGAAGTCTATAACATTGCATCCAAGAAACCTAAGCTCAATGATTCTAATCCGATTTACTTATGACATTATCGACTTGGTCACATTAACGAGAAACGCATTTCTAAACTCCATAATGATGGACTTTTAGACTCTTTTGACAATGAATCACATGGGACATGCGAATCTTGTTTATTGGACAAGATGACAAAGAATCCTTTCACCGGTCATAGAGAAAGGGCTAGTGATCTATTAGGCCTAGTACATACTGATGTATGCGGACCTCTTAGCACTCATACAAGAGGCGGATACCAATACTTCATTACATTTACCGATGATTTTAGCCAGTATGGATATGTTTATCTTATGAAGTATAAACATGAATCTTTTGAAATGTTCAACATATTCCAAAGTGAAATACAGAATCAACTTGGCAAGAAAATTAAAGCCTTTCGATCGGATCGAGGTGGCGAATACTTGATCCAAGAATTCGATGATCTTCTTAGGGGTTGTGGAATTGTTTCACAACTTACTCCTCCTGGAACACCTCAGCATAACGGAGTGTCCGAGAGGAGGAATCGAACTTTATTATATATGGTCTGATCCATGATGAGTCCCATGGAGCTTCCATTATCATTTTGGGGCCACGCCTTAGAAACAGCAGCATTCACCCTTAACCGTGTTCCATCTAAAGCAGTTGAAAAGACACTATTTGAGAAATGGACTGGTAAGAGACCAAACTTGTCTTTTGTAAAGATTTGGGGTTGCGAAGCACTCGTAAGGTGCCAAGTGTTTGACAAACTGGCAGCTAGATCCGAAAGATGTTTATTTGTGGGATATCCTAAGGAAACTAAAGGATATTACTTTTATAAGCCCGCAGAGAACAAAATGTTTGTTGCTCGAAATGCTGTATTCTTAGAAAGGAAATTTATTTCCAAAAGAGACCGTGGGAGAAGAGTAATTTTAGAGGAAACTCGAGAACCAAAATAAGACATCGCTTCACCGATAAAAACTGAACAGGCTCAACAATCAGTTGAAGAGCCAGTTCAAAGTACACAGGTCTCTCGCAGATCTGATAGGATGCAACATGAACCTGAGAGATGTGGGTATCTTGTAACAGAGGATGATGATGCATTGCTCATAGATGATGAGCCTAGTATCTATACAGAAGCTGCCTCAGGACCAGAGTCCGAGGAATGGCTAGAATCTATGAAGTCAGAGATGCAGTCTATGTATGACAATCAAGTTTGGACTTGATAGATCCACCAGAGGGTGTTAAAACCATTGGGTGCAAATGGGTCTTCAAAAGAAGAAAGATATAGACGATAATCTGCAAGCCTATAAAGCTGGACTAGTGGCAAAAGGTTATAAACGGATTATGGTGTTGACTATGATGAGAATTTTTCGCCAGTAGTCATGCTTAAATCAATTAGAATTTTATTTGCTATTGCCGCATACTGTGATTATGAAATATGGCAAATGGATGTCAAAACAGCATTCCTTAATGGAAAATTACTCGAGGATGTGTGTTGTGTCGAGAATCAAACTCTCCGACCGGCGATCGCCTCGGAGATCGGGCGACCTAGCTATTGCCGAGCAGCCAAGGCAGAACTGCCGACCAGCGACCAGGCGGCCTAGCCTTAGCCCGGCAGTCAACATAAATCGGCCAACCGAAGGTCCCAGGACAAGTCCCGGTGCCGAGCGATCTACTTCAAAGACGATCGTCTCTCGGTACATGGCAATCGACTCCTGGCGACCGACTAGTGGACGATCATCTTTCGGCGCCTGGCGACCGACCCTTGGTGACCGACCGATGCCGACCCTCCGCGACTGGCCGATGCTGACCCCTAGAGACCAGCTAGAGACGACCGCCTCATGCCGCTCGAAGCCGATAGTCATCCAGTCGGAAAAGGCCGAGCCTCAGGACTGAACCCACGTGCAGAGTCGAGACAAGATCCACATATCACGGATCGTTGATCACAGCCTGTCAGCATCTTCTCACCGACCGACAGGCCCGCCGAAAGGTGTCAGTAGGACCGCATGTGACAGTGACCCCGGACGCGTGCTGGCTCCTCATTGGACCGCACAGCTGGCTGCCAGCAGCTGCCTTGGACTTTAAACTAACAGCCCGTGTGACTTAAGGACGATCGCCCCATTATTATATTGGCCGGCAGACGATCGCCCCATTATTATATTGGCCGGAAGGCGATCGCCCACCAGGAATCAGGACACCTCTGCCCCTATATATAGAAGGCTCTCTGCACTTGGACAGCTCTCGGATTCCCATCGGATTTTTACTCTCTGAACAAGCAACACATATACTTGGCTTTCTCCTACTCTTGGCAACAGCTATCTTTTGGTTCTTTCTTCTCTCGGCCTCTCTCATTCAGAAGACGATCGGCAGGGACGAAGAACACCGAGCTTCGCTCAAGAGCTGGATTAACAGTCTTTTTACACTCATTGTACTTAGATTCTCACATTAATACTTGTATCCACGAATATTTGTATTAATAACATCTCGCGAGAGCATTCAAGCTCGGGGCTAACAAACCCGGCAAATCTTGTGTTTATTCATTTTCTCTTGGAAGTGCTCCCGCAATTTTGTTTGTTGTCCGTCCATTCCAGCAGTATTTAATCTTTGGATAAATATTTTGGGCAACAAAAATTGGCGCTAGAGGAAGGGGATCTAACCCTCAAATTTTTATTCCTACCGTCTCGAAGAACACTCACTGTTCTCGGGGCATATACTTGAAGTGACACTCACTGCGCTTCAAAGAAATCTTTCAGAAATCATGTCTTCCGCCTCCGCGTCGAAGAAAGCCGCTGGCCAGCCCGCCAGGCGCCTCTTTCTGTCTCAGTCCGAGCCACAGCCGATGGCGGAGGGTAGCCGCCGCGGTTCGAGACGCTCGATCCCACCCCTGAGGTCCGGCCCAAGACTCTCGCTCGATCAGCTCCAAACCGCGGAACAGATCGACGAGGCCGTGGCCGTCCTACAGGAACGACGGAGTGCTCTCGACGCGCCTCCCGCTATCACCCCCTCGGTCATCCGCCGGAAGACCAAGCGGAAGCTCAAGGCGTTACTGGCCGAGCGATCGCCAGGAGGCTCTCATCCGCAAGGAGAGGCGCTCGCCAGCCGGGGCACCTCTGTTTTCGATCGCACAGGCGGTGACCGTCTTGGCGGCCAAGGCGATCGGCCTCGGCTACGAGGCAGCGGAGTTTGAGTCCGTCACCGGGAGCTCGGCCTACCCGACTCCCGAAGCGGCCAGTGTCTGGATCCCCCTCGCCAAATAGCCGAGGTCGGCAGCAGCGGAGTCTGGAGATCGGTACACGATCGCCTCGGCTGCCGCTCCCAAAGCCGATCCGCAAGCGACTGAGCCACGGCGATGGCCGCGATGCAACGTCAGCTCGATGACATGAAGGCGCTCCTGGAATCTGGGGCAGGCGCCAAGAAGACGATCGTCGAGCCGAGCGATCCGCTCGCGGTCCAGATCGAGCTCGCCCCCGTGCAGCACAAGATCGCTCCCCCGCAAACACCTTTGTACGAGGGGAGATCGGACCCCGAAATACACCTGAGCAAGTTCAACATCTACATGACCGGGTGTGGGGCATATGACGCGACCAGGTGCCGAATGTTCCATATGACGCTGGACGACCTCGCCTACAGGTGGTACGCCTCATTGCCGCCTCGGTCCATCAGCTCCTTTAACCAACTGGCGAACGTCTTCATGGAGTACTTCGCCACCAGGGTCGCTCGGCCATAAGGTCCCCATCGCATGTTGCGAATCAAGCAAGGGGAAGAAGAGTCCGACTCGGACTACATCGACCGGGTAGACGAGATCATCCTCAACGGCGAGCCCGTAAGCGATGAGATCGCCCTCTACGTGGTCCTAGGAGGATTCCATGGTCTTTCACCTTTGTTCAGGCATCTTACGAAGGACCAACCTGCGACCTACGCGATCTTCCGAGCTAGAGCCGCAGACTTTCTGGCCAGGCAAAGGTTTCTCCTTAACCTATGAGCAGCGCGATCGGCGCCCGAACGACGATCTCCCGCCCGATCGTCGATATCAACCTATGAATAATGCGATCGGCAGCCGAACGACGATCACCAGTCTTCCATCCCGATCGCCATCATCAAGCAACATCACCCAAAAAACCGGAGGACTCGCTCGCCATCTACAGTCCACCATTTAACATGATGGACTAAGGCTCGCGATCGCCTCCACCGCACAACTTAAAGCCATGGTCCTGGTAGTCGATGGAACCGGCTGCTTCGGCCATGCAAGGTCCCTTTCGACCAAGATCGTCCGCCCTTCGTTTAAATACGAGGTCGGCGTAGTCTGAGGGCTCTCCAAAATTAATCAGTGGACACGATCGCCCGCCCTCAAGGTTCACCATCTAACATGATGTACCCGGATAATGCGACACGTGCCACTACCCCCGTCTCAACGTACACCGTCGAGGTTCGTCATCTTCATGGCGGGCCGAGGTGGAAGCAGAGCTAACAATCCGCGGGCGTGGAGTTGAATCATCCGATGCTGCTTCGCGCAAGGACTCCTCTAGACCAAGACCGCATGCCCTTCGTTTAAATACGAGGCGAGGCGCGGCCTAACACAGGACCCTCACAATAAAATGAGTCACGAAACACTCAATGTCTTCGCGCACAAGACACGGTCATGGAGTCGGTCCATCGAACTCCGCGACTGTGCACGATTCCTCAAACGACGAAACCATCAAGTTTTTGAGGGGGATCGGCCAATGTTGTTTTTTACAGGTACAAGACCGAAAGATAGCTAGCCAATCGACCAGATAGCCCAAGTCCGAATCCAGAGTCAGCTCAATGGTTCGCCCGTCCTCATCTTACACGATCGCCAGCAAGAACCACCTCGCCCCATGTCTTCAACATCGGAGCAAGCTGGGGGGCAATTGTTGTGTCGATAATTATACTCTCCGACCGGCGATCGCCTCGGAGATCGGGCGACCTAGCCATTGCCGAGCAGCCAAGGCAGAACTGCCGACCAGCGACCAGACGGCCTAGCCTTAGCCCGGTAGTCAAGATAAATCGGCCAACCGAAGGTCCCAGGACAAGTCCCGGTGCCGAGTGATCGACTTCAAATACGATCGTCTCTCGGTACTTGGCGATCGACTCCTGGCGACCGACTAGTGGACGATCATCTCTCGGCGCCTGGAGACCGACCCTTGGTGACCGACCGATGCCGACCCTCCGCGACTGGCCGATGCCGACCTCTGGAGACCAGCTAGAGACGACCGCCTCATGCCGCTCGAAGCCGATAGTCATCCAGTCGGCAAAGGCCGAGCCTCAGGACTGAACCCACGTGCAGAGCCGAGACAAGATCCGCATATCACGGATCGTTGACCACTGCCTGTCAGCATCTTCCCACCGGCCGACAGGCCCGCCAAAAGGTGTCAGTAGGACCGCATGTGACAGTGACCCCGGACGCGTGCTGGCTCCTCATTGGACCGCACAGCTGGCTGTCAGCAGCTGCCTTGGACTTTAGGCCGACAGCCCGTATGACTTAAGGACGATCGCCCCATTATTATATTGGCTGGCAGATGATCACCCCATTATTATATTGGCTGGAAGGCGATCGCCCGCCAGGAATCAGGGCACCTCTGCCCCTATATATAGAAGGCTCCCTGCACTTGGACAGCTCTCGGATTCCCATCGGATTTTTACTCTCTGAACAAGCAACACATATACTTGGCTTTCTCCTACTCTTGGCAACAGCTATCTTTTGGTTCTTTCTTCTCTCGGCCTCTCTCATTCAGAAGACGATCGTCAGGGACGAAGAACACCGAGCTTCGCTCAAGAGCTGGATTAACAGGGTCTTTTTACACTCATTGTACTTAGATTCTCACATTAATACTTGTATCCACGAATATTTGTATTAATAACATCTCGCGAGAGCATTCAAGCTCGGGCCTAACAAACCCGGCAAATCTTGTGTTTATTCATTTTCTCTCGGAAGTGCTCCCGCAATTTTGTTTGTTGTCCATCCATTCCAACAGTATTTAATCTTCGGATAAATATTTTGGGCAACAACAATGTGTACATGACACAACCTGAGGGTTTTGTTCATCCAAAAAATTCTAAAAAGGTTTGCAAGCTTCAAAGATTCATTTATAGGTTGAAGCCGGCTTCTCGGGGCTGGAATCTTCATTTTGATGAAACTGTCAAAGAGTTTGGGTTTATTCAAACTGAAGATGAACCATGTGTGTACAAGATGGTTAGTGGTAGTATATTTGTTTTTATTAGTCTTATATGTAGATGACATATTACTCATTGAAAATGACACCACCTTGCAGACAGTCAAGACTTGGTTCGGAAGTTGTTTCTTAATGAAAGACTTAGGAGAAGCTACTTACATTCTTGGGATAAAAATCTATAGAGATAGATAAAAAAGAATGATTGGTCTGAGTTAAAGTAGCTTGTATTCGACCAGATGTATCGTTTGCCCTTAGCATGATAAGTCGATACCAATCAAATCCATGTGAAAGTCACTGTACAGCAGTGAAAATCATCTTAAAGTACTTAAGAATTATTAAGGATGCGTTCCTAATTTATGGAGGTGTGGAAAACGAGCTGGCTGTAAATGTGTATGACGATGCAAGTTTCAAAACCGATAGAGACGATTTAAGATCACATATGGTTTTGTGATTTGTTTAATATAGGAGATGCTATGAGTTGGAAATGTTCCAAGTAAGCATGCTCAAAGATTCTATAACTCAAGTTGAGTACCTAGCAGCATCGGATGCATCCAAGGAGAATATGTGGAACCTTTTAGGTCCTATAAGTCTTTACTGCGACAATAATAGTGCTATTGCGTGAGCTAAAGAGTCAAGGACCTATTAGAAATCCAAACATATACTCAAATATCACCCAGTCAGAGAGATCGTCAGACGAGGAGATATTACAATACATAAAGTAGCAACGGAAGAAAATATTGCTTATCTACTTACTAAACCTCTCTCACAAGGAAAGCATGTTGAGCATGCTAGATCGATAGGACTAAAAATCATGAATGTATAGTCCTAGTGCAAGTGAGGGATTGTTGGGAATAGTGCCCTAAGACATTCGATCTGCCTAGATTTGTAATTTTCATATTTAAATAAAGTTAGTTAATATCATTTATTTCTCGTTGATTATTATAATGTGTGCATGTTTTAATATTATAATAATCGAATAATACTTATTCACTAATAATAAGATTATTCAAATGTCCCTGGTCCAATCGCATTGAGTGAAGACTCAAGTGATTAATATACTAAAATAAGTTTGATTGATAATCATCGAATGATTATGCGTATGGTACCGATCAATATTATGGGTATTGATTGGAGAACCAATACTGGACAGACCCGCATTGAGATCACTGCATGAAAATGTCATAAGTGAATCTCAATATAACAGTGTGTCAATATATGCTTGAACCTGAGATTATCATAGAGTCCAACATGATAATTGTTACACCTTGACGTAATCCAACGTCATATGAAACATGGTGATCATAAAAGTTAGCGATCGGGATTAGTGGGAGTCATGTAAAGGGTAATGAATAATCAAGATGGGGATTTCTCCCTCTCTTTAGTGAGAGAGATATTTGTTGGGGCCCTCGATAAGTAGGACTGAAGGAAATGCATGGTCATGCTCAAATGAAGAGTCATTTGATTCAATCAGTCTACTTAAGATCGAGAAAGCATTTGAACATAATAAGTATGATAATATCCATGACTTAGTTCAAATATGATATCGCGCGATAAAGGGATTTGACACGTTAAATGGTTTAATGGATTATAAACTTATATTATTTGGGTAGTCATAATGTCTTGCTAGAGACCGCTTATGACTTATTATTTAATAAGGTATTAAATCATTGCCAACATAATATAAGTCTTTTGGGTCATACATACAACAACTAAAGACAAGCAAGAATAATTAATAGATATAATATTGGATATTATATTTATTAAAAAAATTAAATAATGAGTAATATATAATATAGGATATTATATAATATATAATATAGGATATTATATATTATATTATTTAATTATATCAACTGGGAAAGATAAATATAATATTAGATATTCTATTTATAAAAGGATTAAATAATAAGTAATATAAATAATATGAGATATTATATGTATTGTATTATTTAATAAGTTTAGGGGCAACTAAGCAAATGCTAGAGTTTGACTCTAGGGTTTACTTAGTATAAATATAAGGTTTTGAACAAGAAGTTGTCATAAGAAAATTACATAACCCTAGTTTTGCAAGCCCCAAAAATCGGCCCCCCTTTCCAACAGATCGTACAAACTGGTTTCCAGTCCGGATATTCGTTTCAGCCATCTCCGTCCTCTTTCCTTAGTTGATTTTGATCAACAGTACAAATCCTTCTAGTAAGGAATTAATTATTGTAATGTTTATCAACATTGTTCGTAAGGATCTAACAATCCGGCTTGTAACCGTTGTTCGTGTGTGCATCACCGAAAGAGGAAGAGGATTTAATCAGCTTCTAGTCCGGGTTCAGATCTATTCTTCGAATTAAGTTTATTCGACGAACTATTAATACATCAATTAAATTACTGTATGTAGATCCTAGTCTGTGTTTTTTTGTTAATTTATTCCGTTGTGTTTTTGCTCATATTTATTGTATTAGATACACGTAAAACCCAACAGTCTTGCCCCTCAACTCTTCTAGAATTATTTCGCTCATGGGCTTGTGACTAATCATATAATCCTATTTCAGGAATCGGGCATTGGTGTTAACAATGACCTTCTGATCCTGGGGACTATGAACAAGCCACCCTTCGTTCCTTTAGGGTATCCTACAAACACTCGTACTTCTGTATGAGATACCAACTTATCAGCTTCCTTATTCAATACATATGCTGGAGTACCCCAAAAACGAACATGTCCTAGACTGGGCTTTCGCCCACTCCACAGTTCCGTGGGTGTTTTTGGAACTGATTTCGAAGGTACCAGGTTTAGAATGTACGCCGCTGTTTCCAAGGGGTATCCCAAAAACGAAATAGGTTAATCTGAATAATTCATCATTTACCTAACCATTTCTCAAAGAGTTCTGTTCCTTCTCTCAGCAACATCATTTTGTTGTGGAGTTCCAGACGCAATGAGCTGGGACGAAATCCCTCTCATTTGCCAAGAAATTCAAAAATTCTCCATTAAGGTATTCGCCACGACGATCAGATCGTAGTGACTTGATACTATTTCCATGACACTTTTCTGCTTCTGTCTTGAAGTCTCTGAACTTGTCAAAGGCTGCAGACTTATGTCGCATCAAATAGATGTATCCATATTTCAAATAATCATCTATAAACGTGATGAAGTACTTGAAACCACCCCTAGCATGGACGTTCATTGGACCACATCCATCCGTACGAACTAATTCCAACACGTTCTGAGCACGATTTCCCTTGGTCTTAAAGACTCTTTGGTCATCTTACCTTCGAGACAGGATTCATAAATTGAAAATGACTCAACCTGGACGTCATCCAATGGGCCATTATCTATCAATCTTTGAATCCTCCTAAGGTTTACATGACCTAACCGTAAATACCACATATATGTTTGGTTTATGCTCGAAGGTTCTTTTCTCTTTTTAGGTTTGGACAAAGAATTAAGTGATTTATGTTTATATATGGGAGTTTGTGCAGTATTGGTGATATATAGTCCATCAGTATAGATACCTTTGCACATATATTCACAGATTCTTCTAATAATAGCATCACCATCAAAAGAAAATGAATAGCCATCACAACTCAATTTAGAAACCGAAATTAAATTCATTTTAAAATCTGGTACCAATAATACATTATTAAGGACTAATATTTTATCATTAATCTCCAACAGCACGACTCCCACTGCAACAGTCATAAGCCTGGAATAATCGCCCCAATTGATGGTGATCTCGCCGCACTAAACTGCTTGGTTACATGAAAACCATGCGAGTCAAAGTAAACATGATCAGTGGAGCCTGAATCAACTATCCACAAAGTGGAAGAACAATCTGCCAAATATATTTTGACTACTAGTGCACGAGACATACCTTTATTAAAAGCACGGCAGTCCACTTTGAAATGTCCTTTCTGACCGCACTTGTAGCAATTTCTCTTTGGCTTTTTGTTCGCCTCAGGATGAGGAGATTTGCTCTTTACCTTGAGAGTTTCCACTTGCTTCTGGCCCACTTGTTTCTTCTCTTTTCCCCATTTTGGGTTTAGAAGTCGAAACACCAGTAGCCGCTTGATACCCTTGTCTGAAGAGTCCTTCCGCAGCTTGAAGCTCTATCATCAATTCCGCCAAGGTATACTCCATACGATTCATATTGTAATTTAGGCAGAACTGCTCATAGCTCCTAGATAAGCTGCCTAGGACGATATCGACCTGCGTTTCCGCATCGATAGTAGCCCTTAAGATATAAAGTTCATTTAGATGAGAAATCATCTTTATAACATGATCCCTTACCGAGGTTCCTTCAGGCATTTTGATCATCATCAAGACCCTCATAGCATTTTGCGTAGCCGCCCGGTTCTGATGACCAAATATCTCGCTGATATTTTTCATCATTCCCGCAGCTGTGCCCATACTCTGATGTTGATGGTGCAATATATTTTATAAAGAAGCGCAAGGTGTAACAGCGTGCCATCTAATCAGATTTCTTCCATTTGCGGTATTCTTTCACCTCATCAGGTTTTGAATCTGTATCTGGTTCCAATGGGCATTCCTCAGTTAGAACAAACTTGTGTTCCTCAGCAGTCACGATAATATTAAGATTACATTTCCAATCAGCAAAGTTAACAATCCGACTAAGAATCTCAGATCGGAAGATGTCATCTATTTTGTTTTCTTTGAAAATTACAGCAAGCGGATTGAAATACGTCTTAGATAAAATTAAACAGACATCTTGGATAAAATTAAAAACATCCATCGCATAATGCATCGCAAAATATATTGAAAAACCTCAAAACACAATATATATGCTAGCGACCAACACCTCGAAAACCCGCATATGCAAGCCACGATCGTGTGAACGTTTACGCACACATTTTTCAAGTAGATTTTTGTGTCTTTAATTTTACTATCCAGTCAATATAATATTTACCTTTTGTTATCATTTGAAATTTAAAACTAGTGAACCTAGAATTAGCACATTCGATATGGAGGAAGACCCTAACGTCAACGCGCGTACTAATTACTTCACAGTTTAAATTAATTATGGAGGCTGATTTGATTTTTTTAATTAAATCAATTTAATCACTTAGTTATTTTAGCATTAGGGTTTTTAATTTTGTCGTCCTAACATGCAAGAAATATATCACACATACATGCATACATGTCATACATCAAAATAGTAAAAACCAAAATAAACACATGGATAATTAAATTATCTATTTATCATGGTCTTCTTCCTTGAATTGAACCCGAGAAAATCTTCGACTTGATATCTCCCACTGGATCAAGCATCTCGTTACTCTTCCCTGACCGGGTCGTGAATTTTCAAAATTAAAATTTTCACTTTATTGCAAAATTAGTTACATAAAAAAATTTAATTTTAAAATACCGACTCTCCACCGGACGCAACGAACGACGTTGAAACGGACCAGACCAAAAATCGAATGACCCGACCCGAACCGGTGAACCGGCGAAGAACAGTCTGCCCACAACCCGCGGTGGCAGGCCCGGCTCTACTCGGCAGCACCCGCGTGCTGCTGTTCGGCCGCGGCTGTCCAGCAGTCCGGGTGTCCCGTTTCTGCTCTAATTCTTCGTAATTTTGTCTTCTCCAAATTTGATTACAAGTTTACACGAAATAAAATACATCGAATTTACAGGAAAATGACACAAAAATTAAGATCCTAGATCTATTCATGGATTTTCTCACGGGAAAAATTATTACATGCCTCAAGATTGGGCCAAACCAACAATTGCATAAAAAATAAAATTAATCATTCACATAACCATGATAATTGGATCATATTCCCTGCAAGAACACATCTAACAAAATATTCCAACATCAAATGACATGAAGAGAAGCTATTTTAGGCATGCTAATTACAAATTACCTACTAAGATTAATAAGCAATTTAAATATTATTTATTATTTATTAAATAAATTCACTGGTAAATTCAATATCCTAATCTAGATCGAAGAGAAGCGTAGTGGTTGCTTTCTTGATCTCCTCCTCAAAATCTTCTGGAGTATGGTCCCGTCTTAATCCGGATGTTGTGGGCAACGAGCTACCGAATCTTGCTTGGACTATAAAAGGGAAATCGACTGAAACTACTAGTTCTCACAACTCTCGATTTTCTTTTCTTCAAGTATTTCCAATTTGTAGCAAGAATTAAAGTGTTATCTCAATTTTGGAATCAAAGATACAAGTCAAGATCCACAATTAAACATTAAGAAGAAAAATCGAAACCCTTGTGCTATTATGAGTGTCACGACCGACCCCCTTGATGTCTTATTTATAGGCTTTGGACTACTCTAGGGATCTTAAGGAGGATTAGGGTTAGGACTCCTAGAGCAACCCAACTTTCCATGTTAAGCCCTTCTAATATGGTTGAATTCACTAATATCAATTCAATCCACTAAAGAATTAATATTGCACTAATAATCCATAATATTGCACTAATAATCCAAATCCCAATTTACGAAATCGGGCTCCTTAATAAATATATTGTTTCATGTGTTTAAGATATCGAATGTTCATTAATTAATTTAAGCTACTGACAACTTTAATTAATTAATTTCTTATCCAAGAATAGTACCACTCGAAACTTATTATTATATCGGAATTAAATCCACCTGCAGATTTTAATATAATAATCATTATCGAGCTCCTCAAGGGAACATCATCTACCCGTACGAGTCGAGACACGATTTCTAGTTATAACAGTAATTGTCATATAAATAATATTATTGCCCAAGATACGAAGCATATTGAGTCAATCACTTTGACTCTCACCCATGGTAAATCAAAGCAATAAATATTATAAATACATAATTAAATATTATATACTTAAAATTAAGAAATAATAATTATCCGAGATTTGCGTTCTTCTTACAGTCAATACAGAAGACACTATCTCACTTCGATCCAGTTTAACGTATGCAAATACGCTAATGCATGCTAATAGTCAAGACCAATTAATCTCAAGCATACATTACAACCTTTCACATAATTTGTCTAATATATAGGTTGTGAACTATTATATTATTTTATAAGGCACCAATAATGTGATCTTTCATGTGACACCAACACACCACATTATCTACAATATAAAATAATTAGACATTTCGTTTGCATAATCATAACGTGAATAAATATGTAAAATATGTGATTAGATGTAATTAATATTCTCATAGATAGTTAAAGGGAAATAAGATAATACAAGCATAAAGTGTACTAGTCTTGAGTAACATGAGATCATTGACTTCCAACCGAAATAATATATAATTTATATTATCGATAAAAGACTTTTAGACTTTTAGTAGTGGGACTAATGGGAGAGCCAACTAGAGCTGTTATCGGACCGGTTCGGACCGGTTTTCTCCAGATTCGGATCCGGTCCGATAGGTTACCGGGTAGATCCGGTCCGGACCGATAACGGTTCCGGTTCAATTTTTAGAACTCGAATCCGAACTCGTTAGTTTCCGAGTGAGTTTCGGTCCCGGGTATTGGTCCGGTTCATGATCGGGTTTCGGGTTCACTCGGACCGCTAACAGCCCTATGTGGGATGGATCTTTACTAGAAAAATGAAGGAAGAGCACCAAAATAAATCACATAAATGGGGGTTACATGATTCGAACTCCTCACCTTTTGTTCAAAGGTATAGCGTCTTAACTACTTGACCAACATGCTATTTGTGTTTAAAACACGCAAAACGTATTAATAATATATCTATAAAATATATAAGTTATAAAATACATATAAACTTTTTTCTAATTTATTACCGGGTTTCTTTTCGGTTTTATCGATCCGGGTCTTATCGGTTTCGGTTCAATATTTAGAACTCGAATCCAAACTCGTTAGTTTTCGGGTGAGTTTCGATCCCGGGTATTTCGGTCCGGTTCATGACCGGGTTTCGGGTTCACTCGGACCGCTAACAGCCCTAGAGCCAACAATGTAATATGATATTCCAACACCCAATTTGGTGCAGTGCAGCCACTCTCATTCATCTTAGGCATTGATTCAACATTTGGAGATGTATCTTAGATTCCTACATATTTCCCAAGGCTTGTGAGTTACAACTTGCATGCAGCCGAACCCGGTAAGAGAATCTATTTCTTGTGATGATTATGTTTTTCAATACGGATGTGTTCGAATTGATCGGCCACCAAGAATCGGATTGAATTGTCTCACGAGTCAAACCACAAATCTCTAAATATAGGGTTTCGGAGACCTCAAATGGAAATCAACAGTCACTATAATTCTTAAGAATGAGGCTTTATAATTGTATTGGATAGAATTCTTTGGGGACTGAAGTGATGCACTAGCAAAAAAAACATTTTCTAAATGAGTGAAAAAAGTCTTTTTAACTTGATTCTTTAGCCGTTGTAGATTCAGGCGATATAGAAAATTTGAACTTTCTAGACGGTTGTTGAACCGTTCTAGAAAGTCTTCTTTCACCTATCTGACCCAGGCCTGAAATGAAAATATATAACACTTTGTTACTGTTTGGATTTGAACCCTCGGCCTTGTGGTTGGGGAGTGTTTGAAAAATTTACATTTATAATACATTTTAATATAGATTTTTGTGACCGGATTTTAAATCGATCGGTGCCTATATAAATGATCTACAAAGTTATGTTTCTAAATCAGTTACGTTTCAAAATAACCAATCTAGAAAGTGAGTTTTCTACATCGAGCCCTAAATAACCGATCTAGAAAAGTACTTTCTAACTCGGCTCTAAAATAACCGATGTAGAAAGTCATTTTCTAAATCGGTTGCAAGAAACCAATCTAGAAAACTCACTTTCTAAATCGATTATTTCGGAACCGATTTAGAAAATAATCGCGTCACTTTCTAGATCGTGTCAGCTATGAAATAACTAAAATGTATGATTTAAAAAACGGTTTTAGCATGACAGAAGCATTGCTTCATAAACAAGCGCAAATGAAAAATATTCAGTTTTTCAGAGAATTTCATAATGAACTAGTAAACTAAAATATATAGTTACTGTTGATAATCTCAGTGTCCTTTTCTGAGGGTATCCTAATGGTGTGTGCGCCTAGAACACTATTTTTGAAGCCCCGTAGTCATAGTTTGTTCCATGCTTGGTCCCTGTCGTTGATAATGCACTGGGGTTTAAAAGTATAATAGCACCCAAGGTTTGCTCAGCTCGTTCGTGATGACGAATATTATGGTACAATTCTTGCTATCTTTGTCTTAATGATTTTCTGTCTGCATTAGGATTGTTGTTTGTGGCCCAAATGATTTGTTAAATGACCGGGCCCAATAATTATATATATCAAGTATGCAGCCCAGCTTCTTTTAAACTATCCAGGCCCAAGCCCGGATTCCTTTACACTCCTGGTTCAATCTGGACCATCCCTTTTGTAGGACTTATCGCATCCGTCCATTTGTGATATTTATAACCCAGCACCCCCTAACCCTAATCACTTTCTCCCTCTCGATCGGCGCCTCTCTCTCTCTCCCGATTCTCTCGTCCTCTTCAGTTTCATCTCTCTCTTTCTCCTCTGGCTTTCCCGTTCAGTTCCGATATATTTGCAACCCTTATCAACTTAATGATAAGATCGGTTGCTTCATCCTCGGACGAACGTGGCTTTGGTTTCAGTTTTCATCCCTATAAATATTGGGATCATTTTTGAGGGAGAATACCGAAAACTTAAGAGAGTTCTTGAGGCTAAATATTATCTTCGAGATTTTTTCTAAGTGAAATATTCGTGTTTTCTGAGTGAATCTAGCCCGAGGGCTTTGGAGATAAAATTTGGGTTTTAGGGTTCTGGGTTCCGATTGTTACCTGTGATCTGCTGTGTGACTTTGTGAAACCGCTTGGATCTGGGTGTAATTAGGGCTGCTGGTTGCCGATTGATTTGAGCCTTGGACGTGGGTATACGAGAGTGGATGACTGAGCCGACATCTGGTTGTTTCTCACCACTTTCACCTTTTTCGGGGGTTTTCAGCTCATTTCGAATCTGCTCGGTTTGATCCATGCACTTTAATTTCTGTTTTATGTTTTTCGGGTTCCTGATTTAAATTCATTTGTTTACTTCGTGTAATTTATATGAATTATTGTGTAATCCCTAATCCTGTAACCATAGGCCCTTTATTTGTAATTCATTTATTGTTGAGTTCTGTAATCCTATGTATTCTGGATAGATACCTAACAGTGGTATCGGAGGCACTAAACGTGGTTTCTATTCGGAAGGGCGTACGGATTCCGGCCGAGGGATCCGCTCAGGTATTGCATTTTATACTCTGTCTTGGTTATTTTCGGTATTGTGGTGTGTTGTTCGTTATTTTGTTAGCTTCCGCCTGTTTACTTAATCTTGTCTGTGTGACTGTGATTACTTCGATTTACTATCTTTGTATTGAGACTGTTGTAGTCGCAATCTCCGAGCATACCAAACCCCCTTGCCTGGACCGTAAGTGTTACTCGGATCTTGTGGGGGCTCCGGGATACGATTCCAGCTCGTATTATTTTAAGATCTTGTGTGATTTTTATCTTTGTGACATCTGTGTGATCTGCGATTGTTGTCTCGGTTATTACATTGTTACTAATACTGTGGTGTTTTGTTTAAAATCTTGTGTGATTTTTACAAATATTAAAATGGGTTCTCTTACTTCATTTACCATGGCACATTTCGATGGCAAAGGAGATTTCAGAATCTAGCAACAGAAGATGAAATCTATACTTGTCCAACAAAAATATTTTAAGGCCATTGAAGGTACTTTTCAGTCTAATATGACTCCTGAGAAACGTGAGGAATTGATTGAGTTTGCTCATTTATCTATAATCTTGAACTTGTCGGATTCTGTGATTAGACGAATAGGCAAAACTGATAATGCTAAACAACTTTGGGATAAACTGGAAGAAACGTTTACTGAAACCTCACTGCCCAATAAATTATTCCTTCTTGAAATTTTTTTTTGATATAAGCTGGATTTAAATAAAGATATCGATGGTAATCTTGATGCTTTTACAAAGTTAGTACAAGATATAAAACAATCTGGTGATAAAAACATCGATGATTATACTCCTATAGTGCTCTTGAATGTTTGTTGGCCACTAAGTATACAGGATACAGCTTGGTGAGTGTTTTAAACAACAAGCTGTACGGTTTTCAAATCTGAGTGCGTAGCGGAAGTCTTGTCAAAGTAAGTTCTTTGTAAATCTGACAACTAGATATGAAATGTATGCTTAAAGATAATCACAAATATTAAAACAGTAAATGCAGAAGGTAATTGACACAGTAATTAAAGTGGTTCGAGGTAAACCCCTCTACGTCCACTGGTCCTCCACGCAGGAGTGAAAATATTTATTATAAATACTACGTACACAACTATGTATTTATAATCAAACCTAATCAGTGTATCGTTCACACAGATTGATGTAATGATCTTAGCCTTCAACCGTTCACACAGATTGATTTGAGCTTTCACTTGACTGGCTTCTTCACACACAGTTTCGAAGCTTCGTCTCTTCAATGCAAGTCCGTCACACATAGTTCGGGAAGAGCAAGGTTTCTCAGTCCACACAGGGCTGATAGGTTTGTTCAAAGGTTAGAATAATATTTGAACAACAGCTTTGACTTTCTGAGCTTTTAGCTGATGATGTGTTGTTCACAGTTTTGAGCACTGTATATCTCTTCTTTCAGAATAGCAGAATGCCTTGGAAGATATGTTTGCTCTGAATATTCGTGTAAGCACTTGTTTCGCTTGCGTATAAATTCGATCGTTGTTCGTTTGTTTGCATATGTGTAGATCTTTAAAGGCTGGGGATATATATAACTTTCTGAAATATATCCGTTGATATAAATCCGTTGAGCAAGATTCCGTTCCAATGGGATGATGTGTTTGAATAAAATACGATCCGGATTTTGCGCTAGATTTGAAGATCTCTGACGCTTGATATTTAAATACTTTATCCTTTAGTATTTAAATATATCTTCTCAAACGGGACGTTGACTTAATGAATAACAAAGATTCCTTCTTGTCCTGTATGGATGTTGTATGGAATGATAGTTGTATTATCGATTCGAGACAGCTTCCATACTTAGTCTTTATAAGACTCCTTTGCTGTATGATTGATTCTGTATGCTGGGGCTACGAGAAGTCTTCGATACAGGTTGATCAGCTTTTCGATACAGCTGCATGTTGTATGCTGGATTGGCATATTGTCAAAACATTCTGTCATGATCTTTTTGATACAGGGATTGTTTTGTCCTGACAATCTCGATACAGGAATTGTTATCCCAACAATGTTATACCTTATACCTATAATGATGTCAAATCTGCTATCAAATATGGGGGAGATTCTGTCACTTTATATACTGTCATAAGTGGCTTAAAAAGTAAGGAATTAGACCTGAAGGTTAATAAGGCTTCTAAACCTGTGTCTGGTGTCAATTTTGTAAGGTTTAAGCAACACCTTAAAAAGAAACCGCTTAACAAAATTGATTCTGAGAACTCTAATAAGAAAAAGGGGCAATGGAGGGATAAATCCGAGTTTTGGCCTAAGAACCGCAAATGCTACAATTGTGGTGAATCTGGTCATTACATACAAGAATGCACTAAGCCTAAGAAGAATTTGCAAAATGACCAGGCTAATTTGACGATGGGCGATGTCTTTATGGTAATTGATGATTTGCTTCTCTTTGTGAATTCTGTGCTTTTTGGTCTGTTGAAAATTAATGGCTGTTGGATTCTAGATGCACTCATCATATGACACCTTATAAACAGCATTTTACTAGTTATACTAATCTTGGTGATCGGTATGTTTATATGCCTGATAAGGTGAAACGAGTTGTGGCAGGTGTAGGAAATGTGTGTTTGAAATTTGCTGATGGTACTCAGTTCACTCTAAAAAATGTCAGACACATTCCTGATTTATCTCATAATCTGATATCTTGTACTACTTTGGAAGATGAGGGCCTTAGGGGTTGTTGGGGGAATGGTTGCATGAAAATATGCAGAGGTTCTTTAATGTTGTTTAAAGGAATCCGGAAATTTAATTTATACATTTGCCAAACTGAAACTGCTGCATGTTCTAATCTGGTTTGTGCTGATAAAACTGAATTGTGGCATAATAGGTTAGGACACATGAGCATGAAGGGATTAGATATCTTGCATAAACAAAAGTGTTTTGGAAAGGATAAAATATCTAAGATGTCTGTCTGTGACTCTTGCATGTATGGCAAACAACATAAAACTCAATTTCCAAAACCTCCTGATTCCCCTGATCCTGTTTTTGAGAAATCTGGTAAGAGTTCCAATGTGCTTGATTATGTTCATGCTGATGTTTGGGGTCCTGCCAGTGTTCCGACCCATGGTAGGAATGGTTATTTTCTGTCCATTATTGATGATTACTCGAGGAAAGTTTTCGTATTCTTACTCAAACTGAAATCTGGTGTGTTTGAAAAATTTCAGAATTGGAGAATTTTAATGGAAAACCAAACAGGTAAACGAATTCGAAAACTTAGGACGGATAATGGTCTTGAATTTTGCAATGCTCAATTTGATACTATGTGTACCGAGAATGGCATCCTTAGGCATAAGACCGTTCCTAATACCCCTCAACAAAACGGGGTGGCTGAGCGAATATATATTAAGGGTAAATAATAATAATAATAGAAATAATAAATATAAGAAAATAATATTAATATTAATAATAATAATATAATGAAATATAAATGATAAGTTGAGATCTATTTGATAAGGGTAAATTATAATAGTATTAATGATATTAATAACAATAACGATAATAACTATAATAATGATAACAATAATAATAATAACACTAATAATAATGGTAATGTTTCAGGAGAAAGTAAAAAGACTGTAAATAGAGTCAATCAATTGTATTCATAACACTAATAGAGGGGCCTTTATATAGGCATTACAATGAGAGTCCTTCCATACGTAGGATTCCTAGATAAGGTAAGACATCTAATAGGATCCTACTACCTCTAGAAGGATCTAGAACCTTCCATCTATGTATCTACAACCAGTATTAGGTAAGACACATCACGGGAATAATAATTCCCGGAACACTCCCCCTGTGTCGAGCACTAATACAACAATGGTGCAGAAGATGTTGCCTTCGTAAAAACCTATTCCAAGCCAAAACAAAACCCCATGGGAAAAATAAAGGCTTGATGGGGAAAAGATTGCAATGCACCAATATAACATGTCATGTATACTCCCCCTGATGAGTACCTCAAACCATAGGAGTCGGATGCCAAGTTGCCCTCACAACTATACCAAGGAAAAACCCAGTGGGAAAAATACCTCTTGGTCTAAGTTGAACAGAAGTACAACGCATCATTGTATGGATGTTCTCATAGGTCGCCTCATTAAAAACCTTACCAAGTGAAAACCCAGTGGGAAAAACAAACCTTGGTTTAAGGACAAAAAGAGCGCGACACATCCAAAGTGCAGAGTCGCTAAAGACTTATCAAGTTTTCCAAAGTCTTGACCTCCATGCACTAAATCAGTCATAACTTCTTCGATTCAATAGGCATCAACGAAGCGCAGAACTTATGAAAACTAGACACCCATAGCTTTTCATTCACATACAGTACGTAACCTAGATCGACTTGAGCAGATCACAAAGCTCTATCGAAGTTGACTCAGCAAATTACCGGACATATCTTGTCCTACTTTGCAACAATAGTCATATGTCACTCAACATGATGGATGTGATCAAATGGTTGGTTTCCTTGGAAAGTAGACACAAACCTTTCCAATGGTACCAATTTCACCATTTTCCAGCAAGTGAGCTGCCCTGTATGTCATATGGGAGATAGACCAACATATTCTGGGCAGATTCGGATATCAGTTCTCAAGTGTCCTTTTTATCGAGATAGAGCGAGCTTCAAGCTTCTTGTCAATCAAAGACATTGCGTGAGCTCATCCTAGGCCATCATCACAGTGGCTTTACTGGATTATTACGAATGAGTACATCGAGTCAAACATGAGTACATAATACTGTATTTTTCTCTTAAGACTGCATCATCACTTAAGTGAGCCAAGTCTTATGATGACTTCGACTAATCATTGGGAATCATATAGGCATTACTTTATCTTCTCTTAGGGAAACCGTCCCTTAGATTGCCTTAAACCGATTGATGAATACGCATCATCAAGTGTCCCCAAGATCCTTTCATTCTTAACTTTGGATTTAGCGGAATCTCTTAGTCTCACAAGAGTACATCACTATAAATCCTTAGTTTTACACGCAAAAGCTTCACATATCTTCCAAATCAAGTATATACTTAGTATGCGTTCCCGACAATCACTTGTCGACGCGCTCCGTGGTCAGGAGCCACTTGATTTGAGTCTGATCCACCACGAGATCCTTTCATCACTTAACTTAGTTCCCCACTAAGATAATATTTAACCACAAGTTGCACGTCAGTTTTTGGGAAACTATCTAACTGAAAAGATAGTGGATGTTATAACATCCATTATGATAGTACAACTAAGTTTCGTGTCATCGTAGTCGATTCCAATGCGTTCATGAGAAACCTCGCGTCATGAGGTGAGTTTAACTCCTTCTCTCACTCGCTTTGACAAAGTATACAGATAGATCTTATCTTTGGAGTGTTGGCACCACTTCAACAAAGGGCTATCACTTTGTTCATACTGGAGTCGCATATGTTTCCATTTTAGGCCAAGGCTACAACGTTGTAGATTTCAATGAAGTATGGTTCGATTAAACTCACATTCCACGTCCTCATGAACCGGATTTATTCATAGAGTACTCTTTATGGATTGGCATTCATTGAGGCGTCCCCCAATGATGACTATAATCCAGAATCACATGAGACGGATGAGTTCATTTGATCATATGATTAAGTTTCATGTACCAAACTCGTATACATTCTTAGCGAGAGTATTTATCGAACCAAGTAGCATCCTAATACTCGATGAGATTCACGGCCTAGTAACACCATCTACCACAATTTGTGGTGTTACCATATCACCATTTATAGATGACGAACGTCCATGACCGGACATAATCCTTGCAGACATGTTTGCAGCATGTATTTAATCTCGTCACTTTAGGGAACTTGGTGAGACACATTAGGGACAAACTACGATAATTCCAAGTCGTTCTACTCAAACATGATCGTTCGCATCTCCCCCTAACGACGGGACGACTGGCTCATCAAAGTGACTTAAGAGATCGTCTGCCAAGGTATATTTTAAGCGGACTATGAGTGAAAGCGCATGTTATATTCATCATTTATAACCCGTCATAATGCATTGTGGTGACGCACTTTGGCACATGACATGTGGACGATAAAGGTTTTCAGTGTTAACACAATCCAGTTTACAAAATGCATATTGTTACACTCGTAACTAAGCATTTGAATGATGATAGGTATAGGTGAATATGACATGTTGACCTATGCTACATAGCCGTAGCTACTGGTCTTGAGAATTCAACAAAACCACCACCATGCACCACCGGGATCGAACATAAAGAAACGATTGAACCGATGATAGGCCGTTGGTTTTACCGAACCTCTAGTGCTTTCTTGAAGAGTTCACTCCCTTCACCAGCCCCAAACACCTCAAAATTTCGTGAGCATATATAAACGGGTATTTAGGATTCCAAAACCATCAATATTGTGGTCAAAAACCGATCGAAATGACATCGAACTGGTTGTTGGAACGGCTGGTGGTATGTGAAAACTTCATTTAAGTGGTTCACCTCCTTCCAAGTCTCCAAATGGCACCGAAATCTGTGAGAAGGTAGCCTTGGATGTTAGGAAGTACTTGTTAAAATTTCACTTTAACACTTGGTCTAAAAGTGCGTGAACCGGCCTTTACAATGACTGGTCCGCAAGTTGGACAACCATAAACTCAGGTTTCATCAACTTATCAATCATTGTCAAAGGAACCACATAACATATAATGTTATTACTTGAGTACGACCATTTGTGAACACCATCATAGCATCATAAGCCACCCAGGCTAATACTTATGATCATATGTATAAGGACTCGGTGAAAAGGGAGGACTCAGCACCATGCTTATGCGAGTCGCTACATTATTCTCTTTAGCATAGGAGGGTGTCGTCTCCTAATCGTGCCAAAGAATAGGCTTTAATAAATGAACATGGCTAAGAAGGATCATCGGGGGGGTCTTGGGCGTCACACATGCTTATGAAAGCAAGACGCGGATGACATAAATATCATCATCGGTCATGAGCCCTGCTCACGACTCCACCAACGTACTTTGGTGTCTTTGATCCAACTAGTTTCTTTGTTCAAAGAAAATGATGTCCATGACAATACCGTGGTATATGGATCATCAAATTGTCCAAACTCCGGACTATTAAAGCCTAAATGTGTCAATGTCCTAATACATCTTCTCGTTACACAAACCGATGCAAGCCGGACCATATTGACTCATGAATATTTTTCCTTTCACATATCCAATACAAGTGATACATAAGATTTTATTTCTCACAAATCATAATGAGATGCTATGAGTGATACATTTTGGCATATGTATCATCGAGTCATAACATGGTTCAATTGTTACGGAACATATGTGACTAGAAAACGCCATTCGGCATTCAACAACTTGAGCATTATACCACTCATTGATTGTGATGACCTATTCATCATAGTCACAATGGATTTATAAACCGAAATCCAAAAATATCGTGTTCCTTGATAATAGCTTAATACGCACTCAATTTCGCTTGCAAAATTTTACAAATATGAGCATAGCGAACACTCTAACAACATAGAGATTTTATACCAGATACGATCAAAATGATCATCATATTGAGTGCATAACATGGCAAGGTTATATGCCTAAGGGGCAAAATTACGACACAAGCATGGTGTAACACTACCATGCACATGCTCGACCTTCTTATAAGGGTGCGTATTTTGGGCTTCCCCAAGGAAACTGTTTTTCAACATTTGAAAGATGATAGTTTAACGTACAACGCATACCAAAAACTGCATCATCTATGGAAAATTCAGCCAAAAAGAGGTTGAAAAACATGTATCATAAGACCACTTGCAAATTCAAGATGGGAACCAAGTTGGTTGGGACAAAAGTTAGCACAATCGCTGGAAATAAAATTCCGCGCAGCTTGACCTTTGTTCACTAAAACAGCGATAACTCCCTTGTTAGGAAGGCTATGGACGAACGGTCAGATGTTCTGGAAACTAGAATTCCGTATCTTTCTATCCATAGATTGTGCACCACATGGATCATTAAATTCAGATCACAGTGCATGTTTTAATTGACTGCTTTAGTATTTCCCAAGTTTAGTGAGAAAACAAGGTTGGGACCATATCCAATGGCATAAGTGTTGATGCAAAAACATGGCAATAACAGCCATAGGTGCGTCTAAACGCAGCAGGGTGTTCGATTTCTTATCTCGACTAATGATCCTTTCGGTAACTCCAACTTGGTAGACTTGCAGAGAAAGTAGGAATGTCGGTACAGCTAAGGCTGTTTAAAAACCACTGATTCCGTTTGAACTTTCAAAGCATAAACAAATACCAAGGAGGATACGCCTAGTCATGATCAAAGTGTAGACAAAATCCACCAAAGTGCATCAAATCAACCAAGTATTTTAATTCTCAATTTGCAAGTATACGTCATAATAGCCATGTTATATGGATGCAACGTGGTGCATCAATATTAAGCATTTTGAACCATGAGACATAATGAATATACCATAACCAACTCGTCTTGACCATCCAATAAGATCGACTAAACATAGTCAAATGTATAAGGCACATGCCTTTACAAATACTCGGAAAAGTATTCGGACCTATAGTCATACGAACTATAATCGAAGTCAACGAATTCATGTATTTACCGCAATATGCCATTGCTTTACATGTTCAAATTCATGAGAAGTACTCTTACATTCTTTCATATATCATATTGCAAGGAGACGGTGCATGACTACACCCACATGCAATATTTTATTTTAATAAGATGAAAGATGGAGTTTTCCAAGTATGGTATTGGGTCAAGACCAACGTGGTGGTCGCTCAATTCATCGTGACAAATCCGTCACAAATCGATTTTAACCACGACATATCCATCGCAATCGATGTTTGTCCCATTTGTACGTCACAATTCCGTGACTAATCATGAATAGGTCATAACTCTACCGTTACCGACAATGTTCATTTTATTCAATTATTGGTTTAAAATCGACAAAACGGCGACGTCAAATTGCACCCAAAACGTGGTGTATGCAACAACCACAAATATCGACTTTCAACAATTATTCGTGACTCCCCCAGGACCGTCACACAGTTTACTTCGACATACGAGAGTGATACCACCTCTCATAGTCTCATCCACCGCAAAGTAGTGTGGGAGATAAAGAACCTAATTCCCCAATTCCCAAAAAAAAATTCCCAAAAGAGAGAAATTGAAAAGCGGGAACTTTAATAAAAGCTTACGGGTACTTGGTTCCATATTTGCTTTGATCCTTGAACGGGAGCTTCTCTCCATATGAGCAATATTTTCGTAGTACTCGGTTCCATATTTACTTTGATCCTTGAATGGGATAATAAATATGGCTTCTCTCCATATTTTGCACATCATCATGAGCAATATATTTTCCTATATGCCACGTAAAGCATAAACATAGTTAGATTCATAAACATACAAGTTCATGATAAATGAATCATGAATTAGGAAAATAGAGAGTTGAGAAACGCCCGAAAAGGGCTACTGGGCTCGATAATCGGCCGAAAAAGGACTCGAGCGCGGTAATGCAGCAGCTCGGTAGTGGATGAGGTCGGATCTCCAAATTTCCTTGTAAAAATCTGCTTCTGTTCGGCAGTAGATTCAGTAATCAATATTACTAAGAATCCGATCTCCACCATTGAATATACAGATATTTGTGTTGGAAAGTTGCTGTCAAAATTTCACACCGATCCGACGGTTAACGAATCGGAAAACATGATTTTGGTACGGCTGCGTGCGAGAAAATTTCTGCGTGAAATTCTCGTTTCGTTTTTTTCTTTCGATTTTGATAGGTTTTGTCTCGATTGCACTAGGTTTTCAAACAGTAAATATCACGTGCATAAAACCATAGGAAAATCCGGTGATGCTTCGATCGGATCGGGTCGACTTTAGGCAACATCGATTTGGGCCAGCAGTCTGGCAGTGCTTAGGCGGGTCGGATCGGGTCAGCAACCGAGTTGAAGGCTGGATCGAATCGCGAGTCGGGTTCAGGCGCTCCGAAAATTGGTTTTGCAAACTGGTTGTCAGTCGGAGCAGGGGTGTCGGGCGGTCGGGGGTGCTACATCGCGTGCGGAGGTCTTGTGGTGGGGAAAAGCGGCAGATCACGGCGAGGGTGGGGAAAACGGCTGTTGCAGGTCCGATTTCCCGCAGGTCGAAAGGCGACGAGGAAGGAGGTGGCCGATTGAGTCCCGCAGGAAAAAGGTGGCTGACAGTGGGATGGTGAGGAAGACGGTCGAAGCGATCGATCTGGTGTGCGGCGCCTGAAGGTGAGCATGCGTCCGCTCGCGGTGGAAGGAGGCGATCTGGTGTGTGGCCGCTTGGGGAAGATGACGGCGGACGCGGAGCTAGGGTTTTCGGCGGCGTTTTTTTTTTTTTTTTTTCGGGATTTTGGACGAATTTTTCCTACTCAGTTGAGATACTACGTGTTGATAACGTGTTTCAGGAGAAAGTAAAAAGACTGTAAATAGAGTCAATCAATTGTATTCATAACACTGATAGAGGGGCCTTTATATAGGCATTACAATGAGAGTCCTAGGATTCCTAGATAAGGTAAGACATCTAATAGGATCCTACTAGTGATGTTAAACGGGTTAGCCCTAGCGGTTCTGGGCTAGCCCTAGCGGGCTTCGGGCTAAACGGTCCGGGCTAAAAAAGCCCGAAAAATATTGGCCCTAACCCTAACCCTAACGGGTTTTGGGCTAAACGGGCTAAATATTTAAAAAATCTATTTTTTATTTTTTTATAAGTAAAAAAAACAATAACAATATATTTTATATATATAGTAACAACTATACTATAATAAATATAACAAAAAATACACTTTTAAATATATATATATACATATACACACACTATATTAACAAATACAGTAATAGTATATATTATATATAATATTAATATATATTATATATATAATATTAATATAGTGTATATATATATATATATATCGGGCTTCGAGCTAGCCCTAGCGGGCTTCGGGCTAGCCCTAAAGGGCTTCGAGCTAAACGGTCCGGGCCAAAAAAGCCCGAATTTAAACGGGCTAGGAAATATCGGCTCTAACCCGGTTTTTTGGCGGGTTAAACGGGTCAGCCCTACGGGCCCGAGCCCGTTTAACATCTCTAGATCCTACTACCTCTAGAAGGATCTAGAACCTTCCATCTATGTATCTACAATCAGTATTAGGTAAGACACATCACGAGAATAATAATTCCCGGAACAGGTAAATAATAATACTCTAGTGATCAACAACGATAATAATAAATATTATTAATAATAATAGTAAATAAGATTAGTAATAATAACAATAATAATAATTAAGATTAATGATAATAATAATAACACTGATAATAATGGTACATAATAATAATAGTAATCAACAACGATAATAGTAAATATTATTAGTAATAATAACAATAACAATTAAGATTAATAATAATAATAATAATAATAAATTAATAATAATAATAATAATAATAAGAAAAAGAAGAACTGAACTGAACTGAACTGAACTAAAAAACTAAAAAATAAATCCAAAAGAACGGGGCATTACTAGTTGAATTAAATCTTAATCTCAAAATGGGACTTTTTAATGTTTTTATATCATTCACTTTTAATTCATAATATATGAACGGTGAGTTATTACAGAATTAAGAACCTATTACGCATTTAATTAGCTCTCTTAATATTTATATTTCCTTTTACTGTACAGCTGGCAACACCAAATTATAAATTATTAATAACGAGGCCTTACGAACCCGTGCGATGCACCGGCTTTGCTTTTGGTTGAATATCTACGTGTTTTGTACGTAATGTTTGTGGAGATATTTATATACTTTTTATCAAGGTTGCGTCAATATTTGTAATATAAGTTTTATATAATCAGTTATATGTAATGTATTAGGTTGTTTATTTTTTTTTTTTCAATAAGTCTGTGATTTGTGTTTGTTATCACGGGATGAGGCTTTAAGAACCCGTGCGATGCACCAGCTGTGTTTTGGTTTAATATCTACGTGTGTTTACGTAATGTTGGTGCAGACTCTTGGCCTTCATAATTACTGTCGTAATCATCTTTCATCACCTAACAATCTGCATCATTGTTAGAAGACGATGATGGCAAATAAGTAGCAACATTTGGAAAATCGATAAGACATAGAACAATAGAACTTAACTTTATCCCCCACAATTTTTTTTTTAAGAAAACGAAATGAATGAATTTGAGTTAGCCACCCCCTCCTCATACATGAGGGGTTAAATAAAATCAAATACATTTTATGTGTGTATGTGTTTGCTTATATAAATATATTTTGTAAAAGGGAATGAAAGAAGACATACGGTTGTTGGCGAAGATATCATCTCCTACACCATCTTCTTGCCCAAACCTATCATGCAATAACAACAGCACATATAAGATTACTAATAATCAATCATTAACAATACAATCACAAACAAATATGTTTGCCAATGACGTTAATCATTTTGGAGCTGCTCATTACACACGACAACAATCAAAACTAAACTTAGTACCATATCACATTACCAAAAGAAACAATTCAAACAAATAAAATATACATCACAAAGAATTTTTCAATAACCTTCTTCATCAACGACTCATGCATGCCATGATGACTAAAATGAGATGTGTTGAACTATACTATTTATACTTTGTAATGTGTAACTATTCGAATACAAAGAGATTGTAACTCTGAAATTGGTTACAACATTTACTGTGATCAATATTCATAAATTGATTTCATAAAGGACTTCAATTGAATTCCCAATATTTATTTGCGGCAACAATTCGCATTCCCAATCCCAACATTTATTTGCTTACAACTCTGTACGAAAATGGACACTGTTGATTTTCTAAGCCATTGTACAATGTTGTTAAGCTTCCGATGCCAATTCCCTGATTGTGTTTCTTCAAGACTCTCACGATCGTCCCCAATGGAAGCGTCAGGAAACTCAACAATACCTTCGCAAAATCGCTGTTGGCTTCTGCATATAGTTACTTCATTTTTTGTTTATTAGTGACGACTTTCAAGTTGAACTTGACATAATTATTAGACATCTTGTATGTATAATAATATATATATATATATATATATATATATGAATGTTGAAAAACAACACAACTGATGATATCTGAATCTGGCCTCGGTATTTATAGATAATAGACACAGCAATAAACCAAGGGTCGGTCTCTCCAAATCACGGAGACCCTTCATCTTCCCCAAGAGTGACGACTTCAAACTTCTTGTGCGTGTCTATTAAAGTGAGCAGAAATGTCTGAAAGTGACATATGTGACCCTTCATCTTCCCCTCATTAAGGTATTGCCCTTTGGCATGGAATTTTTATCATAATAATTGGTGTCATTACCCCTCATCAATGAATTTTTTGGGTGAATCTTTCAATATATATGATAATGATAATAATAATTAATATAGCTGGGCTAGGTTATAGTATAATTAAACCACACTCAAACACATAATTCAGTGGGCCAAAAATAAAAGTGGAGAATGAATCATAGAAAGAATCCATCTTTGAATGCCACAATACTTTCCCTAATTCCAATATCGACCCATATTTTCAATTTTTCACTTTTTCTTAAAGTGTTCAAAGGGTTCCCAATCGCCCACGAAAGTTAATACTCCTTCCGTCTCGTTCGAAATCTTATATTCTACTTTAAAAATTATTTTTACGAGAATTACATTTCGTCGGAGATTAGGGTTCTCAATGGCCCATTAAGAATAATACTCCTTTGGTCTCGTTCGAAATGTTACATTCCACTTTAAGATTTTTTGTTCATTAGGAGTACGTTTCATTAGGAATCTCCAATCATATCAATCCGTTATTCTCTCATTTAATCTCAGCAACACACTTAATATCAGTATCTTTTACTTTTTATTCTACATCGTACACTCGTCATCAATGCTTATAAGAATTTACGCATCTATCACATTCAATCACTTTTTCAGTACACACCAACTTTATTTCAAACATTTAGGATGGTGACGGATGGAGTAACAATATACACTTGCACAAGTGTGCTCCGCCACTAACTTAAAGAATGTACAATTTCTTATCGGTTGTAAAGTACGATATATAAAATAAGTTTTTATTATTTTTACAATTATATTCTTATTTATAGTTGAAAAATACATATGAACCATGTATATTCATATATTATAAGTAAAGACATGAAATATATATAAAAAAAAAAAGACTTCTTTATTGCGATAAAAATATATTTGGATTTAAATTCGTCAAGCGAAAAGGATGGAGTGTATATATCATTCTCTTTTAGATGCAAGACTTTACTATTTCACATCATTCATATACTACTCTTTAATCATAATTTATTCTATTAATATAAAAGTATATACTATATGTAGATGTTGGATTTTTGTATATATGTATATTTTTAAAAATGTTAGTTTTATAATTTTTTATTAATATATAATAAAGATAGTAATGATTAAGATTATATATTATACTACGTGTCCAATCCAATATTACAAGTAAAACATGCTGTTTCAGTTAAAAGTTGACAAAGAGTGTATAATTAGTGTATTTTAGGTAATATTGGTATAATTAATGATGGTAAATATATGGTGGAGATTAAAAAGTAACAAAATATTGATGATAAATGTGATTGAGATTAAAAAGTTAAAAGTGAAGTGTAAATTTTTAGGCGGGACGAATAGAGTATTACTTTTTGTATTCTATTTTTTATACTGAGGGTCCAAGCTTACACTAGACTAGTCTTCGTGGCACGTCACGGCTCCTCAAAACTACTACCAATTAAATCGCGAGATGTGTATCCGACTCCCTAGTTCTTAAATATTCTCCACTCGCAGGTTCCCACCGAGTTCAGTCGTCTCTCAATGATTGCTCATGCTGGATCCCACCCATCCTGCCGCATGTTTCTACTGAGATCAGACCTCCCACACTGCCGCTTGAAGTCCTAAATATTTAATTGTTCTATCAGTGTATCCCGGAGGTTAGGGCCTACCCCTCAGCTGAAATTGATTCACAAATCTCAACAAAATAAATCAAAATGCAAATGCTGTGATTATAACAATTTTGAGTAACATCTCAAAATTTGATCAATCCAGAATCAATTTAAAGTAATTATCAGTCCAATATAGAATTTGGGATTTCATGTCTCCTTTGCTTAGAAGCCCGACAGAAGTCGTTCTTTGACACATGCTTGTATCACCGGCGTATACTTCTCACAAGAAGCCGCTCATTGCACACGCATACAGCACTGGCGTACACTTTGTTCATCTCCGTCCACATCGGACGCACATTCCATCCCCAAATCTACACTTCACTAAGAAATCACTATACCAAAAATCACGCTACTACCACACCAATAGAGCCACATAGCACATACGTCCTGGTTTAACAAAGCCCAAAGTTTCATAATCATATTCTTTACTGAATCTACTTCACGCAGCATATTTCTCTTATTTGATCAACCAACCGATTATTCCTGGATAATCCAAGCTATCACACTGAAATTCGAATCTCTTTTCATCGTACCATATTGATGTGTTATCCATCTTATGAGCCTCACTTAAAACGTCAGCATGTTATGCATTATGCACTAAATTTATGTGTATACCAATCACATTTTCAAAACAGCTTTGAAATCATATAATCTTATCAATAAAAAACTCATTTTCGAAAGTTCTTTCAAGAATTTCAAAACTCAAAACATCTCTCTCTCTCTATCTATCTATCTATCTATATCTATATATATATATATATATATTAAAAATCAATTTCCGAAAAGTTAAACCAGACTCGCTTATGTGAAATACTCATGACAATTCTTTTCCAATGCAAATAAAATTATGCAAGTCATAGGCCTCTAATAAATTTTAGTCCTTTATGGAATTCGGACTCGAATCTCTCACTTGAACTAGGAGATCCCGTCTATTGGAGCAAGCCCAATATTTTACTTTTTGTATTCTTAATCTTGTTGGGATATGTGTCACTGTGTGTGGTTTGATTTTGAAAAGTGATCAAGAATAGTTGGCTAATCATTTTTATCACTGAATTTCACATAATCTTATGGGATTAAAAAACACACATGACAACTATGAATAATGGAACAATTTTCTAATCACAAATTCATACCAGCCTTCACTTTTTGCCCCCCACCCCCAATTGAACTTCTTCTTTATTTCTTATTGCTACTTTAATTTCATTCTTTCTTTCTTTTCCATTCTTTTTCCAACTTGATCTGTAGACTCTGTACTGTAGGTAGATTCATGAGTGGGGATTTGACCACAATAGTACTCCTTGGCCCATAATTTTTCCCCTAAAAAAATATAAATTTTAACTATAAATTATAATATATATTACTTGTTAGATTTATCTTAATATATATAATAATATTTTTTATAAATTTCATTCATATATAATTAAAAGGGCGATTTACATATGACTACCTTTTTAGATGACCTAATTACGGTTTGGTCCCTATTGTTTCAGATATTACAATGAAGGACAAATTTTGCACTGTCCAGAAACTATATTTACAACGAAGGACAAAAGTCAAATTTTCAGATGATGTCACCTTTAGAGAAATCGATATTCGAATTTGCCCTTTTATTTTTCCTTTTCTTGTTTACCCATTTATTTTTCGCGCCACGTGCATACGCTGACCTCATCAGAATATATATAACACTTTTGACTTGTGTAATAAATTTTCAAGCTTTTTAGGAAAAATATTTTTTCCAAAAAGAAAGTATTTCTGGAAAAATATATTATTTTTCGAAAAAATTAAAAAAAAATATTTTCTGGGAAAAAAATTATCTTTTCTAAAAAAATATTATTTTATGGAATTAAAAAATTATCTTTTCGAAAAAAAATTATTTTCTGGGAAAAAAATTATCATTTTCGAAAAAATAAAAAATATTTTCTGGAGAGAAAATTATTTTTGGGAAAAATAATTTTTTTTTCGAAATAAAATTATTTTCTGGAAAAAAATATTATTTTTTCGAAAAAATAAAACTATTTTCTGGAAAAAAAATAAAAAAAATATTTTTTCGAAAAAATTAAAAAAATATTTTCTGGAGAAAAAGGTATTTTTTGGCAAAATAATATTTTTTCGAAATTAAATTATTTTCTGGAAAAAATATTATTTTTTCGAAAAAATAAAATTATTTTCTGGAAAAAAATAAAAAAAAAATATTTTTTCTAAAAAATTAAAAAAAATATTTTCTGGAGAAAAAAATATTTTTTGGCAAAATAATATTTTTTCGAAATAAAATTATTTTCTTGAAAAAATATTATTTTTTCGAAAAAATAAAATTGTTTTCTGGAAAAAAAATAAAATAAAATATTTTTGAAAAAAAATATATTTTCTGGAAAAAAATTATATTTCGAAAAAAAATTATTTTCTGAAAAAAGAATATTTTTTAAAAGAAATTTATTAGTCAAACACTTTAATAACTTATAGGCTATTTGTTTAATATAAAATGTATTTTAAAAAAAATATTTTATTCAAGTAAATAGAGGGGCATTTTTGTCTTTTTAATAGAAGTCAACATCAATCCAGATTTTTGTCCTTCGCTGTAATTTATAAAACAATAGGGACTAAAGTGTAAAGAGGCCATCTAATAGGGTAGTTGGTTGTAATTTCCCCATAATTAAAATTATTAACGTCAAATGTATATTTGATGCGAAGGTGTATGAGTTATAAACGTAAAACCATCTAAGGAAATAAAACAAAAAAAAAAATATGTAAAACTTTGAGCGGGGCGGAGTGAATATAAAACTACTATTTCATTTCTCTCAGCCTAAGTGTAATATTTGGTCGAAAAAGTGTTGTGTTTTAGGAGAATGATTAGATGTGGTAGATGGGTAAATTATACAAATATTGACAAAGGGTGTGTGATGGATATTAAGTGACGTTGTTGTGACTGTTTGATTTGCGACTGTATAAAAATTAATAAAAAATAAAATTTGTGGATGAATAAATTTTTAAGTGAAATGTAAACTTCTAACGGTGCGAAACCACTATATATGATTGTAAATTTCGATAGGGTAAAATCAAACTTTGTTTCTTAATAGAATGATACTCACTTAATCCTCCCAAACTATGTAGGTTTCAGTTCAAGGTTGTCGAATAATCTATATATATAAAGAATGAGTTTCATGTTTTAATGTGAGTATTAATGACATTAGCTAAGAAACTCTATTATCATGTATGGCAATACATAATAATCATGTGTAAGTTTTTTTTTATCATGTTCATTTATTAAATAGGCTAATTCTGCTTGAAAAGGACAATTAAACTAAAATATATTTAAATATTTGATACAAAAAGATGTTTGGTTTATTGAACGGTGAAAGATTGTATATGTTTAACGTCAATTATCTTACACAAACAAACATAGTAACAAACAAATACAATAAGACTCTCCGAACCCAACAGAAAAAGAGTCATTGCGTACTGATGGAACTTTCCATCTTATACTAAAACTATAAGATATGAAAAATAAAGTGGAAGAGTAGTAAAGTCGATTTAGGAATTTTTAAGACCATGGTTATATTTTGCCATTGAGTTTTGGTACAAATATCATCAATTCATAAGGTCACTAACCTGTGTTATAATCCTTTCAACTATTCAAATTCGAGAGTTGTGTTTCGACAAAAGTTGTGTAAGTAATCTCAATAAATAAAGGTCTTAATGTTATGATATTACTTTTTTTTTCTTCTTAAAAAGGTCTAAATAATGACGTATTTTCAATAGAGAACTGTTGTGTATTTTACATTCACGATTTGTCATCTACTGCTTTGAACCCAAAAAGTGGAAATAGCTCAAGCCATGAAAAAAGAAAGTATCTTGGTGTGTGAGTGTTAAAAGTGAGATGCTAATGTGGCTATTTAGTTTAAGCCACTATACCGTGTCCTTTAATTAATATATAAATGTTGAGTTTCATCATTAAACGTAAGTATTTATAATCACAAATTATATTTTTTTAAAGTGTTTAATATTTATGATAACCTCTACTATATTATAAATCATTTGTGACTTTTAGGGAGGTCTTAAAATATTAAGATACATACTTAGAGCATCTACAATGACGTATTTTCAATAGAGAACTGTTGCGTATTTTACATTCACGATTTGTCATCTACTGCTTTGAACCCAAAAAGTGGAAATAGCTCAAGCCATGAAAAAAGAAAGTATCTTGGTGTGTGAGTGTTAAAAGTGAGATGCTAATGTGACTATTTAGTTTAAGCCACTATACCGTGTCCTTTAATTAATATATAAATGTTGAGTTTCATCATTAAACGTAAGTATTTATAATCACAAATTATATTTCTTTTAAAATTGTTTAATATTTATGATAACCTCTACTATATTATAAATCATTTGTGACTTTTAGGGAGGTCTTAAAATATTAAGATACATACTTAGAGCATCTACAATGCATCAAGTTTAAAGACTTGATGCATTTAATACATATTAACCACAAGGTTTGTGCAATGGAACTCGCCTCATTATCACGCATCTGGGAGAATTTGTTATTCAAGCAAAACTCACTTGGAGACGTAACGACGCAATCGTTACAAATGAAAGACAAAACTCGAAGCTGGTACATCAATTTTGGTGTAAGAGACAAAAGAAAAAAACCTAAGTTGTGTGTAGTATAAATTTTGTTTCTAAAATAGCATGTATTGCGTTATGGTGATGAAAGTCACTCATGTATTTGATGCATTTTTATTGAAATAATTCTATTTACAAAAACTTACTTAAACAAATTTCCTTTATTCAATGAAGACTTCGATCGAAACTAAGCATAATAACTAAATACGCATAACCCTTGCAAAATCGATGATTCTTTACGGTGAACAAAGCCCGTGCATCGCACGGGCCATGATGTCTCGTGATCAATAATACAAGTTTCGGATTCAATAAATATAACTACTATAAATAATTATATCATACGGGATAGGATTTAAGGGTGCGCAAGCCAACTAATAATTTAGTGATAATTAACATATTCAAGACAGATATCAGTTAATCAAATATATAGCATGGAAAATAATAAATAATGTTTACCTTAATAATCATATATATATATATATATCATTAGTAACTTATATTATAATGTATATATATATATAGAGAGAGAGATAGATAGATAGATAGATAGAATAATATAATAATCATTAAATAATTATGAAATAATTATTAGTGTAGAGAAAATTTCATTTCAAAGTATGTAGGATCAGATTTCTTGATAGATCGGATTATTCCGTTCCACATGGTAAATACGACGGGAGGACCGCCACGGTACCAAATCGAGTACTCCAAAACTCAGAAAATTGATAGCTGAAATAAATTTTATGAGGTAAATTTTAATAAATTTTAAATTTTTTTTTTTTTGGAATAAATTATGAGGTAAAGTGAAGATTTATAAAAAGTTATCATTTAGGAGGTTAAATGAAAACGGGGCAATAGCTGTGTAATAAAGTGTAATTTATCTATATTTAAATCAAAACCATCACAGTAAAATATTCACATTAAAGAAAAAAATCCAAAATTCCTAAAAAAAATATCCGAATATCTAAAAATATCTAAAAATTCCATAAATCCTAAAAAAAAAACTAGAAATTCTAAGAAAAAAATAAAGAACTAAAAAACTATAAATCCTCTAAATAATTATTATAAAATAAAATAATTACAAAATATAATCCTTAAGATTCTTGTATCACATAAATTTTTTTTTTTTTGACACAATTGTATCGCATTAATATTCTTTGCTATATTGTGTATAACATGATTTATAAATATCATTAAAAAAATAACAAGTTCAGCTAAAATGAAAGAATTCGTAGGAATACATACTATAAATATATATATACAGTTTCTTTTTGGAATAATACAAAATTTAGATATTATTAAAAAATATTTCATGAATTAAAATATCACGAAAATCTAAAAATTGAAAAATATTAAGAACATCTTGAAAAATATATCTAAAAATTTTACAATGAATAAAAAGATAAAATTACTAATACTAAAAAATCTAAATATTTTAAAAAAAAAAAGAGAAATTTTTTTAGAAATCCTAATTCATTTAAATACTAGAATATCTTAAATATTCATCTGAATAAACATAACTATAGATATTATTCAATGAATAAATTAATTTTCGACAAACAATAATAAAATCTAGGTATTTATGAGTATTTACCACAGACAGGTAATAATTTTAATTTTAAAAATAAATTATATAAAAATATTACTCCCTCTGTCCCAGCCAAAGGTTGACAGATGGTGTATATTTGGTGTATTTTAGGTAATGATTGGTATAAGTAATGATGGTTAAATGTGTGGTGGAGATTAAAAGGTAAAAAGTATTGATGATGAATGAGTGGTGGAAATTAAAAAGTAAAAAGTAATTGTTTGATTTGATTGTAAAAAGTGATATATGTAAACTTACTAAAGGGACTACTTTTTGATAGAAATGTAAACCTTTGGGCGGGACGGAGGGAGTATTTAATAAAATATTTCTTTTGTTGACTATATGTATCATCGAAAGAATGAAAGTGGAGGGTGGTCGCCACTCGCGACAAAGTCTGCAAAGGAAAGACGTGTGTTTGACAAAGAAGGAACAGATGTGGGTCCCGTAACGGGCCAATAACGGTCGAAAGTAGACCCTACGTTACTTTAAAATTTCACCACCCCCACTATTGAGTTTAGACACTAGTGTTTGGTTTGATGAAGGAATCTGCCGCCCAGTAATCAGTTGAGCTGTCTATATATATCTATTATTTCATTTATTGCTCATATATATAAGAGATTAGTGACAGGGACACATCTAGAACGACAACCTCATACACACGTAGTGTTTTATGAGATTATATCGTATGTTTTACAGATAAAATAGTTATAATAATATTATCGTAAAATTAATAGTAAAGTACGCGGTACAATACCCATAAATCACGGGTTTGGGTATGGGTCGGGGTGTGTCCCTATCATTTCTCTATTTAAAAACTTAAAATTCAAGTATCTATATCAATATACTCTCTCCGACCCACAAAAATATGCTCAATTTGTCATTTTTGTTCGTCCCACAAGAGTGTGCCATTTCATTTTTAGAAAATATCTCTTATACTTTTACTATACTTTTTCAACTTATTTACAACAATATGAAGGATCGCCCACACCCTTTATCATTTAATTAATCAACAACAATAATTAACATACTCATACAACAAAAATTGGGACCCTTGCTCCATTTAAATCCACCACTAAGCGCATTCTTTTGATCGAATGGATCTGAATCAATCGAATCAATTGAATCAACTAAATCAACTAAATCGAATGGATTCGAATCGAATCGAATGGACTGAATCGAATCGAATCAAATGTATATTAAGGGTAAATAATAATAATGGTAATCAACAACAACGATAATAGTAATATTATTAGTAACAATAATAATAATTAAGATTAGTAATAATAATAATAATAATAAGAAGAAGAACTAAAACTCAATCAACTAAATGGACTGAATCAGGCCGAATGGACTAATCGAATCGAATCGAATGGACTCGAATCGAATCGAATCGAAAAACTGAAAAATAAGTCCAAAATAACAGGGCCTAACTAACTTTTATTAAAACTCGTGCCCATAAAGAGTGAGCACACTCTTATGGAATGAGGGAGTATCTATTATATATTATTGTTTTTTCCCTCTTTTTGCTTTTATAATTATAAACATACAACTACTTTTTTTATCATGTATTGGTCTTTAAATAATATAAGTAAATACTATATAATATAATAATAAAATATCATTTACTTTTCAGATATTATTTGACATCTATAGTAAAAATAAAGAATTTTGAATCATGGATTAAACAAGCTGAATGTCAAAATTCTAAATCTCAACGAAAACATATATTGTTTCTCTATCCGTCTATTAAGCCAGCTAAAGTAAATACCGTCCTTCTAGGAGTATCCATTTGTATCTACGATACATTATCCAATTCGTGTGATGCACGGTCTTTGATTAAATATCTATGTATTTTGTACGTAATGTTGGGGCAGACGGTTGAATGAGCAGATGGCAGAATTTAAATGCCTTTTAGAGAAGTTTATATGTTTTTTATTGTTATTGTCCTTTTATTTTAGTCTATGTAATTAATTATATGAAATGAGGCTTTACTAACCCGTATGTTACTCCGGGGTTGTTTTTGGTTTATTCAACATGTGCGATGCACCGATTGTATCTAAGATTTCATAGCTAAAATTTAACCATCTTGTAATTTATACTATCATTTAAAAGTTTATTTTAATCACATTGTGTATTAGAAGGTGCACATGTTTTGTACGTAATGTTGGGGCAGACGGTTGAATGAGCAGATGGCAGAATTTAAATACCTTTTAGAGAAGTTTATATGTTTTTTTATTGTTATTGTTTTTTTATTTTAGTCTATGTAATTAGTTATATAAAATGAGGCTTTACTAACCCGTATGTTGCTTTGGGGTTGTTTTTGGTTTATTCAACCCGTGCGATGCACCGATTGTATCTAAGATTTCATAGCTAAAATTTAACCATCTTGTAATTTATACTATCATTTAAAAGTTCATTTTAATCACCTTGTGTATTAGAAGGTGCATTTGCATTGTGATGTTTATCATAACTTTTGTATTTAAATTAATTTATTTACATTAAAAGTTTCAATTAAAATAGTCTCTTCATATATTTACAATTAAAAGTTATAATTAAATCCCCCTTCCACATTAAATTAAAATGGATAAGTATTATATAGTATAGATAATTTACTCGGATCTTGTTTGGAATTACTTTTTCAATCCCTGAAAATATTTTCCCCAAATTTTCGGCTAAAAAATCAGTATTTGATAAACACAGAACTATTTTCATTAACAAATAAAATTGGAAAATTTGTTTTCAAGAAAAATTACAATTTATAGTTTTTTAGGAAATTACATGTCATAACTTATTAGGAAAGCTGATATTATTTTTCAACAAAAACAATCCTAACTTTTAATATATTTTTTAAAAAAATCTTAATTTTTTGGAATTTTCTATTATGTATTTATCAAACAGGTATTTATTTTTTCCATGATGTTTTACATCATTTTTCTTCACAATAGGTTCTGTTGACAACATCAATATGACAAACTCGTCCTAAATTCACCTTCCTAATATAATAAAAAAAATGCTTTATGATTAAAGAGGAGATCTTAATCCCTAGTCATCCGGGATATGCTGGTAGAATAATTAAATATTGAGAGCTCCAAGCGGTAGTATGTGAGGCCAAATCTCGGTGGGACTCTGCGATTGGATTTGAGGGGGTCCAGCATGGAGCAATCACTTGGGGGACGACTCCTTGTGCGCGGTAGTTGAGGATATTTAAGAACCTGAAAACCATATACGCATCTCGCGATTTAATTGATAGCAGTATTGTGCGGCCGGGACTATTATCCCGAGGACTATATAAATATTTTTCAAAACAAGAAAGCATATCAACACACACATACACACACAAATATACATCTATCTATACTACTTAAAACTTATCCCCCTTAATTTAATGTGGAAGGGGGGTTTGTGCACAAAGTACCCATTTAACAACGGACAATTAACAGCGGTTATGTTAAAACCGCTGTTAAATTTGTGCGGTGGCACGGTTCGTAAATATTATGAAAAATTAACAGCGGTTAAAAAAGAAACCGCTGTTAAATTAAGAAGTTAACGGCGGTTTTTGCCAAACCGCTGTTAAATTCCGACAATTAACGGCGGTTATTAAGCAACCGCCGTTAATTGTTCATATTTTACTATGTTACTTGAAAACCATTGTTCTTTTTCTTCTTTAATGTTATTTATAACCGCTGTTAATATTCCATTTAATTACAGCCCGTTTCTTTCTTTCTTTCTTTCTTTCATCTTTTTTCCTTTCTTTCTTCCTACGCTTCTGACTCCGCGACTTTTCACAGTCGACCCGCGACCTCCGGCGACCTCGTGACCCCCGCGACCTCCGGCGACCTCGCGACCCCCGCAACCTCCTCAGCGTTTCGCAATCGACCACCGCGAATTATTTGGTAATTATTCCGAACTCTCTTCTTTGTTCATATTTGGTAATTTTATCTAGTCTTTTAAGGATTGTTGTGTGCTGTTTAATGTGTGTTGTGTGTGTATGTGCATGTATAGGTGTGGCAGTGTGTGTGCGTGCAGTGTGTGTATGTGTATTGTGTGTGAGGTTGTATTGTGTTGTGTGTGTGTGGCAGTGTATGTGTGTGTGTACTGTGTGTGGCAGTGTGTGTGTGTGTGTATTGTGTGTGGCATTATGTGTTGTGTGTATTGTTTGTGTGTGGACTTTTAATTATACCTGGATTGTTTTGGAGAATAATGTTAAAACCACAATAATCACAAACGTGGTATTCAAATGCACATAACGGACAAAATATGTATGTGCGTGTGCACTATGTATATGTGAGTGTGTAATGTAGTTTTACATGTTATTTTCTTCTTGTTTGTCGTATAATTTAATCGATTTAGTTGAGTGTGTGTGTTTAATTATGTGTGTTGCTTTTGACAACACTATTTTGTGGAACACGAATTATTTTGGGATAGCTTTGGTTAACTTCTTAAGGATCTTCTTCCTTTGGGATAGATGTTAACTTTCGTCTTAAGGATCTTCTCCCAACAGTTCGTGCAAATAGAGTTAGCAATCTTGACAAAGCCATAAGTTGACGTAGTATACAATTAATTCTATTTTGACAACTGTCGTTCATGTTTCTATTTTAAACAACAATTATAGGACTACCATACCTTTGTCATTCTCTCTGTCAAAACAATTTTCAAAAAGTTAGTAATCATATAGAAATGAAATTCTTCCCCTTATACAAAACAATAGAAAATTGATGAACATAGTATGTTTAACAAAAAAGAAGAAATGGATCGAAGTTGGATGAATGCAAGTCGTGCGAGTGCGGAGTATGACAATGGAATTGAGCAATTTCTTAAATTTGCTCGACAACATCGCTTGGAACCCGATGAACGATACTTTTGCCCTTGTGTGAAGTGTATGAATGGGAGACGACATGAGGCTGACACAATTCGTGAACATCTTGTTTGTGAGGGGATAAACACTAACTATAAGGTGTGGATATGGCATGGCGAAATAGTAGATGTTCCAACTAGAAACACATATGTAGATATAGATGGTGATCAATTTTAAGAAATAATTCGTGATGTCGGACAAGAATCATTTAAAAGAGCTCATGTTTATGATGCGTTGAAAAGTGATTCAAAGACTCCATTGTATCTGGGGTGTGAAAATTTCACACGTCTATCTGCCATGTTGAAGCTGGTTAATTTGAAGGCAAAAAATGGGTGGAGTGACATAAGTTTCACCGAATTGCTCCAGTTGATGAATGAGATGCTACCAAAAGGCAATACATTGCCTAAGCGTACCTATGCGGCGAAGAAGGTCTTGTGTCCGATGGGTATGGAGTATAAAAAAATACACGCTTGTCCCAATGATTGCATAGTGTACAGAAAAGAGTTTGAAGAATTGCATAAGTGTCCTAGGTGTGGGGTATCACGATACAAAGTGAAGAATGATGGAGAGAACACACAACAAGGACCTCCAGCGAAGGTGTTATGGTATCTTCCGATTGTTCCAAGGTTCAAGCGATTGTTTGCTAATAGAGATGATGAAAAGAATCTCACATGGCACGCAAATGAGAGAAAATGCGACGGGCTAATTCGTCATCCAGCTGATGCTACACAATGGAAGAAAATAGATCATCTATTTCCAGATTTCGGGAGTGACGCAAGAAACCTTAGGCTTGGACTTTCCACAGATGGAATGAATCCGTTCGGTAACTTAAGCACCAAGCATAGCTCTTGGCCTGTTTTACTTGTGATATATAATCTACCTCATTGGTTATGTATGAAACGGAAGTACATTATGTTGTCAATGATGATTTCAGGACCAAAACAACCAGGAAATGACATAGATGTTTATCTAAGTCCGTTGATTGATGACTTGAGAATGATGTGGGATGAAGGTATTTACGTCTTTGATGGTTACCGCCAGCAAAGTTTCAAGTTGCGTGCAATGTTATTTTGTACGATTAATGACTTTCCTGCATATGGAAACTTGAGTGGATATAGTGTGAAGGGACATCATGAATGTCCTATACGTGAAGAAAACACAAGCTACATCCAGTTGAAACATGGAAATAAAACAGTTTACACTCAACATCGGAGGTTTCTCAGTCGCCATCACCCGTATCGTAGATTGCGAAAAGCTTTTAATGGATTCCCAGAAAATGGACTTGCGCCGATACCCTTAACAGGTGAGCAAGTGTACGATCGTGTGAAGAACATAAATACTATATTTGGAAAAACTAAAAAGAAGGCTGCTACGACAAACATTTGGAAGAAGAGGTCAATATTTTTTGATCTTCCTTACTGGAGACATCTAGATGTTAGACATTGCATAGATGTTATGCATGTCGAAAAAATGTTTGCGATAGTGTGATCGGCACACTTCTCAATGTTAAACACAAAACAAAGGATGGTGTCCAAGCTCGTCAAGACTTAGAGGAAATGGGTATACGTCCTCAGTTGCATCCGCAAGTAGTCAGTAAACGAACTTATCTTCCCCCGGCATGTTATACTTTATCCAAAAGAGAGAAAATCAGCTTTTGTAATTGTTTACAAGGCATTAAAGTGCCACAAGGTTATTCGTCGAATATTAAGAGTGTGTGTGCAGTGTGTGTGTATGTGCAGTGTGTGTGTGTTTTTATTATGTGGCAGTGTGTGTGTGTGTGTGTGTGTGTGTGTGTGTTTGTGTGCAGTGTGTGGAGTATTTTTTTATATTAATATTTTGCTTAACAAATTAGGTATTTGTCTAATATGAATGTGGGCACGATGGACGAGGTTTTGTATGGATATTTTGATCCTCAATCCATACAAAATATGGGACAGATGGGAGAGGAGATCTCGAGATATATATCGACGCGTATGCTTGAGTCGAAGAAGCAAATATACATGGGAGCTTACCATCATAAGTAAGATAAAAGATTGTAAATTTCAAAATATTTTCTTTTAACAAAACTATTTCCTTTTTTACAACATACCGTAGTAATATGTTCTTTCTTTCAAATGCATTTATCTATGTAGGCATCATTGGCAACTTGGTCATCAGGCCAAGAAGAGGAACTATTATATGGTTTTGCTCACTACATAGTAGGCCTGACTCTCACATTAAGGCCATACTCCAAAAGTAAGATTTTATTTATAACATATTTGCTTTAAAATTTTATATCAACGACTCAATATATTATTGTTACTCTTAAGCAGTGCCGTGACCGCATTCAAGACCATGGATGGTATGCATACAAGTAAATCAAAGCAGGCGGTTAGTTGGATATATCCCAAGGTAATACATTTAATTATATGAGTGTAAATATGTGTGTTTGTGTGTATGAATATTTGAGTGTGTACGACAATATTATTTTTGGAAACACGAATTATTTTGGGATAGACGTGGTTAACGTCATAAGGATCTTCTCCCTTTGGGACAGATGTTAACTTTCGTCTTAAGGATCTTCTCCCAACATATCGTGTATGAAGTGTCCGTTTGTTTGTGTTGGGTTTTTTTCTATGCAGTGTGTGTGTGCAGTGGTAGTGTGTGTGTGTGTTGTGTGTGTGTGTGTTTGTGTTTGTGTGTGTTTGTGTGCTGTGTGTGCTGTGTATGCTGTGAGTGTGTGTGTGTCTTTGTGTTTATGTGTGTTTGTGTTTGTGTGTGTTTGTGTTTTGTGTGTGGGCAGTGTGTGTGCTGTGTGTGTGCGTGCAGTGTGTGTGTGTGTGTGTAAATATTTGAGTGTGTACGACAACATTATTTTTGGAAACACGAAATATTTTGGGATAGACGTGGTTAACGTCGTAAGGATCTTCTCCCTTTGGGATAGATGTTAACTTTCGTCTTAAGGATCTTCTCCAACATATCGTGTATGAAGTGTCCGTTTGTTTGTGTTGGTTTGTGTGTGTGTGTGTGATGTGTGTGTGTTTGTGTTGGTTTTTTTTTTTTCTGTTTTTGTTTAGCTGTGCAGTGTGTGTGTGTTTGTGGCATGTGCAATTACCGAAAGCATCAGCATGTGAAGTATTCGAGTTTCGGATGATAAATATCCTAAAAAAATCTCTATACAAAGATTCCACAAATACTCCCTCCCTCCCTCCCTCCCTCCCTCTCTCCCTCCCTCTCCCTATCTGCCTCTCTCTCATTAAGGACGAACCATCTTCTTAAGGTAGATTATAGTGAATAATACAATAAATGTTCACAGAAACTGGACATATCATCTATTTGATCACATAAATGAAGTGAGAAAATTAATCAGGGCTCTTACGAAGGTCAAGATTTCTTTATAACATGCAACAACTAGCTAATCACACACACACACACGCGCACACACACACACACACACACACACACACACACATATATATATATATATGCAAAAATAATAATAAGAAAAGGAATGCTCAGGAGAACACGGACTCGGTGCCCTTCTGGCGGAGAATATGAAACTGATCAGGAGTGAGAGTGGACCGCCATTCCTCCTCAGATTTCTGAAATGAGCCCATTTTTTTTCCTGGATACTGTTTTTTCTTCTTTGTTTGGGGTTTGGGATTTTAGGACGACGAAAGGTGTATACGGGTTTTTATACTGGTAAGAATAACTCGAGTGTGCTATGCGGCATGATATGATTGTTTTTTTTCTATTTGTGCAGTGTGTGTGTGTGTACTATGTGTACTGTGTGTTGTGTGTGTTTATGTTTGTGTGTGTATTGTGTGTTTGTGTTTTTTTTCTGTTTGTGTGTGTATTGTGTGTTTAGCTGTGCAGTGTGTGTGTGTTTTTTTTTTCTTTTTGTGCAGTGTGTGTGTGTGTGTGTGAGTGTGTGTGTGTGTTTGTTTGTGTGCAATGTGTGTGTGTACTGTGTGTATGTGTGTGTTTGTGTGCAGTATGTGTGTGTGTGTACTGTGTGTGTTGTGTGTGTTTATGTTTGTGTGTGTATTGTGTGTTTGTGTTTTTTTTTTCTGTTTGTGTGTGTATTGTGTGTTTAGCTGTGCAGTGTGTGTGTGTGTGTTTGTGTTTTTTTTTTCTGTTTGTGCAGTGTGTGTGTGTGTACTGTGTGTTTGTGTGTGTGTGTTTGTTTGTGTGCAATGTGTGTGTGTACTGTGTGTATGTGTGTGTTTGTGTGCAGTAGGTGTGTGTGTGTGTGTGCTGTGTGTACTGTGTGTGTTGTGTGTGTTTATGTTTGTGTTTTTTTTTCTTTCTGTTTGTGTGTGTATTGTGTTTATGCTCTGTGCAGTGTGTGTGTTTGTATTTTTTTTTCTGTTTGTGCAGTGTGTGTGTGTTGTGTGTGTTTATGTTTGTGTTTTTTTTCTGTTTGTGTGTGTATTGTGTTTATGCTGTGTGCAGTGTGTGTGTGTGTGTGTTGTTGTTTTTCTTTTTTTTCTGTTTGTGCAGTGTGTGTGTGTGTGTGTGTGTGTGTGTGTGTGTGTGTGTGTGTGTGTGTGTGTGTGTTTGTGTGCAATGTGTGTGTGTGTGTGTTTGTGTGTAATGTGTGTGTGTGGGTACTGTGTGTATGTGTGTGTTTGTGTATGTTTGTGTGCAGTGTGTGTGAAGTGTGTGCGTGCTGTATTTTTTTTTTTGTGCATTGTGTGTTTGTGTGAGTGTGTGTTTTTTAACTGTGTATGTTGTGTGTTGATTTTATTTACTGAAAGCGACTCATATAATTGTGTCTTATTTTGTTTTAGTGTAATAAACAAAATGGAGGTTGGGAGTGTGGTTATTATGTTATGCACTGGATGTCGACTATCGCCCGAGCGCATATTTTGGATGGTTGGATGGAGGTAGTATATTTTTTACTTGAAGTGGTGATAAAGTTGTTTACTCTTTTACATTTAAAGTTTGTTTATTATACGTTTATATGTGCACATGTTTGATGATGTTGGAGCACTGTCTGAAGATGTTTTTGATAAAATTCGAGTTGATTGGGGACTTTATTTCTTGGAGGTTCGAAATCGTCTCGCGACATGATTTTGGTGTTTTTGTGTGAATTATTTGTATGAATTGTACATTGGATATTTGTATGAATTATTTTGGATGAATTGGGATTTTTTGTATTATCTTTTTCAATGAATTGGTGGTTCAATGAATTTGGTGTTGGTTAGTTCTTTTCGGTGTGTTTGGATTCGATGAATTGGTGGTTTATTGATTAATTTGATCCGATTCAGGTACTGGATTGTGCAAAATAGGGGAAAAATTGGACAAAATTATTAATATTTCAACAGCGGTTCCTCCGAAACCGCTGTTATTTTTTAAAATTAACGGAGGTTCTATAACCGCTGTGAAGTATCAGGTTTAACACCGGTTACCTGTAACCGCTGTTAAATGGCACATTTAACAGCGGTTTCGAGAAATCGCCGTAAGAAATTTAACAGCGGTTAATATGAACCGCCGTTATTTGGCAAATTCAACGGCGGTTTTCAAAACCGCCGTTGATATTAACAGCGGTACATATAACGACGGTTCCGAAACCGCCGTTAATTGGGCATTTTAACCGCTGTTAAAAGCCAGTTTTGTAGTAGTGTATTTATCAAACAGGTATTTATTTTTTCCATGATGTTTTACATCATTTTTCTTCACAATAGGTTCTGTTGACAACATCAATATGACAAACTTGTCCTAAATTCACCTTCCTAATATAATAAAAAAAATGCTTTATGATTAAAGAAGAGATCTTAATCCCTAGCCCTCCGGGGTACGCTGGTAGAATAATTAAATATTGAGAGCTCCAAGCGGTAGTGTGTGAGGTCAAATCTCGGTGGGACCCTGCGATTGGATTTGAGGGGGTCCAGCATGGAGCAATCACTTGGGGGACGACTCCTTGTGCGCGGTAGTTGAGGATATTTAAGAACCTGAGAACCATATACGCATCTCGCGATTTAATTGGTAGCAGTACTGTGCGGCCGGGACTATTATCCCGAGGACTATATAAATATTTTTCAAAACAAGAAAGCATATCAATACACACACACACACACAAATATACATCTATCTATACTACTTAAAACTTATCCCCCTTAATTTAATGTGGAAGGGGGTTTGTGCACAAAGTAAAGGTTATCCCCCTTAATATTTATCAATTTATTCCGAAAATGTTTTCTCTCACATTATTTTCACCGCAAGAAATTATATTGATCAAAATAAATAATCCCAAACTAACTGAAAAATTTCTGAAACTATATATATTTCCTTCTCTTGGCTTATGTGTTTACTCTGTTTATCAACTGTTGAAGACTTTGCCCAATTAACCTTACCAATATACAATTGGTATATGTTAATAATTATATATGTCAGAAAATCATCATCTAATGTTTCTGATTCGTTAATGTTGAAACAGTACAAATTTTCGTTTATGATAAACTCATCTTGAATGCTCTCAATAAACTCATCTTGAATGCTCCCAATAAAATATGCAGGTATGGAACACCAAAGGGCTGCGATTTTTCACCCTCAAAGAATACGAATCACTCTTACCATATATGATTATTAATATAGAACAATAAAAACTACAAACGCATACAATCATGCAATTTAGAAGATCTAGAAACATTCATCAAGTTCTCTAACAACTCAAAATCTGCCATTGGAAATATATATCAAATTACAAATAGTTTATAATTCGCTATGGCAAAAGCGCCAAATAAATAGGCAAAAAAAATTTATGTAACGTATTCATATTAAAGGATTACATATCAAGAGGCTATTTTAATTGTAACTTTTAATGTAAATAAACTAATTTAAATACAAAAGTTATGATAAACATCACAATGCAAATGCACCTTCTAATATACAAGGTGATTAAATTGAACTTTTAAATGATAGTATAAATTACAAGATTGTTAAATTTTAGCTATGAAAACTTAGATACAATCGGTGCATC